>CM052702.1:135342647-135419725 GCA_028551405.1 Uromys caudimaculatus
ATTGAGACAGGAGAATCAGATTGTGGGTTCCAGGCTAGTCTGGGCTACTGTCTCAGTTAGGGTTACTATTGCGGTGACGGAACACCATGACCAAAGCAAGTTGGGGAGGAAAAGGGTTGATTTGGCTTCTACTTCCACATCACTGTTCATCATCAAAGGAAGTCAGGACAGGAACTCACACAGGGCAGGAACCTGGAGGCAGGAGCTGATGCAGAGGCCGTGGAGGGATGCTGCTTACTGGCTTGCTCCTTATGGCTTACTCAGGCTTCTAGTAGAACCGAGGACCACCAGCCTAGGGACAGCACCACCCACAGTGGGCAGCCATCCCCCATCAATCACTAATTGAGGAAGTGTCCTGCAGAATTGCCTAGAGCCCAGTATCTTACGAGGCCTTTTCTCAATTGAGGCTCCCTTCTCTCTGATGACTCTAGCTTATGTCAGGCTAACATAAAACCAGTCAGCACAGCTACATAGCAGGACCCCACTGGAACCAGAGACCTGAGAGATGTATAGCATAGCTTCATTTTATAACAGTATGTGTGAGAGTATGTGTTTATGAATGAGTCTGTGTATGCCTATGAATGTGTGTGTGTGTGTGTGTGTGTGTGTGTGTGTGTGTGTGTGTGTGTGTGTGTATAAGACAGAGAGGGAGGTAGGGAGGGAGAAAACTAGTTAGTTAATTAGTTAGACAGAGGGTATTTTCATTCCATAATGTTTTACTCTGCATACATTTTGACAATATGCTGTTTTATAAAAAAATAAAGCTATTTCCTCTTGGGGACAGCTCCTCATCTCTTTAGTTCAAACGGTAGCATGCTGAAGCTCCACTCTTCAACAGGGAGAGCGTATCCTGTCGCCCTCAGACAGCCACCAGCTAACAAAAAGGAAGAAATCAAGTGCTGCTCGGCTCAGTAGAAGAGCTTTGCCTACAGTGACTCCTAACACACTGCCCCCCACTGACACAGAGGTCACAGGGTTGTCCAAGGTCATCCTTGTCACTCTCTGGTGTTTGTCCTACTCCACGACAGACCCTAAAGGTGGAAAACCTTTTTCATCTGTCGAGTTACTGTCCAGCGTGAGGCTGAGACAGGGGGACCTAGCAGGGCAGGCTTAATAAGTCTACAGGAATGATTTACAGGAGAGGAACCAAGCCCTGACACCTGAGAGAGGCTTCCCCAGACCCTCCTGAGGGGAAAGCGCCTCGAGAGGAACCCTGGAGGAGAATCACAACAGGGGCTTTAAATTGGAAACAGATGAGGCCCCCCACCTCCTTCCAATCTGTAGCATATGCCTGTGAACATATAAATCTTGTAACCGCAGATACTAAAGGTGCATATTTCATTACCATCAGCATTGCGTATTTATAATTTAGTGATGTGTAAAAATTTATAAAGGCACAACTAGTGGTTGGTTAATGACAGCTGACGTAACAGCCCATACTTAGAGGGTCTTTCCTGTCACCGACGTCTGGCCTGGAACAGAATGCCACATGCATAAAACAGGTAACCAAAAGAGGAGAAATGGGCTTGACTTTATCATAGCTGCAGGGTTGGAAGCACAAAGCTGTCACCCAGAGTGTGCTGCTCTAAGGGGGATAAGGGATGCCCCCTGTGGGAGGGGCTTGGCAGCAGGGACCAGATGCTCGTGAGCCTGGTGCCAGCCTGCTTCAAAGTGCAAGACTTTCTAACAGAGGCTAACTAAGACGAGGGACCCAGATGAAAATGTGATCAATGGTATTGACATATTGACAAGTATATCATTTTATCATGGAAGCAGAAAACTCCTGTCTGTCCCAGTGTGAGTCCTAAAATAGCCACCTCTCAGGGGGCAGCATCCTTAGAGCGGTAGCTGCAGAGGAGCCGATACAGGTCCTGGAAGTTTAACCCTAAAGCCATGGCTCTGGTCTGCAAGTCTTCAACCCTGTGTGCTAGATGACAGGCACCTGGCCCAGGGGCCTGGGACAGCCCATGTCCCATTCTGGAGCTCAGAACAGCTTGACCCTGGGTGGTGCTCGGCAGGCGGAGGCCTCCACTGCAGAAGGGGAGCTAGACTAGCAGCTCCAAGAGCTCCAAGGCCAAGCTGTCCTTATAAAGGTGGACCAGAGAGGAAGGCACCCACACAGCAGATACCCCAGTGCACCCTGCACCCTTTCCCCCAGTACCCACCATGCCTGTCCCACTCTCCAAAGAAGGCAGGAGGACATCGGAATTTCTTGGCCTGCCTGTGCTATGGGTGATGAGGAGGGGCCTTCTTGAAGATGTCATATCTATCCTCAGACACGCACCAAATTTCATAAATCATCTGTGGGTCAAGCAGTACCAGAATCTTCCCTTTGCTAGGAGGGACTCTCTCCAGACCTCATCTGGGATGTCCTCATGGTCATCCACAAGACCCCTTACAATCCCCAAGAGTTTGCTTAAATATTCGTCCATCTTCATTCAGTTCGATTAAAGTGGGTGCATATTTTCAAACTGTCACTCTCAGCAAGTCCAACTGTACTATGAATTTACAAAGAAAAAGAATTAAAACCCATGCTTCTAACAACACAGAGCAAGGCATTTGCCAGACACTTTTAATGAGCAATTTCTGTAATTTAAAAAGCCAGACCCTCTGCAAAGAACACTTCTCATGCCAGGTGTCTTGCTGTACTTTGGTCCTGGGGGCCAGCCCCCGCTGCGCTGGCACCCTGGTGACCCCAGCTCCTATGCCTGTACTCCCAAATAATGGTGTGAAGGCTCCCTGCAAACACCCAGGCTGTGGTTCTTATCAGAAGGCGCATTTAACATGGGCTCGCATGAAGAACGGTGGGTAATTGCCGCTTGAATCCAATGTGTGCAGTATCTCATCTATGATACGCAATTTAAAAGCGATATTCTAGCAAGAGGACTTTATGACTTGCTGTCATGATAAATAAAAGTTTATGGCATAATGGAATTAATATTTACTTTGAGTGCAACGCGGTCTAGTCAAATAAAGTTGCTTGGGAATCACTTTGGACCAAGGGAGCATGAACATGTCACCCACTGATGACAGAACCCCAGTCTGCTTGTCTCCTCTTACTGCCGGCTAATCGTTCACAATCTCTTGCTGCTTCGGGTCCGACGCTATAAACTATTATTGTAGTTAGGGGTACTGATTTGCTGATGCGTTCAATGTGGAAGGTTTCTGTAGAGTTGAGCAACCAGAGCAGGGTGGACGAGGAGCAGAACAGAGGAAGGAAGGAGAGACCACGTGGCTCCCTCGAGGCCTGGAGGATGGAAGCCAGCTTTGGCCATGTGAGCCGCTCTGGCGCAGTCGCTTCCAGAGGGAGTCTGGGAGTCACAGGGCATGCAGTCTCTAGCTTTATTGTGAAGAGAGTCCTTAAAAGAGAATTCAGGCTCAAGTGAAAATCTCACCGTGGCTGCCTGATTCTAAAGTAAATATATAACAGGCATTTTTTCAACTTTATTCCTAATTACGATGACTGGAGGTATGAGAAGAGTCAGTTCAAATCTCAGCAGGATGGGGACATCCCAGGGCCTCCCTCTGCCTGGTCTGAGAACTGGGCCCCTGTCCAGTTTGGGAGCTGGGCACTGCTGCTTAAAGCAGCCAGGGAGGACATGGAGGTGGAGGGTTTCCGTGGGAGATCCCAGGCAAATGAGACCCACCCACACCAGCTGTTGACTCTGGGGAGCTGCAGCCTCCCAGTATTGGAAACAGTTCTGAGTCACATGGCAGCAGGAGGCAAATTGCCCAGACCATAAACAAGTGGGAGAATTCCAGCGAAAGCAGGGATTAGTGGGGCAGGCCGGACCCTCCCCCCGGCATAGCTCCAACTGAGTCATACGCCAAAAGGAAAGGCAAGAGACGGCGGGTGGCGCGGTCTACAGCGCGGAGGCGAACATGATTTCAATCAAGTTTTCCGGCATACCGAGTACCTTTTACATACAGCAAGGGAGTTACTGCTTCATGTACCATGAAGGAGCAGTGCCTTCCCAAGGTCCTGGTGATGGAAGTCCTATTCTTGAAGCTGGAGAAAGGCGCCAGCGTGGACAGATCTCCAGGAGGGAAGGCCGCTCCAACCGGCAGAGAGCACTATGGGTCACCTCTCGATCCCCAATTTTCAGCCAGAGGACATAATCATTGTGTTTAAGAGTAGGGAACGTATTTCTTGGGACCTCGGGGGCCTCAGTAGGACCAATAGAGACTTCAGAATGAAGGAAGGTGGGGAGTTATATCCCACGTGAGAGGCCAGGGGACCGGGCATCTCTAGGGAGCCTGAGGCTGGAGGGGGTCATACAGCCCAGTTGCTGCACCAGGCACCCTTCTCCTGTCTTGACTCTTATCCTGTGTAACTAATAAGGAGCCCGCCCTATCACTTAGCCCATAGATTGCCATCCCAGGACTTCCCTGGGAGTTCCTGTGAATCTTTTTTTTTTTTTTTTTTTGGTTTTTCGAGACAGAGTTTCTCTGTGTAGCCCTGGCTGTCCTGGGACTCATTCTGTAGACCAGGCTGGCCTCAAACTCAGAAATCCACCTGTCTCTGCCTCCCAAGTGCTGGGATTAAAGGTGTGCGCCACCACTGCCCGGCTCCCCGTGAATCTTTTTCTCTGAGGATTCCCCTGAATGTCACTGAAGGATCTAACAGGCTTTGTTCATATGAGTCACAAATCATTTCTATTGATTTCATTTCAACCAGAAGCTCTGCACCACACCCCAAGACACACATGCATATGCACACATACCCGCACACACACATGCATGCACACACATGCACACTCGCACTCACACATATGCACATGCGCACTCACATACAGACACATACACACGCAAACACACATACAGAGAGAGACAGAGACAGTGACAGAGGGACAAACAGAGAGGCTCCATCTGCAGTGAGGCCTGGTGTCCTCTGTACCACATCCTGCTACACACACACAGAGACACACACAGGGACACACACACATACATGGACACACGGACACACACAGAGAGACACAGAGAGATAGAGAGGCTCCATCTGCAGTGAGGCCTGGTGTAGTACCCGCCTTGCCTCTGCAGACAAGCACAGAACCAAAGCCCCATTGTGGATGCTCCCATCAGACAACACACTTTTCAGGCCCTGGGCCTGTGAGAGAGAAAAGGCAGGGTAAGCCCTGGGTTTGCCCAGTTTTCTGAACCATTCCACAGGAGGTGAAGCCCAGTAGCTTCCCTGATCACAGAGAAAAAAAAAAATCAGAGTTGGGGGTGGCCGTTGTCGATTTGGGCCCTACAGAGAAGGATGGATGCACGTAAGTGGTTCACAGAGTGGGACCTACAGAGACAGATGGCCTGGGGGTCCCCGCAGGCATTTGGCGGAAGGCAAAGCTGCCCACGTGCAGAGACCCAAGCTGGGTACTTTGGGTCATGTAGAAATGAGGACCCTTGAATTCCTGCCTATCTGGATTAGAAAATCCTTGCGGTGTACATAGGGCGATCGCTCAAGACTCCAGACAGGACAAGCCTTGGGATAGAGGAGCACATACCATAATAAGGACCAGAAATCTTCAAGAGGCAAAATAAAATGAAGATCCAACCCAAATCTGTGCAGATTGTGAGGCTCTGCCAGTAATAGCCCTCCCTTAGAAGACCTTTGGTTTGAGTAACAAACTTGATGTCCTTTTGGAAAACAGTCCCCCTACAAACTGCATCCCAAAGTAGCTCTCTTGGCCGCGCCCCGTGTACACAGGTTGAATTGATCTACAGACTTCTTGATCAAGATCAAAAGGGGCTTTCTGACGGAGGGGGTCTTGATTCTGCAAAGTTAGGATCTTTCTGGCAAGGGGCTCATTGGTTCTGGGTTCTGGGGGCGGAGAGGGGGCGCGGTTGCTTGGCTGTTAGAAGCACGTACTGATCTTGCAGACCACATGGACACGTGTTCAGCTCCTGTGCCACAACAGAAGGCTGACAATCACTTGTAATTCTAGAACTATGAGATCTAATTATAGTGCCCCAGAAGCCAAGTTCAGAGGGACAGACAAGGTGGAAGGAAGGCTTAGCTATACCAAGTTTCTGATGGGAGCGGCCGAGAGGGGACAATTACCAACTGAGAAAAGAAATCTTTAAAACAAAGACCCAGGGCTAATGGTAGCTCAGCGGTAGAGAGCCTGGTTAGTATGTGCCTCCTGTGACCACTGAGGGCACCTGCATTCGCGTATGCACACATGCACAAACACATGCAATAAGGATTAAATCTTTTTAAAGGGTTGTTGGTTTTTTTCAGTGCTGGTGCCGAGACCTGGGGCCCTGCTCTTTCTAGGCAAGCATCCCACCATTAAGGCAGGATCTTTCTGAGTCTACAATTTCATAGATTTCTCTTCCCAGGTGGTCACCTCCCCCCCTCAGCCATTGTCATCAAAAGTTTGGTTCAGCCAACCCTCCCTCTACCTTGGCAGTCTCTCTGAACTTCTCTTCCGAGTGACAGTCTCCTGGTTTTCAACCCTTCCCCCTTTAAGCCCCCATGTCTCTATTTCTTTTGCCAGCTCTCCCTTTCTTCCTGCATGCTAAATGTTTTCTGTGTGAGCCCGGGTCCTTGGCCATTTTCTCTCCTTTATAGTCTTTCTTTGGGTAGTCATCCATGATCGATGACTTCAAGCATCTGCCTCTCTGGTCTGAATGCTCCCTTGAGCCTCAGACTTGGAGAGTCAATTGGCTATTCCGTTTCTATACTTGGATGTCACTGTTATAATGACCTAAAGAACGTCTTCCTTTCCCATGATTCTCTATCCTGCTAATGGTGCCACCACTCACCCAGTTTCTTACCTCTGCAACCTCAGAATCATCTCTAATGTGTCCTCCTCCCTTAAGACCAAATCTGGGTTCTTTTAAAATAATTTCTTCATTTTATATGGATGGGTGTTTTACCCACATGTATATATGTGCACCACATGCATGCCTGGTACCTACAGAGGTCAGAAGAGAACCTCTGATTTCCTAGAACTGCAGTTACAGATGGTTGTGAGCCACCATGCAGATGCTGGAACAGACCCTGGATCCTCTGGAAGAGCAGCCAGTGCTCTTAAGCACTGAGCCATGGCTTCAGCTCCCATATCCAAGTTCTTGACACGTTCTGTCGACTGTATCTTCTGGTACACTCCAACTCAGCTCAGTGCTAATACCTCCCAGTATAGTCAAAAGTTACCAAGCTCTTGTCTACAAGTCCACATTAGACTGCTGTGGACTCCCCCACCCAGAGCAATGCTATGGTGCGGCGGCCCTAACCTCAACTCCCATGCATTGCATAGAAATTGGAGAGTATTCTTGGTGACCTTTAAAATATCCCTTTGTAAAGCAGGCTTCCTGCGAGCCCCAGAGTGTCCTTCCATGGAGACTGCTAAGAAGTTTGGGGTCTCACTTGCTCTTCTCATGCTTACATTGATCTGCATGTATATGTGCTCCGAAAGTCCATGGAAAGCCCATGTGGCATTCAGCGGACAGCAACTGAAGTTCACAGTCCAAGAGCCTGGGAAACGGAATCGTCCTGTCAACTGTGGGAAGGAAGCTTGGGAAAGACTCTACCCGTCTGCGCTGATGATGTCACTCCACAAATATTTGTTGATCTGGTGATCAACTTCACAAGCGGGCTTTCCCTGGGTGACTGCATGCTCTCATAAAATGGAGTCCATCTGGAGGCAGCCCGGGATGCTCTTCTCAATCCACACCCTCCGTCTCACAGTGGCAGCCACTTTCTGATCTTCTTCAATTCATATTCGAGGTGTTTTCATCACATGCTCTGATCTGCGGGCATCACTGTTCAAACACAAAGAAATGCGCAGCCGGTCTCCCCTGAGGAGGAGCACTGATTGAAGAGGCGTGTGTCAGCAGGCAAGGCGCAGTGGAGACAGTTACCTCTCAACTCTGTGGTACTGACAGGTCATGGATGGGGGTTCGAGGTAGGAGACTGTTGAGACGGTAGCTCAGTGGCTCTCTGGCCATGCTTTTGGACAAGGCTCCTGTGCTCTGGGTTTAAGCTAGATCCTGCTCTTTACTGTGTCTAGATCACCAAGCCATAGAGAGCAAGTGACATTCGGACTAGGAGTTTTATAGACCAGAAGCCACGGCTGAAAGCCCAGGGCGCACAGGAAGAATAACAGAAAGTGGATCCACAGAAGGTCTCTAGGTCAGCAAATTGCAAAAACACTTGTCCATATTTATTGCTATGTTGTTTGCAGCAGCTAAGAAAGGGAACCAGCTTAGATGCCCGTCAACTGATGAACGGATATATAAAATATGCTACATATACACAATGGAATTTCATACAGTAATAAAGCAAAATGAATCATGGCATTTGCAGGAAAATAGATGGAACTGGGAATTGTGTTAAGCGAAATAAGCCAGGCTTGGAAAATCATACACCATCTTTTCTCTCATATGAAACCATATGTGTGTGTGTGTGTGTGTGTGTGTGTGTGTGTGTGTGTGTGTGTGTATGTGTGTGTAGAGCAGCAAGGGACTATGAGAGAAGAGATGAGGTTGTAAGGGAGGAGGGGAGGAGCGGAAATGACACCGAAGGGGAGCACTACTTGTGGGGAGGAGGGGGATTAGCAAGAAGGAGGCAAGGAAGTAGAGTAAGGCAGAGAGAGGGAGATGAACTGGAACCACGTATAAAATGTATAAAATGCCACAATGAGACCCACCACTGGAAACAATAACAAAAAGAAGATGGGGCTGCTGTCAGGATGCTGAGGTCAGTCTGCTAGATGCTGAGGTCAGTCTGCTGGATGCTGAGGTCAGTCTGTGGACTGATGCCCATGGTATTGGGATACTGAGCTCAGAATGAGGGCTGTTGCCCCAGGCATCGGGATGCTGAGGTCAGTCTACAGGCTGTTGCCCCGGTACCACATGGCGACTGCTAGGCAGTAACTAGAAGGCTGCATCTTCCTTCTTGGACTTACATATATGAACAGAAAAGCAAATGGAGGAATGGTCTTGGGAACAGGATGGAGATAGAGATAAATTGCAGGGCACATCTCTCTAGGGAGAGCTGGGGACACACTTGTGATCAAGAGCTTTGAACTTGGAGGCTATGGAGGAAGATGTGCTGGGTACCATGTGGGGAGGTGCTGGGTACCATGGGTGGGGAGGAAGGTGCTAGGTACCATGGCAGAGGAGGTGATGGGCCCCATCAGTGCTAGAAGACTTTACCCTGAGCTGGGCTAGGCTGAGCTGGGCTGAGCTGGGCTGAGCTGGGCTGGGGTGGTCTTCCCTGAAGGCTGAGACATGGATGTCCTTCATCAATCCCGACTAGATAGCCCTATTCATAAGGTTTCTGCAGGAACCTAGCCAGGCACCCATTTGGATCCTGGAGCCTGAACTGAGCCTGAGAGGTTGGAGAGATTCAGCCTCGGAGTCAGGCTGACATTTCTAAAGAGAGCAGTGTAGATCTCTCTTCTTTCAGAAGGTGATAAAGCCTAAAGATGGATGGCCAGGCTGGGTAGCAAGGGGTGAATGGCTTGGCTGCAGCCTGCAGCCTCTCCAGGGGTTCCAGGCCCTTCCCTCTCAGTGTACATATCTACCAGAGCATGCAAGGCCACCTCCAGAAGTCGCAGGCGATTGGCTGTCTCTGTTAACTAAGTTTGTTCAAAGGACTCTTTTTTCCTTGCGAGACCACAGGACTACAGGGCAGTTGCAAATTGATCCCCAGAGAAGGCTCTGTCCAATCAGCGGCCCCTCTAGCTTACACTGCAGGAGCCCAGGGACAAGTCACCACTTCAGCAATCCAATCTCCATATATTTCATTTTTAAAATATTTCATTTCTGGCCAGCGGTTCTTAGATCGCCAATTTGATTTGGTTTCTATAAATGGATTTTTTTTTTTTTATAGCATAGGTGGAAAATATATTTAATTTCAAATATCTACAAACTAAAATATTCAATATAAACATCACAGTATACTTGAGCCAGGCATGTACCCCACAAAGCAGAGGCCAGCTTTGAGACAGACACTCAAGATTTGGGACAGGATCTTCAACTGTTTCCATTTCTGACACTTCACATTTTTGAGCGATGAAACTGGAGAGCCTGTGTCTGCTCTGCAGGGACTCTCCCTGCTTCCAGATGTGGCTAGAAAGCAGGCCACTCACTAGAACTCCAACTAAGAAACCAGCCATGTGTAATAACCAGCACTCTCCCAGGACAACCCAGCCGGGCAACAGAGCCGCACTGACTGAGTTGGACCCTCAGCCACTCCTCTACAGCCAAGTTCTCGGCTCTTCTCTTCAGCCAGAAAAACACGTGAAGGCACAAAGTCCAGTGTTCAGCCTCCTGCGCTCCAACAGCTGGTGTAGCCCCAGCTGGCATCACTCCAGTTGAAGCTAATTCGTCACTGCTAGAGGCCACATAGCAAGAGGTGTTGAGGCTGCGCTCCCTCTGCAGGTTCTACAGGAGGATCCTTCCTGCTCCTCCAGCTCCCAGGTTGCCCCAGCTCCCTAGAATTGCTCAGGTCTCTCTGTTCACATGTCCTTTCTCAATCTAGAGCCAATGTTTTGTTTTCTCAGGACACCCTAGGCCAGGCCAGTATGACGTCATTGTGACTTGATTTAAGAATTGACTTCTAACTCAGATCCCGTTCTGAAATTCCAGGGAGACATGGTTCAATCCAGTGTACCCCGATGCATGAAGGCTAGGAGCTCAGGTAGAGACAGCTTGCTTCATGGATACAGAATCTGGGCCCTGCCTCTTGCTATCTTGTCTTGCCCTGGCTAGCCCTTCACTGGCTATCTGACCTCTTGGTCTCGTCAATCCTCTGGGGCAGGGCCTCTAATCCACCCCTTTCCCCCAACCCCTCATTCACCCCTTCTGTGCACTTGTTACTTGCAGACACCCCCAAGGCTCAGAGGTGTCCCTCAGGTGCTTCCTGTCTGCATCACCACAGTGAGCAGCAACCAATTTGAGTCCTAATGCAAATTAACAACAGCCACAGTTACTGAATCCCATCAGAAGCGTGGGCTAGGGTGTGGGGCCAACCAGATAACCCCCTTACCCACTGTTCACTCAATACTCAATACGACTTCAGCCAGGAAAATCCTTTGTCACAGCGCTCCACCTCCACCCTGAATGCCATCTCTCCACCACGTGCGGCCTGAAAAGACAGCATACCCTTCCCTGGAAGTCACAGCTTCTCTAGGGATCTAGGCAGGCCATCTCAGCTGGCAGAACAAACCCCACAGCAGCCAACACAGCCTTTGAGAGAGGGTGGGCAAGGTGACAGGTAAAAAGAACAAGAAGGATGTTCTATGCACGGAGGAGAAGGCTGGAGGCAGGTACAGAACAGGAAGACTACGGAGGAGACTCATCTCAGCTGCCAGGGACCCAAACCATCCCGAGCTAGGAGGCGCTGAACTTGCAGGACCCACGGAAAGGCAGGCTAGGACAGAGTCTATGCTCAAATGCTGTATCTCCATCAGTAAACAGGATAGTCCTGGGAAAATGAGCCATAAAGTTCTGCTACAACGGTGATATCATATCTCTCAATTGTATAAAGACTGGGGTACAGAGCCCTGGGACACTACTGCACCCCTAAAGTCTCCACAGAACCACTGTGTGTGCCTCATCTCCAGATAACCCAGAGCCCTGTGCCGAAGAAGCACAACCCCAGAAGGGGGTGGGGCTGGCAAGACCGAGGGCTTACTTCTTACCCAATCCATAAAGAAAGAATCCACGAATCATGCATGCACATGCATGTGTACACACACACACACACACACACACACACACACACACACACACACACACTCCTTCATAAACATCCTCCACCAAAACCCCAGACCAAACGCGGGTTTAGAGAGCGTCGCCATGGTAATTGAAAAGCCACTTTCTACCTTGTGCAGCTCAAGCTGGTAAATTGAATGGACGATATGAAAATATTTCATTAGCTGTGTTTTTTTATGCAGAATTAGGCTGGTGCAATTATGTTGGTACTCGGAATCTGCATTAGTCTGAAACTATTTTTAACACTTTTTCTAATTTAGCGTGATTAATTCTTTCACTTAAGGATACACTTACTCTCGTGTTCTGATTGTTTCTCTGTCTTGACTTCTCTCTGCTTAGGTACCTAACTCATAAAGGACTTCTTATTCCAGGGGCTGGGATCCAATTTCTCAGGGCTTTTACTTACCTGGGAAGATGACTGTGTTCTTGTTTTTGCAACAATTATTTTCTCCACGGGGCAGGCCAGGCCATTGGCATGAACTGTAATGCACCTCGACCTATTAAACAGCTGCTGGAAACCCCAAAGTCCAGAAGGATGTTTTAAAAAGAGATTCTTGAATTGGTTTGCAAGATGCATATTCTGCCCACAGCTTTAACTAAATAAAAAAAAAAAAAAATGACCAGTCTGTGTTTTTAAAACTAGACTGTAGCTGATATTCCAGTATGGACAGGGTCCCCCCTGGATGAAGAACCATAGTGTGTGTGTGTGTGTGTGTGTGTGTGTGTGTGTGAGAGAGAGAGAGAGAGAGAGAGAGAGAGAGAGAGAGAGAGGCAGAGAGAGAGAGAGAGAGAGAATATAAATCTGTTTTCTCCAGGGAGGTTATGCAATCTCAAGGAATAAGCCCTAAATTCACATAAAGACACACAACACTAAATGTCCTTGGTAGGGTGTGTGTGTGTGTGTGTATGTATGTGTGTATGTACATGTATGTATGTGTGTATGTGTGTATATATGTATGTATGTGTATGTATGTGTGTGTATGTCTCTGTGTATGTGTGTATGTGTGTGTATGTGTATGTGTGTATGTGTTATGTGTGTAAGTGTATGTCTGTGTGTGTATGTGTGTATATGTGTATATATGTGTGTGTATGTGTCTGTATGTGTGTGTGTGTATGTGTGTGTGTGTATGTGTGTATATGTGTATGTATGTGTGTGTATGTGTTTGTGTGTGTCTGTGTGTGTATGTGTGTCTGTGTGTGTAAAACAATAATTGTAGGAAAAGAGGTCATGAATTTAAGACAGGAGACACACGGAGTAGGAGGGCGGGGGGTATAAGTGATTTAAACGTAGTACTACTCATATTTGAAATTCACAGACAAACAAACAAACAATAAATAAATACCCTGGAATACGGTTAACAGAAAATACTTCGGAGACAACAAGACCAGAGGGACCCCATGTCCCAGCGAGGAGTGGCATCTGGCCAGAGAAAACAGACTGTTGCCATGTTGCCTGCTCTAAGTTGTCTCCTTCCGAAAGCTTATCAATGGAAATACTCGGTCTGTGTCTGTAAAGAGTCTGGCTCTTTAAGTCAAAACAAATGTGTGCTGTCACATTTTGGATTCTTGTTAAGAAAATATTTGGGTTTTTTTTTTTTTGTTTGTATGTTTGTTTTTTCAACAATTCTCTCCTACTCTGGTTCTGATAATAATAACTTTAAAAGCATACAGATTCCAGCACCAGCCCCAGGACATACCCTGTTGCCAGCACGCCAAATATGAAGACAATTTCCATCCATCCGGACACTAATGTCATTAGTCCACCTTCGGAGATCATTTACATAGAGACTGCTTTTACATGCTAAATGTACAATGCAAACTGCAGCGCTCTCCTGGATGGAATGCAATGTGAGTTACAGGCCTCCCACAGAAGGCTTGCCATTACCTGGGCTGCTGTTTACTGAACAGGGAGGTGATGCAGTCAACTAGGAAGCAATTACCTGAGCAGCCACCGTGAACTCACGCCATAAGGCACTTCTCACTCAGCCACCCCAGGAGAGCTGACTCTTACTGCCTTCCATGACACCCACAAGGGCACCGTGGCCACCGTAGCATCCTGCCACCACCACATGCTCCTTCGGCAGCACTCATCCCCAGCAGCCTGTCTCTGTCAAACTCAGAGACATGGACCAGGCCTGGGATCCCCAGTGTAGGGCAGGAAGTGCCTAGTGCCCAAGCAGGGAACTTGGGACGTATCATAGTGTCACCCAAGAGGGCCAAGAGGAAGCTGAGGAAGTGGGTTGTTCTACATTCCTTCCTAGGGGTACACTGTTGAGATGTGGGGGGAGGGGAGTGGGGACTTTTGACTGACTGGGAAGGCCAGAAAAGGGAGGAGAAAGCCAGGGTGAGGGCAGGCATACAGTGTGCCAGCAGACTAGCTATACATCAGCTAGCTAGACCCAGAGACTGGGTACTGGCCTGTCTTGGTCAGGGTTTCTATTCCTGCACAAACATCATGACCAAGAAGCAAGTTGGGGAGGAAAGGGTTTATTCAGCTTACACTTCCACACTGCTGCTCATCACCAAAGGAAGTCAGGACTGGAACTCAAGCAGTTCAAGAAGCAGGAGCTGATGCAGAGGCTATGGAGGGATGCTGCTTACTGGCTTGCTTGCTTCTCCTGGCTTGCTCAGCTGGCTTTCTTATACAGCCCAAGACTACCAGCCCACAGATGGTACCACTCACAAGGGGCCCTCCCCCCTTGATCACTAATTGAGAGAATGCCTTACGGATGGATCTCATGGAGGCATTTTCTCAACTGAAGCTCCTTTCTCTGTGATAACTCCAGCTTGTGTCAAGTTGACACACAAAACCAGCCAGTACATGACCATTTACTAGTATTAGTATTAATATTATAGTAATATTGTTACTGCAATGGCTACAACCATAGCCTGGGTCTTGGTAGTCATAGCAACCTAGACTCAGCCACCCATCTTTTTATTAGCATTGTTTCTTAAGATTTATTTTTTAAGTGTTTATGTGTGTGTGTGTGTGTGTGTGTGTGTGTGTGCGCGCGCGCGCGCGTGTGAATACAGATGCCTATGTAGGTCAGACGAGAACGCCAGCCCCCTGGTGTTGTAATTACAGGGGGCCGCTATTATCACAATAGTCAAAAGGTGGGAGCCTGGCAGATATAACAATCTAGGCTTAGCTGCCAATCTCCGTCGATCACTTAGTAAAATAACTGCGAAAGGCAGAGGAAGAACATGGCCAAATCGGGAAAAGAAACAGAGGTGTTATGAACCCCTAACTTTATTTTTGGGGGTCTTGACGTGAGGTTTAGGTTTAAACAGAAGGCAAGAAGTG
Source organism: Uromys caudimaculatus (assembly GCA_028551405.1). Lineage (NCBI taxonomy): Eukaryota > Metazoa > Chordata > Mammalia > Rodentia > Muridae > Uromys > Uromys caudimaculatus. The sequence continues at coordinate 135,357,679 of CM052702.1, forward strand.
TCTGTAGCTAAGTGGTCCAGATCCAGGTGTGGTCCCGGACATCATATTGTCTCGGCTCCAGTCTCTCCCGCAAGGTGGTCTGACGGGTTGCCAGAACTGTTTAGAACCTCTTTCTAGAATATCAGTTCCCTTCTGCCTACCATCTGGTTTCAGCCTTTTCCTTCTCCCAGCAAGGCACACCTTGGGGGAAATCCTAACTTTTGGGTCCATTCGTTTTAGTTGTCTGATAGCCAGAGGGAGGGGTACAAGAACGTGAGTCTCATTATCGTCATTGCTACGGGGTTTCCATTGCCAGGCTAAATCCCAAGCCTTGATAGGACTGTTTTTTTGTTTTTTGGGGTTTTTTTTTCTTTCTTTTTTTTTTTTAAAGCCAAGCATCTCTGAAATTTGTGGTTCTAAAAGCGTCCAGTGCCTATGAGCATTGTGTTCTGAGCTTCCTAAAACCCCCACAGGCTCTTCCTGAGGCAGCTCCCTTCCTCCCCTTTAGTCTTGCCTAGTTGGGCTCTATTCCCAGATGTCCCTTCCAGGACAGGAACTGATCCTCTCCAGCCTGGGGACTTCCATCAGTGCCACGGCTCTGGCTGTGGGGGCAGGCGTAGGAAGATGGGCTCTCAGAACCCAGCCCTGTTTTGAGTGAGGCCTTTTAGCATTCAAATCCACAACGACGTCCCATGGCCTCCTCGCTTGGTGGGTTCCTGAAGTAGCAAAAACAGATGCCGGTGGAGAGAGCTGGGCCCCAGGCGCTGTGGAAAGCGTCGGGCAGGAGGCCAGCGGGTTACCTCTGTGGAAACCGAGCCATTTTGTTTCCGGTGTTCTGACAATGCTCAGGGCTCCTCAGAGCAGCTTCGCCTCTTGCCAGGCTGCTTGCCATTCTGCTGAGGTATCTGCAGCTCTAAAGGATGACTCCTGTGACTTTGACAGCTTTGGGGGCCATGGTTTCTCTGACTTTGCTGCTCCAAGGCCTAAGCCATCTGTAGCTTCTTACTTTCCACGGCTGAGGCCCGGAATGTCAAAACTGATCAGGGAAAGGAAACTGACTAAAAGCTACATGAGCCGAGCAGAAGAGGAGGGGAGTGGGGGGGAGACAGGGTCCCTCTGTCTTTAGCAATAAAAGGAGAAACCTTCAGATCTGAGTCTGCACCCGGCATCTGCCCATCTTCCATGCAGTACCTGTTCAAAACAATAACTAGACGAAAACACTCCCACACTTACCATCTTCCAGTGGCTCTCGTTTTCAGCTTAAGTTCTAAAAATTCCTTTGAAGTACATGGGCCCTACGAAGCTCAGATCCAACTCTTTTTCTCATTACTGCCCCCTTCAGGCTCTGTACTGCAAGTACACCAACTGACATTCATGCCTTTCCTCTCTAACACACGTCCCTTCTGGTACCCCAGGGCCTTTGCATATGCTTCCCCTTGGTTCTCTGCTGCTCCCCTCTCCTCACTGACGGTGTCAATGAAACACCCCATCGTCCATGCTTCCTTTGAAGATCCCCAGACAAGCGGACTACCTGCTGTAAGATCTGGTACTTTTTCCTATGCAGTAGCCGACATAGTTTTCTCAATCGATTAGGGAGTTAGATTATGCTTCTGTCAGTGGATGGGGTCAGTCCCCACATATCCTATCCTCATTCTCTGAAGATGCTCAATAAATATTTCAAGAATAATAAAACCCCAAAGCCAGGTGACTGGGAGGAGAAGCCTTTGCAATTTAAAGTAGAAAATCCTGGCACGCTGGAGGAGACGGAGCTTGAGAGTTAGGGAGCCTTGTCTTTGCGCGGGAATCTCTGATGAGCTAAGTGACCTGAACTACATAAAAATCTGTCCAGCCTGTTCGTCACTGGTCAGACAGCATGCAGTTATTGAAAAGTTATCATCTGAAAACTGCTTGGCACAGCAAAGAGTACCCTACATTGCATTTTTCTCATCATTGGTGGTATTATTAAAGGGCCGAGTGACAGGCTGAGAATCTTCTGACTGCTGTACCTGTAAGCCCAGGCTGAAGGCACCTGCCCTGTGCAGTTTTTCTCCTTGGACTGGGTGACAGAGCTACATGTTGTGAGCCACCTAAAACAGTTGCTGGGAACTGAACTTGGGTTCTCAGCAAGAGCAGTTACTGCTCTTAACTGCTGAGTCATCTTTCCAGAACTGCTGAGTCATCTTTCCGGCCCAGACACTTTTTTGTGTGTTTTGTTTTGTTTTGTTTTTTCGAGACAGGGTTTCTCTGTGTAGCCCTGGCTGTCCTGGAACTCACTCTGTAGACCAGGCTGGCCTCAAACTCAGAAATCCACCTTCCTCTGCCTCCCGAGTGCTGGGATTAAAGGCGTGCGCCACCACTGCCCGGCCACAATTTTTGCAGAGTAAACTTCTCGCCCATTCCCCGTGCTCCACCCTGCACCAAGTCACCCATGGCAGCCACGCTGGCAAAGCATCAGTTCCTAAACTGCACTGACGGTGCCATGAACCAACACACTCAGAAGACATGAGCTCAGCACACACCCAGCATCACCAGCATGTACCCAGGAGTATACCCAAGCAAGCAAATGGGTCCGGAGGGAAGGCTTGCACATAGCAAGTCTTCAGAACACACCCGGAAGGGTTCCTGAATGGCTGTAAAGGTATTACTTGCAAGGGGAAGTGTAGCATCCTCAAGTTCAGCAACTAGGTCACGTGTACAGTATCACAGAGTCATTTAGAAAGAAGCTCCTCGCTTGAACTAGAGTCCAGTGACAATGTATGTGAATGCCAATGCAATTACCCACATAATATAGTGTGTGTGTCGGGGGGGGGGGAGAGATGTTCTGGGGTCTGTGAGATGACTCAGTGGTGGTGGTGGGGCTAGAGAGAGAGAGAGACTTATTGCCAAACCTGACTACATGAATTGATCCCCAGGACCCCATGACAGAAAGAGAGAACCAACTCCCATAAGTTGTCCTTTGACCTCCACAGCCATGCTGTGGCATGTGGCATGTGTAACCGTCCTCATATAAATATAATTACCCTTTTTTAATATGTCTCTTTGGAAGGTCTCCCCCAGGGACCTTCCTCACCCTGTCCCAATTCCTGGGCCTTTAATTGCAGTATTGAAATCAGAAGTGTTACTCTTATACGTTTATTTTGTCTTTATAAATGCATTTAGCTATTCAAAGCATGTTTTATATAAAGTTTCAAGGCAGCACGCTGATGTCTGTGAGACAATTAGGTGGGGTTTGTGTGTTGCAAGTACAGATCATCTTGGGGGAAACTGCTACCTGAATAACACCAAGTCTTCAAATCCATGAACATGGTATGTCTGCTCCATGAACATGGTATGTCTACCCCATGAACATGGCGTGTCCGTTCATGAACATGGTGTAACTAGTCAATGACCATGTATACCTTCCCACTGAAAGTCCTCAACAGTGTTTATAGCTTCAAATGCCGCGCCCTGACATATTTTGCTAACTTTATACTAGACTATGTCAATGCGTTACACTGTCACAGAGTGTATTTTACTTGACTTCTCTTTTCTAACAGATCCTCGCCATTCTTTGGAAACAAAGTTGCTTTCTGTCAATTCACCTGGGCTCCAGTGGTTTTTCTGAACCCATCTACCAGTGCAAATCGGTTTTTTACAGAGTTATTACTGTTTTCAACAAACAACACTCTTTCTTTCCCACCCATAATGCCTTTCAGCACTTCTCCTTGCATGTTGAGTTTCTCTCCAAGCCTTCCATCTGGACCAGCATGAGGCTGAAGTGATAAAAGGTTGTTCCTAACATTACGGAGAAGTACAAGAACTGAATAGTAGGTATGATCATCACAGCAGACTTTTTAAAATGTTTATTTTTTGAAAAGTACATATGTGTATGTGTGGGCAGACAGACACATACACATTATATGCATGCACACATATGTGCACACACATAGGCACACACAACACATACACTACACACACATGTACACACATATGTGCACACAGAGACACACATGCACACCCACAGTCCAGGTATGGAGATCAGAGGACAGCCACAGGTAACTGTCTTCACCTTCTCCCGTGTTCAAGACAAGATCTCTTGTTCACTGCTGAGCCCTCCCAGCTGGCTGGCTCATGAGCTCCAAGAATTCTGTCTCTACCTCGTTACTTTACTATTAGTTATGTTCATGCTGCCATGAGAAAATTCCATGACCGAAAGTATCACATAGAAGAGTTTATTTGGGCCTATGGTTCCAGAGGGATAAGAGTCCGTCCTGTCTAGGAGGCCTGAGAGCAAACAGTAAGACGTTTAGCAGCAGTAGGAGGCCGGGAGCTCACATCCCCAAGGGCAATCAAAGCAGAGAGAGCAAACCGGAAGCGGGTCAGACTACGCACTCTCAAACCCCACCCACCACGTGATACACTTCCTCCCAGACAGCTGTCTCTCCTCCCCAGATACCCTTAGGTAAGCTGAGCCCAGGCTACTGATTCTAGCTTCATGTGGGTTCTGGGGAATCCAAACTCCGATCCTCATGCTTGCCCGGCAAGAACTTTATCCACTGAGCTCTCTCCATCCTGAGACGTTGTTTATCAGATAGCAGGAAACCCCTCTATGCCTACTTTGCTGAGAGTTTTTAAAAATCATGAATGAATACACAATTATGCCATTTTCCATAGCTGTTGATAAGATTATATGGTCGATATCCTTTGTTCTCTGAACACAGGCAATTACATCGATTTTCTCAAATGTTAAATCAATCTCGCACATCCTCAGTTAACCCTATTAATCACGGTGAATTATTCTTTCCTTTGCTAATACACTATTAAGGGTTTTTCCAATTATGTCGCTGCCGGTTATTGGTCTGTAGTCTTCTTGTAACACCTCGGTCTTGACTTATGATCAAACATACCGGCCTTGTGAAATGAGCTTCTTGAGTGAAGTGATCCATCTTCCTCTTTCCTGAACAGTGTTCAGTAAGGTGAGCGTTATTCTCTCCTTAGACGACTGACAGAACTCGGCGCGGGAGAGTCTTCTTCATGGGAAGATTTATAATTGTAAAATCAATTTCTTTAATAAACATGGAATGATTTAGATTTTCTGTTTCTTCTTGCGCAGACCTTAGTTATTTTTTATTTTTTAATTTTTTACTTTTGCTCTTTGAGATATTTTCCCATTCCATCCGTGCTCACCAATTAATCACTGTGAGGTTACTCTCTTATCTACACTGGATACAGTTTCCCCACTGGGATCACTTTTCACTCATGATACTAATCATTTGTTGTTTTTTTCTGTCTTTGTTTCTTGATCCCATTAGCTCTAGATTTATCCATTTATTGATTTTTGAAGGGCTTTCCTTCTAGTTTTGAGAATCCCACCCATGTATACATTGAATTATGATCACAGCTAGTTCCCATTTCCCTCTCCGGTTCCTCCAGTTGCCCACAACACATCCTCCCTCCCGACCTTTTGCTTTTTTGCTCCTCTGGTTGATTCCCATTCTTGGTTCACTTTATGCTTCACTGACATGCTGGATGGGATTTTGTCGATGTGACAGAATCCAGGACCATTGAGAAGGAGGAACCTCAACAGAGAAGACATCTCCGTCCCATTGGCCAGTAGGCAGGTCTGTGGGCTCTTAACTAACGATTGTCGCGGGCAGGACCATCCCGCTGTGGGTGTCACCGCTGGGTTGATGGTCCTAGGTGCTAGAAGAAAGCAGTCTGAATAAGCCATGGGGGAGATGACAGTAACTCTCACTCTTCTGTGGCCTCCATAGCTGCCCCCACCTCTAGGCTCCCAACCTGCTTGAGTCTCTGCCCTGACCTCCCTCTAGGACAGGCTGTCATTGACATGTGTGTCACATAAACACATCCCTGCTCCAGTTGTTCTTGGCCAGTGTTTTATCGCAGCGATAGAAATCTAGCTAAGACCACTGATTGCTCTTTATCTTATTTTTCTACTCTGATACTCATCAGCTCTTCTTTTCCTACCCGATAAACAGAAAAGCTTGTTTACTCTTTTAAACACTTGCTAAGGCAAATGAAACGGATTGATTTCTATGCATACGCAGTATAAGCACAGAGAACACAACCTCCCTCTAAGACCCACTTTCCCAACAGCAGAAGCTGCTAGCCACAGCCACAGTTTTTCTATGTCGGCTATGAGTTTTCATTCATTAAAAAAAAAAAAAAAAGTTACCTAGTTTCCTTTGTGATTTTTGTTTCTTTTATCATTGTTTAGTCTCCAAGTATCTGGGAGTATCTTAGAAACCTGTTTTGCTACTGATTAATTCTGTTACCATCAATGTACTGAGTCACCTACACTCAATGGTTCACAGCAGTCAACTGCCAACGTACAGCTGGATGGTCCCCTTGGTCCCCTCAATTCTTGGCACAGAGCTGTTCATAGTTCTTTTATAATTCTAGCGTTCCTAAGAGTTCAAGTGATGTCCTCTCTTTCCTTCCTGATCTTAATCGCTTGGGTCATTTCATGTATGGGTCATGGGGCAGCTGTCACTTTAATATTTTGGGAAATCGTCCCAGTCTTCCCCAGCAGAACATTATTTACAGGGTACATATTATCATCCTCTCTCCCCAACCTCTCAGTCTGTCAGCTTCCTCAATCCATTTGTCCCACCTTGAGACAGGGTCTCACTGTGTAGCCATGGCTGGTCTGTGACTCACTGTATAGATCAGGCTATCTTCAATCTCACAGAGATCTACCTGCCTCTGCCTCTGGGATCAAAGGTGTGCGCTACCACACCCAGCCTTGGCTGGATAGTCGAAAGAACTAGCTTCTGCTGCCATGGGCTTTTCCCATTGCTGTCTCTAATCTCCATTGTTCCATCTGCCTTGGATCTGTCTGCTTGGCTGCTGCTCTAACATGAAGCCACAGGGCTGTGTGCATAGATGCCAGAAAGCAATCCTCTCACTGTTCTGTGATCCCAGTGCCGGCAAATCTGATCTCTGTTGTGGATTCCTGTGCGTGCGTGCGTGCGTGTACACACATGTGGATGCTCACAGAGGCCAGCGCCATCAGATCTCCTGGAGCTGGAGTTACAGGTAGTTGTGAGCTCCTGATGCAGGTACTGAGAAGCAAACTTGGATCCTCTGGAAAACAGTACACCCATTCTTACCCATGAGCCACTTCTTCAGACACTAGGATGGCTTTTATTAAAGACACTGATCCTTTAGGACCAAAGATTCACCTACCCATCCTTAATGATGTCCCGGAGAGACTCCTCTTGCCCTACAGGCAGACAGCTCTAAGCACAGCATCCTACAGGGAGGCAGAGGAAGGGGCGTGTCCACAGAGGAAGGGGCATGTCCACAGAGGAAGGGGCGTGTCCACAGAGGAAGGGGCGTGTCCACAGAGGAAGGGGCGTGTCCACAGAGGAAGGGGCGTGTCCACAGAGGAAGGGGCGTGCCCACAAGGGAAGGGGAGTGTCCATCGGGCACGTCCTCCTTTGGTTCATTTTGAGTCTCATTTGTTTTTAATTTATTTTTCTAATTTCCTTGGAGGAGGTTGGGGCAGCTGTTTGAGATCAATTTCTGCTCTTTTCTTTTGAGGCGGGCATGAGAAGTGATAACTTTCTCATGATTTTGGTCAATTATATTCTTAAGCCTTAAAAACTAAGAAGGAAGGATAGCCCATCCACCCACGTACTGACTGTTTTCAGATGTTCTGCGGAGATAGCCCACCCACTCACAGTAATCCGCCTTCCTCTGTGCAAACAGGAAGTTGGATTTAGTAACAATTTTTTTCAACTTGAGAAATTCCTTTTGATGTCTTAAGGCCTGGAAGCAGCAACCTCTCTCCCTTCATTTTAGGAGGTTTCCGGTTTGGGTTTTTTGGTTGGGGGGGGGGTGGGAGAGTTGTTTGGTTGGTTTTGTTGTTGTTTTTTGTTGGGCGTGTGTGTGTGTGTGTGTGTGTGTGTGTGTGTGTGTGTGTGTGTGTGTGTGTGTAAAAACGTCTTTTATTTTCACTCTTGAAAAATGTGCCCACCTAGTAGACAGCGGCAGGCAGTAGAGGGGGGTCTTTTCTTGGCTGCATAGCCTTATTTTGTGATGTTTGGAATAAAACATCAGTGCTTTTCTTACTTGTATAATATGCCTTTCCTCGCCCTAATTGAAAGTTCTCCTCCCCATTGCAGGAATTGATTGCTATTGCTTGTGTTAACTTTTTTGTATTTATTCTATGATCTGGTTCATTGAGTATCTAGGCTCCATTTGATTTTATAAGTCATCAAATTTGGGGAAATCTTGACCAGTATTTCTTAAAAATGTTTTTGTTGTTGTTGAATGCTTTTGAGACAGGGTTTCACTATGTAGCCCAGGTTAGCCTAGAACTTACTATCCTCCTGCCTCAGCCTCCGAGTGTCGGGATTGCAGGAGCACACTGCCACACCCCAGTCCTCTTTACAGTGTTCATCCCGAGGTCTGGTCCCCCAGTGGTACCATCTGGTAGATCATGTGCTATTGCTCTGTAGTTTGTTAAATTCTCAACTTTCCTCCGCTCATTCTGCTCTGGGTGGTTTAGACCAGTGGCTCTAATTGCTTTAGGTCCATGTTCTCTGATCCATTTTATGTTCTGTCTAACCTGATACAAGGCCTATTGGGACAGTCAGACTCTAGGGTGGACTCAATAAAACCTAACTCCTGGACCCATCACCCTGCGTCATCGTTGATCATGGGCATAATGGGGACTAGCTTCTAACCAATTGAAATAGCCAATGTATAATAGCAAGATCCAGAGCTATGATTAGGTATAGAAACTATGACTTCTATCTTACTAGAAAACACCACTCTGTCAGTAAGAAGTCCATATGGTGAGATGGGGAAGGTGGCCTGTGAGTCGTGGTGAAGCCCTTGGTCCAACATCTAATACAAACCTGAATCTCCACACAAGCACACCCTCTTCACTCGAGCCTTTGGGGAGCCCCCAGCCTTTGGCTGGTACCTTGATTTCAGTCTCGTTAGCGGCCCTGACACAGACTGCTTCTCTGAGCCCTGCCCGTTTTCTGACCCTCTGAAACTAGGAGATGGAGGGCGTGTGTGGCCAGAGGCTGCTGGGTTGGCGGTAATTCGTGGTGTATCGACAGACAACACATCTGGGGAGATTTCACTTTGAATATAACGTTTTCTGATCATCCTTGCTTCCTGTGTTCACCTTTCCCTGTGAATTGTTGGGGGCCCGCGTCTAACACACACTGAGGACTTCACGCTGATCTGGTCGTCCATCTCCAAGCCCGTGTCTCTGAGTTCCATACCCGTGTCACTGTTCTCTAGGGACTGCTTTCTTTCTCCCAGATGTGGCTGCATTTCCATGATTCTTTCAATGCCTAATAACTTTTATTGAGTTCGGGGTATTGTGAAGAGTGCATTGTTGACTGTGGATTTCGTTATGTGATTTAAAAGGTTGCTGAATTTTGCTTCGTCAGGCATTTCATGACTACAGCTCACTTGAAGTTCACTGCTCTGTTTTTTTTTGGGGGGGGGGGAATGGATCTATTCCAAGGAGAAGCCAGCCCTGTTGTAACACGTGATCATTCTGGGGCCTCTAGCAGGTATTAAACAAGCCAGTGTGAACTTGACCTTTCCCAGGGCTCTGGGAATATCTGGCTTACAGTTTTCCACTAGCAGCTTGTCTTGTTCCTGTAGACAAACGCCTGACAAGAAGCAACTTCAGGGAGGAAGGGTTTACAGGTCCACAGGTGAAGGGCCAAGGTCAGCATAGTGTGGCAGGCAGCAGGGTCATGAGGTCGCTTGCTCATGACCAGGAACCAGAAAAGGGACAAGATGCAGGACCAGGTTACAAGGCCCACCCTGCAGTGAACCACTTCCTTTAGCTATGCCCCCACTCCCTGAGGGTCCCACAGCCTCCCCACTCAGTGCCATCATCTAGGCACCGGTCAAACCCACCAACCTGCTGTACTGGCTGGTTTTGTGTCAACCTGACACAAGCTGAAGTTATCACAGAGAAAGGAGTTTCAGTTGAGGAAATGCCTCCATGAGATCCAGTGGTAAGGCATTTTCTCAATTAGTGATCAAGGGGGGAGGGCCCCTTGTGGGTGGTGCCATCTGTGGGCTGGTAGTCTTGGGCTCTATAAGAAAGCAAGCAAGCCAGTAAGCAGTATTCCTCCTTAGCCTCTGCATCCGCTCCTGCTTCCTGCCCAGCTTCAGTTCCAGTCCTGACTTCCTTTCGTGATGAACAGCAGCATGGAAGTGTAAGCTCAATAAACCCTTTCCTCTCCAACTTGCTTCTTGGTCATGATGCTTGTGCAGGAATAGAAACCCTGGCCAAGACAACTGCGGAGGAGATTTTCCCACTCAAACCACCACAGGTTTGCTTTGGAGCAACCTTGTGACATCCTACTTCGTACCTGTGCTAGTTAGTGGTTAGCCACGGGCTCGCAGCTGCCATGGAGATTCCTGGATGTTTCCCTGGGTATTTTTTTCTTTCAAGAACTTCCTAGGAGTCTTCCCTATAAACTCCAGGAGTCTCTGTCTCCTCACCCTCCAGTCTCCTCCTCAAAGCAACTCCAGCACCAGCTCTGCTTACCCACGCACACCCATGCTGCTGGAACCCCCTCTGGCTAGATCACGAAAGCAAGCCCCTTTATCTCTTCAGATCACACAGCCCTGAGCTGCTGTCTAACACCGAACACAGCTGCACAGGGACTCCAGTTGGTCTGGGTGAACTCATGAGTTCGTCATTACTTGACTCCGCCCCTTTGGACTCCACCCCTTTGGACTCCTCCCCTTTGGTCTCCTACCTCTGCACATGCAGCAAGAATCTACCAGAAAGCCCCACAGCGCTCCCACACACCATGGATTTCTCATCCTAAAGGTGACGGCGGGTATGCCCGGTGCAAAGCCACGTGATTCCTGTTTTCACCTCAGCTGTTGCTCTCACGGTGGATCTGGGTATCTTCTACTTGGGGTGGTCCCAGCAGACTCCATGGATTGTAAGCATCTGTCTCGCTTCCACACAGTCAGCCTCTGGCTGAAGACCCACTTTGTGCCCTGAGGCACAAGCCTCCGGGGAGTTCCAGGTGGGCCACTGTGCTGAATCCCCAGTACAGAATGCTTCTGAGATCTCACAGGTGCCTGAGTTACACCCTGAGCAGAGGGAAGCAAACCTCTGCTCTGCAGCTCCCATCCCCAGCCAAGGATTGCTCTAGCTTCTGTCCTCTGAAGTCAGAGATCTCAGATGTGAACCCTGGAGCTGGCACAGCCTTGCTGGCCCACAGCTGTCCCCGGCAGACTCAAAACAGGCCAAAGTCTGAGCGCATTCTGAATTACGACACTCTTAAAGAACCCGTAAAGAACATCAGAAACTTCTTCCTTCCTCAGCTTCTCCACCCCACGCACGGAAACCAACACCCAGAGGGTTTAAGTGGCTTGCTCCGTACCACTCAGCCCAGGACAGAGTATCGAGAATCTTCAAAGCCGCCGCCCTGTTACACCTCATTAGTGGTTTCTCAGGACCCTTGAAGTGGAATCGAAACTCTGACCCACCACTGAGCTCCTGACCACTGTCTACTGTCTCCTCCAGCCGCTGTCACCTTGTCCATCTCTCCCCGGCTCTAATCCCTTTGATGCAGGGGATCTGAGGTGTCTCTGACCTTAGACCATCAATAGCGCCCTGCCCTCTGGAAATGATCCACCCACAAAAGGACAATGCTTTCTAGTCACCAGTGAGATGTGACTGCTTTGGGTAGGCCACAGGATCCCAGTAGACCATCAATAGCTAGTGTTGGCGTCTGGGCATGGGCCCTGTATGCCAGCCCTATCCCGGTTCCTCCCTCTACCACTAAGTCCACCATGTAGGGTAGACAATGTGGTAGCTGTGGGCAATGCTCCTTCCCCAGTGCCCAGCAAAGCAGCAGACATGGTGGGCATAAGTCATGTTTCTCGAATGGATGGAAGAATTTGATAATCGGTTATCCATGGAGTGTGGTACACAGCTCACTCTCTGTCCTCCTAGGTACTAGGTCAGCTAGACCTAGGCTAGACCTGTGCACCCTGTGGGGTCTCCCAGACAACCCTGTTAGTCCTGAGTTACATCTGGCCCGTGCTCATGGTCCAGGTTTGCTCACAGCTGATATCACCTCATTGTCTTTGTCTCCCACCCACACACCGGTACCCCACAGCTTGGCAGAGAAGGCTCCCGCAGGCTTGATTGCTCTCCAACCTACTGCATCTGCATAAGCGATGAAGAAGAATTTCAAATTTTCCTGTTTCCCTCCCAAACAACCTGGGATCTGGGCTCCTTCATCTTCCAGCCAAAGTTTTAATATTTAAGCTGCAAGCAGCAGCCAAGCGCTGTCGAGGGAAGAGAGCTCAGTTCTATTCTATCACGTTGTTCTGTGCGCCCTTCGAATCTCCAACCGACGCATCGGGCAAGGCCTGCCCTTTTCACTAAGCAGCACCCTAAGTCCCAGATTAGGAGGTAGAGCCTGATTCAGATCGGGGAGGGGGATTAGAATCAGAGTCTAAATCACAGGCTGCTGAAGAGCCAGCTGGATCTCCAGCCTCTTCGTTAGCTAGTCAGGTGCGGCCCAGTAGAGGATACAAGCTGTGTTTATAACGTTTTGGTGACAGATGTGAAGAGAAAAAGAAGGCGCTACTCATTCCTGGGGGGGGGGGGGGTCGCTGGGAGCCTGCCTAGGCCTCGATGGATGGCCCTTCACCAATACATGGGCCCCTGAACTCAGGACGTGGAGATGTGTTGGGAGGGACTCAGGAGGAGCTGGAGGGAGGGGTGGGGAATGGGTGTGTTCATCTTATTCATGTATGAAAGATTCTAAGAATAAAGAATAATGTTTTATTTAGCCTACAGATGTGCGCATGCGCGCGCATGTGTCTGCGCGTGCGTGCGTGTGTGTGTGTGTGTGTGTGTGTGTGTGTGCGCGCCTGTGTGTATGAGCGCATGCATGTGCAGGTGCTTGTGCATAGATGTGAATATGCAGGAAGAGGGCAGAAATCAACCCCAGGCGTCATTCCCCAGGTACCGGCTACTTTGGTTTATTGAGACAGGGTCTCTCACTTGGCTTGGTACGCACTCTCGGGAGTTGGACTTGCATGGCTGACCAGGGAACCCCCAGGGATCCACCCATCTCCACTCTCCTGCATTCCAATTACAAGTATGGGGCACCACACCCAGGTTTCCCTTGTAGCTTCTGGGGATCAAGCTCAAGCCCTCATGATTGTTGGCAAACACTGTACCCCAGCCCCGGGCATGACTTTTTTCATACAGATTCTACAGACACATCATGTCACAGAGTAGCCAGGGTTCAAATCTTCAGTAGCCATGGGTGACTTGGGAGTTGCCAGTGTAGAAAACTCCAGATAAAAGAGTCCAGCTGCCCACAGGTGACATGTCTAAAGAGTCCCCTCCTTGCCTAGCCTCAGCCTGTCAGAATTTCCAAGAAAGAACTGGCATAGAGACCCAGGATGCTCCAGCCCCCAGACCCCCTTCCTCAGCCTGCTGATGTGGCAGCCAGAGAAAAGGTACCTGATTCTTGAAGCTTCCTTCTGATGCTTAGATTAACTCACTCAAATTTATTTGGCTTCTTTAAGAAGGACAGGTGAGCATGGGGCACCCCATTCATCGTGAGGAAAGGACAGCCCCCACATAGGAGTCTACCAGACAGTCACCCTTTCTGTAAATAAATACAATGGTGACTGCCTGAGACAGAAAAGCTAAATGGAACAGAAGTCTGGGGATACCCTCCCCCCTTTTCCATCCATAAGCCAAAATATTGCTAAGGCTTTTTATAAACAAAGATAATGAGTTGTATAATTTATGTAAATTAACTGATGCTGCTGCATTTTCTAGAAGTAACATAAACTGCATTATTTATTTGATGTGCTTTTTTGGAGTAAAAAATATATATATAATTATAATTGGATATTGTGCCTAACCGTTCTCTCCCATTGTTTGCTGATTAGCCTTGGTGGTTTGGAATATCAGATGTAACTCGCCGAGCGTACTACACTCGGGAGGCCTTTCCTTTTGCACATGAAGGTGACAAGCGTTTGGCCCTTGCACACACCTTCTGCGGCAGGACGAAGCTTCGTGCATGAGTTGTTCTGGGCGCGCCTCAGCGCCAGGGGTCAATTATTTTCAGCCGATGCTGGCAGGGGGTACTTGTTGATCGGCTGCTCTGGGAACATCACTGACACCATTTTCCCTCCCTCATGGCATCCCTGTCGTCACTACTCAAAGTTGAACCCCCAGCACCGGCAGCAACAGCAGCCTCGCCCAAAGACTTGCTCTAAGCAGGAGCCAGTCCTGCCACACAGCCAATTCGGAGTCCTCAGGGGACTCTGCTGCTGGAACTTTGAGCAACCCTCGTCTAGGTTTATTCTCAGTGAAGGGACTCCGTTCCCTGATGTTCCTAGTGTAGGCAGCAGGCGCTGCTACTGCAAAGACACCAGGCTGGGTCCCCCAGCTCGCCTGCCCCTGCCTGCCTGCCAGCAGCAACCCACATTCCCTTGCATCTAACAGACACTGAAATGAACAGCGCAGAACCCCATGCTGCAGTTCTTAATATCACCATATTAGGGGCATTAAAAATGCAAAGACAGATAATGAAGCCGAAGAAATTAAAGAAAGGCCCGGGAAACCCCGTAGCCTTGGAAATGTGAGCTGACATCTGTTGGCCCCTGTCACATGCCTGCTCCTCCTCGCTCATAGGCAAAGTGTACGATCCTGGGAACCTGCAAATGCAGGGATCTGGTGCATCACCTCGTTAACGCAGCAGAATGCAGAGGACGGACCTTCATTGGAAAGCGGTGGATCCTTGAAGGACCTTCGTTGTATCTCATCTGGGACCGGAGTTCAGGACCTCTGCTTGTCCCGCCTCCTCCCCAGCTGCAAGGCTCCTCTCCTCACTTCCAGGGATGCAGAAAACTAAACCTCTCAGATGGAAAGGCAAACGGGGGGGGGGGGTAATTTACAGAATTTATTTCATCTCCTCTCCCTTAATCACGTAGCGACGAATCCCCCAAACGTCCTACATTCTGGTTTGTGTCCGACACAATGTGCAAGCTAATTGAGTGTAAAAACCGTCGCTCTGCGTTGTATCCGTTAAAGCGCGTGCGACGATCGTTCTTCCTCCCCCCCCAGCTCTGTTTCATTTCTGTTTTTGTTATAACTCAGTCCGTTCACAATATGTCATTGCAAACGCTATTTGCAAAAGAAAGTATAAAAACAGATTCTTTATTCCGAACTGCACTTGGTTTTTTATCCCCTTCTCAGACTCTCTGCATTTAGACCAGGCTTCCATCTGGAAGGCTTAAAAAAAAAAAAAAAGAGTTATAGACAGAATTGCCATACATAACGAAGCATGCTCTCATCTGGTATTTAGCCTGAGAATTTTATTGCCAGGTGTTGTGGAAGGGGGAGATATACGGCCAAAACACTGTGCTTCGTCTCGTTTCCAAACATTACATTTTGTATCTGAAAATAGTCATTAATCTAGGTTTGAAGCTGCGTCAGTACAGTTACCTAAGGGACTTCCAGGAAAAGATAGATGTCATCAGGAAGGAAGCTACCGCAGGCAAGGTCAGGGAAGACTGTGGACACTGCCTCTGCCTCTGCATAGGTGGGAACCAGAAACTCAGAAGTGCCGTCCATTCAAACCTCCACTTAGCCACCCAGGAACCGGAAGCCCAGCCCCACCTGGGCTGCCAACCCAACACTCAACTCCTCCCAGCAATTAAAAGTCAGTGGCAAGGGCTGCGACTCGACTCAGCCGGTTTCGATGAGTACTATGCTAGCATGAGGACCTGAGCTCAATCTCCTAGAGTTCACTGGAAAATGCTACCTCTGTGGCATGTCCCCATAATCCCTCTACTGGGGACATGGAGGCAGGAGGATCCTCGGTGCTTGTTCCCCAGGCAATCGAACTGAATCAGGATACTCTGGGTTGAAAGAGAGCGCCTGCCTCAAAAAAGGGGGGTAGGAGGTAACAGATTGAGGAAGAACCCATGTTAACCTATGGCCTCAAAATGCATGCATACACAAATGTTTTGGAGCCTGCACATATGTGCATGTGCACACATACACACACACACACACACACACACGCGCACACACACACACACACACACATCAGCAAAAAGATCTATTTCCTTTTTTAAGCAGGAAGTCTCTCACTTCTTTTTTTAAATAAAGATTTATTTATTTCAATTTTCTGTTTTGACTACATGTTGTATGTAGGCCTGGTGCCGACAGAGGTCCGAAGAGGGCACTGGATCTCCTACACCTAGTGTTACAGAGTGTCGAGAGCCAGCGCATGCGTGCTGGGAACGGAACCTGGGTCCTCTGAAGAGCAGCCACTGCCCTTAGCTACTAAGCCGTCTCTCCAGTCCCAGAAAGAACCATTTCTTTGTGGGCCAATTAACTGTGTGGAAAGTCAAGCAAAATTCTGTTTGTGGGGAGTTGGCTGCTGAGTGGTTCAGGGTGCATGCTTTTGGGGAACCCATGTATCACAGAACATTAAATTAACACTTAGGTCTAATTACAGACATAAAACACACGCCAGAATCAGGGAAGGCAGGTTGAGTGTAATACCAGCACCTTACACCATGCTCGAGGACTGGACATTCATTTCAGTGCAGGCACATGGCACGGATAAGTCTTGTCATTCCTTCCTGTGGTCCCTTTTGGGAGAGGTCACAGTGCATGGCCTCTGCCTGAGATTTTGCAAAGAAAAAAGGAATCGCAGAGCATTTTTAACCTCAAGCAATCAGACAAGGCAAAGCCTTTGGGAATTCCACTGAAACGCTAATGGCCTTGTGATCTCTGGCTGGACATCCCAGCATCTGGGAACACTGTCTGTTCCAAGGTGGTGGGCTGCAAAGCCACACTCTGCTGCCTTAAGCAGTGGAACCTAACTTCTGCCTGGCTCACTGTGATCTGAGAACGGGCATAGCCCTTGTCTTAGGGTTTTACTGCTGTAAACAGAGACCATGACCAAGGCACCTCTTATATGGATGATATTTAATTGTTGCTGGCTTATAGGTTCAGAGGTTCAGTCCGTTATCATCAGGGCGGGAGCATGGCAATGTCCAGGCAGGCATGATGCAGGAGGAGGTGAGAGTTCTACATCTTCATCTGAAGGCCACTAGAAGACCGACTCTGCACTGGACAGAGCTTCAAAGCACACCCCCACAATGACATACTTCCTCCAACATGGCCTCACCTACTGCAACAAAGCCACACCTACTCCAACAAGACCATATCTTCTCCAACAAGGCCATACCTACTCCAACATGACCACACCTACTCCAACAAGGCCACGCCTTCTCCAGCAAGGCCACACCTACTCCAACATGACCATACCTACTCCAACAAGGCCACACCTACTCCAACAAGGCCACACCTACTCCAACAAAGCCACACCTCCAAATAGTGCCATTCTCTGGGCCAAGCATATTCAAACCACCACAACCCTGTACTAGTTTGAATGAGCAAGATCCTCCAAAGGCTCAGGTATTTGAACACTTGGTCCCCAGTCAGTGGTGCTGTTTGGGGAGGTTATGGGACCTTTAAGAGGTGCGGCCTTCTCAAGAGAAGTGTCACATTCTCTGCTTCCTACTTGCCATGGAAGCTGTGACCTCTCAGCTTCCTGCTCCAGCTGCCTCCACCACACCTCTCTGGTCAGTATGTACTCTCCCTCTGGAGCCATAAGCCGAAATAAACTCTTTCTTCCACAAGTTGCTATTGGTCATGGGATTTTATCCCAGCAACAGAAAGTAACAACATGTGGACAGAGTGCCCCTCCCTGACCTCGACCTGGACTTTGTGTATGAGCTCTGTTGCCCCCCGGCTTCTGGGGCAACACCCTACAACCTCGTTTCTATTGGAGTTCCAAGATCTAACAGTGCTCATGGATCCTCCAAGAGTTCAGTGAACGATGATGACATTTCAAGCCAAGGGGACATAGGCTCACAGACTAACCTCACCCCCACATACGCCTCCAGAGCTGAAGGTCAACCTGGGCAGAGACGCTTTACGCTCTAAGTTAAGAGTGGCTGGAGAGGTGGCCCTGTTGTAAAGCAGCCACCATGAAATCATGAAGATTTAAGTTTAAATCTCTAGAATCCACTTAAAACCCAGACATGGTGGCACATGCCTATAATCCCAGCCTTCCTGTGGCCAGACAGGAAGTGGAGACAAGAGAATGGCTCAGAGTTTAAGGTCCAGCTAAGCTGCTATATGCAACAGGGACTGCCTCAGACAGGGTGGAAGGCTAAAGCTGACAGCTACGGTTGTCCTGACTGTGGCACGACAGACACCGTGGCGTGTGCGAGTTCACACGCTCACACACAGGGTGCAAAAGCAAAGCTAGACAGGAGCAATCAACCGTGACATGACACTGTGAACTAGATCCACCTACAAAAGGATGAAGAACCATTGTCTTCGTGAAGAATGTGAAGGACTAAAGGGAGGGAAACCCCACAGCCACTTGCTGTGGAATTTATGTTTCCATAAGTAAAGCATTAAGAGTCCTGCATAGAGAAGAAATTATTGATACATACGTTCCCTTAAGGAAGCTTCTCGAGAGGCCCATTCCAGGTCTCATAATAATCCGTATTCTTCTGAAATGGCAACGTCTGATCTTTGATTTCCCTATCACCACTGAAGGTTCATGAATCATTAAGCTTCACACCCTCAGAGGTTTGGTTTATAGCGCACCACCTAAAATATTTAATAAAATAAATTCTAAATAATCAATGCGCGAGACGTCGACGTTTCTTACGCTTTTGTAATAAATGTCTGCATCTCGCATCCATCAAAAACTGCACATACGTCGTGGCAGCGGAGAATAAAGGAACCTTTGTCATTCCCTCATGCTGTTGTGTAAATACTTAAGCAGGGGACAGGTTGCATCTGCACCTCTCCATGGTCGACATTCCATGGAGGGTCTGTGTAACATCCCACTCTGCGTCTTTCCAGCTCTGGGATAACGTGGTCCTTTAACTTATCCAGTTCTGCAGGGCCACAGCCCGGTAACTCAGCTGCCCCAGGGCACTGGAGCACACATGACATCACTGAGATTTTCCTGGGGCTCCTGTGATGCTCCCCACTGGGCTCAAGGAAGAAACACGGTGTTTGTGGCGCCCTACTTTCAAGGTGTCTTTTTCAAGAGACTTTTCCTTGCCTGACTTCCTCAGGCTGGAGATGACTTAGTGTGAGATAAATGAAGAATATGCCATGAGGACCTTTTGCTACCAGAAAGAAGGACAATGAAGATGTTCCAACTTCCCTGCTACATCTTGAGTCAGAGTGTTAACTAGGTGCTGGGGAGATATCGCAAGGGGTAAGCGCTACCTATGCGAACGCAGGGATTGAGTTCAAACTCCCAGAACCCAAACAAAAGCTAAACAGTCCCATGCACCTACGGTCCCACTGTATGTAGGTGAGATTGAGAGGGAAACAGGGGAATCCCTACAAACTCCCTGGCCAGCCACTCTGGCAAACACATTAAAGATGGAGATTTTATTTACACACACACACACACACACACACACACACACACCACAAAACCCAGTGAACAACCAACTACCCTCTGTCAAATAAGGTTGAAGGTGAGGACTTCTATACATGCTCTGTGCATGTCCAAAATCACATACACGAACACATCCTGCTCACCGAATACACGCATATCACAGAGAGTGTCCGACTGCAGGCATGGGTATGGGGACACAGCAGGTCTCGGACTTAAGTCCTCAAAGGGTTCCTGGCATCCTGACGATTTCCCCCCCCCCCAACTCTAGCCAGCTGTCACAGTACCTTACCCCTTCTAGAAATAATCACAGTCCAAACGAGGGATGAGTAGATAACACTCACGTCCAAACGCAGCCCATCGTGCAGCTTTATCAATACAGTTGTGTCAAAACATAGCCCCGCCCACTCCTGGGGCATCATCTGTGGCTGCTTACGTGAAAAGTAGAGTTGAATTGTTCAGACTAGGGCTGGGAAGATGCCTCAGATCATATAATGTTACCACAGAAGCACGGGGACCTGGGTTAGATCTCCAGCACCCAGGTAAAAATCTGGGTGGTATGTTCTTGTATCCCAACACCACGGGAAAGGCAGAGGACAGAGACTTTGGGGCCTACTGGCCAGCTAGCTCCGTCTCAAAGATTACTGTGGCTAGCGACTAAGGAAGACACCCGATACTGACCTCTGGCTTCTGTACACATGAACACACACACCCTCGAGCGTGTACACATGCACACACCACACACATAAGACAAATCAAAGTTTTAAAAAATACTTTCTACTTGGACCTTTACAAGAGAACTTCCACCAACTCAAGATTTGTCCAAACGATATTTTGTTAGGTACCAAATGCATATAAGGTGTCGTGCCAAGAGCTGGGCTAGTGTGCGGCAGAGACACATAAGCCTCCTCTGCAGAGGAGATAAGAACAGGGCTGGGTCCCCAGAAGGCTGTGGGTTAGAGCCGGCTGGCATCTTCTGCTTCAGAAAATTGGTATTCTTCTTCTGCACTGCCAATGGCGACTGAGTAATGGCAGACTCGGCCACAGCAGAGAATTTAGAGATTTTTTTTAAAAAGGTGCTTGTGAAATTTCCCTTTTGACTTTTTCCTTAAGACAGAACAAACACATTCAAAAAAAATCTTTTTAGACTGACTTATCTTTTCTTTTCTGCATATGGGTGTTTTTGCCTTTTTGTGTGCATGTGTCTCCTCTGTGTGCCTGGTACTAACTGAGGGGACAAGGGGCACTGGCTCCCTTGGGGCTGGAGTTACTGATGGCTGTGCACCACCAAAGCTTGAGTGAGCTCTTTGCAAGAGCAGCCAGTGCTCTTAACTGCTGCTTGGGGTGGGAAACGCAGACAGGACCCTGCTAGCAGCAAGATGACGTACTTGGGGTAATTTGCATATAGAGGGGTTTGTGAGTCACACAAGGGATCCATTAACCAAGGCCTCTTGGGGCAGGGCAGACAGGCTGTGTGTCTCCTTGGGTGACGTGGACCTTGTGGTCTACAGACCGCTTGTGAGCATCCAGGTGAGACACAGAGTGAACTCCGGGATTTCTGCACTGTCTCCAGGTTTAGCCAGAGTAGACTATGAGCCCTTGGGCACACCCTGAAGACAACTGCCCTTCCCCAGGATTGGAAGAGAGCCACAGAAATGGAAGGCTATCTAACTTCCAGGAGAAAACCCTCAGGGCACACAATAGATCTCCTATGAAGCCATCTACTTCCTACCTACCACTCTGCCTTGGTTTCCGGGGAGACAGATGCCTTAGTCAGGGTTTCTATTCCTGCACAAACATCATGACCAAGGAGCAAGTTGGGGAGGAAAGGGTTTATTCAGCTTACACTTCCATGCTGCTGTTCATCACCAAAGGAAGTCAGGACTGGAACTTAAGCAGGTCAGGAAGTAGGAGCTGATGCAGAGGCCATGGAGAGATGCTGCTTACTGGCTTGCTTCCCCTGGCTTGCTCAGCCTGCTTTCTTATAGAGCCCAAGACTACCAGCCCACAGATGGCACCATCCACAAGGGGCCCTCCCCCCTTGACCACTAATTGAGAAAATGCCTTACTGCTGGATCTCATGGAGGCATTTTCTCACATGAAGCTCCTTTCTCTGTGATAACTCCAGCTTGTGTCAAGTTGACACAAAACCAGCCAGTACAACAAATGAAGTGCAGACAACAGTTAAAAGCACACAAGCACCAGACAGAACACAGAGGCTAGCCGGTGCCACCCAAGCAATCTCGACCTTGGCAACTAGAGGAACGGCTACCCCTCACTGTTGGTTCATCAGTAGCTCTTCCTTCTTCCCACTCCTGTGGGGTCTGCAAAGCCCACCCCACCCCTCTGTTCCCCCACAGCTGTGGCTGAGGTGCTGGAAGCACCCTAAGAGCCTGAGGCCTGAGCACTAGAGCTTCCACGTTCCCTCTCCTGTCTCAAGAGCACTGGTGGCGGCTCCCCTGCAGCGGATCATAACTCGAGCCCACACACAGGGCATGGAGCTCCCCACAGGGACATATCCCAAGGATGGGGGTACATTTGATGGGACTGATAAGAGTAGAAAGACTCAAGACTATTTCCCATTCAGTCAAGTGAGGGCCAGAGGTATTCTCCACCCAAGAAGCAACCGCACGTACATCCGATCGCCCACCAAGACACAAGTATGTATCACGGTCTCCATGTGTGCCTAGCTCTGTATGGAGCCATGATGGGCGGCCACAAGCACTTGGGTCGCTCTCATGCTGAGCTCTATGTAACAGTTCAGTCAGAAAAGGGCCTTTGGTGAGTTCGATAGTGGTACTCAAGTGTTTACGTGGTTACCATTGGATCTGCCAAACCTCCTACTCATGGGCTCGTGGACTAACATGCCTGAACATTTAAGAAGCTTTAGGATAAAAGTTAAATATACGTTCAGAAGCTCAAGTTGATGGTCTGCTGAGCTGCCTCCCCCAGGAAGCGGCCACCTCACTTAAGGCTCAGACTGTGTTTAGAGAAGGACATTACAGAAACAGACTAGTTCCTGTCTGCAAAGACACAAAGAAAACTAATTGTATCAGAAGAGAGACCTCCCGGGTCAACAGCAGGAGTTGATGCAGTGTGAGTTCTAAACACAGCAGGTGCCACTTTATCATAAATATGCCCCAGGGAAATATTTGAGCTGTGCTTGGACTAAGGTGATATTTATCGTTGTCTTACTTGGGTGTCCTCTTCATCTTCCCTTTGAGACAGGGTGTGTCTGGTTGAGCCTGGAGCTCACTGTCTCAGCTACACTGGCTGGCCGGTGAGCTGCAGGAACCTGCCTCTCTACCCATCCTAATCCCAGCACTGGGCCACAGATGCATGCTGCTTCTCCTCGCTTTTGCATGGGTCCTGAGGATCTGACTCGGGTCCTCACACATGCGTAGCAAGCCTTGTACACACGGAACCACCTCATCTCCCTAGCCCTTAACTGTGTACCGAGTCGTCCATCCTTGTCTTCCTCTTCTTCCTTTTTCTTCCTGTTCCTCTCCTGTCTCTCTGTCATCTCCCTACACCTCCCAGACTCAGTTCCAAGTTTTAGCTATGCCAGGAACTGAGATTAAATAGCAGCCATGTAGGGTAACCAGGGTAAATGAAGCTCGGGCAAGGTGATGACCACAAAGGTTCTCAGATACATGGCAGATCTCACCCTCAGACTCTAGGAGGGGAAAAGTAAAGGCTCGGGGCACTCTAAAACTCGGATAATAAGCTGCCGAGAAAGGACCATGTGGTTACAACTACTTGTTGCTCTCCCAGAAGACCAGAGTTTGGTTATCTTACAGCTCACAACCACCTCTAACTCCAGCTTGAGGGGATCTATTGCTCTATTTTCCAAGGGCGCCAAACTCACGTGCGCCAACCCACACACAGATTCTCACACAGGCACACACTTGAAAATAGCAAAATATAATTTTGCAAATAAGATAAGCTGTCCTATGCAGACATGAGGACCCATGTTCAGATCTTCAGGACCCACGTTTTTAAAAACCAGGCATGGCAGCACTCATCTGTAACCCCAAGCCTTGGAGCACAGAAGCAGGAAGCACGTTGGGGCTAGCTGGACATGTTCTATTGAAATAACCGGCTTTGTTTCTACACATCAC
Source organism: Uromys caudimaculatus (assembly GCA_028551405.1). Classification (NCBI taxonomy): domain Eukaryota; kingdom Metazoa; phylum Chordata; class Mammalia; order Rodentia; family Muridae; genus Uromys; species Uromys caudimaculatus. The sequence continues at coordinate 135,381,278 of CM052702.1, forward strand.
GGAGTGTGACGCCCTCATCTCCACACCTAAGACACTGATGTCACCAGTGTCTAGACACCAGACAGATGCTTTACAGCATAGGATATATAAAATGTTCAACCGTCTATGTGCTAGACACACTGATACATCAAAGACAGCACTCCCCTAAAAAAGTCATGGGCAAAGTCCTTGGGCAACACCTCCCCAATCAGGGCTGAAGCCTGTGAGACCCAAAAGTCATGTGGCCACGACACAGGAAGAAACATGGGCTGTGTGAGGGGTGCTGTGAATGCTCGGTGAGTCTAGAGGAAATGACATGGACCAAACGCAAGCCCTTACTGAAAACAGCAACTATGTATCTGTCAATGTAAAACAGAAACTATTATCTGTCAATGTACAGGGTGGTCGCGAGCAAGCTGCTGGTCCCTCAGAGACTCTGTGGCTCCCTGCTTTGTCCCTCACTATTTACTGCTGTTTCCCAGACTTGATTTGGACAGCAGACCTGTTTGAGGCTGGCTACTGCAAGCATTCCCCATCATCGGCAAGCAAGACACCTATTTATCTTACCGCTGGGAATGGAGCTGAAGCAATCTGGCTCTGCCAGGAGGCAGCTATTTCATACCCTGTTAATCCCTAATGCAGTAACTACAATATCGTTTCCACTTTCAAAAGAGGTGCTTTTTCCCCCCTTCCTTTTTTAATATGTGGCCTAAGTGCTCAAATAAAGAACATCATTCTAATGAGGACGAGTCCCCAAATGTAACCTCATTACAGCCGCTGCCGCGCCGACGCTGGTCTTCTAGCTTTAAGACAGTTAATGGAGAAATGAGACACTGGGTTCTTTCCAGGCAGCACAGACAGATCAGCAAAATGGTCACATCCGAAAATGACAGTCAGAGGAAACGGCCTGGCATTTCTACCCGGGGATGGTCCAGGCCAGGGACCTCCATTCAGCGAAACTTGATGGATTCTCTAAGCAGCAGGGCCGGGTCCAGTCTACTACTTGAACCAGTCACTTCAGTACTGGACCCATTCACTGACCCCAAAGGGCCAGAGGTATCTTAAGATCAGAGCGAGGGCCCTGTTGCAGAACGCTATCTGGCCAGTATAACTGCCATTTTTGTCAGCAACAGAGCCGCTGAGACTACCCGTAAGTCTCCCTTAAGATCAGGCCTGCTAGCAGGGCAGTGGTGGCGCATGCCTTTAATCCCAGCACTTGGGAGGCAGAGACAGGCAGATTTCTGAGTTCGAGGCCAGCCTGGTCTACAGAGTGAGCTATACAGAGAAACCCTGTCTCGAAAAACAAAAAACCAAAAAAAAAAAAAAAAAAAAAGATCAGACCTGCTGAAGTTACTTTATAGGAGGGGCTGGAGAGGGTCACGTGACCCTGGCCTTAGCGCTCAGCGATGCTTAGGTCCTGTTCCCCTGGTTCTTGATCTGTCAGTAAAGAAGCCAAGAGCCAATTGTTGGGCGGAAGGGATAGGCGGAACTTCCCGGTCCCCCCAAAGCAAAAAGCAAGCAGACAGATGCAAGAAGAGGAGGGGAGGGGAGGGGAGGAGAGGAGCAGGGGAGGGGAGGGAGTTAGAGTTTGCCATGCTTCTGAGGGAGAAGAGGTGACCAGCCCTGTGAGATCTCGGAGGTGTGGCCACTCCTACAAGCAGTCAGGTGGAGGTGTTAGCTGGGATTAGATGTAACCAGCTGAGCAACTAAAGTTTTGGGCAGGTGGAGAGAAGCAGCGCCCGGCAATTGTGTTAAGGGCACGTTGAGATTGAACAGCCGTGTGTGTCTGTGTTTTCTATCTGTGGGTTCATGGGAAGCCAGGTGGAGGCTGGTAGCATAGCCTTTTCCCAGAGCTTAGGCGGGGTAGCAAAAGCTACACGCAACAGGTTTGTCTCATGAGACTGGAGACCGCACACCCTGTATCCCTCAAGTATCTGTCACAATGCCAGTGGGTGGCCAGCACGAAGTGGGTGGCTGAAGGATGGACCATTCGTGCTGAGTAGCGGGACCTAAGGTCACACTGAGTGCCAGGAACAGCGGTTAAGCTTAAAGCCAAGAATGTTCAGTCTCCAGCCCCAGCTCTGGGGCTTCAGAACTTCCACTGAAGGCCCAGCCTCTCCTTCCATGAAACAGGTGTGATGACATGTGTTCTGCATGCATGCTTTTAGGAGAACCAGGCAAAGCCAGTATGCCTTGTTCACAGGACGTTTGTAAAGCCGTGATTGTCCTCACACTGAGGGCACAGCTCCTGTCTCTCCGGGGACCCAGCAGCAAGAGAATGAAGAAATGGAGCTGGGCAATGATGGCGCACGCCTTTAATCCCAGCACTTGGGAGGCAGAGGTAGGCGGATTTCTGAGTTGGAGGCCAGCCTGGTCTACAGAGTGAGTTCCAGGACAGCCAGGGCTACACAGAGAAACCCTGTCTCGAAAAACAAACAAACAAACAAAAAGAATGAAGAAATGGAAAATGGAGGGTGAATCTGGCTATGAGACGTGCCAGAAGTCTGAGGCACACAAAGCAACATGTCAGCATCTGGGGCCAGAAACTTGGGAAGGAATCTTCCAGAACGGCTCTCTGGCTGACAGGATCTGGCAGGTGTGAATGTGACTACAGGAATTCTTAAGGCACAGTGACCTTTAGAAGAACCTCATACCCCTTCCCCGGGCAATATCAGATTGGCAGACAGGAGTCGGCTTGGGGGCAGGACCCACTTCAGGCCTGCTGAGGTCTCTCATTTGTGAGGTGCTAACACCTCTGTCCCCTTCCCTCTCCTCCTGCCATCTTCTGTCATCCCTGGAAGGTTATTGAGCAGGCTTCTCCTTGGCTCCCAGACAAGACAGCTGATCGAGAACTAGCAGCTAGTCAGTTTCAAAAACTGCTGCTAGCACCCCGTGGCCAACCGAGGAAATTATGTGTGGAGGCCCCAGCCCCTGAGAACAAAGGAGCCAGAATCCAGCTTTCTTTCAGCTTGCTGGAAGTTTTTCTGGCCTCAGGGAAGGCTTATAGCAAGTGATATGTTAAACGATAGACCCAGATGTCTTTATCATGCCCTTGGATGGAGGAAGCCCGCTGGGATAGTAAAGCATTCACGACTCTACTGCCTTGGCTGTCCAGCCAGCAGGAGGGTAGCTGGAGGGGATTAGGGCTTGGGGGACGCAGGTGCTAGTCCCAGGCTCTGCCTGGCGAATGCACAGAGAGCTAGCAGACTCCACGGGTTGAGTCTAGGACATAACACCACCACAGCAGCTGGAGAAGGCAGCCCACTGGGCTTCCCAGCCCTGCTCCAGATCACAGCTACCATAGAAACTAGAAACACTCCTGAGGAAGTACAAGTGCTGATACTGCCAAAAATAATAATTATAAATAAATCCTTCTTCTGGGCTATTTAAAATTCCATACAACAGGAAGGAGCCCATTCCCAGGAACAAGAGAGACAAAGTTAGTTCAAATTGCACAGAGTACCATCTTCTGAGGACCAGTGTGTCAGAGGGCAGTAGGGGAGTGGTCATTTCCAGTGCTGGTGGACATGTAATTTGAACAGTCACTCAAGAGCAATTTGGCATTGTCTGGAAAAATGGAAACTCTCACACCCAACCATTCCCAGTCCAGATTGCTCATGTGCCCAAGAAGACCTGTGTGAGGCCACTTAGAGCAATCCCCAAAGTCTGGAAGGCTTCTAACAGTCAAGGGACCCCACTTTGGTATTTAAATAGAGGACCGTGATAGAACCATTTAGAATCTAAAATAACATGGATTCCACTTAGCAGGTGATATCAGGCAATGAACTGGAAGACAAGATGTCAGTTATTCACAACTTCCAAGAATTTCATTTCGCACCCCACTTCGGGTGACCGAAGCCTGTTCTGGACTCCTGGGGACACAGAGGCTAATTCTCAGCCTTTCACACCTCTTCCCACTATTGGGCATCATGTGCAAACATGGCCACCTAAGAGGTCTCTTTCCCTATAGACAGCACACAGGCTCACCAAAGCAGGCACTCACCCTGCATTTGTTATCTGGTCAGTGGGACAATAAACCAAGTGCAATGGGAAAGACCAGCCACCAAGCTGTAAGTAGCGCCTCTCTCTCTCTCTCTCTCTCTCTCTCTCTCTCTCTCTCTCTCTCTCTCTCTCCAAAAGCCAGAGACAAAGGCAATGATGTTGGCCAAGGTATTATCATGGCGGCCTCTCAGTCCCAGCACCCATAGGACTGTTCATAGCCAGCCGTAGGTCATAGAAGGCCCTTCCTGGTCTGCATGTGTCCCCACCTCCGGATTCGAGGGACCAAGCTGTAGTCTGCAAAGCTGAGCGCCACAAATAACTCCCAACATAAATATGGCCTAAAAATAGCCATGAATCATTCTCACCCCATCCGGTGACAATTCTAATTTATAACAAGAGGGAGGGAAATGAATGCAGTGGATTTTTTTTTTCCCTAGGCTTCGGAGCTGCTGCTGAGGACGAATTCCACCCTGCTGTTACTTACAACCAGGAGTTCCTGATTTACGTATTACTAAAGATGAAATATATGGTAGGCCTCCGGGCACGGGGGCTGCTTGCTGAGGTTTAGTGTGAATTCCTGCAGGCTCTCTATGTCTCTGCATAAGTAGCTTCCTTTCTCTTGGTCCCCACCCAAGCTTTCTCTCTCTGTCTACCTAGTCTTCTATTGTGGGGAGATAAGAGCCCTCTTCCCAGAGAGTAAGCCCCACCTCTCTGGGCTCCGTGCAAGAAAAGCTAATGCTATGTATTAGCAGGACCCTGGTCACAGTCCTGGAGATGGTTCTTTCTAGCGGCACGTTTGGGTAATCTGCACATTAATGTTCCATGCAGTCAATTAAACCATACTGCACACGAGGCAGAGGAGAGGGAATTTCTCATACCGAGGCTTTTCTTAGTCATCACCATAAAACAATTCTTATTGGTATATTAAAAAAAAAAAAAAGTACACACACATAAAATGAAAGTTATCTCTCTCCATGGGGTAATATAATAAAAACCATTTGATGCTATTTTTGGCAGCCATAAAAGCACATAATTAATATAGGGAAAAAAATCTCCGTGACAAAGTGTGTCACGATAAAACGTCAGTGCCCAAGGGCAACCCTCAGAACTCAAGTGGGCTCACAATCCTGTCACAGACATGCTGGACACTTGCCGTGACAGGAGCAGCAGGGACACTTGTCTTTGACCTCCCTGAAATGGCAGCTGGATCATGGAAGCCTTCTGATAGCTTGCCCATGGTAGCAGTGGTCACATCCCTTTTGGGGGTGGCAAGCAAGACTTTTGGTCGGACTAGTAAGGAATGTGGCTACTGAGAGCAGGTACTGGCTAATTAGCGGGTCCTCTGGTTGGAGGCCCTCTGAAGGGAAGGGCCCTCTCTAAGGCTGCAGGTGTCTTAGAGACACAATAGCAAGGTTGCCTCCAGGAAACTAAGAACTGAGTTTGCCCAACATTCTGCACCCTTTCTGCAGATTCCTTTCCACGCCAGCACTGTAGGAGCTTTGCCTTCACGTCATCTTTAACCTCTGCTGAAGTTGAAACATCCACACAGAGATAGACTAGTGGTCAGCCCAGGAAGAGTTGCTCATTCCTGAAGGTCATTACCCGCTGGCTGAAGCACCTTGCAAGAATACTTCCTCATGACGACACCCATTTTCCCCCAATGCACCCAGAAACACATCCATGGTACACGGTAAAGGAACCTGTAGGCGCCTTGCCAATTCCCCATCCACACACCAGTGACGCCCTCACATTTAGGCCATGGTTGGTTCGGTAGAAAAGGGAGAAGAAGCTCTGGGGTAAGAGAGCAGAAGCCAATATCAACAGTAGGGATGTGGCAAACCGAATTTCTTTCGACATTGGTGACTGGCATCCGGTCGCTTGCAAGCGATTCCAGAGTCTCCTTGGCGGACCGGAAATGACGTGTGGGGGACGGGCGCGCCATTCCCCCCCCCCTTTACCTCGACTCCCTGGACTTTGAGCTTCATGTGGTCCTCTCTGGTTGTTTTCCCATCTTTCCTCTTTTTCCAGCAGTACCCATCTTTCCTGTACTTCACTTTCTTCCTGTTGTAGAGTATCATGGAGCCATTCTGCGGTCTGTGAACAACAAACGGTTAAGTTACCCAGAGAACGGAGCAGAAGGAAAATTTATGAAGAAAGATACCACGGACCAGTAAAAGTCTCTACAGAAAAAAAAAGCAATATCCCACGTTTGCTGGGACGTAATTTTTCACCTTTTATTGCGGCTCCCTGGATTAACCGTGTTTTATGGCCAGCCAAAATTTGCTTGTGGATTTGGTACCTAATGAATTAAACGTGTCAATGATAGGCTTAAAAAACAACCCCTTAGTAATTTCCACAAACTAATCAGGATATATGGTGTGGGCGCCCTGAGCTCTGTAGCGAAAAGTAAGCAAAACAGAGAGAGAGGGGGAAAAAAGCAAAAAAAAAAAAAAAGGTATTGTGGTAAACCTGCAATATCTTATCTCTTGTAGAAGGATTTTCTACACATCTTTTAATCCATCACCCAGCATTAGGGAATAAATAAGTTTAACGCAGACGCTGGATGACTAGGTTAGGAACAGACCAATGGAAGCTCTGGGTGCTGAGGCCAACCTCTCTTGATTCATTGCTTGCGTTTTGATTACCGCTGAATCCAGATGAGCCTCGAGATCCTCCTTCTCTGGCAAGCACAGCCCCCGGCTGCTCCCCATCTGAGCTTCAGCCCTCGAAGGTCTTAGATAACACCAGGAACCCCCATCTATTCTGTCCACGGCCAGGGAAGCTTAGGAAAATGGCAGCTCATTTCCTAACTGCCAAGGACAGGATGAAAATTCCTGAGACATTGAAAACGAACAAGCGGAGCTGAGGACATGGCTCAGTAGATGAGGTACTTGCCATGTTAAGATGTTTGGATCCCTAGCCCCCATGTCACAAACTGGGCAGAGTGTTATATCCCAGGACTTAGGAGGTGGAGTCAGGAAGAACAGATGTTTATGGTCATCCTTGGCCAAACAGTGTGTTCAGTGCCAGCCTGGGGCATACAAGACCCCGACAAAACACACTGAAAGCAGCAAGTAAACAAAACCCTGGATTTCCCAAAGAAGAGGCATTCCTCAGCCACAGAAAGCAGAGAAGCAATGTGGTGTGTGTGTGTGTGTGTGTGTGTGTGTGTGTGTGTGTGTGTGTGTGTGTGTGAAGGCACCATGGCCATATATTTTGGGCAGGAATCTACAAAGACAGGGAGAGCTGAGGGCCTCCAACTGCTGACAGCAGGTGCTATGGTAAGCCATTCCCAGAATAAAGACTCTGCAGGTGCAGATATGGGCAGATCCAGCCCTGAAGCCAGTACACTCACCCAGTGGCCGGCTATGTGCCACCTGCACCTGACCACTGGGCACAGAAAGGCTTGCCATGGTGAGTGTGTGTGTGTGTGTGTGTGTGTGTTGGATCCAGAAGCACTTCATCCTGCTCTGAGTCAGATCTTCACCTGCTGCACAGCAGCGGATTATGGACGCACCTTGGCTTGTCTGCTTCTCCACTGTGGTAGAGGTGGGGAGAGAAAACAGCCAATCCATCCTCCTGCCCCTTAGGGAGAGCCTCCCACCTCTAGCTTTGCACACAATGGGCTGTTTCAGACAGAACACTGGCTATTGATGCCTTAATCTTCCATTGTCTAGAGGGTAAAAAGAAAACCCAACTCTCCAGGGTGATTGCAGCTAATTGTGGTTCCCACCCAGCCCAGCTGGCTGTGTCATCTGGCACCACGGCACCACGGGAAGACTAAAGAGCAATTCCATGGGAGATTACAGACTCTCCTTGGTACCGCACTGTTCCCTGATTAGGCACAATAGGTTTGTCAAGTCTGTTTACTCCCTTGGCCTGCACCAGCTGAAATGATGGCAGTCACGACACTATCACGTGACCATACCTATCTGAGTCTACAAGTCTGTACTGGAAACCCCCACAGCTGGTCTCCATCTCTTCGCGGAAGCGAGGTTGCAGAAAGGGGAGGGGCCATCCCTTCGTGGGAGCGAGGTTACGGAGAGAGGAAGGGTTGTGCAGGTCTCCTTGAGCCACAGTAGCTTTAGCCGCTAGCACTGCACTCTCAGACCACTGCGAGCCCTCTCAGTCCCTCGAACACCTAGCCAAAGGTCCCCAAACCCAAGCTCCCATCCTTAAGGCCACCACTGGTGGGAGGGGTGAAGGAGTATGTCCAGGCAAACAAATGGACTCGGTGTCCCTGTTCTCTCCCAGGAGCGGTGAGGACATACATGGAAACACGGCAGGGTCACCCTGATAAAACAAAAGAAAACAAAACTACCTTCTGAAGAAGACCTCAGAGTAAACCACCATTTCTAGAGACCTAGACATGGCCCGTTTCTTGTCCCAACCCTGCCATTGTTAAGGGTCATGAGCATTGTACCTGATGTGTTTATAAAAATATAAAGAGATAAGGAGATGTACTCTATGGGGGTGTGGGGAGGTGTGGGAGAAGGGGGTGTCTCAGCGGGCTCATGCCAAGACATCCCTTCCCCCTGAGGGACCAGCCACAGGACGGTGTAGTATAGAATAGAGTTTATTCAGGGCATGGGGAGGGGAGTTAAGAGGGTGGTAGAGGCAGAAAAAGGCAGAGAGAGGGAGAGTAGAGAGGTGGAGGCCGGCCATGAGCCTATGGGGGGTGGGGGGGAAGGGAATGGAGACAGAGGGGGAGCAAGAGGCAAGAGTAAGAGAGCAAGAGTAAGAGAGAGAGGAGGGGGCAAGCAGCCCCCTTTATAGTGGGCTGGGCCCACCTGGCTGTTGCCAGGTAACTGTGGGGAGGAGCATACCTGGCTGTTGCCAGGTAACTGTGGGGTGGAGTTTAGACAGAATGCTAACAGTACCTGTATTGCAAACGGTTCCCAGATTTGTAACTCATCTTCGATAGACCTCACCTTAAGATTCTGAGAGTGTCTGTCCCTGTCACTTTAACAGGACACCATCCCCAGGGGACCATCAGTGTTCAGCTAAAATGACCTCAATGAATGGAATCCTCAACCCAGTTCACAGTGATGAGAAGCCCAGCTGTGTGCAGCCCTTTTGTCTGGTTCCACTTCAGTTTGCTTCTGCTCTCTGTGACCAGGAGGCTTCACCACAGTCCCAGGCCCTGACAGTGATAAAGGGGAAAATGGCTCCCGCTGAAAGAGCCCTGTACCTTACAGAACAGCATCGAAGAGGCTGTGCTGCCATCCTGATGCAAGCACAGCAAGCCTGCACCTGTGGGAAGGGGTCTAAGAAGGAGGGGGGGGCAAGGAGGTGGGCTTTAGGGTGGAGGACTAGGCCTCAGGAGCTGACATAGAGGAGCTCCATTGACTACCTGACCACTTCTGCCAGGGCAGGGAGGCAGGAACGCAGATGTGGACGGAGGATATAGAAGGTGTAGCCAACCACCTAACCCAGTGCAGCCTCCTGTGCCCTAGTCATTCACATGTACCTGCTACTGGTGGGGGATATCGCATCTATGCGCACCTGTCATCTGCATACGAGCTCACCTGCACACCAACTCTTGTCAGAAGGCACTGCCAGCAGCTAACCCAGTCTTTTTATGCTGCAGTGCCTGGTGAGTCTGTGGGTGGCAGAGAAGACGAGGCTGCTAGGTGGGCAGAGACTAAATCCTGGTCTGCTCTCCTGGCTGGGATCAACAGAGTCTGGAAGCTACCTTAGCACAGCACCAGGTGTCAGGAGGGTGGAGGCTAGACTTCCTCTCTTGTAGGAAAGCAAAGCCTGAGCTATCCTATTCTTCTATAGCATCTGGGGGTAACTCTAGAGCTGTTCCAGGTTCCCTTCCTACGGCTGGGGTAGATCTGGGGTATCACAGGCATACATTCTGTGTCTGAAGAAACTCAGGCTATCCCAGACTTGTCCTCCCACAGCTAAGATAACTGGGCTGTCCAGGGTTTTTCCTTCTGTTACTGGGGTAACTCTGGGTTTGTTCCAGCCTTCCTTGGATAACTCTGAACCTCTCCCAGGCTCCACCCCCAAGCTAAGGTAACTCAGGCTGCTCTATCTGGTCCTCACAGTCCTGCTCAGTCCTGCTCTGGATCAACGGGGCCTACTGAGGAACAAGCCCTTTATTTACATCCACCCTTTGCCAATGTCACCCCCACACTCCCTACTGTGGCGTCTTGGGGTCTGGAGATAGACTCTCTAATCATCCTTTCAAGATCTCCTTCTGGGATATCTAAGCCAAGGCAGACAGTCTGAGTGAGCTTCCAGGAAGCTCCCCAGACCCCAGTGGCACTGTGCTGGTGCCCAAGAGCTACAGAGGGGAATGTGGCATGGGAGCTGGGGCTGATTGTCTAGAGAAAACTGGGGTGAGCTTTGAGGCTTCCAAGCCGTGCAGCTCTCCCTGTTTGCTTTCTCTACTTGCTGTTTGTGGTTCAAGCTAGGAGCCCTCAGCTTCTGTCCCAGCCACCATTGCTGCCGCCTGTTACTTTCCTACCCCGCAGGACTGACTCTAACCCTCGGGGACGGTAAGTCACATAGACCTTCCGCCTGTAAGTTGTTTGGGTCCTGGAGCTTTATCACAATACAAAACCAGAAAACAAATGTATGCAGGTAGATAGATAGATAGAAAGATGATAGATACTAGAAATAGATGATAGGTACTAGAAATAGATGATAGATAGATAGATAGATAGATAGATAGATAGATAGATAGATAGATAGATAATAGAGATAGATGATTGATAAATAGATAATAGACATAGATAAGTAGATAGATGGTTGATAAATGATAGATGATTGATAGATTATAGATAGATACTTACATACACATGAAAGATAGATCACTGAAGACATGATAGAATAAGAGTCGGTCTACAATAAAAAGGAATACTTAGAGAAAATTTAAATATGGGAAAGAATTTAATAGGAAAATGATCCAAACTAAAGACGACTGCAACATCTTCCGAAAGTTATAAAAGCAGGTTTTGATGCATACAAAAAGGTAGCATGTCTTGGCTATGAGTAAAATAAGGTCCTAAAATGTGAGCCTTCCCTTGAGTTAATTTCTGACAAGGAGACCACCATTAGGATTTTTTTTTAAATGTAAAACATATTTTTAATAAAATTACTTAGGGGGTTGGAGAGATGGCTCAGTGGTTTAAAATGCTTACGGCACTTTCAGAAGACCCCTCTCCAGTTCCCAGGATCCACGTGGTAACTCACAACCACCGGTAACTCAGGTTCCGGGGCATCTGACACGCTCTGCTGACCTCCTCCGTACAGTGCGCAGACATATACTCTCTCACACACATACACATAAAAGCATAGTAAGTACATCTATGTCATTTACAAGACAGGAATATCAAGAAGAACCAGATAAACCCTGCCAAAGAAGCTGAGAGCCAGGCATGGCGGTGCAGGCTGTAACCCATGCTATCTGGGGAGGCTGGGGAAGGAAGGTCAGAAGTTCAAGCGTTGCCTAAGCTAGGTGTCAGTGAGGGAAGGCGCCATCATTTTAACACACGATCCTGAGATCACTGGAGAGGAACTAGAAAAAGATACCTTTGAGGGTTATCTCTCACCCACTGACACGTCACCTCTAAGCGGACCAGTAACTTTCCATGTATAGATAAAAACTGCAATACTGGAGAAGAAAATACAGGCGGGTTCCTTTATTACTAAAGCGATTGACACTTTTCTAACCATGATTCAAAACTCAGTGAGAACCCGTGTGAGCTGGCTCCATCAGATGGCATCAAGCAGAGGCGTTAGATGTCTTTCCACAGCGGCTGCTCCATTCCGCTGCTCCATTCCCACCCCGCCAGCGATGCTCTGGTAAGCTGGTGTCCTTTCACCCTCCCCCACAGTCTGTCTTTTGGAGGGAAGCCACCCTAGTGGGTGTGTGGTCGTTTTAATTTGCATTTCCCTAAGGACTACTGGTGTTAACCATCTTTTCATGTCCTTATTAGCTGTTGGTAGAATTTCTTTGGTAAATTCTATTTGAATCTTTGGCCCATTTTCAATTAAACTGCTAGATTTTTGAGTTGCCGCCCGAGCTCTTTATGTAAAGTCCTAATGGAAACACTTTACCACCAAGCCCATGATTTGAGGGTTCTTTTTTCTTAATTCTTTAATTTCTTAATTCTAAAATCCAGGTTATCGGTTTCTCTTTTTAACTAGTACTATTAGGGGTGAAGGGACTTGTTATCTCGTCCAAGGTCATAAAAATCTCCTGTTTTCTTCTAAGAGTTTTACATGTTTAGCTCTTTCGTTAGGCCTGGGGTGCACTTTGATGCTGGTCATGCAAAGATCTAAGCTAATTTCTGCCGCGCAGATATTTGATTGTCTCGAGGCCATCTTTTATACCGAAAATGTCTATCCTGCCCCCCCCACACCCATCCACTGAATGTTTGAAAATAAACTAAGCACAAACATAAGGTTTTATTCTTGAACCTCAGGCCCCGCCCTGTTCTCCATCCTTATATCAGTTTTTTTATTAGATATTTTCTTTATTTACATTTAAAATGTTTTCCCCTTTCCAGGTCTCCCCTTCGGAAACCCCCTATCCCATGCCCCCTCCCCTGCCTCTATGAGGGTGCTCCCCACCCACCCACCCACTCCCGTCTTCCCTCCCTGGCATTCCCTTACACTGGGGCATTGAACACCATCAGGCCCAAGGGCCTCTCCTCCCACTGATGTCCAACAAGGTCATCCTCTGCCACCTATGCGACCAGAGCCATGGGTCCCTCTATGTGTACTCTTTGGTTGGTGGTCCAGCCTCCGGGAGCTCGGGGGGAGGGGAGGCTAGCCTGTTGACACTGTTGCTCCCCCATGGGACTGCAAACCCCCTCAGCTCCTTCAGTCCCTTCTCCAACTCCTCCATTGGGGACCCTAAGCTCAGTCCAGTGGTTGGCTACGAGCATCCGCCTCTGTATTTGTTGGGCTCTGGCAGAGCCTCTCAGGAGACAGCCATATCAGGCTCCCGTCAGCAAGCACTTCCCAGCATCCACAATAGCGTCCGGGTTTTATACCAATCATTTTGACAGCTGCAGTTCTGACATCAGGGACCCCCGAGTCCTCCAACCACCCCCCACCCCTTCACAGTTGTTTTTGGCTAATTCAAAACCTTCGTGTTCCTATACTCATTTTATGGTTAACTTGACCATTTTAGGATTGAGGAACAAGGCTGAAGGTTTTTTCTTTGTTTTAGGTTGATTTTTTTTTTTTTTTTTAGGTGTGCTGGTTCAGTGGCCGCAGAGGCCAGAAGAGGGCACTGAATCCCCTGAAACTGGAGTTACACGAGGTTGGGTCCCCTGGGGTGAGTGCTGAGAACTGAACCCTGATCCTCTGCAGGAGCACCTTGGAACTGTCTCTCCACACCCTGGGGTAGAGGATAGGATTGAATCAAGAAGTCAATTTGGAGAGTGACGCTGTCCTGATAGTACTGAGTGTTTCCACCATGACCAGTGATGAGGCTTTTAATTCCATGAATGTGGATGTTCTCTCCAACATGAATCTGGGCTCTCCCTGAGTAAAACTTTAGACTCATCCGGGCAGTGGTGGTGCACGCCTTTAATCCCAGCACTCGGGAGGCAGAGGCAGGCGGATTTCTGAGTTCCAGGCCAGCCTGGTCTACAGAGTGAGTTCCAGGACAGCCAGGGCTACACAGAGAAACCCTGTCTTGAAAAACCAAAAAAAGAAAAGAAAAGAAAAAAGAAAACAAAAAACCTTTAGACTCTGCAATGTACAGGCATTAAAAGCCAACTTGTGCTAATTAATTTATTCTATGTGATGTTCTTAGTGAATGGAATTGTTTTCTTGACTTCACATCAGGGCTCTTCATTTCTACCTCCTAGATGTCTAACTTCTCTGTATTGATCTCTGTGATGGCAACAGCTGATAGGATTTGGGGTCACCTCGGAGGCAAGCCTACAGGCACACCTGTGAGGGACTCTCTAGATTAGGTTAGCCCTGAGCAAGTCTGTGAGGGATTATGTAGATTCTCTTAGCTGATGTGGGAAGACTGTTCCCTGGTCTTGGGAACCTTGCAGGAGAAATGGGAGAAAATGGAGCTTGATAGCTCTGTGAGTAAAGACGATTTCTGTGTAAGCTGGTGGCCCGAGTCCCATCCCCAGAACCCATGTAATAGGGAAGGTGAGAACTGACTCAAGGTGTTGCCTGGTCACCACATGGTCTCCATGTTGTCTGTCACAACCAGGCACGCACACCTCTAGAATACACAACGACAATAATAATAATTCTTCATAAAATATAAGAGAGGAAGCAAGCTGAGCTCCAGCATCCATTGCTCTGTTTTCTGACTGGAGTCGACGTGAGCAGCTACCTCGAGCTCCTGTCTTTTCAGCTTTGTATCTGAGGGACCATTCCCACGAGCCGTGAGTCAACGGTTTCTTTCTTAAATTGCTTTCATCTGTGTTTTTTTCGCAGAGAAACGGGAAAGCTGGCTATGGCAGCCTTGTTTGTACCTTGACCTTCCACATTCATGAGTTCCTGTAAACGTTTTGTAGCTTATATAGACATCCTACTTGTGTAATCAAGACACACACATGAATAACATTACTTAGCTTCCTCCTTTCTGTGGTCTGTCTTTTATCTCTTTTTCTTGCTTTATCGACCTGGCTAGTCCTTCAGTTCATTGGATGGAAGTGTTGAAAACAAACACTTTGCATTGTCCCCAGCTTTAAGGGAAATGCATTCTGGTATTTACTTTTGTTTTGGTTTGGTTTTTTGTTTGTTTGTTTTTTGCCTTTAAGTACAGTATTAACTGCATCAAAGACTTGAAACGGCTCAGAAAGCCACTTGAGGCTCCCGCCGACCAGCCACGGGACAATTTGAACATGAGTAAGAGAAACACATACAGTTAGAACACATTCAATATGTTTAATCTCTAGATTCATTTTGATCCTAAAATAAACAAGCAACAGCCACCAAGGCACATACTGCTCCCCTCTGGAGGATGCCAGTGACCCAAGACATTGTTTTCAAAACCTGAAGAGAAACAGAAAGGCAGGAGAGAGTCCCAGACATTCACCCTACCCTGTCAAATGCCTCTTCTGGGTTATCAAACGAGGAGAGAATTTTCTCTACAAAAGCCCTCCAGCCAATAAAAGAAGAAGAGGAGGAGGAGGAGGAGGAAGAGAAAGCCCCATCATACCCCTCTCTCTCTCTCTCTCTCTCTCTCTCTCTCTCTTTGGTTTTTTGAGACAGGGTTTCTCTGTGTAGCCCTGGCTGTCCTGGAACTCACTCTGTAGACCAGGCTGGCCTCGAACATATCAATCTCAAATGAGCGCTTCAGGGGACTCACCAGAGAGACAGCCTGGTAGTAAGAGTCCCTCAATGGGAACACATTCTGCTACTGAACCAAGACAGAAGAGCTAGGAGAGAGAACATAAAGTTGGGAGGGGTGTGTGTTTTGGGGAGGGATCCAGGAGGAGTCGGAGAAATGGGGGATGGGTATGTATGATCAAAATATATCACAGATGTATGAAATTCTGAAGACTGAATAGAACATTATTAAAATAGAAGTCCTTAAAAACTGGCTTCAGGCCAGGCAGTGGTGGCGCACGCCTTTAATCCCAGCACTTGGGAGGCAGAGGCAGGCGGATTTCTGAGTTGGAGGCCAGCCTGGTCTACAGAGTGAGTTCCAGGACAGCCAGGGCTACACAGAGAAACCCTGTCTCGAAAAACCAAAAGAAAAAAAAAATTGGCCTCCTGACCTAGTATCCGTTTTATCAATCCCCTAGAGGGGACAGAAATGACACCTAAATGACACCATACAGGAACAGTAGAGGACGAGTGGTCTGTCTTTTCAGCCAGTTCTTTGAGACAGAACAAGAGAGAGAGAGAGTAAGAGCGAGCTGGAGTCAGGACACACATCATGGCAGTCAGAAACACACCCATCGATTGCAGTGGGTATTCCTAAGGTGGGAACTGACTGGACCAGACAGTGTGTACACATGGACTTCTGTGTGTTTGCATATGTGTTTTTATGTGTGTATGTATAGGTATATATATGTGTGTGTGTGAATGAGTGTAGGTGTGTGTGTTATGTCTATGTATAGATGTGTATATGTGTTGATGTGTGCATTTACATGTATGTGTGAGTATACATATTTGTATGAATATATATTTGTATGTGTGTACGTGTTTGTGTATATGTATGTGTATGTATATGTTATGTAAGTATATGTGTGTGTTACTTGTGTACAATATATATGCATGTCTCTATATATGTATGGTGAACACACATCACACACATACATATATATGGAGTTTGTGAGATAATATGAATCTCAAACACTGTCTTGCTATTTAGAATTATGACTAACTTGAACTGGTGATTGCAGTGCAGACGTATTTTTTAAAAGGTACCTTATCATTTAGGGATACGGATTAAAGTATTTACTGATGAAATTGCATATCTGAGCTATACTTCACAGTAACATCAGTGGGTGGGAGGGCTGGGGGTGTCAAGAGACTAGGCTGGCCGAGCACTGGCCACAGCCGAAGGCGGGCCTGGGGACATGGAAGCCTGTAGCTAGTCTGTCTACTCTTGTAAATATTTGCAGTGTCCCACAGGGAAGATGACTGTCCTGGGATTTGGAGTGGAATCACCTCGCCCCTTCCTTACACACCTTGAATAAACACCTCGGCTTCCTCGTTGCAGAGACCCTGACGTGAGCGAGCACCTGCCCAGCATGTAACACACATGCTCGTGACTGTTCCTAGTTGCAAGCTTAGTCCTTTTTTGTGTGTTCTCCCTCAACAGCAATGATGGGAAGACTGAGAGAGCAAGGCAGTGATGCATCATGGGAGTGCGGCTGCGACACCCATTATGGAAAGAACCATCCCTAAACAATGAGGCCATCACCTTCGGAAGGCAGAAGATGATTGACAGGTGCTGATCAGAAGGAGGCGGTGTCCATGAGAGGTTTTCTATATACATGTAAGATGGAGAATTAGAGAATAATCAGGAGTTGAATCCAATACTAAATTCAACCTCAGAACTGAAGTCTGCAGCTGAGGAGCTGCTTGCTCAGTCAGTCAGCAAAGCGCTTACCTGCAAGCCTGGGGACCTGAGTACAATCCCCAGCAGCCAGGTAGAAAACCGGATGGCGTAGGCATCTGTAATTCCAGTGCCTGGGTTGGGGGCAGAGGGGCGGGTCCCTAGAGCCCATTAGTCAGGCAGTCTAGTCTAATCAGTGAGCTCCAGGTTCTGTGAGAGACCCTGCCTCAAAAATGTGATGGGTCATTGACAAAGGCAGAAGAGGACACTCAGCACGAACCTCTGGACTCTATGCCCGTGTGTGTGTGTGTGTGTGTGTGTGTGTGTGTGTGTGTGTGTGTGTGTGAGAGACACACTGATATCCCAATATCCAGTCTCCAACCTTAGGCAGAAGTCAATGCATCCTACACAGCTCTGGTTCGTGGCTCTCTCCTAAAACCTCCATTTCCAACATGATGATTTGCAGACTCTCAAAAAGAACAAAACCAAAACAAACAAACAAACAAACAAACAAACATCAGTATCATCCATGCAGACAGTTCTTGCTCCGCTGCATTTTAAGGTGTGTCTCTTTACCTTTCCCTTAAAGCAACACGTACTTGCACACGGTAAGACTCTGAACAATATCCAGGTGGCTTCTACACATGATAAGCCTTCCCCTTTCTCCAGCCAAACCCCAGACAGATCTTAGTGGTCTGTCCTCTCCATCTTTGCCTTTGGTCCTGTCCTTCCTGCCAGAGGCATGGCGGCGGGCCTAGTACAGGAAAATGCTGCATGTACATTTCCAACCGCTGGCAAGCCGTGACCCCATGAGTAAAGCAGATCTCCATGACGGGGCCCAGACCGCAATACCACTCTCAAGGCCGGCGCTAAATCTCCGCTGCAGAGGGCAGTTAGAAAATGGAAAGTGTCACCTTTAATTGAGGCAGACGTACTTTATGTACCTGGGCCTCTCCTGATCTTTTCACCATGAATAGCTTGATTTACATGCTCCATTAGAAGCAGGTGGCCTGGACCAAAATGTCAATGATAACCATGACAATAAGGAGAGCTGTCACTGACTAAGCATTTGTCTGGTCCTAGAGGCCAGTAAAGCCTTTCCACCAACTTCCCATCTTAATCCTTCAGTAACTTCAGGTTGACATCAGACTCCTCACTGAGGAGACACAGAGGAGCCCACAGAGGGACAGAAATGGTCCCAGTCACGCAGCTGATACGGTGAGGGCCAGGGACATAAAATGGGCATTGTACCTTCTCATGGGGCCTGGCTAGTAACCCCCAGCTACTCACTCTTCCTTTCCCACCAAGGCACTTCCTGGTCAGTGTGACACACCCGTGGAGAAGCACTTCACACAAAGGAAAAGCTGTCTGAGCCTGACTGGTCTTGTGGTTCTTCCCGTTGTAGCATGGGGAGGAAAAATGTCTGGTAAAGGACGTCTCCCCTGCTTATCTCGGCTGCACACAGACCCGGGGAGAGCCATGATGAATGGCTGGCGCACACAGCAAGGTTGATAGAGCACCAGACGGAACCCCAAGAAGCCATGGAGACAGCTCGGATCTCACAGGACACAGGGCTGGTTTATTAGCCTGCAGCCAGGCATCTTCTCCCTGACTTGTTTATAGGGACCTCACAATTTGGGGGTGGTGGGGGTGGGCAACCAAAAGCAAGCAGGCTGGTCACAACCAGTCAGTGTTGTCCCTGCTCCCAAGTCATGGTCACTCTAGGATATCTGTAGAATGATGGGGAAGGGGGAGCCATGAGGTCCGGCCCAGGCTGCAATCCACCAGATATGAAAACCAATTGCTTTCTCTAATAAATTCTAACAGGGGCCATAGAAATAACAAGGCTGAGGAGAAAGGAATGCCAATTTGCTTGATTTGATTAGCTCCTTCTTGGGCGGTCTAGCCCCAGCTTCTTTTCATTAAAATAAGGGCAAATTGAAAATTGTAAAAGAGCCTTTCTTATCAGACAATAAACAACCTGGTAGAGTCATAAGCTCCAAAGCCCGCCAAGGAGCCAGGAGCACCCGGTTGTACCAGCTCTTGACATCTGAGACCAGTAGGTCCCAGGAAGCTGCTGCCCCAAACAGCTTCATCTGGTAGGGGTTTTTTCTTTCTCTAAATCAGAGAAGACACAGCTGATAGCATCCTCTGGCAGCATGTGGTCTGCTCTGCCTGTCTTGCCTAATCTCTGTGAATGCCTGCAAAGAGACCAACACCGGACAGCTTTGGGAAAAGAGACCTTCCCACTAGGGGTGCCCGGTACCCCTCTTTATGTCCAAATGGCTTTGTAGGGACAGATAGCCAGGGTATGTAGGTCTTTCAGAATCCTACAATGGAAGTCCATGTGTACCTTCCCCAAGGCTCTTTACATGCAGGCTGCTAACCACAGTTTTGTTCATCTATATTGATGCCAGAGGTCACAGGGTGAAAGAGCTATGGGTTCTTGGGGGGTGGAAATGACCAGGAGTCAGTCCAGAGTGGGTCTGCGAGAACTTTCTAATGCCTCATGTCTGAAGCTCCCACAAGGTCCTCTGAAAATTTTATTATGACTCCTGGTGATTTCTTTGGTTCATGTTTACTGAGCAGCTGTTACAGACCTGGCACTCGTGTGAGGTACTCTGGGTGCCACCTCCTTGTCTGCACAGCTTGCCGACTTGCAGCTTCTGGGACAAAGGTGGGAAGGAATTCCACAGTGAACTGGTGAGAGAGGGAGACGGGCAGCCTGGGGACTGATCCCAGGCCCCAGCGTCTGGGCAGAAGTAGGGTGAAGGAGCCTGGACAGTGGTTCCTCACTGAGACAGTGCCAGGCCTTAGGGGTTTGGGGAACATGCCTCACCTGGTGGAGGGCAGACAGGAAGGGCAGGGGCAGAGTGGACGATGGAGCCAGCCAGGCCCAAGGGGGTGGGGTTAGTTCTCGATGATAAAAGAGTCAAATGAACAAGGTTGATCAAACCACAAACTGCAAGAAGGGACCAGCCAGGCCTGCGGATTTTAATACGAGTGTGACACAAACCAGGTGACCTAAATTAACCCAACCGAGGCGGTTTTGGGTAGAGTAGGGCTTATGCTATCCCCAGGCTGTGACACACAGGGAGCAGGGACTGAAGGTTAGCAAGCAGAAGAAGCCACTGTGCAGAGGAAGGCTGGTAGCCATCACTGCTGGAGCATATGCAAAATGAAGCCGTTGGCCTGGTACTTGGGGCCTTCTCGTCCATCACCAGCCCCCATCCATTCTTGGGGTGCTTTCCCTCTTTGCCGTCTATTCAGTGCCTAATTTAGGAAATATGATCTTTCCCACTTTCCCCCTGACAACTTCAGGGATCTGTCACTGACCCCACTAATTTCTCTTAAAATGCTAGAAAAAATTGTCCCTGTGCTTCCTTTTGGTCCGTTCCTAAATTCTTTTTATTAATGAGACTTACGAATGCCAAAATGGAGCCTCAATATCCCTGGTAACAATACTCTGAAAAAAAAAAAAGTGATATTCAGGTAGAGAGCAGGAACCCTCCAGACAGTAGGGGGCCACGCCTCCAAGGGGCAGGGGCAGAGCTTCCGGTGGACCTGCCTCTGTCCATCCCTCTCAGCCACACAGGGAAGAGCTGAGAAGTGGGGAGTTGGCGTATCTGAGATGGGTTCTAATGTAGCCTGGGTGGGCCTTGAACTGGCTCAGGCCGAAGATGAGCTTGAAGAGGGAGGTTGGCTTCTGGAGTGGCGGCAGTGCTGGGGACTGAACCGCAGGCCTCCAGCGTGCTCGGCTTCTCTTTGAGCTACACCCACTGCGTGAAGTACACCTGTCTCATCCACCTGCAGCTAGTTCTTCGGCCTCCTTGCCCTGTCTGACTTGTAAACAGCACGCGTACTCCATAAATGCTTGCTGAACAGAAAAATAAACAAGAACTGAAAGGGACAGAAAACACGGCTCCGTGTTTGGAGAATTTGGTCAAACAAAAGGAGCAGAGAAGACAAGAAACATCAGCCGCACCATTTCAGATGCAAACAGTTGCGAAGGAAAAACGTTCTAGTCCAGATGCTCGGTGCAGCCCAGGCTCAGGCGCTCCAGCCCCACAGGGCAACAGGAGCATCATTCAAATGCCATCCAGAGTTTGCTTCATGCTCTACCCCAGTGCGTCTCATCTGGCCAAGTCCGTGCCTCCTCGGTGGCTCCCGGCGCTCTCACAGACCCTCACCTGTCACATCCCACCACCGATATTTTATTAATAATCCAATGTAAATCTGGGAGAAAATGAATGTGTCATCTCCTCGCAGGAAGGACTAAACATCTCAATGTGAGGGTCTGTTGACGTTGTCATTTATCATTAGCACACAATTCAAGGCAAGCTTCCCACACTCTGGTGGGAGCTTTCGAGACAATGAATCTCGGGGAATTAGCCTCTGGTCCAATTATTCCTACTTCCCCCCACCTACCTAAGAGATAAATTCTGTCTCCGTGGGAGGAAAAAAAAAAATTAAAAAGAGAAGACGAGAAGGAGGAGGAGGGAGCTTTCGAGTCTCCTTCCTGGTTGAAATCAATTTTTCTCAAGGAGACAAGGTAATATTCATTGTGTGAGAAGGGAATAAGGAGGCCCGCTAAAGGCCAATAAATGGAGCCGTTCCGATGAAAACTTCCTCAAATCAAATGTAGGGGAACCTCTTAATGGGCTTTGTTCTTCTTTTCCATAATCCATAACTATTAAGAGAAAGATGGGTAAGGAGAGAGTACCGTAAAGGGATTGCTCTGTAAACAGCCCACGGAATTTTTTTCCAGGGAGAGCCAGGGACCCCTGCAAACACTGGGCCCCTTGTAAGCCAGGACCATGGAGCCTGTCTCAGGCCTCAGGGAGTTTATACTCTCGGGAGGAATGAGGACCATGAACAAGCAGCTTCATAAAAGCCAGTGAGCGCCACAAGGAAGATGGGTCACGGTGGGAATTCTATGTGCTAAAACAGAAATTGTTTTTAACTTTTTTTTTTTTTTTATTTTTTTATTTTTTTATTTTTTAGCTTTAGTGCTGACCATAAAAAATTCATTCTGGCAAAAGAGCCACATTCTGGTTGCAAAGTGATCCGGAAGAGTGAAAGGTGGGTGTGGCTGCTCTAGACAGTGGGAAGGGGACTTGAGCATAGGAGCCCCAGTCCTGTCCAGGTGACCCCACGTCGTGGCACAGCACCACGCCCATAGCTTCCAGTGGGCCTTGCTCAGTTACAGCAGGTAGAGCTCCAAATAACCATGTCTGTACCTCCAGGCTGACTGCACTTCCTGTTCTAGTCCTGTAGGCGAGGTAACAAGGGGCTCAGAGTGAAGATCCTCGGACAGGAAACACACAGGCTCAGAACAGGAGTCCCTCTGGACTGCTCTCAGGTGGTCTCACCTCCATTTGGGAGCAATAGGAGACTCCGCCTACGCATGGCAACGGGCCCTGACAAATCCACCCTGGCAGGCCGTGTGTCTCCACCACCACACTTGGCGAGCAGGATTGCTCCTGGCCCTTGAATCGCCATGAAGAGGGAGAGATGTCTTCACTCTGAGCTCAGAGCAGCTTTCATCTGCTACCCTGCTCTCCAGAGGAAGACCCACCACAGAGGCCGGGTACCGAGTGTCTCTAGGTGATATATGGGGCTGTGGTGTGCAGCTGGACCTTGAAGGGTCTGCATGGTGCAGAAGAGATTCCTGTGTGGCTGCCCAACCCATGTCATGGTTTAGAACTCATATCTGGGCTGACACCTCTGCTTCCATCCACCATCTTGACATTCTGCCTCTAAGACCTGCCTATTTATAGCTTCATGCCCACCCCAGAGGGAGCATGTTGCCTTGATCTGCTCATGAAGGAGGCATCTGTTGGCTTCATTGGGTGAACTTGACTGCACCCCCAAGTTGGGAGCCCCTGACTGTTTGAGACTGGATCTGCTTACTTTCTTACAGTTTCAACCTTGACCCCATCCCAGGCTCCTAAGGGTCCCTTGGTCCACGGTGTCTGACCAGCGGTGGGCATAGAGCTAAGTCATGCAGTGGTCAAGAAGGAAAGCTACACAACAGGCCTTGGTGGTTCAAACCCTCAAGTCTTGGAGGAGCCATCAGCGCCAGCTCCTCCCCATCTGGCCTTGTTCCCAGAGAGGCTGTGACTGACAACAGAAATCATCTTGGCTGCCTGTTACTTCTCCTGGATCTTCTGGGCTTGAGCTCCCAAGCACAAGAACCCCGAGAGGTGATCTCCATTCACAGGAGACTCTGGCTCAGCCCTTCCAAATAGCAATTCCCTCCTGCCTGTGAGACAGCTGCCCCTGGTAAGTAAGCACTTGTGGGGTTAAGACAGAATAAGAATGAGTGTTTACTGGGGCTGATGGGCAGACTTGGGACATGTCCTGTGGGGCAGTGATCTGTGACAGGCAATCCGGCACCCGGTTGAGCACAGGCGTAAAATCTGGGCCACCCAGTGGAACAAACCACAAGGGACTGGAAAACAACGCTCCCAGGAGGCTTTTGGCTCCAGTCAAGGTCACGTACCACCCCTCCTCAGGTAGAGGCGTGGCCACACAGCCCCAAGCCATCCCCATGTTAATGAGACACCTAGAGGCTTAGCCACGCCCCTTCCCAGTTACTATATCTGCCTCTATTCTCCCAGAAAGGTGAGGGTATAAATCCATCCACACCACTCCACACAATGAAAATAAACGTCTTAGAATTATGGACTGTCTCTTCATCTGGACCCGCCGGGGGAATCGAGGGATCCAGCCCTCGATTAAGGAGCCGCATCCGAGGGCTTCCCAATCTCCCAGATGGTACCCATTCACCCAAGCCTAAGCAGCTAGCCTGGTGCCCCAAGCCGCTGAAACCGGGTCTCGGTGGGAACCCCAGCTGCGCTCTGGCTAGTCCATCTGCAGCACCCTGCAGCAACTGCGGTGCCCCAGGCTAGAGAACCCACGGAGATGGCTGCTGCTCATTCCCTGAGAATGGCCCCCTCCCCCACCCACGGGCAGGGCCCGCAAAGGCTTCCCACAGCCCCCACCTGCCCGTCCAACTATGTGGGAAGATGTGCGGCTACTTCCCGAGTGTCTCCTGTCCCACCCAGAGCCGCAGCTCCTGGGACAGACACGTGGGGTTTCATTCCACCACGCCAGGTTTGTTCCAACAATGTCCCAACAAGCCAGGAGCTTTTCTGCAAAGGAAGCTCCATGGACCTTGAGAGCACTGTAGAATGGGTGGCCCAGAACAGGAGCTGATGAGGTTAGCAGACAAAATACAGAGACAGAACAGGGTATAAAGGCAGAGGAGGGTGTAACCTGGAGCCAGGGACCCTCAAAAAATCAAGGGCCAAAGAAACACGCCCAAGCCAAGGACGGCTTGCCCCCCACACAGACCCTTTCCTCTCCCACCCCACTGCTGACAATCCTCATTTCTGCCCCTACATCCGCATGTCCTAAAAGTGCTGTCATGGATCGCCTTGGTTTTCCAGGAAGCTTCTGGCAGCTGCAGCCCCCAACAAATGTTTTCATGTGCTGTGATGGTTTGCATATGCTCCGTCTAGGGAGTGACACTATTAGAAGGTGTGGCCCTTTTTGGAGTAGGTGTGGCCTCGTTGGAGTAGGTGTGTCACTGTGGGCGTGGGCTTTAAGCCTCATCCTAGCTACGGGAAGCCAGTCTTCTACTAGAAGCCTACAGATGAAGATGTAGAACTCTCAGCTCCTCCTGCACCATGCCTGCCTGGATGCTGCCATGCTCCCTCCATGATGATAATGGACTGAACCTCTGAACCTGTAAGCCAGCCCCAATTAAATGTTGTCCTTGTAAGAGTTGCCTTGGTCATGGTATCTGTTCACAGCAGTGAAACCCTAACTAAGACATATACTTCAGGGCTAGGAGGAAACTCAAGGCACTTTCCCTCGGTAGGGGACCACAGAGCCCTTCATTCCAGGTTCCCAGCATCAGCTCTAGAGAGGTGCCCTAGAGGTACTATCCTTCACCCTTCTGCTTCAGAGCCCAAACCCCCAAATGGACCCATGAGGTCAAAGTAGTCCTGTTGATTCTCCACTTGGACCTTAAAGAGTTCTTTGGAGTTTGGAGGCTCCAACCAGGTTCTCACAACACCCCAAAGAACTATCTAACGAGACCTTATCAGTTCTCATCATCTGTCATAGCCTGGAGCTCAACAGTCCTCAGTTTCTTTCCTTGTACCAACCTGCACCCAATTTTTTTTCAAAGATTTATTTTTACTCATGTGCAAAGTATGTGTGTCGGTATGAGTGTCTGCCACCTGTGTGTGGGTAGCCAGGAGAAGGCATCAGATCCCTGGAGATGGTTTTGAGCTATCTGACATGGGTGCTGGGATCCAAACCTGGGCCCTCTACAAAAGCAGCAAGTGAGTGCTCTTAACCTCTGAGTCATCTCTCCAGCCCCAGCGTTTCTGTAATGAACATATACTATCTGCTTTATAATAAGAGACAGCGGAGCACGTGCTGTAATTGCAAAGCTACGTCTTTAAGCAGGGCTCAGTTGAGCCCCGCCTTCTTGTCTGGTCTCTCCTCCTAGGCCCTGCCTCCTTGTCTGGTCTGCACCCCCTATGTCACCTCCTTGTCTGATCTGCTCCCCCTAAGCCCTGCCTCCTTATCGGGTCAGCCCCCTAGGCCCCGCCTCCTTGTCGGGTCTGCCCCCCTAGGCCCCGCCTCCTTATCGGGTCAGCCCCCTAGGCCTCGCCTCCTTGTCGGGTCTGCCCCCCTAGGCCCCGCCTCCTTGTCTGGTCTGCCCCCCTAGGCCCCGCCTCCTAGTCTGGGGGGGGGGGCCCAGGTCTGCTCCTACTCAGCCTTCTAATCTCCTTTCCTCAAAGGAATACCACATGAGCCCTCAGGCCCATTAGTTCCTATCTCAAGCTTTAGTTTCTTGCCTCAGGCTCTTACACTGTTCTCTCTGGTCCCTGAGCCCAGGTCCGGGTACTATTACAGGCCACAGACCAAGGGGGAGCCATGCAATGTCGAGGAGGCAGGGCTGGGTAGCAGAAAGCATCCTTTGCTCCCACCTGCTCCCCTCTACCACACTTTCACTGTTGTGGGGTCATCTTCATCCCTCCTCCTGAAATCTCTAGGGGCCTTCTTCTGGGTTCCCTCTACCTGTCCCGTCCAGGGTGGCCTTCTTTGGACTGCCTACACACTCACTTTTAATGGGGTCATCTTTGGGCTGGTGGGCCAAGCCTCCCCATCTGGCCTCAGTTTATAGTCTCACTTTGCCTTATGTATCTTGAAACCCTGTGACCCACCCATTCCTACACCAGCAGAGCATGCAATTAGGCCTTGGTGTCCCTGTGTATAGGGTCACATAAACCCAAGAGCCCCAGGAGTCCATCCATTATTACTTCAACCCCTGGCCAAAGCCCTAAATCCTGTTTGGTTGGTTCTCCAAGGGCTGTCCCCAGTAGTTACTAGCTCTTCCCCATGTCACCAGGAAGCTAAACATCAGTTCTCTGACACTCCTCAGCCCACCCTGTGCATGACCTAGTACTCCAGCCAGCTCTCTCTCCATGGTCTATGTTACAGTAGGTACTGTGCCTGCCCACCCAGGAGGCAGGAAACCATGATGGGGGGTGGGGGTCAGCCCTTTTATCTCCACCTTCTAAATGATCCACAAGAGTGTCATGACTTCAAAAACATCTCTGGTGGACCTGGAGGTGCCCTGCATCCCAAAAGGGCTGGCAGGTGCTAGCTGGTATATGTCAGGAGCTATATGGACCCTGTCTGATTCCTGCAATGACTCATGAGTAGGAGATATTATGCTCTCATTCCTCTCAAAGACGGATACAGAGAGGTGGATGGTTTCAGAAGTGGCCCTAGCATTAGACCGGATCGGGAGGTCTGACCCCAGGCATGCATTTTGACCACATGACCTTTTCCAGAAGCTAAGATGAACAGAGCCTCACTCAGAAGCCCACTCCAAATTCAGAGCCCCGGGAAAAAGCCTCACCTAGCTTGTGCCCTTGGAGAAGAGGCTTTTTGGGGAGTTGAATGCCCTGGGTATCCCATCCCCACATCCAGTCCCTAATCATGGACACTCATGGTCCTGCCTTCCAGAGTCCTGGACGGCAGCCCCATTCTCTAGCACCCTCGGGATTCGCCCCTGGCCTTTATTAGTTGTGGCGAGAACTGAGCTGCAGGTGTTTGGTCCACAGAGACCTCGGCACCTCCTCTCTCCAGAGCTCATAAATCAGAGCCTCATGGTCTAACAGCCATGATGTTCCCCTAATCATGTTACTGCAATATTAATAAGGCTGTTTAATGCAACCGGATCCTTCTAAATTGTCACATAAAAATTTGGTGAATGTCAGACACATCATTTAATAGAAAGCGATGCTTTATTGCCAGGGGATCTGGGTGGCTGAAAGGAAGCAAAGAGCCCAACCAGGATGACCTCAGGCAGGTGTCAGGAACAAAGCATTCCCGGCATGGGCTCACCTCAGGCCTTTCTTCCCTGGCAGTCAGCAGTCTCCCTCAGAATCGACTGAAGGGAGACACAGGGCAAGGGTCTGGGGCAAGGGCTGGGGCTCCCAGGGGGTGGGAGGTCTGATCCTCGGGGCAGAGGTCTTGGAGCAAGAGAGAACCACCAGGTTTCCCCAGTCCCTTCGTGCAACGCCCTTGTTCTAGTGGACTATTGAGGCGAGCAAGGCAGCATGCAGGTATACCGCCCCACACAGAAGCAATTTTATCACGCATGTGTTGGGCTCACCGAACCAGACTGGCTCTTCAGGAAGGATAGAGGCTGCTGCACTGGTGTGGGAGCACAGGGACATCGAGAGATGTCTGACAGGGAATACAGACAAGCTGCTCCCACTGGGATGGAGAGATAACTTGACTGGAACTCTGGCACACACAGAGAAGGCCAGGTCTGGAAGGATGCTGCTCAGTCGCCATCTTCCAGGAAGGGTGTTAAGCCGTCGTTGGGGAGAGTGGGTACCAGACTTCCAAGTTGAGAGAATTGCTCTGGGAACTCATAGATGGGCAGAAGTATGTGGTCCTGGGCCTGCAGCCTCTTTCAGAGCAGAGATGGGCACAGAGCTGTGATGCTGGGACACCCTGCTGTTAGTTCTGGGACATTCCCTGTTTCCATGGAGTCTTTAACGCCAGCATCCTAGGACAGTTTCTGTTCTCTCTGGTCATGAAAGCCCAGGATGCTTCTCACTTCTCTGGACTCATTAACACCAACCTTGTCTGGGGTGCCCACCTCACCACTCCATATGGGTGACCGGACATGCTCAAGAATTCTTAGGACCACTCTCCTGAGACAGACAAGTCTAAGCTCCAGAAACCCAATGCCTTCAAATAGATGTGTCTAACGAGTGTGTGTGTGTGTGTGTGTGTGTGTGTGTATGCTTCTGTGTGTGTGCATGTGGGGGTGTGTGCGTGTCTGTGTGTATGTGTCTCTCTGTGCGTATGTATGTCTGTATGCGTTTGTGGGTGTGCATGTGTGTGTATGTCTCTGTGCGCACGAGTGTGCATGTGCGCATGTGTGTCTGTGTGTATTTGTGTTTGGGGGGGTCGTGCATATTGGTGTGCACGTGTGTGTATATAGGGGGGGCTACATTAGCCTAAGTAACCATGTGGAGGTCAGAGGTCAATGTCAGGTACCTTTCTCCATTGCTCTCCACCTTACTTTTGAGACAGAGTCTCTCGCTGAACCTGAAGCTTACCACTTATCTAGGTTGGCTGGTCT
Organism: Uromys caudimaculatus; assembly: GCA_028551405.1. NCBI lineage: Eukaryota > Metazoa > Chordata > Mammalia > Rodentia > Muridae > Uromys > Uromys caudimaculatus. The sequence continues at coordinate 135,409,960 of CM052702.1, forward strand.
CAAGGATACTCCTGTCTCTACCTCCCCAGACCCGGAGGTTCATATACACACTGTCACGCCTGGCTTCCATGTGGGGTCTGGGGATCAAACTGGGGTCCTCATGTTTGCACAGCAGGCACTTTACCCAGTGACCTACTCCCCAGGCCTGTTCAGCCTTTTGATGCAATAATGTCATGAACAAATGCACTGGGCTACATTCATAGCTATTCTGGGCCACAGACTGCACACACCCAGTTTAAAGGAATAACCTTGCTGCTTGCTAGTGTCAGACAAGTCCCCAGGACACTGATGTGGGGAGGGAATAGCAGAGGGGTCCTGTGGGAGAAGAGGAGAAAGGTGACCATAGCCCTGCCTCAGTGTGCTGCCCTGTCCAGCAGGCTCCTTGTGACCCCTCTGCTTCCAACCTGCTTGTCTCAGACAAGGAGACTTGGCTTGGGGAGGCTCGGTCAGGTCACCATGCTTTCTACCATTCAGAGGCCTCCCTGTGAACCAAGTCTCGGGGCAGCAGCCATGTAAGATGGCAGGAAAATGTCACTGTAGTAGGTGTGGCAAGGTGCCACTGGTCCATCCAGGAGACACAAAGAGGCTGCCATACAGGGCCCTGGCAGAGGGTTGGGTAAGGACACCTGCCATTTTAAAATACTCCCACAGTAAGCGGGTAGACCAGTCCTCCAGCCTTGTCCTTGATAACCAGCTGACCCCAGCTCAGCCTCTCCGCGCTGCCAGCCTGCAGGCACAGAAGAGTCTCGGATCTGGTCCGCTTCTCAAAAATGATGATGCTGTTTAAAAATAAAGCCAGTACGCAGCAGATTTCCTGTAAAAAATCCTTAATTTTAGCAAGTGAAAATAGTTTTAGAAATCTGTTTCTATCTTGGATTTCAGTGTGTGTGTAAAGACAACCCACTCCGATTTGGCTAGTTCTCAATTTGCCTCTTCCTTTTGAGTAGAAGCTGAGCCGCCCCACAATGCGCTGGCTGGGACAGGGCAGGGCGCATGCGCCCTGGCTATCTAGTCCAGGTTTGCCAAGTTCATTGACGGCTTGTTCACAGCCTGACCTTAAACCGCCGCTCTATTTCCAGCTAAGCTTACGGCCTCACCTATAATCAAACCAGCTCTAGAGGACCCAGAGGCTCCGTTACAGGCACCAGCCTCCTGTTTCCAGGTGAGAGGAGCTCCAGCTGAGGTGCAGTGAGGCACACAGCCACGCATCTGTCCCGACCGTTTGAGGGAGTGACTGTGGTTATAAATGAGCTGTAATCACAAGCTCTCTGACCCTCGGGGCTGACCAGGCCATTGGGCAATCTTCCACCCAACTCCTTAACAGAGCCCAGAAGATGGGATGGCGCCTTCATTAAATCTCCCACAGATGCGAGCGAAAAACTGCGATCTAATAAAGTTAAATGCATCTAATAAAATTTGAGATTAAAAGGAAGTTGTCTTGCATATTCATGAGCCACGTGAATGCCCAGAGAGAGCTTCTAATCTCCTTATTCTTGGGGAGCTGAGAGTTACTGCACACCAGGAAGGGTTCTTAGCACAGCTCAGCCCCACAGCGGCCCAAGCACCCAGGAATCCCCAGAAAGAGTACTTACTGCGGTCACTTTTCATGACCATTTATTTTGCATGCTCTCTTCCCTGTAACCCCAGCAACCCCTTATGCATTGTGGGACAGTGACTGCTGGTGAACCATAATCCTTGGCTGATATCTGATAAGCCTGATTTATAAGCCACAATTCCTTATATCTGGTCACTAAAGAGTTACTTCCTCCATGAAGTCTTCTTGACCCCGTGATGACACAGTATGCATTTCCCAAGCAGCCCTTATTCTCCCTGTCTAGTATCCACTCCTAAAGCACAAAGACTCGCACATATAGGCACAGGTATGTGTGTGTATGTGTGTGCAAACACTCGTGCTCATGTGCACACGCACATGTGTGAGTAGGCACAGGCACAGACAGGTACACGGAAACACACATACACACACACACACACACACACACACACACACACACACAGCTTGTGGGGCTAGGGATAAAGGAGGTGCCCTCTCCGGCAAGGGAAGGAGACTCAGAGAGAAAGAGTTCTAGATGTGGCAGAGAGTACTGTGTGTGTCACAGCACTGTGCTGGATTCTCTCGGCTGCTCCTAGGCAGGTGAGGTACCAAGAAGAGCGAGAAGCTGGGCTTAGGAGGATGAGTGAGCCCACAGAGACAGAATGTGGGAAACCGGGATTGGAGACCCAGCCAGCCTGTTGGCAAGCTCCTCCACCAGGCCAGAAAGTCAACATGTGGAAGGGGCACTACAAGGAGCTCTGAGGTGTCCCACATGGCGGCATGGCCCCTTGGAGTACAAGAGAAGGCTCCTCTGGGAAGGCCAGCTTTCACAACCCCCTTTAGCCCAAAGGATGCAAGCTCACCCCCACCCAGGCCCAGATACTACTTCAAAGTGGGGACATGAAGTGGGACACACAAGGACACGCAAGGACATGGTCCTAAAAGGTGCCCTAGCCTGTAGTTGACAGGGCAAAGGAAACAAGCCGGGAACAGAAAGGGAAGACAGGGAGGTGCAGAAAGGGATTAGGTGTACCGTACACGCCAAGCCCCTGCCTCCCCCAGCGAGCACATTCAGACATACAGCTCGGATCCTCACAGCCAGAGGGCCAAGGAGCTGGGCCAGGCCGTGAATCATCACCCCAACGGGGGCAGAAAACATCAGCTTTGCAGGTCCCACGGCCTGTCTGACACAACACGCAAGGGATTTTCCCGACAGTATCATCCGTTTGGCTGATGGCCCTGAAGTATTTCATTTAGCTGGAAATCATGCCTGATCCATTTCCCAGAGCCGGCTGACATTATGAGAAGCCCGTGTGACACGTCTGCAGGGACACAGCTCAATAACCATCGCCTGCAGTCAGGGTCCCACTACCCTCGCATGGGAGCACAGGGCTCAGGTGGCTTCTGGTGCAGAATCGCTGCTTCCTGCTTGGATGGGCTCATAGCAAGCCGGTGTGTGTGTGTGTACATGGTTTGGAAAGCAGTTTGTCACATGCCACCAAATTGTCACAGGTCTCCCTGGCCATTCTGTCAGACTCTCCCTTTCCCTTCCTGATTTAATCCCCTCACTGGACCAGGAATTATTATCTGCAAACTATTCCTGGTGACTCTAATGCAAGATCCATGGCCCTGATTCCACAGCCAGTTGAGCAGCAAAGCTGAGGGACCCCGACTTGATCTATGAATTCAGAGGCCGAGCCCTCCATTGTGGTCTATGCCCCCATCCCCAGAACCTACTTTATGGTATGTCACTCTGCCTGGGAAGAGCTCGTGTCATGACCAAGGGTACCTGCAGAGCGGTCAGTGGCCAAGCCGGCTCAGTTCTGGAAGAATAGCTTTCCCAAGACCAAAGGGCTCTGTCACTGAGTCCGTCTCTGACTTGCATGTCAGCATTCTTTGTGACACAAGCTGGAGGACTTGGGTGTTCATCAGACATGCAGATGAATGAAGGAATGAATGAACAACAAGTAAATAAGTGTCACGCCTGACTGAACACTGTCACCTACAGCTCCAGGCAAGCGCCGCCCGCCATGGCCCCCCTGTCACAGGGCACTTCCCATCACGGCGGCTTCTCTTACAGAATTCAATCCTTTCTGAGTTGCCTCTAATGTTCTGCGTGACGGCTTCTGAGAAAGCCATGCCATCAATTTGTGCTGGAGGCATGAAGATGTCCAGCACTTCCTGCCTCTGGCCCTACTGCCTGGCAGCCTCCTTGGGGAATTCCCCACAGGGACATGCTCTGACGCTAAGTGGCCACAAGACCAGAAGGGGGGCAGCTGTCCCACCGTCTGAGGGGTGGGAAGCAGGAGATGGCATGGCTTTAATGATTACAAGTCTTTCCTCCGATACCATCCTGCCGCCATGTCTCCCTGCTCTTGGTCACTTCCTGTCTGTACCCGGGGTTTGGAGGAAGTTGAAAGTCAGAGTTGGACCCATGGCATTGGGCTGAGAAGACTAGGAATGTGCCTGCCTCCTGGCACATTGATTTTTTTTTAAAGATTTATTTTTATTTTATGTCTATGAGTATTTTGCCTTCATATATGTCTGTGTGTAACAGGTATGCAGTGCCCAGAGAAGCAAGAAAGGGGCATCATGCCCCTAGAATTGGAGCTACAGATGGTTGTGAGCCACCATGTGGGTGCTGGGAACCAAACCTGGGTCCTTTGCCACAGTGGCCAGTACTCCTAACCCCAGAGCCATGTCTCCAGCCCTGTGGACTCAGACATGTGGGTTTTGGAAGCACTCCAGTAGGGTAATGGCCATTGGTAAGATGTGCTGTGCTAGTGGCATGGAAAGGAGTTTCCTTTCTTCTGGCTCAGCTCAGCCTCAGATGGCACTAAAGGCAGTTCAGACCCCAGCCATGTCCTTCTAGAGTAACCAGTGAGATTCCGGACCTGAAAGGATAAAAGCCACAGGGCTGAGGCAGCCCCTGTGCAACCGTTTGAATTGCAACATCTCCTTGAGAGAGGAGAGAGGCTTGCAAGCCCTTAGAAATCATAAGCCTCAGGAAGTTCACAAGACCTACAAGATTCAGGAAGCAGTCAACTATTGTGTAGGAGAGAGACTCTTCAGAGGAGCTGCCTACAGTTTGGGCAGGGAGCTCCAGAAGTTTTGTTTGTCACCACCCATGCTGGCGCGGGTTTTTTAACAACTGCCAGACACACCCATGCTCCTGTAAATTATTCAAATAAACTCACTGATTCGCCAAGCTAAATTTGGATAGAATCATTTCTTTGGTCTATTGTCAGTGCCCTCTCTGGGTAGTTTTTCACATCTTCCCGGGTGTCACATAGCACCACCGGCACCCAGATACTGTCAGAACCAAAGATCCTCTGTGAGGAGCAGCTGCACAGCCCCTGGGGTAGGGAACGTGGGACATATGACTGAGGCTGCTCTGTCTGAGAATGGAGCACCCATGGAGGCAATCTTGATGCAGAGAGCTGCTCCCACGCAGTCCATGGCATGCTCTCTGGCGTGGGTGATAAAACATGCTCCCGATACTGAGAAAGCCTGAGAGTGGTATGTTCTTAGGGGCAATCCCAGGGCGGCCATCTTCCTCCATGGAACTGAGTGACATGCTTCCTTAATGAATGGGGCTCACCAAGAGAGTACAGAGCGCCCCCTCCCAGTGGCTGGAGATCCGGAACTCATTGGAATTAGACATACAGGACAGAATTGCAAACAGGTTCTGGTAACAGTTGCATGGCCCTAGCTGTGTGCAAAAAGACATGCAATGGAGCCAATTCTGGGCATGCTGTCTGCCTGGAAAGGGGCTGCCACAGAACCACAGAAGGCAGGACGCATGAGAGGATGACTTGCAGATGTCAGGCCCACATTAGTCTCTGATATGGCAGAGAGAGAGAGAGAGAGAGAGAGAGAGAGAGAGAGAGAGAGAGAAAGAGAGAGAGAGGAGATATGACGAAGGTGCTGGCTTGCCATTTCCCACTTAAGTTGCATCCATGATTAAGATCCATTCCTGGGATTCAAGAAACGGGACCAGGTGGGCCTGTGACTGCAGGGCAGGAAGACACACGGGGCCTCACTCTGAGTACTGTGTCATCGCTCCTCAGACAAGAGCTGGAGAAGACAATGCAAAGGAACTCCGTCCTTGATGGACAGGTCCATGGGAGCCATTAGGGACACTCAGGTACTGTCAACTGAGGTTCCCATGGGAGCCTCTTTGAGCTCCTCTCTGGATGGCAGAGGAAGGGCAGATATTACTGCGGGAACTGAGGGCTCAGAAGATGGTGTTCTGGGTAAGGCAGTGTTCATAGGAAAGCCAACAAAGAAGTTCATGGCACAGAAGAGAGGGTAGAAAGACCATGAGAGCCCGAGGTGAGGGGAAGCAGGGGAAACCAGGGTCATCTGGACATGTCAAGACTTGAACTCACGGACTCACGACCGCTGTGGTTGTGTTTGCAGGACGGCAGAAGATCAGGCCAGTCAACAGCGCAGTGTGGATGGGGACAGGCTCATGGGCCTCCACCCTTCGCTGAGGAGTGACTGACTGATGGCTGCTAAGGAAGGGAGGGATCTTTTAGGGGTGTGTCCCTTGGTAGGTTAGCCATATGTCCATGGACTTCACATGCATATGGGAACACTAGTTAGACACAGTGGGTTGTTTTTTATTTAAGGAAAGGGGAAAAGGGCGTGAAGTTGATGATCTGGGGGCATCCTGAAGGAGTTTAGAGGGGTAGGTATAATTAAATTGTGTTATCTATATGTATGAGGTACTAGAAGAGTAGACAAAAGCACTGTATTCAAAATGAAGAAGTTAGGAGCTGGAGAGATGGCTCAGCGGTTAAGAGCACTGGCTGCTCTTCCAGAGGTCCTGAGTTCAATTTCCGGCAACCACATGGTGGCTCACAGCCATCTGTAATGGGATCTGATTCCCCTTTCTGATGTGCATTAAGACAGAATGTTCACCTACATAAAAATACATGAATAAATTAATTGAAAAAAAAAAAAACCAAACAAACTAGGAAGCTAATTCATCAGGGACCTTGTAACTGTTCTGAGCTTTAGTGGCTTTGCTGAGCCCCATAGTAGATCGTCATGAGATGGGTGGGTCTCAGACATATTTGTCATTTAACCAAATACCAAGGCAGTCAAGGGGAATGGAGATGGGCAGGCCGGACAAAGGAGTCGTCGGGGTCACTCGAAGATTTGTGTCGAGCCCAAGTTCCTAGGAAAAAAGTTGACAGGGTCAAATGTGCCACTAGGCCCCCGGAAGATGCTGAAGCCCAAGTAACAGGTAACTGAAGAGTTAGTGGGGTACAAAGGTAGCTATTTTCTCCAGGTATACTGTGAACCATTTCTAGGAGTGATGACTGTTCGCCCAGGACCCTAACAGAAGCCAATTACGGCCAACGGAAAGGCAGTAGCTTTGGCCAGGTGTCTGCCCAGAGACTGTCTCAGGACTGGGGAGCTGACCTGAGTGGCAGGCACAGCAGGCAAGAGCATGGCCCTACTCCCCTTTAGTCCCAGTATGAGTCCCACAGGAATAGGTGTACAGACATCCCCTGGCAGTGATCCGTGCATGGCATACTCTCAACACATCAAGCGAGGTGTGCCTACCGGGGCAATAGTGGTATGACCGTTGTGAGTGAAACCAACTGTTTTCCAACTGAATTGAAGGTCCATTCCATGGAGGGAACTTGCATGTGGCACTTTAAATCAAGGCAAGGAACTGGCTAGAGAGATCCCAGGCCCTAGTGAGGAGGCCACGATTGCTGTTTTGTTAAAGGAATATGATGTGCCTCTCAAACTGCCTTCCCAACACGTCCATTCACAGCCACAGACAGCTGCTGACAGTCCTGGCTGTGGGGGAGAACTTCTTTTCTTCAGTGAGCAATGGTTACTGTGGAGATGAATAACCACTTGCTGGGAACTGTTGCATAGAGGCCCCCGTCCTCAGCCATTAGTGAGAGAGATAGTCGGACATTAACGCACCCCTCCAAGGCTGAGGGAAAAAGGAGAAAGAAGGTACCAGGCAGAAGAGCTAGAGTGTTGTATAGCTATGTCCTCTGAATTCGAACATTTCCTCTCAGGAGCATGGAGACTCACAAGACTCTGGAATCTTACAAAATTTACCGAGCTAAGAAGGCTAATGAAACAGGACTTACATAAGCAATAAATGGGGAAGATTCTCTTGGGTGGAGCTGCCTGCGGGCTGCGCGGGGAGCTCCTGGAATGTAGCTGTCATGGGTTCTCACTTGTCTGTAATGCTTCTTGTTAATGTGGCTGCTCGAGTCAGACACGTTCATGTCAGTGGCCCTCATTCCTCTTCCCTGAAGTGATCCCAATAAAGTCGGTGGTTCAACAAGCTAGATTTGACTGAATTTCTTTGATCTGTTGCTGGTGCCCTATCTGGGGTGAATAGACATTTGTCCACATTGCCTTAGGAAAAGACACACAACTTTGCTTTTCCTGGACTTACAGAGAACAGAGGAAGGGTGACCGCACAAAGACAGCGAGCGACAAACTCTCAGTGGTCTCCAAGAAGGAAGACGCTATCTTCATAGCCCAAGGAGGGAAACTGGCAGGACAAAAATCTTCCCAGCATGCCCTGCTTCCCCCTTGCTTCTTTAGATCCAAAGCTTAAGGCTCTTTAGAAGTTGTCCTATCCTTTTAAGGGCCTGGAGTTTCTACCATGGCATCTCAGAAGTGGTCTACTTCAAACCGAAGGTACCTGCGTCACTCACTCCGCACATTTCTTAAGCCCCTTCAGGGCATCCTGTGCGGATGAGCCTTTCTCAAGCCTGGACTCTGGATATTGTCAGCTCAGGTAGCCATGACACAGGTTCACAGATTAAACCCACAATTTCACGAATCTGGAGGGCAGAGATCGGGGAGCTGGCAGATTCTTCCTCCTCCTCTTCCTTCTTCTGCTCACCCCCTTCCTTTTCTAAAATCCTCTCCATTCATACATGTCTGGGCACGTGTGTGCAGTAGGTCCCCTGGAGCTGGAGTTGCAGGCAGTCGTGAGCTACCTAGTGTGAGTGACGGGAACTGAACTTGGAACTTCTGCAAGTGCAGCACTTGCTCAACCTCTGAGTAAGCTTTCCAGCTCCTGATAGATTTTTCTAGATGAGGCTTCTTTCTGGTCTGTAGATGGCCACCTCACGTCACCAAGTCCTCACAAGGTGGGCGAAAGAACGGGAGAGAGCCATGTGCTCCAGTCCTTTCCACTCTGATCATCAGCGGGGCCCTGCCTCACAGCCTCACTTAAATGAATTGCCTCAGACTGCCATCCTGTAGGACCAGGGATGCCTAAACATTCAGACCAGTCCATTCATTGAGTCTCCTTCATAAAGACCTGCACATAGACTCACACGCACGGACACTTACACAGAGACTCATGCAGACTCACAAACACACACACACACACACACACACACACACACACACACACACAGATCCGCCCCTGTACACAGCTCACTAGGTCACACTCTTGTCAGTCAGCTGAACCACAATGCTCTCTCCTCAACGTGCTATAGATGCAGACACTGGAAACACAACATTCAGCTGAGTGTCCATAAGAAAGGGCAGCCAACAGAACACCACCACAGTGTCAAGCAGCTCATGGGGAGACACTCAGGCTGTGGGAGAGAGTATCCTTTTGAAGCACGTCCTTAAGACTCATCTGCATACAATTAGCACAAAAGGCCTTGTTAATAACAGACCTGTATCACTGTTGTATTTGAAACTGATGTCACTGTAGGATGTTCTTCAAAAGGCTTGAAGAGGCTCTACAATAGCCGAGGTAATGACGGCCAGAAATCCCTCATCAGCTAGCACCCTCCAGAACTACACAGGCCAACGGGAACAGACCAAACAGTAACCTCACGCCATTATTGTGCTTGGGAGGCAGAGACACCATAATACCAAGTTACCTATAAGAAAATAGGTAGCAGTTTGCAATCAAGCTAATTCTTTCTTTTCCTTAAAATGTATTTCATTTTCACTTGTGTGTGTGTGAACATGAGTGCAGTGCCTATGGAGGCCAGTAGAGGGCTTCCTAGGAACAGGAGCAGAATGGCAGATGCTGCTACTGAAGACACCATGAGCATAAAGTAGAAAAGAATTGGGGGTTGCCTATGGTATTCTGCACCCTGACGGGGTTTCAGTTACATGGGAGCATGCTAAGACATCAATAGTTTACTCAATATCTGCACCTCTTGCCATATTTAAAGTCTGTCGATGAAAGAACAG
>CM052702.1:135426728-135456644 GCA_028551405.1 Uromys caudimaculatus
GAGGGGGAGAGGGAGAGAGAGAGAGGGAGGGGAGGGGAGGGGAGGGGAGGGGGAGGGGGAGAGGGAGAGAGAGAGAGAGGAGGGGAGGGGGAGGGGGAGAGGGAGGGAGAGAGAGAGATACATACACATAGACACACACATACACACACACTTAAAAGTACACATACACACATATACACACATACACACACATATATACACACACATACACACTCACACACATACACATACTTATATACAAACACATACACATAGACACACACATACTCTTACACACTCAAAACTACACATGCACACAGATACACACATACATACACACTCATACACTCACACACACATTATAAAGAAATAAAGTTCTCATAAATGCTACAGCCTGGATGAACCCTTATAAAACATCATGCTAGGGTCAACAAGATGGTTCCACGGGTAAGGGTGACTGCGGCCAAGGCTGACAACCTGAGTTTGCAGCCCAGGTCCCACATGGCAGAAGGAGAGAACTGGTCTAAAAGGTCACTCTCTGACTTCTGCACGTGTGCCTCAGCAGATATGCACATATGCAGATCCCGTGAGTATATATGTATGTATGATATATATAACAGAATGTAATAATGATGCCAAAAGGAAGCCAGCTACCTATTCATAATGTAATTTATAGAAAATTCACAGCAGAGGACCTGAGGTGTGGCTCAGGGGGGGAAGTGCCTGCCAGGAGGTTGAGTTCAGATTCCTAGTGCTATGTAAAACCCAGGCCCTGGGGCACCCAGCTGAACCCCGAGAGCTGGGGCTGATGGCAGACGATGCCTGGAGCTCACCGGCCAGCTAGCCTGAATCAGCGAGGCCTGGGCCCAGGGAGAGCCCCTACTGTAAAAGGTAAGGTGGAGGGCAAGACACCAACGTCTACTGCCAACCCTCACGTGAACACACAGGTGTGCACCCAGATACACTCACACACCACACATGCACACACACACACGTGCAAGCACTCATACATATACACACATGCATGCACACACAACACATGCATGTACACACACACACACTCACACATGCATGCTCACAGTCCACACTCACATGCACACACACATGCAAGCACACATACATATACACACATGCACACACACAACACACGCATGTATACGCATACTCACATACATGAACACATGCATACTCACAGATCCATACTCACATGCATGCACACTCACACACACGCATGCACACACACACTCACACACATTCACTCACACACACATGCACACACATACACACATGTGCAAGCACACATACATATGCACACATGCATGCACGCTCACAACCCATGCATGTACTCACACATACTAACACACATGCATGAATGGATATTCACACATGCACACACACATGCATGCACACACATGTGTACACACACACCCACACATGCACAATCATACACACACACACACACACACACACACACACACACACCACACTTTTGTAAGTTTAAACTAAATATTGAAGGTGAATTGGTGGCTGCATAGACCTGGGGGTAAGCCTAAAGACCACAGGACGGTTGCTAAATGAAAAAAGCTGGCAAATGTTAGCTAAGAGCAGGCCTTGTCTGTCATCACACTAAAACCATTTGACATGTGTACTTGGAATGGGTGGGTTAGGGCGTGGGGACATGGCTGCCCACTTAAGAGCCCTGACTTCACGGGACCCAGGTTCAGTTCCCAGGACCTCCAAGGTGGCTCACAGCCATCCGTAACTCCAGTTCCAGTGCATCTGACACCCTCCCCTGGCCTCTGCAGGGACCCAGGCACACACATGGTGCACAGACATACATGCAGGTAAACACCCATAGACACAAAACAATATAAATAATCTAAATGGGCGGATTGTACAGACGATAAGTTATATCACAATAAAATTGCCCATAAAACTGTTTTCAGTCTGACAAGAAGCATGATGATCATAAGGTCCCCAAGTATCACTTCATAAGATATTTATCAGGTGTTTTTAAAAGCCAGAGAATACAGAAAGTACAGGCACCTGTCAGGCCACCTTAATCATGCCATCAGTTAACGCCAACCAGGAAGGGGGTTAGACATGAGGAGCCTCCAGATAAGACGGACTGAAATGGCTTACATCACCTCTGGGGTGCTCTGAGCTATGCTAAGTCACCGGATCCAACCACGAGAGAACACCAAATACCCCAGAAACTATGGGGCATTCCACCAATACCATTATTCTCCAAAGGTTGGACTCCAGGCAGAGAACCTGGCTTACAAGATCAAAGAAATGTCACCATGGTTGGACTCCTGGGGTGAAATCCAGGACAGCAACCTCCTTGGTCTGCTATGAAAAACTCTAATGGGGGGATTGCTGGGGTTTCCGAGAGAGATGGGGATCAAATAATGATAATCTATCAATGTTAGTTTCCCGACATCATAGGCTTTCTGAAAGATTGGAGGGGAGTCCCAGGCGGGTGGGTCTGGAGACCAGTCCTAGAGAAAGGGCTCCCACTTCCCGCTAGCAACACTGTGGGGTGAGAATCTTGGGTGAAGGGGGAGTTTATACTCAGCTTGGAAAGGGAAGCAGGGGAGACAAAGGCCTCTCCCTGGGGGAAGTGGGTGGGAAGTCAGTAAGGAAGTGCACGGAGATGTGGAAATGTAGGGAACAGGAGGTCAACACTTAGGAGGAAAGGAGAGGTCAAAGGTGACATAAAACGGGGCAGTCGGAGGGAGACTGAGCAATGCCAGAGGGAGCCAGGGAAGCCATGCGGGTTGGGAGAGATGGCACCAAACAGAAGCAATGTCACAGATGTAGCCTGTAAAAAGTGTGCCACCTACACCCTGGGAGATCCTGAAAGACGGCAGCTTGGCCAGGGAGCTGGGAGTGACCAGTGACAGAGTCACTTCAGAAGTGAGGCCAAGGAGGTGAAGGGACTTGAGGGTGGTTCTGGGAGTACCCCACACTTTTGATCAAATGGATGATGTGTCAGGGACAGGTTCCAGAATCTTCTCCAGAGTGACAACCACTCAGTAAGGGACACTGGCTGGCTTTTAGCTCCCACTGCAAGGTGTGATTCCTGGGAGAGTCAGGGTTAGCACACACACTTGATTCTGCTTAGAGACTGCATTGCTGGGTCAGAGACTTCCTGAGTACTGGGAAGACAGCCCTTCTCTGCTTCTGGTGGCAAGGCCATCCATGCAGTGACAGTGCCTACGAGGGCCATGGGCCGGCCCTGCTGATCTCTGCTAAAGCAGACTGAGTAAGATCATTGTCTTCTGCTGGCTTCCCAACCAAGGAAATGGTGTCCCTGAGACAGTCAGGGGGAAAGCCGACCACAGGGGCCAGTCTAGCAAAGCCTTTCCTTCCTCTCTGTCCCCACCTCCCCCAGGACCACACTGAGTGCCCCCCAGGGAAGCCTGGTCATCTGAAGGGAAGCCATGACTGACAGATCAGGAAGGGAACTGGTCCTCAGTGTAATCCAGGCCCATAGAGTGCTCAGAATAGAAATTCTGCTCTGATCCACTGAACAGAACAATGGATCAGAGCAGGATATACAGCCAAACAAAATCAACCATAGCCAGTTCTCCTGGGCTGCCTTCATTTGCATGGTGGGGAGTGCATGATGGGAAGTTACATGCAAAGTGGCTCACCCTAACCTTTTAAGGACTCCTCCAAAGTGAATGTGTGTATTCCCTCAGGCCCCTCCCTGCCAGTCCCTGGCCAGACAGCAGTAGGTCTTCAGTTACTCCCTAACCATTGCACCTCACTACACCTTTCTGCTCAGATCATGTGGCTAGATCACTTGTGCCATGTCTGTACCCATCAAGCCCAACTGCGCATGGCTGGTGCCTCTGCAATGATGCCTTTCAGGCTCTCTCCTGGCCCTGCCAGTTCCCACTTTTGAGAAAAAAACCTTCCTCTCCCCTTGATGTAGCCACTTCTAGCTCACCTTCCAAGATAGCTGTCATGCTTAACACATCAGGAAATGTACATTTCTACAGTCCAGGATGGATGGAGAGATGACTGGAGATAGAGATGGGAACAGATGATTGCAGATAGATAGATAGATAGATAGATAGATAGATAGATAGATAGATAGATAGATAACATAATGATTGATAGATAAATTACATGATTGATAGATTATAAAATGATAGATACATACTTATATACATACATACATACATAGATAGGCAGACAGACAGACAGACAGGCAGGCAGGCAGACAATCCACTCTATTCTCTTTCTATCTCTAAGGCTTATAACACAATGCAGGCAACCAGCCTGTGTTAACGCATACTCGAGAATGTCAAGATAATAAAATATTCACCGAGATGGCCTCAGAGAAAATGACCGCAATGAGATTCAAAAAGGAAAGTCTGCCCACGGACCAAGGTTGAACTTTCGCTAGAAACTTTTTTTGAGCAGACTTTGTAACTAATGCCTTTCCATCACGACTCGGAACTGGAATCAAAATATTAACACTGCAGCTAGGCGGTCTGTGCGCAAGAGGCGTCCTGGTAAATAATTCCTGCTTATAACGGCAGGCTGTAGGTTTAAATCTTACCCCAGACATGGAAAAGGACAGTTAAATCAACTTTGCCCATTTAAATATCATTTTCCGATATCTAGAACCCATCTCTTTATTGCTCAACAACCCTTAGCAATTTCTTTTGCCCTCATTTATTTCTGGTTCCCAGGGGAATCCTGTCTGATTTATTGGAAATTAGTTCTCACAGCTAGTAAATGCTTTAAACTGTTTTCATATAAATCACTCTAAAATCTGTGAGAGCCCTGGAGATGGGCTAAAATGATCTCTTCCAGTAACACTGAGCTCAGCCACGCCCTCTGTCCTGCAGACTGGCCTGAGATTCCCTGTGGCGCAGCCCTGGGAGCAAAGACGACACCAGATGGGGGTCTCACTTCCCATTTTTATCTTTTATTTGTGGATAGCAATCACAGCATATTAGATATTGGCAAACCAGCTTTTCCTGAAGCCTGGAACACTGGGGCACCTAGGACAATGTGAAAGAGCCATCCATGGTGGGAGAATGCCACATTTCCTGTGTCCACCAGCCCGTGTCTGCCTCCATCTGTCAGAGCAGGTTCAGCTCTGTTGTAGTATCAGAGGGTTTACTTACTGCTCACGCCGCGTGGCCCTTGGAGTTCTGCTGGGGAGCGTGGGCCTCGTTTGTCTCTCAGAGCTACAATGCAGGGAGAATGGCTCCGCTATACTTTCAAAATGGTCAGGGCAGGAAAAGGGAGATGGGGGCTAGGGAGTGAAACTCTGACTCTGACAATCTGAAAAGTAAAGGTGTCACTTCCAATCATCCGCTAAACCGAGAGGCGCACAGTCACCCAGACATCACAAGGTCAGGAGGAATGGAAATCTCCCCACATTCAGAAGGTGGACAAAACCAATGGCCACCTGGGGGCTGCTCAGCCCTTCCACCCCGGGGTGGGTGAGGTGGCTGGTAAGTGTGTGTGTATGTATTCTTGTGTTCGTTCCACCAGACATCTAGAAACCTTCCTCCAGGCCAGCACACAGGACCCTACCCTGAGAAGTGTGGTGGCTCCCACACAGCAGAGGGTAAAATGTCTAGTGCGCTTTGTAGGAATCAATCTGTAAAACAAATGGTTGTTATCAGGGTGACTCCCAGGAATAGAGAGAGCTCTTCAAATTGACAAAGAAAAGAAACCTCGGAGGCACGAATGGAAACGAAAAAATCACACAACTCAAACACTCTCAGCAGAAGAGCCAAATATTTCTCTTAGCCCTGAGCTCCTTCCAGGGCTGAGAGAAGATGGGGTCAGGCGAGGGACAGCTGAACCCACGGGCACTCTTCACGGAGCTAGCGGACCCACAGGCGCTCTGCACCGAGCTAGCGGACCCAGGGCGCTCTGCACCGAGCTAGCGGACCCACGGGCGCTCTGCACCGAGCTAGCGGCTTTTCTTCCTTGCTCTTTCCTCTCCCCGACTCCTGCAGACAGTCCTATTTTCAGAAGAAACCCTCCAAGCATTACCATGAGACAGCAGGATAAAATGCTAGGCACGGTAACGAATTGGCGTACAGCACAGCGTGTAGAAATCATTTTTAAGCTGAGAACACCCTTCACGGACCAAAATGATTTATATGCGGACAGACAGGGCCCGTGTATCTTTTGGAGAAATGATAGGACCTTATTCAGTGATTTAAAGAACAGCAGTATAAAAAAAATAATTCCACATATAAATATTTAAATATAGTTTATTATATTCAATACCTGTCCAAACATAGCCTCTCTATAGATCTTTTTTCCAACTGCACTCAAAGCTCCGGACTCAAAGCATACTAGGAAGAATCTTTAAAACCGCCGAGAAAACTTCACCATGCTTTGGGGAAGACTGAGCTGTTTTTTAAAACCAACTTACAAGAACTAAAAAAGGTTATGTTTTGAGCAGATATTGACAAGAGAGGGGAGCGTAGAGAGAAGGAATTTAGTGGAAGGTGTTTATTGCTTGTTTTCAGTTTCTGCTCCTAACAACACCGCTCCACAAGCCAGAAATAGCTCGTGTTATTAGATAGAGTTTTGTCTTTCAACCACGTCCTTTAGGGGCCAAAGAAGCACCTCAGTTACAAGACTGCTCGCCCAGCACACTCCAGATTCTGGGTACAGCTTGTAAACTGGGTGTGGTGACACATGCCTGTAACAGCAGCACCTGGGCGGTGAAGGGAGGGAAGAAGAAAGAAGTTCAGTGTCAGCTTCGGCTACATAGTGATTTCCAGGGCAGCCTGGGCTACATGAGACCCTGTCATAGTTATTTGCAGTTTGCCATACCTGAGAAGAGGGAACTCGATGAAGAAACCGCCTCCATCGGATTTGCTTGTGGGTATATCTGTAGAGCATACTCTTAATTGTTAATTAAATGTAGGAAGGCCCAGCCCACTGATGGCAGCACCATTCCTAGGCAGGTGGGCCCTGGCTCTGTAAGGAAGATGGTTGATCATGAGCCTGGGAGCAAGCCAGGAAGCAGCTTTCCTCTGGGCTTTCTGCATCTGTTCTAGCTCCAGGTTCACACTATGGTTCCTCTCATCGACCTCTAAGCCAATTAAACCCTTTCCTCCCCGAGTTAGTTTAGGTCACTGTGGGGTTACAACAGCAACAGAAGGCAAAGTGGGACATGCCCTGTCTTCACACAAAAACAAAACCCCAAATATTCCTCTAGGTCAGGCTCCACATGGGCATACGTTCACGGATATAGGCAGCCATCGGTGTGAGCCTCTATCTGCATCAAACAGAAGGACATTAAAGTCCACACCGGGGACCGCTTTCCCATACTTCAAATGCCCTGTCATTTCAGCCTCAGAGACTATAGATGGCATTAAGAGGAACCTGCAGCTGGTGACAGCTCCAGGCTGGGCTGCTGGCCTCTTCCATAAAATCATCTTCCGCGCCCCGTGGGCACATAGCGGATTTTCTTTCTAAGCATCTGTTCTGCTCTCCTCCAGCGAGCAGTTCCCAGGGGCCTCGGGCCACCTGCAGGGCTCAGTGTATCCACTTCTGTCATGAACAGAGAACCACCACCTGGACTCTGCACTTGGGACCGGCCATCAAGTGTGAATGACCCTGGCTTGTCCCTTCCTCTCTCTGGTAGGCTCCTGCCAGGAGAATGGTTCTGTCTCCAGGGTCGGTCCCTTATTGTTCATAAAGATCTTTCCCCCACCATCTTGTCTCCTCCTCTGGCCACGGAAGTTCCTGGCACTCTCCCGGAGTCAGGAGCACCAGCAGGTGTGCGGCTGCAACAGCTCACAGAAGACCATAAATTCCAGGCTGCACTTGGCTCTCCAGGGAGATGTGTGACTTGACAAATGGCGTGCTCTCCGGAGAGCAAAGGCCTCCTTTTTAAAGGACAAGAGAAGGGGATTGTACAGGGAAGGAATTTAATTTAAAAAAAAGTGTTTGTTACAAAAGATACCAGAGCCCTCAGAGAGCTCTGATGTCATGAGGGTCTGAAGCAGGGTGCTGAAGCCCTGGCTGCTACCTGATCTGAGCTCCCTGCAGAAGGCCAAGGAGAAACTTGTAAAGAATAGTCTACCCAGAGACCCCCGTGTGTGTGAGTGTGTGTGTGTGTGTGTATGTGTGTGCACGCACGCACATGTCAGTATGGATACACGTGTGTGTGCACATGCATGAAGGCCAGAAGACAACCTCAGGAATCATCTCTCAGAAATGACCCACCTTGGTTTTTGAGACAGGGTTCCTCACTGACCTGGAACATGCCAAGTAGGACATCTGGCTATCCCTCGAGTCCCAGGGACCGGCTTGTCTCTGTGTCCCTGTTGCTGAGGTTACGAGCATATGTCACTATGCTTTGCTTTTAAATATAGTTTTTAGGGATGAACTCTGGTTTTCAGGTGAGCAAGGCTAGCATTTTACTAAGTGAACAGTCTTCCTTATTTTACTGAATAAACGGTCTCCTCTTGCTCCACTCCTTACCCCATCCCTGTCTCTTCCTCTCTCCCTCAGGAATTTCCTTTGTTCTGTGACTTTGAGCAAGTTCTATAGCCCCACTAAGTCCACTTCTTCATCAGTGGGAGGCACTGATCTCACTCAGAAGGCTGTGAAAAAGATCTACAACTTTGAGTATGTCTATGAAGAGACAGTCCCACGGGGTCTGGTCCTCATAGCCGTGACCACTGCCCTGCCATGTGGCACTTGGTTCAGTGGCTAGCTGTGGCCAAGGACACAGATAGTCCCATCTGAGTCTCGGCTAGTCCTAGGCTGTAGCTCTCACTGAACAATTTGTACATTTGTGACTGCAGGGGTTCCTCTCCATAATGCCCCAGCATCCCCTGCCAGGACATGTGACTTTGTCCCTTTCACCTTGTGGCTTGCCTATAAAAACCTGGCAAGCTCCCTTGGAAAGAATATACAAAGACATTGCGGTGCCAGCAGAAATCATGGGGTACCGTCCCAGCCAAGGCCAACTACCCACAACATCAGACAACTACTCTGCTGAGTGGCAGCCCTCAAGCAAACGATACAGAGGAAGGGGCTGACTTTGAACACCCTCCCAACGTGGGTATGGATGCCTTAGAGATCCAAGCCTGGCTTCTAGTTCCTTCTCCTGCTGCTGTGACAAGGGGAACTTAAGAAAGGAAGGGTTTAAACCATCCATCACGGTCCGAAGGCATGTGGCAGGGTCACTGCATCCACCATCGGGAAGCAGAGAGAGATGGATGTCAGTGCTCAGGTCACCTTCTCCTTTTTACTCAGTCTAGGACCCCAGCGCACAAGATGTCGATGCCCACGTGCAGGGTAGGACTTCCCTCCTCAGCTAGGACAACCTAGGAACAAACTCACACCCAGAGGCTTGTCTCCTAGGTGACTCTACAGCCTGTCAAACTGACAACCAATATCAACCCTCAAGCTCTATCATGATGACAACCAGTGAGCCACAAAGTTGCTGAAGCAAGATGGCGGTAGTCACACACCTGACAAATAGCACAGCTGACATCTTCCAGACAGAGCTTCTACCAAGACTCAGCTTCCCTGCCCTGGCCCACACGCCAACAAATCGAAGACAAGGACTGTGTCCTAGATGGGGCCGTCAGAGTGCAGAGGCAGTCTCTGCGCCCAGGTAAATCAGAAAGTTCCAGACTCTCTGGAAGGGACCCCAGCTTCCCAGACAACTGCTGGTCTGTGCTTCCCAGACACTACAGAAAGAGAATGACTTTTCTTAGAGAAATAACAAGGCCAGATAATATCTCAGTGAGACTCGGGTTCCTGGGGGTGCTGGCCGGCCGTGCAGAAGCTGACAGTGACAGAACGGATCCTTCCCATCCGTTACCCCCCACGTCAGTCCCACGTACCTTGCAGCTGTGCCAGATGTAGAGAAAATTACATGTTCCCTGAAACTTAATGACCAAATTTAAAGCAATTTCCAACTAATCAGGGTTCTGTTAAGTTGCTTTTATTAATTTAACGGTTTTAAGGGCCTCACAAAATGATGCAGTTGGAAACCTTTCTGGTGGAATCTGTTCACTTGGGCGCACAAGGGATGGTGTGCCACCTGACCAGCCCGCCTCAGAGCCAAGGACTCTGTAAAGACACTAAGCAAGGCTTGGAAACACCTTGGCGTTGATCACCCAGTGCACGATGGACTAGCATCCTCCTCTCTCCATGTTGTCTGGGATGATTGACAGCTGGTCTTGTCATCTACCGAGCATAAATGAGTGGTACTTGCCATGGGGACCGGAGCACTCCCCAATAACTTGAATCTGCTGAACCTCCATTCCACGCTAGGCCCCAGAACAAAGCTATTGAGCGTCCTGCCTGGTGATTCCCCATTTCAAACAGAAATAAAACTGTTTATTTCGGATCAAGACTGCTGACAGGCCTGGCATCCCTCCCACATCCAAGGGCCCTTCTAGGCAGGGCTGCGCTCAAATTGAGGCAAACAAGCAGAATGCCAGGCGTCTGCTAATGATCTCTGAATCCTGCAAGCGCAGTGTGTAGTGCCTCATTTCAAAAGCTGAGTCAGAATTTAAAATCCACATTTTAAAAGTTACTACGTGTTCCTAACTACGAAAATGTTGGGTCGTTACAGAAATAAATACCCTCCACCTACAAGCTGTGTGGCTTTAAGTAAATGACTCCACCCCTCTGAGCTGATTTCCTCACATGTAAAAACATGGCTGTCTTCCTTCACAGTGTGATTTGTGGGGCAAATGAGTTGTTTAAAATGCTTACAGCAGAGCCTGCCTCCCAGTGAGTGTATGGATAATATTAACTACAGCCATTATGTGTACTCGGAATAAATGGGCGCTGTGACTGGGGGCTTGTGTTTTATGACTTCTTCATAAGGCTTACTGTAGCTCTATTTTTGAATTGCAAAACAAAACACTTGTTTATTTTCCTGTAATAAAAACCACTCAAAACAATTGGAGGCATAACAAGAAAAACTTGAAATTCTCTCTCCCCAACCAACTTGGACCTCTTTTTTCAAAAACAATCACAGCCAACAACCTCTAGCATGCATCCCCAGAGCATTCAAACGAGGCCGGAAGAGGGTGCTCAGTTCCAAGCAGCTGAAGGGACACATGGCTTGAGCCATCAGGTGGGTGCTGGCAACCAAACTCAGGTCCTCTGCAAGAGCAGCAAGAGAAGGCTTAACAACTGAGCCATCTCTCCAGCTTTGCGAATATGGCTTAAAAAGGTACAAATATGGGGCCAGAGAGATGGCTCAGTTACTTGTTAAGAATCCTGACTGCTCTTGTAGAGAACCCGGGTTTAGTGTCCAGCATCCATATGGTGGCTCACAACTATCTGTAACTCCAGTTCCAGGGGATCCAAGACCTTCTGGTTTCCATGGGCACCAGGCTCATACACAGGGCAGAGACACACACAGGCAAGAGACTCATATACATAAAACAAAATAAATAAATCTAAAAATAGAGGCATACATATGGCGTCCCATAACTGAATGCTGGAGTCATGAAAAGCTTAGCAACTAAAAGATGCCTGAACAGACAAAGACTACAAATGAATTCCAAACCCAACGCATAACAACCCGCAGGGCTTTCTGGGTGTTCTCCGATCCTAAGCGTTCATGGGCGCACTCTCCCGCGCTGCATCGTGGGAGCCTCGTACCATGCAACGCCAACAGACACTGGAACCCCTGGCTCAGACTCGAAACTACTGTTCAGTCATGAATGAGCATGTTTCCTCTGTGAGCCCAGTTTTCTGTTCTTATCAAAAGCAAGTTCCTAATCTGGAGCCATGGCTGCGTGGTTGGGAGCATGTAGTACTCTTGCAAATGACCCGAATTTGGTGGCTCACGGCCAAGTTTAATTTCAGCCTTACAATCTAACGCTGCTGGCCTCAGCAGGTGCTGCATTTATGTGTACACACACACACACACACACACACACACACACACACACACACATGCTCTGCGCACACACACACAAACACACACATGCTCTGCGCACACACATGCATGCACAGGCACACGTTCACACACAATTAAAAATAAATCGTAAGTGATTTAATTACAGAAGACAACGGTTTTCAGTGTCTCCCCCATCACTCCCCAGCACTGGCGGATCAAATTAGAATATCCTTGGATTGGGTTATGTTAAACTGTTTGGTTTTTTTAAATGGCTGTTTGGGTGGCTGGTTTGAGATTCATAAAATCACTAAATGAATTTTGGCTTGGGGTTAGGATGAAATTTTCAACAGTTTCTAAAATATACTTCTGCCAGTTTGTACTGTGCGTTTACACGAAGCAGTGTTTTCAGCGTTGAGGCTATAAAACCAACCTCTCAGCCACCCAAAGAACACTGACAATGTCCTACGTCCTGCAGCAGAAAACGTTCAGCCAAGATTTAATCCTCCTTGTAAAAATAGGCACTCCCATTCATCCAGGTATGCAAATTGGCTCCCGATTTTAATAAGCGATAAAAATTATATGTGTATCAAATACGTGTTTTAAAATAAACTTCATAAAAGTAACTTTAAAGAAAGAAATCTTACAGGGTCTGGAGAGGTGGTTCAGTGGTTAGAAGCACTCACTGCCCTTGTAGAGGGCCCACGTTTGGCTCCCAGCATCCGTGTTAGGTGACCTACAGTGACCTGTAACCCCGTTCCAGGGGATCAAACACCCTCTTCTGGCCTCCGATGAGACTACACTCACATGAACATAGCCTGATACACACACACACACACACACACACACACACACACACACACACATATAATTTTAAGTGTTTTCAATTATATTAAAGATCATTATGTTTTACTTTGAGTAAGTATTCAGTTTCGTTCATGTGCCTACATGCTTGGGCAGCTAAGAATGATAAACACTTCTCTGTTGGAAAGGGGTCGTGAACAAAAAATGTTACATAGCTCTGGCTTACCTTACACTTGGTAGGTACACACACACAGGCATGCACATTCACACACACACATGCACACTCACACAGGAATGCACACACACATGCACACACATGCACAGCCACACATGCACACACATGCACACTCACATGCATGCACACACACATGCACACACATGCACAGCCACACATGCACACACACGCACACTCACACATGCATGCACACACACATGCACACACATGCACAGTCATACATGCACACACATGCACAGCCACACATGCACACACACGCACACTCACACATGCATGCACACACATGCACACACATGCACAGTCATACATGCACACACATGCACACTCGCACAGCATGCACACACACATGCACACACATGCACAGCCACACATGCACACACACGCACACTCGCACATGCATGCACACACACATGCACACACACGCATACCCACACATGCATGCACACACACATGCACACACACGCACAGTCATACATGCACACACACGCACACTCGCACATGCATGCACACACACATGCACACACACGCACACTCACACATGCATGCACACACACATGCACACACACGCACAGTCATACACGCACACACACGCACACTCGCACATGCATGCACACACACATGCACACACATGCACAGTCACACATGCACACACATGCACACATACACACACTGACACACATGTACACACTCACAGGCACGCACACTCTCATGTAGTCACACATATAATTTTAATTTATTCTATGTCTTGCTTTTTCCCTTACTAACACCCTGGGCCACTATCAGTTCTTCTGTCTTACTCTTTTTTACTCTTTATTATACCTTACTCATCTCCTGTGCACGTGGGCTGTGGGCTGGCTGAGGTGCACCTGTGACGATCAGAGGACAGCATGAGGGAGTGGCCACCACATGAGCCGCAGGGGGTGAATTTACACTGTCAGGCTTGGGGACAGGTGCCTTCACCAGAGGGTCCATCTGGCTGGTGCACGTAACTTGACTTTCCCTTGAGTGACGGACACTTAGGCTTTTCTCTAGCATCTCCCACCCAGGAAGGACTCTGTCTGGCTTTGTGTCCTAGGTGACGGCAAATGACTCCGGTGGAAGGCCGGGTGGCACACAGAGGTAGAACTGCTCGGCAGAAAGCAGATGTCTGCGTTTGCACGTTACCTGGTAATGAAATAACGCTCGAGTGCAATGCCGGATGCCACGTCACGCTCCCAGGTTATCATTTCGAAAGCAGGCAGGGTTTTTAATGGGGGCTAGCCAGGGGTTAGGCCCTGGGGGAGAAAGTGAAAGTGTTGTCTTGGACATTTTATGCTGATCCCCCATGGCTCCCCACAACACTTTCCAGCCTCCTCAGAGAAGCTTCAATTGGCAATCAATGGAGATCAGTGCAGAGACCCGAGCGCCCGGTTGGGGCATAGAGAACAGGTGGCTTCACAGTGTTCAGCACCAAACAGGACATGTAGGTCACATTCCTCCTCCCAGGGGGAAGAAACACTGTAAGAGCCAGAGACAGTGAGGGACCACAAGGGAATGTCCTCGACATACCAGGACAGTGGCACACAGAACTCACAGACAGTATGCGCAAGACCGTGCCTGCTCGAGCCAGCCAAGATCCCGGCACACAGAAGGGACATCACAGAGTCCCACCCTTATCCAAAGAGTTTCTGCCAAGTGATGACTTCTGGGTTTTTCATTTATGTGTATGTATGATTTTTGGTTTTGTTTTGGGGTTTTGTTTCATTTTGTTTTTGAGACAGGATTTCACTAATGTAGCCATGACTGGCCTGGGGCCCATTTTGTAGATCAGGTTTGGCCTCAGGCTCACAGGGATCTGCCTGCCTCTGCTTACCAAGCGCTAGCATTAAGGGTGTGCACCACCATGCCGAGCAGAAAGTCAGTTTCAAAAGTGTGGCACCGGGGAGATCGGCCATGCCCCGGCAGACGGACACACATTCCAAAGTAAATGGGCAGCACAAATTGTACTCGACAGGTTTAAAGTTTTAAAAAGAGGACACAAAATTGGGTGGGTAAGGAATGGGAGGACAGACTGGGGAGGAGGAGCTGGGGGAGGGGGACCTGGGGGAGGGGGACATGTGAGCAGAATACCCTATATGGCATTCTCAAAGACCTAATAAAGATGAGAAAAGATGGAGGTCGGGGTGCTGGGGTGATGCTCTGTTGTGGAGCACTGCCTGGGAGCACTACCTGGGAGCACTGCCTGGGAGCACTGCCTGGGAGCACTACCTGGGAACACTGCCTGGGAGCACTGCCTTGCAGTATGAGCACCCGAGTTTGAGCCACATTAAAAAAAAAAAACCCAGGTGTGTTGTCATCCACTTGTAATCCTGACCCTGGGGAGACGAAGAGAGAGAGATCCCAGGGGCTCAATCAACCTAACTGGTGAGCTCCAGACCAGTAAGGGAGTCTCAAAAACAAGTGGTAGACAGTGTCTGAGCAATGCCAGCTCAAGGTGAATTATGGTTCTCACACGTGTGTGCACCCATCTCCCCAACACGTGCATGACGATACGTGTTGTCAGGGATATCAAAGAAAGGGGCCTTACTTGGGATGAGGTATAAATGGTACCATACCTAAGAAACTAAAGTGGCAGGTCCTTAGACAATCGGCCGTGAGCTTTTGCCATTGGCCCAGCTGTTCTGCCTGGGAGCACACACCTAAGAGAGAAATGAAATGGGGCCGACATACCAGTGTCCTAAAACAATCCAGATGTTCATTGTGGTGAACCAATAAACAAGAGATGGAGTGTGACAGATTATTATTCTCTTTTGAGGCGAGAAGGAAGGGTGGCCTACCTACAGGGAAAATGCCAAAGACACAGAGATAGAAGATCTGATGGAAGTGGCTGACTCACCCTGGGAAAACCATGTACATTCTGTGGATGGATGCTGGAGGTGTTTGCACACAGTGTGGCTGCAGCTGACACCACCAAACTGGTTTGTTTTGTTTTGTTTTGATTTGGTTTGGTTTTTGGTTTCTTGAGACTGGGTTTCTTTGCATAGTCCTGGCTGTCTTGGAACTCACTCTATAGATCAGGTTGGCCTTGAACTTAGAGATCTGTCTACCTCTGCCTCCAAAGTGCTGGGAGTTAAGTTGTGTGCCACCACTGCCTGGCTGATGCCATCAACCTTGTACACTTGGAGATGTGTCTAGGAAGTGATGTATGCTTTGTCATAATTTTCTTTTGAAAATGTAACTCTGTGTTTTAAGCCCTTTCCCAAACCTACTTTGGAGAAGCAGTTACTTTAAAGAGCTCTGGGTGATGACTGGAGAGATGGTCTAGTGGTTAAGAGCACTTGCGGCTCTTATAGAGGACCTGAGTTCAGTTCCCAGCAACCACTTTCTATTATAACTCCTGCTCTGGGGGAGGGGAAACTCTCTTCTGGTCTTCTCAGGTGCTGCACACATGTGGTGCACATACATACATACAGATAAAACGCTTGTACATGTGCGCACAAACACACA
Source organism: Uromys caudimaculatus (assembly GCA_028551405.1). Lineage (NCBI taxonomy): Eukaryota > Metazoa > Chordata > Mammalia > Rodentia > Muridae > Uromys > Uromys caudimaculatus. The sequence goes on from CM052702.1 coordinate 135,443,114, forward strand.
CACACACACACACACACACACACACACACACACACACACACACACACAACCAAACAGCTGCCTGAAGATGCAGGCCCATTCACTGGCCGAGACTGGAGGCAGGCAGGTGGGGGGTGGGTTGCCTGGAAACACCTCATCCACAGGATTACAGTGTAGATGTGGGAAGGGTATGCGGGTCCTATAATCCCTGGACAGGCACACTGGTGCTCCTCTTACTCTGTCATTTTCTGTTTGTTTAAAAATGATGTCACTGTTTTAAGAACCACGCGTCTTTTCAGTAAGAGAGTACCATCAAACCTTATTCAGAAAATCTCCAAGGCCTGGGTCCCCAGCTGCACAGATTTCATGATCCAGTTTTTAAAATTTTAATGGAGAGACAAACAGGGGATTGACAACTTTTTATTTCTCTAAGTAAGGATGTTTTTAAAAAGCCATCTGCTTTCAAAATTGTTCGTAAAAAGAAGGTATGGTTTGCACTGAAGCAGCAACTGGGCAGAGAGGAGTCTTTCCCCAAAAAGGAGCGCCATTCCCTCAAACCGAGAGTCCATGGGTGGCACTGTCCTAGCTCCTGTGTTCTGTCACAGGCTGGCTGCCCAAGGCTCTGGGACGTGGAATCTAATCCCCCTTCATCCTCACCTACAAACGTGTCAACTTCAATGTGTCTGAGATGCAGCAGCCCCTCCTGCCCTGGGCTCTGGGCCCTGTGGTCCAGAGACCCTGTGTCCCCGAGACCCTGCATCTCCATGGCCCTATGGCCCTGCCAAGCTGCCAGGGCCAATGGCCCAGAGAGCCTAATCTCTCCCCAGATCCTCTGTTCATCACTGAGCACCCCAGCCCTCCTCCCCGACCATGTGAGCACCAGCCCCTCCCCACCAGGAGATGCTGAACCCAATACCCAGAAGATGGAGTCACAGGTCAGGAAGATTCTAGAGAATACTTTGCCCAGAGAGACATGTTTTACCAGAAGACACCTGGATTACATCAACCAGGAGACTATGTAACCCCACTCAAGAGAGAGTCCCTGTCACAGCCCACGAGGGAGACTGTCAATTACACCAGCCAGGGAAGCCACCAATAGGACCCACCAGGAGCTCTGATTACACCAGAATGTCTCCCACATCCCACCCGTCACACTGAATCACACCCCCGGGAAAGATATTGAACTACACCCCCAAGGAAACCATGAATTACACCTACCAGTAAGATCCTGAATGACATGCCACCAAAGCGACTATACCATATCCCTCTGTGGAGACTACAGAGCAATCCTTTGCAAAGACTTTACTAACCCACCATAGGGACTATGATATGCTTCATGGAGCCCCATATTGCAACCCCCCCTTCAGGGAAGTGCTGAGTGGAGCTCCGTGCCTGGTTCCACATGTCTCTCCACTAATACTCGTTCTTCAAGGCTCAGGCTTCTTGCAAGGACTGGCACCTAACACATTGTTTCTATGACGTCATGTTCATGAGTAAGTAAATTAACCATGAAGGAAGGAAACTCCTTAAAGGGTGCCTGTTAGGAGGGTCGCCCAGACGACTCCTGACCTGCAGTTACCCAGCAGGTGGGATCAGAGTGAGAACAAGGCTGCCCCCTGCACCCCAACAACAGAGGACAGTTCTCAGAGTCAATGTCACAGGTGCCCTTAAACCATTACAGGGAGGGTGACCAAAGCGACATTCCCCTGGGGGGCCACAGCGTCTGGGTGCTAGCCCTGCTGTGTGATGGCTTGTTCAAACCCTAACTCTGCTAGGAAGAGATGCCGCTGCTCCCTCTTAGAGAGGTGCTTAGTTTGAAACATTTGGAGACGTAGGAGATTTGCAAAGAGCAGCAGAAACAGCCCGTGTCTACCCTTCCCCGGATTCGCTAATGTTAATGTATACCTTCCCGCCCTTTCTCTCTCTGTCTCCTTCCCTCCATCAGGACACACCACATCACACACAGACACACACAGACGCAGTCACACAGGCAGATAAACAGACAGACACACAGACACACAGAGACAGACAGACAGACACGGGCAGATAGACAGACACACACAGAGAGACACACATATGCGCGCACACAGAGACAGACACACATAGACAAACAGAGACACACATACACACACAGAGAGACAGACAGACAGACACACACACACACACAGACACACACAGAGACACACATACACACACAGAGAGAGAGACAGACAGACACATACAGACAAACAGACACACAGAGAGACACACATACAGAGAGAGAGAGAGAGAGAGACAGACAGACAGACAGACAGACACGTTGATTCTGAACTGCCTGAGCATCAGCCACGTCTCAAGGCCCCTGAGCCTCCTCCCTGTGTTTTCTCTATAGGCACATGCATCTATAAACATCAAGACATACAAGAGACCATCAGGCCACCCCCTGCTCCTCACAGTGGTCCTGGAAAGTCTTTCAGAGCAAAAGGAAAGACAGGGGCCATGTGTGTCCCGGATCTATCTGGCAGCCCATGGCCCTCTGGGGTACACATCTCTTACTGCACTTTCCCCAAGCTCCTCTCCTTGGAGTTTCCTGCTGTGACCTTGGCATTTTTCTTCACATGCAGGCCAATCATTTTTGCACAGCTCCCTTGGTGTAGGTTTGTCTGGCTTGTCTGACATTAGTATCAGGAAGCACAACCTGGGCAGGACTACCGTGGGGGCCAAGTGTGTCCTGCCTGATGCTTCCAAAAGATGTGGGATGGCCACCACTCCAGAATTAGCCACACCAGTCATGACCACTCAACTCCCGCAGGGCTTGCGGGGCTTCTTCCTGTAAAGTCAAAACGCCTCATTTGAGACTGCCATGGGTTTTGGAGGATATCTCTGTAAATTGCTTCTGCACTCATCCACAGTCTCTCAGTCTCCTATGCTCTCGCTTGTGGTCATCTCACAGCTCAGCAGTGGGGGCCTGGCTCTGGCAACTTAGTCCATGTCCCTACCGGTCCCGGATCAAACGGTGCCAGGCTTTCTTGTGCAGCCGTGGAATGAGTCATTCTCCAAAGTCTCTGGTTCCTTTAAGTGAGGAAGTTGTTTAGAAAGTGAGACAGAGGCGCTAAGCTTGCTACGGGGGCGCCAGTACTTTGAACACATTGACACATGCACATCTCTCTCTCTCTCTCTCTCTCTCTCTCTCTCCATATAGAGTTCTCTTCACTGACTCCCAAGATATCTGCCTAGTTCTTCAATCCTGACAATAAGTAAAGCAATGTTGGTATTACTAGTCCATGAGTAAGAGAGGAGGAGGGGGCTCAATTCCATAAAGTACTAGCCTTTGTCAGTTTTAAATGTCATGTTGCCACAACCTGGAATCACATGGGAAGAGAATCAATTGAAGGACTATCTGGATCAACTTAGCCTGCGGACATGTCTGTGGGGATTGTCTTTATTGATTGAGGACCCAGCCTACTGTGGGCAGCACCATTCCCTAGGCAGGGAATCTTGAGCCATGTAAGATAGGAGAAAGCTTAATGAAACCTGAAGCAGCAAACAGGAAGCATGGGAGCATTCCTTTCTCTCTCTTCTTGGCTGTGACATGATGTGACCATCTCTCTCGAGCCCCTGCCTCTGTGACTTACCGGCAAAGACAGACTATAACCTGGAGTTGTAAATCAAATAAGTCCTTAATTCCCTTATGTTGCTTTTGCTCCTGCTGTTTTACCATAGCAGCAGAAATGAAACTAAAACACTATGCAAGCATGAGGATCCAAGTTGGATTCCCAGAACTGACATAGAGAAGCCAGGCAGGTATGGCCATGTATGCTTGTAAACCCAGATCTGCGGGGGTGAAGACAGGAAGATCCCTGGGGCTCACTGGCCAGCCAGCCCAGCCTAAGTTGCTGAGTCTTCAGATAATGAGAGACGGCATCTCAAATGAAACAAAACAATAAAATGGAGGGTGATTGAGAAGGGGTCACTTCCAAGGTTGTCCGATGGCCTGGAGCGCTCAAGGACTTGTGCACATGCACACAGGAACACATAAGCACTCTCTCTCTCTCTCTCTCTCTCTCTCTCTCTCTCTCTCTCTCTCTCACACACACACACACACACACACACACACACATGCATGCACACAGGTAGGCACATACATGCGCACACACACACACTTGAACACACAGGTACACACACACGTACACAACATGCACACACATGTACACACAGGCACACACACATGAACACACAGAGGCAAATGCATAGGCACAGGCAAGTGCACACACACGTGCACATACACACATGCACACACACGAACTCGAACACACACAGGCACACACACACACACGTACACACACACACTCACAGACACACACACATTTGTGGGTCCATGTCCCTTTGGAAAACAGCTGCCCCCACTCTGACAACCACGCAAGTTGTTTTACAGCTATGTTTCATACTAGCCTAGGGCGTACAGCGGAAACACCTAGTCTCAGTAACTTGGCGAGATCCCCCACTTCTCAGCGTGGTTTATTGCGTTGCTTCTGTCTTTATCCCACGTGGGGCTTTGCCTTGAGCTCAGTGCTTTCTTAGAGTTATGAAATATCGACATAATTATTAATGTCAAAAGTATACAGAAAGGTAATCTCAGGGAAATTTCAGTTTGTCCCTTCTAGGCCTCCCATGCCCTCTCCCCTCCACTTCGGTCCCCACCACCCCCATACGCCATCAATCTCATTCAGCTCTGGTTTCCCCTTTCCAGGAGCTTTCTCACTAAAATACAGAAACGTGCACACCTCTATTTTACTCTCTTTAGTACACAATGGTAGGAGCTAAACAACCTGCTCCTTAATTTTTTCATTTTGGATGGAAAGCAGGCAGGCCTCCAACTTCCTGTGTAATGAAGAATAACCTTGAACTCCCAGTCTCCCTGCCCATAACCCCCAGGGCTGGCATTACAGGTCTGGGCCTGCTTTGGGCAGTCTCAGGGGTGTGCACTGGCAAGTGCTCTGCGCCCCTGGCCTGGTGGGGCTGTTTGTTTGTTTGTTTTTGCTTTTGAAGACAAGGGTCTCCCTTTGTAGTCCAGGCTAGGCTACCCCAAACTCACGGAATCCTCCTGCCTCCCCCTCTGAAGTACTGGAAATGTAAGCACACACTATAAAGCCTAGCTCTTAAAGAGTTTCTGCAAGCAGTTTTATTTAGGTACAATCATCTTGTGTGTATTAATGTGTGTGTGTATGTGTGTGTGCGCACGCACATGTGTGTGCATTTGTGTGTGCATGTGCATGTGTGTGCATGTGTGTGCGCGCGTGTGTGTGTATGTGTATACATGTGTGTGCATGCATATATGTGTGCATGTGTGTGTTGTGTACATGTGTGCATGTGTGTGCTTGTATGTGTGTGTTATGTATGTGTGTGCACGTGTGTGTGTGCACACGTGCCTTCATGTGTGTGCATGATCAAGCATATGTCCATGTGGTTGCCAAAGGCAATTTCGGACGTTTTTCTTTATGAATCGCTCATCTTGTTTCTCAGGGTCTCTCACTGGCCTGGAACTCTGGAACTCAGCAAGCAAGTGAGGCTGGCCAGGAAGCGAGCCAGGGATCTGCCACCTCCAGCCTTCTCACTGTGCCACCACAGTGACACAGCCCCACCCCTGGCTTGCTTTGCATGGATGCTACAGACTGACCTCTGGTCCCTGGGCTTGCAGCTCTACCAACTGAGCCGCCTCCCTAGTCCCTTCAGGAACAATTTGCAACGGTAAAACCCACTCACTGTGAGTCCAGGCTGCTGAGTTTTAACAAGAGCGCCCAGTGTGCAGCGTCACCACAACCCATTCAGCTGCCCTCCCCCACCCTCCCCCACCCGTCTCACCACGACCTCACAAGATACTGGACCCCACTTCACGCTGTCACTCACCCCTCTGCCAGACACCCGAGTTAGACCATGGAGGCTTTGCCCCTCTCCTCCCTGTTGCCCGGCACTCTGTAGGATGCGAACCCCTAACTGTGAACTCACAGATAGTCACTCAGTGGCATCCCTGCAGTCAGCTTGATTCCCACACAAATCGCCCTTGCCTGACGATAACCCAACTTCCAATTTCCTTACTTTATAATAGGTGCTAACGTTGGTGTGCACTTAGTACACACATTTCAAATTCTGTGTTCTGACTGTTTTCCCGAGGGTTGTACTCTATGGTACACACACGAGGTACATGCTAACACCCCGGCATGCTCCACGTGGGCTACATTTTCAACCTACGACGTCTTCAAACCATGATGGGGTTATCTGGCTATAGTCCCAGGCACGAGGTTGTATTTGTGTGGATAATCACCCACGCTGCTGCAGCAAGGAATGTGGTAAAGAAATGGCTGTCTCTTCTCCATGCCAGGGACAGGGTCCCTACAGCAGTCACACGGCCATCCGGATAAAGTGATGGTAAGTGCTCTGATACACTGGACACAATGCACAGTCTCTGTCCTAGGGTTAATTTGTGCTGGGATCAAGAACAAGTACCAGTAGTAACTTGTAGTGATGCTATCCAAGGTAGGGTGTAAGCCAGCCCCATATAGGGAGGGGCTTTGGGGTCCAGACAAGCCAACAGCCTTGCGTTAGGTTAGGTGTAGAATGGTTATGGGAGACAAATTCTCTCTCTCTCTCTCTCTCTCTCTCTCTCTCTCTCTCTCTCTCTGTCTTTCTCTTTCTCTTTGCATGCATGTGTACTATTTTCAATGTATTTTAGCATACTTCCTAAAAGAGGAATCTCTCTCTCTCTCTGTCTCTCTCTCTCTGTCTGTCTCTCTGTCTCTCTCTCTCTCCTCCCCACCCCCAAGTGAGTTCATGTGCTTGTGTGTGTATTTCCATTCCTCCAATGTATCTCAGTATACTTCATAGAAGAGGAATTTCTGGGCCCAAACCTAACTGTGTGGTAGCCAACTCTCTTTTTCATAAGGGTCACACCATGTACAGCCCCACCCGGCTGCCACATGTTTGCCTCCTTCCAGCCTTGCCAACAGATGTGCTGCTGAGCCTTTTAATCTTTGCCAACTTGACAGGTGAAAACAGCGGCTCAGAGCCCCTGCCATCTGCATGTCTCTAATTACGAGTGAAGCCGCACGCCACTCCATCACTCTGTAGGCTTAAAGGCAACCTGCGCACTCTACCCATGAATCGCCTTTCACATCTTCTGACAGCCCCCTCCCCCCCCCACTCCTGTAACAGTTCTCTGTATTTTAAAAGTAGTGGTTTCTACTGGCTATGTTTTATAGATATTATCCCAGTCACTTGCGCCTGACTGGACTTATGATACTTTGTTTTGTCTCTCGTGTCAAAGTTGTTTTACGGACTTGATCTCAGCCAAAGGCCCACAAGTGATAGATACAAAGTTGTTTTAAGCAGTCAATGTATCAACCTTGTCTAGGTTGTGGATCGGGCTGAGGAAACCTGCCCCACGGCTGTACTACAGAGAAATGCTCCCACGGTTTTTCTTCTAGTGCTTTTTATGATGTCAGTTGTTAGATTTACATCTGAGATGCAGTCCGAGGTTAGCTCTTAAGGGTGGTGTAAGACCCGCATTGATGATTTCATCTTTTTCTAGGGATCTTTCAGTCATCTCAGTAGAGTGAATTGGAAAGTGAATGTCTCTGCTCCAGTGATCTGAAATCTCTTCCCCTGACCCTTTCTTAACAAATAATAAAGTGTATGTGTGTGGGTATGTGCACATGGCTGCAGCTGCCTGTGGTAGCCACAAGAGGGCATCAGATCCCACAGAACTGGAGTTCCAGGCAGTTGCAAACCACAGAATGCTGGGATTCAAACTCAGGTTCCCTCTAAGAGCCTTATGGGATCTTAAATGCTGAACGTTTTTCCAGCCCAGATCCTGAGTGATTATACTAAACTTCCTTATGTACTCAGGTCTATCGTTGGACTTTCTAGTCAATTCTATTGCTACTTTGTCCTCTTCTGCACTAGCACCATGCTGTGCTAACTGCAGGAGCTTCTTAGCTGGTTTTCGTGCCTGGCAGAGGGATGCCTCCATAATGCCTTTCTTTTTGCAGGGTCTTTGTGCTTAATGCATGTTCAGTTTTTCACATGAACTAAAATTCCAGTTGTCTCTGCAAAGCGCTTATAGGTATCTTCTCAGTGATTGTGTTCAAGCCATCAATTAGCTTGAAAAGGACCAGTATTTTGTGTTACTCAGCTCACTGAGACAGTCTGTGAGCTCAGGACCACTCTTCTGTGCACTGGCTATGTTGGAAAGTTCTCCTTGTCTGGGCTTAGCCAACATCTCACTAAGTTTGTTGCTAAGTATCCTCTTCGTTGCTATTGTGTCTTACAGCTGTTTCACATTTAAATATAAGAAGCCTACTGAGGGTTGGAGAGATGGCTCAGTGCATAAAGCACTTGCCATGCAAGTCTGAAGATCCAGGTTCAAGCCCCAGAATCCACAGGAAGCGTGAAAGAGAGAACTGACTCCACAATCTGTCCTCTGATCTCCTGTCTGCACACATGCGTATCATGGGCAAAAACACATGTGCATGCATACACACACACACACACACACACACACACACACACACACACATACACACACACACATCCAAAGATGGTCTTGGGAGAGTTGCTGGAACACGGTGATATCATGTGCCAGCCCACCCAGGCACACGTCACCCTGCCTGCCTTTTGGGCACTGGGAATCCAAGCTCAGGTCCTTATGTTTTATAGACTGCACCATGTCCCTGGCCCTGGTTTTGATTGCTTTTGTTTCAATGGTTGTGTCTCCCTTGCCGATCCACACTTAAACTTTCCTGCCCTCTCTCAATTCTGTCTATGTGCCCACTCTGTTAACAGGTAAGAACAGGCGTGAGGTTTTCTTACTCACCATCCCGTGTTCTGCTCTCTGGCTTGGTGGCCTTTTTGTCTTCATCCCCTGCTTTCCTTCGGTCTAGTCTTCTGCCAGCTACAGCCATCTCACTCATTTCCCTACATTTTTATCATTATTATTAATTAAAGTGCTCGGGGAGTGAATCTTTCTGAGTCCTGCATTAAATGCGCTCTACAGATTACAACAGAACGCCTTTCATGGTCATTACTTCCTTTTAGTTTATTTGTTTCTTAAGTTCACCTCGCTGTAATAGTTATTTTTTTAACCGCTCCACATGACAGGGTCTTTTAAGCTTTATTAATAACAGCCAGTTCTAGTGCGTTCTGCTCACACAGTATAGTTCATGGAGCATCTGCCTTATAGACCTCACAGAGGTTGTGTGACATTATACAAAAGGAATTTTCATATACTCTATATGCACTCACGAAGAAGGCCTATTCTATATGGCGGAATACATACAGATATGTGCACTGTGTGTGTGTGTGTGTGTGTGTGTGTGTGTGTGTGTTTCCTCAGTCATTACCTGGGCAATCATGTCACCGCGTCCTGGTGCTTTAGCCCAAATGATCTGCCTTGCGCTGAGTATATCGTGTTAAAAAAAAATTATTGGGTTGACAAGATAGATAGTTCAGCATGTAAAGGCATTCACTGCCAAGACTAACAGACTGAGTTTGCACCCCAGGACCCACAGGGGGAGAAGGAGAAACAGTTCATATGTGTGCCGTGTCGTGCACATAAATAAACGTAATTCAGTTTTTAATCTCCCACACTTAGTCAGTCTCTCTCTCTCTCTCTCTCCCTCTCTCTCTCTCTCATGTCTTCTGCAGCTTCTGTCTTAAAGGCAGCTCCTGCTTCATCCACGTGTAGATCCTTGCACCTTCTATGTAATTATTTTGACATCTTCTTCACTTTTGTTCCTGGATACATGAAGTTAGACCCTGCAGGCGAGGTGTGATTCAGGCTGTCACTTACCTTTCCACGTATTTGGGAGTGATAGCTACAGAGAGCCTCAGAGACCCTTTGCCTGGTCATAGAGACATCCAGGAACTCTGGACCAGGCGTGGCTCATTTGGAGCCCCAACTCTTCCAGAAAGCATGCTCGACCTCGGCTGTTCTCGAAATTCTCTGAGCCACCCTCTGGAAAGCTCCTCATGGCCACATCCAAGCAGCTTCTTGCCGCTGAGAATGGCTGGCTGTATCAACCCTAATTGTTTCCGAGCAATGAGCACTCATGTAGACGCACACAGACAAGGACATCTCTGAGGCGATGGCTTATCGACACCAGGTTGGGTTGTTGACAGGCTCTCTTGAGAAGGAGCCTAAACAAAGTTTCACTGTGTGCTCCTGCATAGCTGCAGGGAGCCCTCTGCAGCCTCTCGAAGTCGCTGGTACCTTTTCTCCGTTCTTCTGACTGGGACTCTAGCCTTACTTGTTCAGGGCAAGGTCCTGCTACAGGAATCGTCAAACAGAGAGGCACCCTCTCCATATACAGAAGGGACTCTGAAAACCAAAGCCTGCAGCCTTTGGCTATGCATCAAGTCAGGGTGTAAATGCAGAGACCCAGTTAGACCTAATTGATTAGCAGAGTAGAAGAGGCCCCAAGTGAACCCAGGGTTAATCAGAAGGCTAGAGGAACGAATACGGTTTACCTCAAGGCCAACAACACAAGCTACACAGTCGAAATGTCACCTAGAATTTTCCGGCCTAATTACAAATGTGGAGCCTTCATTTGCCAGGTGAGCAGCAGTCGTTAGAAAGGCAGAGACACAAACAGAAGCTAAGTGCCCAAAAATCTTTTTTAAAATGGGTCATCCTGGTGAGGGCTGGGTTAGGGGTGACCTTCCCCACAGAAGAGAGAGAACTAAAAACCACAGGAAAGCCAACAGGAAGTGGGGAGATGCTCAGTCAGTAAAAGTGCTTGCTGTACCAGCATGAAGAGCCCAGGTCAGTGCCCAGCACCCACGTGAGGCTGAGAGCAATGGTCTGTGCCTGGAATTCCAGGGTTGAGGAGACAGACACGTGGATCTCTGGGGCTCACTGACCAAAGCAGTGCCAGGTTCAGTGAGAGACCCTGCCTCAAAAAAATCAGGTGAGTAGCTGGGGAGGTAGCTGGGGGCGAAAGTGCTTACAAGACTGTCGACCTGAGTGATCCTTGGATCCCACACAAAGAACTGATGAGTCCTGGATGCTACCCTCTGAGCCCCACATGCACTCTGCAGTATGTGTGTGGCTGTACGTGTAGTTAGTTTGGGTTAACTTCACACAGCCTAGAGTCACCTGGGAAGAGAGAACCTCAGCTGGGGACCCGCCTATATCAGACTGGCCTATGGGCAGGTCTGTGAGAGAGTGTATTCATTGATTGATGAAGGAGGGCCCAGCCCACTGTGGGGAGCGTCATCCATAGGCAGGAAGTCCTGGATGAGGCGCCGTGGGCGTGAGCCTGAGAGCCAGCCAGGAGGCTGTCTTCCTCCACTGCTTTTGCTCGTGACCTTGCATTTAGGCTTCCTGTCCATGGCCTGGACGTGTAAGTCAGACGAACCATTTCCTCCTAGGTTGCTTTTGGTCATGGTGTTTATCCAGCAACAGAAAAGCAAACTCGGAGACACGATAATAAATAAAATTTAAGAATTAAAAAGAAAGTAAATGAGCGATTAAGAAAGATATCCAGTTTTGGCCTCTCCTACACACACACACACACACACACACACATGCACACACAGGCATGCATGCATGAACACACACACATGCACACACACACACACACACACACACACACACACACAGAGTGTGCACATACAGTCAGCAGGCAGGAGAGAAGGACCCTACAACTGCAGCCTTTGAGTCACACAAGAAATCATTCAAAGCCCAGCGCAGGCTCCAGGGGACACCACGGTTTTTGATGGGGAGGTGTGGCTAGCTCTAGACCCAAGGCAGGCCCTTCCAGAGTTCCTGCTGACTGCACGGCTACTTCAGCCCTCCCTCAGCCTGCAACTCCAGGGGTGGGGGTAGGGGGGGTGCAGCGTCTTGAAAAGGTCGGGATTCCGCATTTTAATTCTGATTACGGCTTAATCCAACACAAAGAGCATTTGGCATGGTGCCTCTCTGCTGAACGTAGGAATGTTTTAATGGAATTGTTATCATGGGACTGTGTGGCCAACTGTTCAAACAAGATACCCGCTCCAGCCTTCTTGAAGGGCTAAGCAGGCTCACGGAGAAAAGAAAACAGCACAGGCATTCTGCTCTCAGACGCTTGGGGGGGGCGGGGATGTCTTGATGCCTGTTGAGACGCAGCTCTTTGCAGCTGCACTCTGTGGCTTTGAACTGTCCCAAGCACCATAGTCAGACATGCTGGGCCCTGTCCACTGTCCCTTGCAAAGCACCCTGGGGCGTAAGATGCAGCCCCTGGAGGTATTAAAGTGCCTGCCTGCATTTTGGGCTGTGTGCCAGACCCAGGCCTGAGCGCCTGTCAATCACTACTCAGTCTCCTTCCTCTCTCTAAATCATACTGACATATGAGAATGTGTGCATGCACATGCATGCACACACACAACACACACACACACACATACAACACATACACACACATACACACACCACACATACAACACACACACACATACATACATACACACATCACATACACACACACCACACACCACACACACACACACACACACACACACACACACACACACGCCACACACACATACACACATACATACACACATGCTTGCACCACCAGGGGGCACCAACAAAATGGTTTTCTAAATTTTTGGTTCTCTACAATCTAACCCCAGAATTTGGAAGGGGGAGGGACTGAAGGTCACGTGGGCTACACAGTGAGTTCAGAACCTGCCTGGGCAATGAGAGACCTTCACAGATCTCAAAAGGTGGGGGCAGAAGACTGGGGGATGGCTCAGATGGCACGATTATTGGCTTTCTACATGTGAAGACCTAAGTTTGAGTCTCAGAACCTAAATAAAGCAAAAGGCTCAGGGGGTGACAGGTGCCTCGGTGCTGGGGCTTGCCAGTCAGACAGCCAGGCCTGCTTGGCAAGTTAGAGACCCTGTCTCAAGAATAGGGTAGTCAGGACCTGCAGCATGACACCCCAGGTTCTCTGGCCTGTACACAGATGGACATGCACACATAGAGACACTTCTTCCTCCTCCTCCTCCTCTAACTCCTCCTCTTCCTCTTCTTCCTTAGCTCCTCTTCCTCTTCCTCCTCCTCTTTCTCTTCCTCCTCCTCTTCCTCCTCCTCCTCTTTCTCCTCCTCCTCTTCCTCTTCCTCCTCCTGTTCCTCCTCCTCCTCTTTCTCTTCCTCCTCCTCCTCTTCTTCCTCCTCTTCCTCTTCCTCCTCCTCCTCTTTCTCTTCCTCCTCCTCTTCTTCCTCCTCTTCCTCTTCCTCCTCCTCCTCTTCCTCCTCCTCCTCTTTCTCTTCCTCCTCCTCTTCTTCCTCCTCTTCCTCTTCCTCCTCCTCCTCTTCCTCCTCCTCTTCCTCCTCCTCCTCTTCCTCCTCCTCTTCCTCCTCCTCTTCCTCTTCTTCCTCTTCCTCCTCCTCCTCTTCCTCTTCTTCCTCCACCTCTTCCTCTTCCTCCTCCTCCTCTTCCTTAGCCCCCTCTTCCTCTTCCTCCTCCTCCTCCTCCTCCCCCTCTTCCTCTTCCTTCTCCTCCTCCTCCCCCTCCTCCTCCTCCTCCTCCCC
>CM052702.1:135457144-135516281 GCA_028551405.1 Uromys caudimaculatus
CCTCCTCCTCCTCCCCCTCCTCCTCCTCCTCCCCCTCCTCCTCCTCCCCCTCCTCCTCCTCTTCAGGCAGGGCCAACCTGGGTGCCCAGGGTCCTGCTGGATGACTCCTCTGGTAAAGTAGCTTGATGCAGTTCATCTACTCAACTTCACCCCCACCCCCCACCCCAGAACAACTTAGGGCCCAGCAAGGAGCTGAGTCCACAGTCCCTCTGGGGAGGATGGACACACAGCTACCTCTCATGAGCGTCACACAGGTATCAGCTCCCTGAGCGTGGTCACCCTCTCCCGACAGCATTCCTTTCTCCCTCCATCTCCTTAGAAGCTGGTCTGATGCTGCAGGCCACTGGAGGGAAGGCAGTGCGATTCTCAGCCCGGGAGGAAGAAACCGTAGCTCAGTTCTACCTCATGGCTTCTCCCCTGGAATCTTCCAGTCAGGCAAGGCGGTTTGGGTTACCTCTTTTCTCATCCAAGGCACTTGTAAACAGTGATTTTTTTTTTTTTGAAAGGGGGTCTTGTATATTTTTATGCACCCAAGATTTATGGAAATAATTAAGAAATTTGATTACAATTCCATTGTGGCTATTTACTTGGAGAACAACCCTTTTCCTTGAAGACTTTCTCACTGTGACTAATGCGCTTGGCTTTCTTTTTATTTTGAAAGCATAAATTTTCCTTGCTGGTGATGGCTCTGTACGTGTTTGCAGAGGAGGCTGCTTTTACTAAGTTTCTGACCTAACAAGTTATTGGAAGGATAGCGCAGTTGTTTGCACAGCTGACAGCTGTTCCTGTGGGAACCGTGGCCGGGAGAGCTCCAGCCACTGAGCCTCCGTGGGCTGTTTTCCCTCCAGGCTGGAGAAGAGTCTGTGTGAACCAGATGGAGGGCTGACAGCACAAGGTTCCAGAAGGACCCAGGCATCTTGGAGAATGAGGGACCTCAGTGACCAAGATGGCCCACAGGGGAAGCTGGGCTCCCGTTAGTTCTGCCAAATCCTGCAGGGTCTCCTTGGGCTCCTTCTGGATCTTGCTGGTTTCCACCGGTCCCTTTTAGGTTCTTAGTTCTGAGAGTGTGTGCGTGCGTACATGCTTGGATGTGCACATGTGCCTGTTTGAGTATGTGTGTGTGTGTGTGTGTGTGCACGGAAGAAGAACTTGGGTGTTCCTCGGGCACCCCCCCCCCCCCCGTGAGACTGCTCCTCTCACTGGAATGTAGAGCTGACCATGTAGGGCTACACTGGCTGGCCAGCAAGGCTCAGGAGCCTCCTTGTCTCTGAACTGGGGTTACTGGTGTACACTCTCATACCAGTTGTTCCACATGGGCCTTTACTGCCTGAGCTTTCTTCCAGGGTTTTACAGGAAACCACCATCTTCCTCACTCAAGGAAAGGATCACGTAAAAAAACAACAACAAAAACCAAACCAAACAAAACAAAAAACCAACCTCTAGATGTGCAAAGCCATCTTTCTTGCTATCACACTGTCTTTTATCTTTGGGGCACAAAGATTCCAGAAGGCATCACTATTACCCCAGCCATGATAGAACCAACTCATCATCACCCCATGCTGTGGGGACAGTCACTCCCAGTTTGGGTGACCATCTCTGCCGTGTGAGGACAGGTGGTAGAACTGAGATCCCCGTATGTACACGCTGGCCCTCAGAGGACAGTCACACGCTATTTCTGCATCCTTTAAGGAAGTCACCGCTTAAGGAGATAAGAGGGACACAGTGTCCTGGAGCCTCCTGCCCAGGCTGTCAGCAGCCGGGCTTTGGCACAGGGCGGACTGACAAGGCTGCTTCATCCTCTCCGGGTACCAAGAGCTGATCTAATTTTAGCTCCAGGGCCCAGAACTGTTCACGCAGGAGATCATTCAGCACCTGGCTGTTGTTCCCAGACCCCAGGGATCACAGGCCCAGGGTCCGGAAAGGCTTGCCTCACACCTCATCACACAGGGCCCTGGGGAAGCCAGCCGCTCTCCGGTGCCATCCAAGGAAGTAAATGTCCTTCATGCTGCCAAGTACAATTGTCCCCCTGTCTTCCCAGGGAAGGCCTGGCAGGACTGAAAGTGCAGGGCTGCCAGGGAGGCAATTGGTTTAAAGATCAAGGACAGTCTCCAACTGGGCTCCCCCTGACACCTCCTCCCCCACTCCCCCTCACTAGGGCTGCAGGCTCCTCCCCGACCCCCAGAGCTACAGGCTCCTCCCCCCACCCCCCAGGGCTACAGGCAGCTCCTTCCCTACCCCTAGGGCTACAGGCTCCACCCCCCACCCCACAGGGCTGCAGGCTCCTCCCCCACCTCCTAGGGCTGCAGACTCCTCTCCCCACCCCCAAGGCTACAGGCAGCTCCCACCACCACCCTTAGGGCGAGCAGCCAGGCTCCACACTTTCACTTCCTGGTACCCTCTCCTCTTTAAGGACCAGCTTAGCGCTCCAAAGCAGCAGGTCCCTATTCCCATAGCTCCAGCCCTCTGCCTTCCAAAGCCCTCACCCTTTGACTCTCTTAGACGTGCCTCTGAATCAGGAAGTAATGGGAGATTTCTGTTTCCATTTCCCTCCTCTTTTTTTTTTTCTATTCGTTTATTTATTCACTTTACATCTCGAAGGCAGCCCCCATCCCTCCTCTCCTCCCAGTCCCACTCCCTTCTCCCATTTCCCCCTCCCGTACACAAGCCCACCCTGGCACATCAAGAAGCCACATGCCCAAAGAGGGTCTGAGTGAGCAGAGAGGGTGGGCGGAGAGCAGCCCAGTGTTTATAAGCTGACAAGCGGGTAAGGAGAATGTGGGTATCACGGAGTATTACACTACCATGAAAAGGAACTGAATGCCAGCATGAAGAACCGAGTAAAGGCAGCCAGTTACAAGGTCCACAGGATGTGTTGTTTCGTCTTGTCATACATGCGGAAGGGGAAATCCTTGCAGACCAAAGGAGCTGGGAGGAGGAAGAACAGAGGAAGGACCAAGCAGATGCATAGTTTTCTCCAATAAGGAAGATGTTCCAGAATTGAAGTCTTTTCACCACGTGGTGGCTACTCAAGATGCCACTGACATGTTCACTGTCAAATGTATGCTGGGCTTCCAAGCAGTCTGCATGGGTAAAGCCCTTGCCCCCAAACCTGAAGAAATGAGTTTAGTTCCCAGAATCCACGGGGTGGAAAGAAAGAACAATTCTTGTACGTTGGTCTGGTCTCTACACGGGCAGTGCACGCATGCTCCCCACCAAACATAGTAAATATGTAAATCAATAGCTCGTCACGGCGGCGCACAGCAGACCCTCGGTCCCAGCACTCAGACAGAGGCAGGCTCATCTCTCTGATTTCCAGGTCAGCCAGGGCTACAGAGGGAGACCCTGCCTCAAAAACAGACACACAAACACCATTTGGATGTGTAGTCCTTAATAAAAAGAATTTCTTATCAATGACAAGTTTGAGCAGGGGGAATAGTTCAAAGGGAGGAGCACTGTGAGGCTCTGAGAGGTTGGGGGATGGATGTGGGAGCACACAGCACTCGTGGGGAGCAGAGCCTGAGAAGATGCATGCCTGGGAGCAGGGGCAGAGAGTGGGCGGCAGTCCAGACATCCTTAACATAAGGGACAACCTCCAAGGCAAGCCTCAGAGGACCTACAGGGAGGGCACACTTCTCAGAGATCACAGCAGGATGCATCTGGACTAGTGAGCTCACGCCTACAGCCATAGAGATAAATTCATCAGTGAGTGTGTGTGTGTGTGTGTGTGTGTGTGTGTGTGTGTAGATATGTGTGCATGCACGTGCATGTACGTAGGTGTGTGTGCATGTGTGTAGCTGTGTATGTGGTTGTGTAAGTATGCGTGTGTGTATGTGTGTGTAGGTGTGTAGGTGTATGTGCGTGTGTGTGTGTGTGTGTGTGTGTGTGTGTGTGTGTGTAACAAGAATATATATGTATGTGGAGTCCAGACACTAGCCCTGGGTGTTGTTTCTTAGAAGTCATCTACCTTATTTTTTGAGACAAGGTTTCTCATTGGCCTGAGATTTAGGCTAGGCTGACTGGCTAGCAGTCCTCAGAGATACAAGCAGGCATCAGCACACACAACCCTGTGGGACCTTGGGATCCAAGTGAGGTCTCACAAAAATACAGCAAGCACATTACTGACTGGGCTGTCCCCCAGCCTCTGACTCTTGCCTGCCTTGAGCTGCCATTGAGCAAAGTGACTGAGGAATACACCCTTCTCTGCCATTCCAGGAGAAAAGCAAAGAACAAGTTTACCAAGATGTGAAATGGGAACGATGGCAGCTCTTCAGGAAGACAAGAAGGATGGACAAATCCACCTTGAAGATCTTTATTGCACTGTTCACAGAGATTACTGCACAAACAGAAGCTAAAATCCATAAGGTAATGAGAAACCGAATAACTGAAAGACACAAGTAGCAAGCTCTGTTCTTTACAAACATCTCTTACACATTATAGTCCACTGTCCATATTTACTGGAACCAGCACCAGGTCTCAAACATCTAAAGAGTAGATCGGGCTAGTGTGCTGGTTTGTATGAGAATGCCCTGCCCCTAGGCTCATAGATTTAAATAATTGGTCCCCAGTTGGTGGAACTGTTTGGGAAGGATTCGGAGGTGTGGCCTTGTTGGAGGAGGCATGTAATTGGGAGTGGGCTGTGAAGTTTCAAAACCCCACGGCAGGCCCTGCATCTGTTTCTGTCTCTCTCTGTCTCTCTCTGTCTCTGTCTCCCCCCCCCCCCCTTGCAGACATGATCAACTCCTGCTCCAGCACCATGGCTGCCTGCTGCCACACTCCTAGACATGATGATAATGGAAACTGTAAGCAAGTCCCCAACTAAATGCTTTCTTTTATAAGTTGCCTTGGTCATGGTATCTCCTCACAGCAACAGAACAGAGACTAATATAACCAATAAAATGGCTCATCAGAGTGAGATGCTTGGTCCCAAGCCTGGTGCAGGACCCACATGGCACAAGGAGAGAACTGACTCCTTTAAGTTGTGCTCTGATCTCCAAACATATGCTGACATGGGCGTGTCCAGCAGTGTTCACAAATGTCCATATATGTACACACACACACACACACACACTCTCTCTCTACCTAAATCAATCATTCAATTTTTAATCAATTTAACACTTGTATTATATAGTTCATGTTTTCCAAATTACTAAGCAAACTAGAAATCAAATAAGAATCTAGTAACAAAAAGATTCTAGAAGAATAAAGTTTGGAAATGAGGGAACCATTTTAGACAATTTAATGAAGGAATCATAATACAAGTCATAAGTATTTTGAACTCAATGATAATCGGAATTCTACACATTAAATTGTGGAGGGTAATGTACTCATTAACTTAAATCTTATAGAAAAGGGGACAAAATGAAAATGAGTAAGTCGAGCTTGCCACTCACGACATTAGGAACGGACGAGACAGGATACAGGAAGTAGACATCAGGAATGGGTGACAGAATGTACTCATGGGATACAGGAAGTAGACAATGAATATGAAAAGAAGTCCACAGAGCAGAAAATCCACAAAGCAGATGCAAGCGACAAACACAAAAAAGTTCTTTGGAAAGAACAGTTTAAGTGACAAGATGCTGACGGAAACAGGACAATATTAGGTGAGAAGAGAACATTACTGGAGACGTCTCAGAGGTTCAAGAGTCACTGGGAGGCTAGAAGACCATCTCGTGGCAGTAAATCGGGAACTGATGAAATGGATGGACTCCAAGAATAAATAGAGAATAAATGTATCAAAACTGCCTTAAGAAAATATGGCTTAGAAACCTTAATATTCTTATAAACGCAGAAATCGAAGTAGATTAAAACACCAGGCACCACTCCAGGTTATTAAGCATTCAAATAGTAAATAATCCCAATCTTACACAAAGTTTTTCCACAGTGTAATTATGCCAAGGCTTCAGACGTGTGTCTGGCATCTACTCTGACAAGAGCATCATGGGAAAAGCAGCCCAGAGGCCAGAGTGTCTCAGGGACAGAGAGATAAAACTCTTTGATAAACCTCAGGCAACCAAAGCCAGACAAATATAAAAATGGCGACATTGTGAGCAAGTTGGGTTCCTCCTAGGTCTGAAGAGTTAGACTAATATTAAATAAATAAATACAACCCATGGTAGGTATCAACCTCACGGGAGAAATATATAACCACTCATTTTTAAAATTTTCATTTATATATAATATATTTAATATATTTTTCCTGCATTCCTGTTTAGGTCCCACATGCATGCAGCTCCCACAGAGGCCATAGAGGGCCTCAGATCACCAGAGAGCAGTGAGCTGCTGTATCAGTGCTGGGGACCCAGCCTGGGTCCTTTGAAGAACAGCAGGTGCTCTCAGCTGCTGCACCATCTCTCTCCAGCGCGAACATGGCCGTTCTTCAGGGCTACTTTAAAAGTACTCATTACCATCAAAGGACCATTTATGGTTAAAGAGTAAAAATCTTAGAAAACTAGATTAAAAGAAAAATTTCCTGACATCCCCCCTTCCTTAAAAAAAAAAAAAAAATCATATCACGCAGCAAAACAAGACCTTGGCAAACACCATCAGTAACTAGGAGACATAGGAAACTAACTCGTCTGTCTGTCTGTCTGTCTGTGCCTCTTTCTCCCTCCCTCCTTACAGTGCATCACATAGCTCAGGCTGGATCGCATTTGCTATGTAAGTTGAGCTATACCTTGAATTTCTGATCCTCCTGCCTCCGTCTTCTGTGTGCTGGGATGGCAGGTGTGCACCACCACACGGCGCTGAGGACCGACCCCTGGGTCTCATGCATGCTAGGTAAGCACTCTACCATATCTCCAGCCCAGAAGAGTCTCTTTTACTACGGGACATGAGACAAGAGTTCCTATGAGCACCGGTTCTGGTGACTATCACACAAGAAGTCCCGGTCTGCGCCTTGATACAAGAGCAGGAAACAAAGGCTGTAAACTAAGGAGAGGGAGAGCACCAGCCTCCACACACTGACGATGTGATGAGAGAGAGAATCCATTACCCTCCCATGGCATCAAAGTTAAAGCTCCTACCAAAGTAGCTAAACGCAAAACCGGCACGCAAAAGTAAATTAATATCATTACAACTGTGACAAACAGAAAATATAATTTAAGAGAAACCAATTATAATTGCAATTTAAATCTAATCTCTCTAAGAATAACTTCTCAGGGTTTATCTTAAGAACGCGTTCATGAATAAAACACAAAGCTTTTTGGTGGTGCGGGTCTGTAATCCCAGCGCTCCAGTGGCTGAAGCAGGAGGATTGCTGCAAGTTCAAGGTCACCCTGAGAACTATGGAAACGCTGTCTCCAAAAAGTGATTTTTTTAAAAAGTAAATTATAAAATTGTGAATAAATATATTAAAGATGCCTTGAATGTGTACTAGAGACACGTCGTGCTCAAATATAGATAAACGTCAAATACTTGGAGGGCTGGACCTTGGTGGTCAGCCTCAGGAGCAGGAAGTGGCCAAATAAGGGAACAGACGGGGGGCTAGCTTTCGGAAGGTAATCTAATGGCTTTTAGCAAAGCAGAGGAGTGGGGATAGGGACACTTGAACAGCACAAAGTCCCTTTGGGTTTGCCCTCCAGCCTCTGCATGGATAGGCACACCCACACTCAACCACACACTTGAACATGAACACCAACATATACACACACACATGCACACACACACACATGCTCAAACATGTACACTCACACACTCACATGTATGTATATGGATGTACTCACGCACGCACACACATACACCACTAAAATCCCTGGTGCGTCGGTGCTATTGCCAGTTCTGTTCTGCCGCTGGTCATAAGGGAGCCACAGTGCACATGTGTCCTCACTAGTGGCGTGCACGGGTGCGGAGGATGGATGGGGCGTGTCAAACCCACACCTGTGCTTGTCTGCAAAGAGAAGACAAAGCAGCGGTGCAAGATGGCCTCCTCTGCGCAGGTTTGAAGACCTATGAGCAATGCTGCGCTTGGCAAAGCTGCGCTTGGCAGAGGGGTGAAAGACGGAACGTAAAACCACGTTCAAGGATGAGGGTGCCCTCGTGAGCCAGAGGGGGCGTGCAGTGAGCACGTGGCACTTTGCTTCTCCTTCTAGACAACAGAGCAAAGAGGGCCGAGGTTAAGAGCTGAGGGAACTGATGGTGGGTACATGGATACTCTAATTCTCACCCAAATTGTATATGCACATTCTATGAACGACTTTATAATCTGTTTAAGTCAGCATCTCCACTACTTGGTGTTGACAACAGTTGTCCATCTAGGGTGCTTCTATTCATCCATCCATCACTGACGGGGCCTTAAGCAGCCCAGGCTAGTCCCAATCTCACTATGTAACCAAAGAGGACCCTGGGACTTCCAATGCCCCTGCCTCTGCCTGCAGAATGCTGGGTTTGCAGGTTCGGCCATGGCTCTGCTCTGTTCTGTATGATCCTGGCCATAGGGCTACTGAAGAGTCCGCGCCAATGTAAGTGGTTTGGCCAGCCTGGATTTAGCTTAGCTTCTCTTTAAAAATGGGTCCCTTTTAAAAAGCCAGTGAAGTCTGGATTATTAATACCACACGTTCAACATCTCTCAACTATAATGTATTTTCAACAGCTTTCTGAAACACGTTTCCATAAAGAAAAGTGGCGGTTCCGAAAGCGGCCCTTTTGGGGTAAGACATTCCTGTAGAGGCTGGAGAGAGGCTCAGCAGTTAAAGCACTTGACGCCCTCAACAGAGGGTCTGGGCTCGGTTCCCAGCAGCCACATGGCTTGGCAGCTCACAAACATCCATAACTCCAAGGAGTTCCAGGAGTCCAACACATTCTTCTAGCCTCCATTGGTTCTGAACATGTGTGTGGTATACATACATGCAGGCTGAAAGCTCATACGCACGAATCAACACACACATACATACAAAGAGCAGAGAGAGACTCCTGAAAAGAGCAATACCGTTATAGAGGCTTTCACCACGGAAGCGGGAGACAAAGAGGGCATAAGAATTTGCCTGACTTGTTTGCCTCGGCATCCTAAGGACACAGCACCCCAAACTACTTACACACGGTTGACAGCACTGCTCTCTCAGTTCAATTAATTCGCCGTTATCCAGGCCGAATGAACTTTGCTGGATAAAACAGTGGGGGGAGAAAGAGCAAGTGATGCTAATCCTCAGACAATCTGTCCTTTTTCCCCCTGTGGCATCTGACTCGATGTTCAACACTGTGCCTGCCAGCTCCGAGCTGTCCTGGCCTCAGGCATGGACCCCCCAAACACCAACTGTTCCAGAGCACGGGTGCCTCCGCTTTGCAATAGTTAAGGTACCGGTAAGAGCAAGGGTTGCCAGCTCGAATACGGCCCTCTGACTTCCTGCTGCCTGCCCATCCAAGCCCTAGCATTCCCAGAAATCCCCAGATTAAATAAATATCTGGCAGAGGACTATTGGCAAAAAATGATAATAAATTCAGCACAGTTCCCACCACAAACTGGCAAACTCCGACAACAACCCAATCCAATCTGTCTGCCTCAACTTCTAAATAGCCTGTTGATGGTGCCAGTCGAGGCCCCCAGTTAGTGTCTCGTGCCTTGGTGCATGCCAGAAGACTGAGGTGAACTGAGGGTGGGTATGGCCTTCACAGAGAGTCAGAATGAGAAGGAACTGAAGGAGTGGGGGAGGGGACTTCTAGTGTCTACACACTTCTGCCATGCTTGAATGGGAAATGCCGCTTCCGGGTTCATTCGTTCGAACACTTGACCCCCAGCTGCTGGCTCCCTCTGAGTATACTTTGGAATCTTTAAGAGGTGAAGTGTGGCGGTCTGAATATGCTTGGCCCGTGGGAAGTGGCACTACTAGGAGATATGGCCTTGGTGGAATACGTGTGGCCTTGGTAGAGGAAGTGTGTCACTGTGGAGGTGGGCTCTGAGACCTCCAGTGTTCAAGCTCTACCCAGGGTGGGACAGAGACCCTCCTCCTGCCTGCCTGCCGAAGAGTTTCTTCCTGACTGCCTTCAGATCCAGATGTAGACCTCTCGGCTCTTCCGGCACATGCCTGCCGGGATGCTGCCATGCTTCCAGCCATGATGACAATGGACTGAACCTCTGAACCTGTAAGCCAGCCCCAATTACATGTTGTCCTTGTAAGAGTTGTCTTGGTCATGGTGTCTCTTCTGGAAACCCTAACTAGGACATGAAGCTGGGGGGGGGGGGGGAGTGGGTCACTGGGGGGGAGTCTGAGGTTTATAGCCTGGCTCTGCTCCTCACGGCTGCTGCTGCAGTGTGGTCAGATGACTCGTGTTCCTGCTACCATGGTTCCCATCATGACGGAGAATATCCATAGACAGTGAGCCAAAAGATACTTTTCCTCACGCTGCCTCCTGTTGGGTATTTGGTCACAGCAGTAGGAAAAGTGCCCTGGCCTCTTTGGGACCCTTCACAGATGGCTGGGTTTGCCCCGGTGTGGTGCTGTGGAGTCTCCATCATCCCTTCTTCACTCTTTCCACAGAGTGAGAGCGGAAAGAGATGCTAAAAACTGGAACTCAAGACAGGAGCACAGAGATGTGCTTGCTGAAGGTCAGGGTATACGATGAGACAGAGTCACTGTGACACACAGGAGCACTGAGAGCCGAGTCCTTCCCTAAGCATCGGCTCATAGGGAGCACAGAGAGCCGAGTCCTTCCCTAGGCATCGGCTCATAGGGAGCACGGAGAGCCGAGTCCTTCCCTAAGCATCGGCTCATAGGGAGCACGGAGAGCCGAGTCCTTCCCTAGGCATCGGCTCATAGGGAGCACGGAGAGCCGAGTCCTTCCCTAGGCATCGGCTCATAGGGAGCACGGAGAGCCGAGTCCTTCCCTAGGCATCGGCTCATAGGGAGCACGGAGAGCTGAGTCCTTCCCTAGGCATCAACCATCTACATCCCACTGCCAGCTCTTCCCCCATTCATTCTCCCACTATGTCTCTTTGGGTCCTGCAGACTATCAGCAACATCCTACCATACTCTGGGTCTGTTCTCAGGCTCCCGGCTCCACGAACCTGGCCACCCCCAAGGATGATATGGCCCTTATTGTAATTTGGGAAGCAAAGGGGAAGCTGGTGCCTCCTTGCACCCTGATATTGGTTCCAGAGCATCCATTCCCCCATCTGAACCCCAGCTCTCTCACAGTGGATATCCCTCCCTCTCATAACTGCCCCTCGCTTTATATCCTGGGCACCTGAGCACTCTCCACCATCAGGCCTGGATCCTTTCCCCAGTCCCAAGCTGACCATCAACCTGGATGACCTGGCATCTGTACTGGCTAGTTTTGTGTGTCAACTTGACACAAGCTGGAGTTATCACAGAGAAAGGAGCTTCAGTTGAGAAAATGCCTCCATGAGATCCAGCGGTAAGGCATTTTCTCAATTAGTGATCAAGGGGGGAGGGCCCCTTGTGGGTGGGGCCATCCCTGGGCTGGTGGTCTTGGGAAAGCAGGCTGAGCAAGCCAGGGGAAGCAAGCAAGCCAGTAAGGAACATCCCTCCATGGCCTCTGCATCAGCTCCTGCTTCCTGCCCTGCTTGAGATCCAGTCCTGACTTCCTTCCGTGATGAACAGCAGCATGGAAGTGTAAGCTCAATAAACCCTTTCCTCCCCAACTTGCTTCTTGGTCATGATGTTTGTGCAGGAATAGAAACCCTGACTAAGATACCTATCCTCTGAACTCCCTACTCCCCACCCCACCCCATCCCACCCACCCACCCCACCCCACCCCACCCCACCCACTGCCTCTCAGCTCCTCCCTCTCCTGCCCCGAGTGACTTTTCTCAGCATCCAACTCTGGCCACTCAGCCCCCAGACAGCACTGAGAGATGACTCTGAAATTTCCAACTTCTCCTTCCTTGACCTCCATCTGCCAGGCAGTTCTCCCGAGCTAGCACTGACGGCCAGCCTCACAGAGACAGGTGGATTCCTGGCTACTCGGCTTCTGCCTTCTCAATCACTCCCTGCCTCCTGCAGCCTTAATTTCTCCTTAACTGGGTTGCAAAGACTGTTGTTACCAGCTCCCCTAAACACCAGGCCTCCTTCCACAAAGCAATGGACTGGCGGGGGGGGGGCACAGAGATGGAGGGGCTGGGTGTAGACGTTCATAGCCACACGCATTACAACTCCTGCACTGCCCACACTTCCTGCTTGCCTTTCTGCCTCTCTTACCACTGTAGGAGAAGCAGCATCCGGTTTCAGCGCCTGCCAACAGCCACTGCTCTCCCGAACACCTCCCCTACCCCCAGCGATCCCCTCTTGTCTGCTATCCGGATCCCACCTCTCTTGGGTGTTTCCATCTGTTTTTAAGTATACCCTAGAGTCTTTGTTCTGTAACCCTGGCCCATGCCACACCCCACAGGATTCATAGATTCTCTGTGGCCTTCAGAGCCCAGAGTCCAGAAGGAGACAGGGTGTCCACAGTTATTTCTCACCTCCCAACCCTTGGGTCACATCAGTCTGACTCCTCTCCATTGAAGCCAAGCAGTTAAGACCATGAGCAGTATACACGGCCACACCCAATGACATTTCTCAGCATCAAATCGCTGGACTTTTGGTAGCAGACAGTAGCAGTGTAGGCATGTGCCTGAGATGAGCCCTGTGCCTGTGGAGTCTCCATGGTCTCCTGGCCTCCTCTTCTCCCACTGAGGACCAATCAAGGTCCTCTGGCTGGACTCTCGCCTAAGCCCTAGCTGAAGGGGACATTACTGCTCAGTGTTGGACTCACTGGTTATTTGCTAAAGCTGTGATTCTGCCACCATCTTTGACTTGACACACCTGCATGTTGACAACCGAACACGTGCCCCGACCTCTGCACTCAGTATCACCAGTCACTTTCTCATCCAGATAAGTCTGTATCCACTCTACACGCTGTCTACACCCATTCTAGACAAAGTCTGTACTCACTACACACACACTCTACACCCAGTGCCCCAGTGCTCTGGGCTCTGATTCTGTGTGCATCATTCCAGGCACCATCTCCCCAGGGGAACCCCACTTCCTCTCTGGTGCCTGAAATCAGGTCTTCTTGCTTTTCTCTTGACTCCTAACTTCCATCTTCAGCTGCAGAGAAAACAAGAACTTCAGTCTTTGAAACTAATCCTCTACTTTGCAAATAAAGTGGGGCAGCAATTTTGGAAAAAAAAAACCCAGTCTGTTGCTTCCTTCAAAGTTTGAATGTAGGGTTACCAAGTGACTTTGGAATTCTATACACCCAAAAGAAATTCAAGCATATGACCATGCAAAACTCTGTACACAAATATTTACCAAAAAACTATTCATAATAGCCAAGAGAAGCTGGGGATAGTGGTGGACAACTTTTATTCCAGCCAATTGAGAGGCAGAGGCAGGTGGATTGCTGTGAATTCCAGGCCAGTCTGGTCAATAAGGTGAGTTTTAGGACAGCCAGAGCTCTGTAGTGAGTCCCTGCCTCAAAACAAGCAAGCAAGCAAGCAAACAAACAAACAAGAATTAGCCTAGGGTAAGAACCCTAAATACTAATCAATGGACAAATGGATAAATACAATGTGGATGGTTGTTCAGGAATTGAGAGGACCGTGGTACTACAGTGCCAGCACACAGGATAAGACATGAAGCAGGAAGAGAAGGAGAGCAGTCACAGGACACACCCCCAACTGAGATGGAGATGGAGCACAGGCTGAGAGCATTTCTCGTTCTCGAAGAGTGCCTGGAGCACCTACATGCTCACTCGTGCGGTTCCCAGCACCTACGTAATCACTCGTGACCGCCTGTCACTAATTCCTGGGGATCCAATGTGCGACTCTGATCTCCGTGGGCACTTGGGCTTCGTGTACAGAGATAGTCAAGCACATACAACATACATAACATAAGATAATTTAATGTATCTTTAAAAAGAAAGCGATGGTTGCCTTGGTCTTGAGGAGTCTGGGGAATTAGGCAGCTAATGGGTATGAGATGTCTTTGGGTGGGGGAAAGATAGATTGTTGCTCTAAAATTGACTGTCATAGTTACACAGTCACAATGTAAATGCCTCTTGGTTACAGGGAAGCACCAAAATCCGCTGCTCAGGACACAGGTCCCTCCACTGTGAAGAGATGCAGCGCTCCACACGTACAACTGCAGTGGCTTCCGGTGGATGGAACAGAAACACCGAGCGCCTTCCTGGGCCTTCGGGAAAGCAGGGAGAAGAGGAAGAGGAGGGAGAAAGAATGAGAAAGCCCTCAGGGAGGGCACACAGCAGCCAGAGGACCCAGGACAGGAACAGAGCAGAGCACCCTCCCACACACAGGGTCCAGGAGACTGGATTTGGATACCTTAAGTTTTGAAGAGAGGGGATGAGGGTGGAAGTTTTGGAAAATGGTGGAGAGAATGAACCAAAGAAGGATGAGAGGGAGGAGGAAGAAGACGAGGCCTCTCGGAAACCCTGAAAAGAATGGAGGGGTGGCTCCTCGGGGTGCAGCAGGGTACAGAACAAGGGCTTAGTCCGGTTCATAAGCAGTGGGGAGGAACGATGTCTTAGGGAGCAAACAGACAAGAGAACTGAGTGGAGGGCTCCATGCATTGAGACCAAGAGAGAAGAGATTTGAACCAGTGGGCCATGGAGCACCCAGAGGAGACAACCCTAGGAGAAAACGGGCACCTACATGAGGAGGAGCTGTCTGACACTGCTGGGTCACCATACAGCAGAACTGTCTGGGGCAGAAGGACTTAGGGTCCCTGTGGAAATCAAACCCATAATAAGAAATGAAAATTCCCAGGCCCTCACGCTTGCCAAATGAGGGCTCTACAACTGAGGTACTCACCACCAGCCTTCCTGATGTTTTAATTTTGAGACAGGGCTTCACCGTGTAGCTCAGGCTGGCCTTGGGTTTACTATCAAGCCCAGGTTGGCCTCAAACTGGTCTGAGCCCAGAGAGTCATGGTCATTATGGATGAGAACAGGCAGAGCCCACAAGGAGATGAGAAGGTGGCCAGAGAGTCACAGAAAAACCAGAGCAGAGTGCCCCAGGGCCTAGGGAAGGTCCTTTTCTATAACACTCTTGGCTTAGCATGGCCAGCCAAGGCTGCTGAGAGACAAAGAAATTAGCAGCATCCAAGGGCAACCTGGAAGTGGTTGTTGGGAGCTCGGCCAGGGCTGCAGCATCTGGGTCAGAAAACAGAGAGAGCCAGGGCGAGACGATTTCTAAGACACTTGAGTGGAAAGGGGGCAAGAATGAAGTCAAGAAAAGACTGGAGCTGGGGCCACAGCTCAGTTGGTAGAATGTTCCCCCTGCAAGCAAGAGGACTTATGTTTGATCCCTCGACAAGGTAGCACACTCTTGGGATCCCAGCACTTCGGGGTGAGGGAAGAAAGAAAGAGCCCTGGGGCTCGCTGACCCATCAGCCTAATCTATTTGGTGAGTTCCAGACCGCAGGAGACTCTGTGACAAAAACCAAGGGAGACAGTGCCTGAGGAACTGTCTTGGGAAGTTGGCCTCTCGAGATCACACGCACACACAGGTGCCTACACGCGCGCGCACACACACACAGACAGCATAAGCATGCTGGGTGGTACTTGTTGCTATGGACATAAAGATCATTTCATCTTCTTAGACAAGAGGAAGTAGACACAGGTGAGGCCAATCCTTCTTGATCCAGAGATGCAGAGGAGTGTCATGGTGGGCTCGAGAGCTCAGATGGTAGGAAAAGGGGTGATCACTGTCCCTCCACCGTGGGGACCTGCGGCAGGATGAGTGTGTGGCGGAGGAGCCTTATGTTGAGTTATCAAGAGTCTAGATTCCAGCTGTTCTGGTCCATGCTTTTTCTTATGTGTATGTGTGTGTGTGTGTGCGCGCGTGTGTGAGTTAAGTTGCCTGGGAGTGTGGCAGAAGATGCTGTCAAGGGTCTCCCACTCCCCACCTTACTCTCTGACACAGGGCTTCTCCGTGATTGTGGATCTCTGCAATTTGGCTGCCTGTCTTTATCTCCTCAGCTCTGGAATCACAAGCAGTGTGCTACCATGCTGGCTTTTTAGCGAGGGTGCTAGAGATCAAATCCATGCCCACAAATTCACAGGACAAGAATTTGACCAACGAATCTCACTAGGCTGCTTAAAAAAAAAACAAAACCAAAACTTAGATTCAAAATGACTACCCTAAAAGACCCATCCATCACTTGAATTTTGCAATCGAATTAAGCAAAACATTGAAAACCTGTCACTGGGATATTACGTTCTACCCCACACTGGATTCCCGTGGGTCTCACCCTCAAGCTCTGCCTTAAGAGTAACCCTACCTCAGACCCAGCTACATAGCTTTAAAACTTCTCTCCGTCTCTAGAATATAGTTTCCTTAAAAATACCCAGGGCTTTGTTATATTTTAAAATGTGGTGAGTGTGTGTGTGTGTGTGTGTGTGTGTGTGTGTGTGTGTGTGTGTGTGTCTGGGTGTGTCTGGGTGTTTGTGTCTCTCTGGGTGTGTCTGTGTGTTTGGTCTCTCTGTGTGTGTCTGTGTGCTTGTGTGTGTGTCTATCTGTGTGTGTGTGTCTGTGTATGTGTCTGTGTATCTGTGTGTTTGTGTCTCTCTGTGTGTGTCTGTGTCTTTGTGTTTGGTCTCTCTGTGTGTGTCTGTGTGCTTGTGTGTGTGTCTATCTGTATGTGTGTCTGTGTATGTGTCTGTGTATCTGTGTGTTTGTGTCTCTCTGTGTGTGTCTGTGTCTGTGTGTCTGTGTATGTGTGTGTGTCTGTGTGTTTGTGTCTCTCTGTGTGTATATGTGTGTGTATGTGTGTGTAACTGTGTGTCTGTGTATGTGTGTGTGTGTCTGTGTGTTTGTGTCTCTCTGTGTGTATATGTGTGTGTATGTGTGTGTAACTGTGTGTCTGTGTATGTGTGTGTGTCTGTGTGTTTGTGTCTCTCTGTGTGTGTCTGTGTATGTGTGTGTGTGTCTGTGTAACTGTGTGTGTGTGTCTGTGTGTTTGTGTCTCTCTGTGTGTGTGTCTGTGTATGTGTCTGTGTATCTGTGTGTTTGTGTCTCTCTGTGTGTGTCTGTGTATGTGTGTGTGTCTGTGTGTTTGTGTCTCTCTGTGTGTATATGTGTGTGTATGTCTGTGTAACTGTGTGTCTGTGTATGTGTATGTGTGTCTGTGTGTTTGTGTCCCTCTGTGTGTGTCTGTGTATGTGTGTGTGTGTCTGTGTAACTGTGTGTGTGTCTGTGTATGTGTGTGTGTGTCTGTGTGTTTGTGTCTCTCTGTGTGTGTCTGGGTGTTTGTGTCTCTCTGTGTGTATCTGTGTGTCTGTATATGTGTGTGTGTGTCTGTGTGTTTGTGTCTCTCTGTGTGTGTCTGGGTGTTTGTGTCTCTCTGTGTGTATCTGTGTGTCTGTATATGTGTGTGTGTCTGTGTATTTGTGTCTCTCTGTGTGTGTCTGTGTGTTTGTGTGTGTGTCTGTGTATCTGTGTGTGTCTGTGTATGTGTGTGTGTGTCTGTGTGTTTGTGTCTCTCTGTGTGTGTCTGGGTGTTTGTGTCTCTCTGTGTGTATCTGTGTGTCTGTATATGTGTGTGTGTGTCTGTGTATTTGTGTCTCTCTGTGTGTGTCTGTGTTTTTGTGTGTGTGTCTGTGTATCTGTGTGTGTCTGTGTATGTGTGTGTGTGTCTGTGTGTTTGTGTCTCTCTGTGTGTGTCTGTGTGTTTGTGTGTGTGTCTGTGTAACTGTGTGTGTGTCTGTGTATGTGTGTGTGTGTCTGTCTCTCTGTGTGTGTCTGTGGGTTTGTGTCTCTCTGTGTGGGTCTGTGTGGGTCTGTGTGTGTGTGTGTGCACATGCACCCTGTCATGGAGGTTAGACATACCTCAGCTGTCAATCTTTACCTTCCTCCTCATTTGAAACAAAGTCCTTGTTCACTGCTGTATTCTCTGGGTTAGCTGACCAGTGAGCTTCTAGGCATTCCCCTGCCTCTGTCTCCCATCTCTCCATAGCAACACAAGTTGCAGGTGCATCCTGCCACGTCCAACTTTACATGAGTTCTGGTGATCCAAACTCTGGACCTCACATTTGTGTGGCAAGGACTTTTTTCTCTGAGCCTTCTTCCCAGCCCTCTTTATAATTTTTAAAATTATTATGGGCCAGGCATGGTGACACATGTCTTGGATCCCAAAACTTACAAAGTGGAGGCTGGAGGATCAGGAGTTCAAAGTCAGCCTCAGCTACATAGCTAGCTTGGGCTACATGAGAACCTGCCTCGAAAGCCTGAGCCAAAGGCAATGACTGTCCTGACCTTCATGCTTCTTCTTCACACAATTCTGTAGCTCTCCATTCACCAGAACTGCATTAAACACCGAAAGGTGCATCGCTGAGTTTTCACCCAGTATTTAACACGGAAAGCATCAAACATATGGACAAGCTGAATTTTACAGAGAAAGCCCAGTTCCCACCACCTAGATTCTACAAATAGCACTTTGCTATCTCTGTCTCTTAGCTGTCTGTCCAGCGCCTCCGACCCCCCATTGATCCACTTCATGTTTCGATGCTTTCCAAAGTCAACTGCGGGCACTGGTACTCTGCCGACCTATCATTACGGAGAGCTCGATATCTGCGGCTTGTTTGTTTTAGGTAAAATTTACAGAGATTGAAACACGTAGAACTCCAACATGTCACCGGGTGAGTGTTGACAAATGCCAGTGCGGATAGAAACCAGGCTCCTGTCAGGATACCGCAAAACCCGAGAAGTTGCTCCCACAGCCCTTTCCAGTAAATTACAGACGCTGTCATCTACAACACAAGCAATAGCTGTTGAGGCTGTTTTCTGCCATAGATTAGTTCTGCCTAATCTAGAAGTTCAGATAAAGAAAACGTGCACTATACATTTCTGATGCCGGGCTTCTTCTGCTCAGCATGATGGGGTTTGTGGTGTGTTTTATAAAAGATGTGTGTGTGTGTGTGTGTGTCTGTGTGTCTGTGTAAGTGTTTGTGTAAGTCTGTGTCTGTGTGTGTGCCTCTGTGTTTGTCTCTGTGTATGCGTATGTGTCTTTGTGTGTCTGGTGTCTGTGAATACGTGTGCATGTATGTGTATGTATGTGTGTATGTATGTTTGTACATGTGTGTGTGTCTGTATCTGTGTGTGTGTTTGGGTAAGTCTGTGATCTGTGACTATGTGTGTGTGCCTCTGTGTTTGTCTCTCTGTGTGTCTCTGTGTCTGTGTGTGTCTGGTGTCTGTGTGTGTGTGTGTGTGTGTGTGTATGTGTGTGTGTGTGTGTGTGTGTGTATGCAGGTGCCCACAGAGAACAGGATACCTGGTCCTAGACCTGGAGTTATAGCCAGTTGAGAGCTGTCTGACGTGAAAACCAAGAACCAAGTCCAGTCCTCTGCAGGGTTGAAAGCGTTGCTCCCTGCTGAGCCGCCTCTCCCTCTCCTGCATGGCGTTCCTGAGAGTCACACGTGGAGAACCGAGTCTTTTTTGTTGCTACGTGCTATTCTATTGCATGACTTCCCTTCTGTTTGTCCATTCACCCACTGGCAACTTCTGGACTTGCTTTCTGTTTTCAGTTATTAAGAGTCAGCATCCAGGACCATCCTTATGGGGTGTGCTATACACATATTTCTCACAAGAGGGAACACCGGATCATGGGGTACACGTTTGCCTGAGCTGTAAGAATCCATCTGATCCAATTCCCAGATGTTCAGGCTGTTTCACATCCCCACAACTCACGCCTGTGGCTTCCCTCTGATCTCACTCTCTAGCCAACCTTTGCATGCTCCCCCAGCCCCGTTCTTTTGAATTGTAACCAGTAGGCCAAGGGTTGTCGCTACAGTGTGACTTTTCACTTGAACCTGCCTGTCGCCTGTCGACAGTGTTTGACAGCCACTTGTTATCACACTAAGAAAAGAGAGAAGCCCCCTTACCTCCAATTTCCCAAAAGCTTTTATCGTTAATTTTTCTATGGCAAGCTATCAAATACATTTTAAGCATTCAAATTCTCCCTGACACAAGATTCTCAAGAGACACGTCAAGAATTCCTGTGGAGGAGCTGGGGAGATGGCTCAGTCTATAAAGTGCTGTGGGCACAAGGTCCTGAGTTCTGCCCTCAGAACACACAGTTAAAAAGCTGGCCACAGAAGTTACACATGTTTGTAAACCCAGAAGGCAGAAACAGATGGCTCGCAGGGCCTAACTGACCAGCCATTCTAGGTTTCTTTTCGAGCTCCAGGCTTGTGAGAGAACCTGACTCAAAATCCAAGGCAGCCTGAGGAATGACACCCAACGTTGACCTCTGACCTCCACATGTACACATGTGCATACATGCACCAACACACAAGAAAGAATGTCAGAGAACCCCTACCACCAGAGTCTCCTGTTTCTAAGCCACTATACTGGTCCCTGTTACTGGTAAAGATAATGGGAGCAGTGGTGACTGGCCTTCATCTTCACGTAAAGAAAGCCTGACCAGGCTCTGTAGTACCATGGGTAGCCGTGAGCTCACACTGTGCTGTCTCTGTGGTATTTGGTCCTGCTTCTTCCAGCAGGGTGGATGGAACAGTCTGCCCCATCAGAGGTGCTCCCCCGGAGGATAACATAGCTCACAGTTCCCTGTTGGAAGCTCTCTCTGTACTGTTCCCACATGTGCGTGAGTCACCCTCCGGATTCTCCCACACTCACGCCAGCCTCCATGTCGGCCCTCTACCACTGACCTCTGCATGCCCCGTTGGCACCATGCTTCCCTAGAAGAGCTGCCCAGCACGTATGGGACTGAACAGCTGGAGAAGCCAGTAGAAGATGGGCATCAGCCACTCCCAGCCATGTGGGGGAGATTCCTGGGAAGGACGGAATTGGGGTAAGTAGGGCCTCCATAGAGAAGGTCCATTTCTAGGGATGCACGTGTTGGAGAGACTTATCTCATGGTCTTAACCTCTTCCTGTTAGACATTGCTCTCTGCTTCCTGGTTACCACCAGGTGAGCAGCTCTGCTCTGCACCCCCACTACCCTCATGACAAAGTACCCCACCATATCCTGGAAACAGCAGAGCCAGAGGACCATTGGCCTTGAAAGTGTTTGTCTCGGCTGGTTGCTTGACTAACGCTCTGTAGAGCCTTGTGCTCTCCTCTCACTGTGCATAAGGCTTTGCAGGGTCTCAGTTTTGTGAGCATCTCACCTCCTCCTTCTTGGCCCTGTTCTGCATCCTCTTCCTCTCTGGATACAGAGATGTTACCTCCACCAGCCCAAGATGCCTCCCACCCCTGGGACGTGCATCTTCTCTGTGCCTGACACTTCAATTGCAGGTCATTCTAGGCCTTGACACTGTGTTCATCCCATCTGCTGTGGGTAGAAGGATGCTCCAAGGACCCTCAGAACACAAGACAGTCAATAAACTACATACATAGGTACCAGGGTAGGGGAAAAGTCTAAGTGAAGAAAGACTGTCAATATCCTCTAAATCACAGGAGATTACCACTCAAGCCCTCA
This sequence comes from Uromys caudimaculatus, assembly GCA_028551405.1. NCBI lineage: Eukaryota > Metazoa > Chordata > Mammalia > Rodentia > Muridae > Uromys > Uromys caudimaculatus. The sequence goes on from CM052702.1 coordinate 135,478,536, forward strand.
AGCCTTGGATGCTAGCAAAGCCAAAGAGGCCTCACCCAGCCCCCTGGGCTGTTTCCTTCCCTCAGCGGCTGCAGCCCCTGGCAGCTGAAGGGACAGAAAGATCACGGAATCGATGCCACCATCAGCACCTCAGTACCTTTCTGAAGTCGCCATCCCACAGAAAGGAAGTAGAGCGTGTGAGTTCATTACAATGTGGGCAGGAAATAGATTCTTAAGACCAGCTCCTCCCTGAGAGAGATGGATAGACAGACAGGATGGCACTTGACACTCAGGCAGGAGACAGGATGGCAAAGGCTAGAAAGGGAGGGCACGATTAGGTCTGGAGGATAGCATTAAACTTTGTTGAACCCAAGGAAAAGCAGAATGCCACCCATGCGTCACAGACTCCAAGATTCTAATGATGGCTTTGTAGTGAAGGTGCGTGTACTGACTAGTTTGTGTGTCAACTTGTCACAAGCTAAAGTTATCACAAAGAAAGGAGCTTCAGGTGAGGAAACGCCTCCATGAGACCCAGCTGTAAGGCATTTTCTCAATTAGTGATCAAGGGGGGAGGGCCCCTTGTGAGTGGTACCATCTGTGGGCTGGTAGTCTTGGGTTCTATAAGAAAGCCAGCTGAGCAAGCCAGGGGAAGCAAGCCAGTAAGTAACATCCCTCCATGGCCTCTGCATCAGCTCCTGCTTCCTGACCTGCTTGAGTTCCAGTCCTGACTTCCTTTTGTGATGAACAGCAGCATGGAAGTGTAAGCTGAATAAACCCTTTCCTCCCAGTTTGCCTCTTGGTCATGATGTCTGTGCAGGAATAGAAACCCTGACTAAGACAGTGAGCCCCAGGGTCAACTCAACCATCTTCTTACTCAAGGGAGGACTCCCAAACGTTGCATGTGACAACCTGATTTGACTGTTGTGACACTTCAGAGAAAGGATACCCAGCCCCCGCTAAGCCCCACCCAACTCCCCAGTTGGACACAGGACCACGGGTGCCCCAGAGAGTCTGGGCCCAGACACACAGAGGAAGCTGGGTACTGAATCATGGCAGGTGCCCAGGTCTCTGGCTCCAAGTTCTGCATCCTTGGAACTGCATCCTAACTCAGCCTTCTAGTGCCATGTCCATGATCATTCCCCTGTCCACACATGCTCAGAGGGAGGGGAGAGTGCTGAGAGTCTGGGGGGACTCCACCTTCCCTCCTCCCTCCTCACCTTTCTCCCCGTGTCCGTGTTCTGCTCCCTTTGGCTTAGACGATATCATCCAGAGAGATGATAAAGTGCAGCCGCCCAGCCTGGTGTAAGTTGCCCTGCCAATGAACAGGTGATCCATTTAGAGGCTAGGAAATAGCAGTTTTCCCTGAAAATAATGCTTGTCAACAGGAAGACTGGTTAGGGCAGAAGTCACGCGCTTTTCAGTGTCTTGAAGCACTTAATGTCTGACGCTTCCTTCCCCCCTTATACCAAGTGACAGAAGATCGCCCTGCTCCCGGGGTCTGTGTTCAGTTTTGCATCACAACCAAGTTTCCCAAGGAGTGGGAACTTCCTTTTTTCCATGAATACAAAATCTTTCTATTATGGATTTTTTTTTTTTTTCATTTTCATTCCAAACACTGCAACAGGCAGCAAAGGGTTCAGGACGTCCGTTCCTTATCTGTCTCTCATGCAGTTCCCACAGCATCAGCCTGATAAACGGCTGTGATTCAATACTGCCATACGCTGCCTGCCTTGCTTCCAGTGTCTAGGAAATGACCGCAAGGAGCTGGCAGTTTCTGCTGCTGATGCAGTATGCAGATTCTGCAAACAAGATTTAGTTTCACAGCTGGTTTTCAGAACAGCTTAGAGTCAAAGATTCAAACTACAGAACGCAGCGAGCAAGTTCTTATCAAAATGTCAAAATCGATTTGGCCAGAAAACCTTGGCAGGCAACATCTGTGAAAGGTTAGGGGCGTGTGCCACTTCCTCCCCCCCCCCCCCCCCCCCGATTCACACAGCTGCCAAGTTCATCAGGGCAAAAGCACCAAAAGTCTGTGTGCCTGTGGGGGAGGGCTCCAGAGCTACCAGCCCTCTCTTTGAGAAGACTCCAGGGAGGTGGGGAGTCTACTGGGAAACTAACAAGAAACAAAAGCAGCCTTCTCCCTACCCATGGATGTTCTTAGCAATGCCCCTGGTCTCCACAAGGCATAGAAGTTGCCTTGTTACAGAGAAAAGAAAATGGGGGGGGGGGGCCGCAGGAAAGCAGCAGGGAAAGGGGAAACTGGTGAGAAAAGAGAAGAGAGAGGAGAGAAGGAAAGAGGAGGGGAAAGGAGAGGAGGGGAGGGGGGAGAGGTGACGGGGAGAGGAGGGGAGGGGAGGTTTGGGGGTGTCCTGGTTTGCTTCTCTGTTGCTGTGATGGACAAATGCAGTTTAAGTGGAGAACTGGTTTCTTTGGCTTACACAGTCAGGTTGTAAGCAGTCACCGGAGAAGTCAGGATAGGAAGATAGGAACCGGAAGCAGACACCACGGAGAGGCAGTTCTTACTGGCTCTGTCTCCCTGGCTCCTGCTCAGCCTGCTTTCTTTCACAACCTAGGACCTCTGACCCAGGAGTGGCAAGGCTTACCACGGGCTGGGCCCTTCTATGGCTATCAACAATCCAGACAACTCGCAGAGACTACTCTGACTTGGGCAATCCCTCAGCTGGGTCTCCCTCTTGCGAGGTGAGTGTCTCTCGGGTGTAACAAGATGCTGATAACATGTAACCAGGGCTCCAAGGTGTCTTCTGCAAAGGGATGATTTTGTTACTTTTCTCATAGCTGTGACCTGACACCTGACAGGAAATAGCTTATGGAGAAAGGGTTATTTTGGCTAGTTGTCTGAGGGGATACGGCCCACCATGGGAGGAAAGGCACAGCACCCTACAAGGAGATACTCACATCTCGGCAGATCAAAAGATGGCGCTCAGGGGCTTTCAGAATGGACACCGTCTGATCTTCCCCACTCCCATTTCCACCCCCATACACACACATTCTCATTCCCACTCGCCTGCCCTCCGCCCCCCTAAACTTCTCAGGAAGCTCCCTCAAAGACAGGGTCAGAAGTGTGTCTCCTAGGAGATAAAAAAAAAGTCTAGTCAAGTTGATAATGGAGATTGACCATCTCAGTAGAAACAGTGTTACCATCTATGGGCTTCTTCAGAGCATGAATGTCTGAAGGAGTCACACCCCATGAAACAGGAGCCAAGCATCCCGCTTGAGGAAGGAACACCCGGAGGTGCTGCAGGTGCAGCTCTGCACTGGTCAGAGCGCCTCCGGGCTAGTGGGGATGCTGAGAGGTGGGTATATGGATCCCATAATCACTAGCACCTCCTGCTCCATGTAGGTTTACGCTGAGGTCAAAACTAATTACTGATTCTCATATTTTTTTTCCCACTTCAGACAGAATCATAACACTATTAAGAGCTAATACATTTATTACTGTGATTCTCAACCCGGGCAATATTAAAACCTGTGAAAGTGACTTTGCAAATTACCAAACAGTCACCAAGCTAATGAAGCAAGGCTTTTAAAGTGACTGAGGAATAATTCCTATATTATAAGGAGAGCAATCTGTGAAGAGAGATTTGATTTAAAACACACACACACACACACACACACACACACACACACACACACACACATTATAACCTATAATGGAGAATGGTAATCTGTGGCGAATCCAATCAGAACAGAACAAAAAGAAAATCAGAGGAAAGAGGGAATACAAGGCAGAGAGGGGGCACAAGAGTCCGCAGGCAGGAAGATGCCTGGAAGGAGGTACCCATGGGCCCCTGTGGTCACTGGGCACCATGCCGGTAGCCCGTGATGGCCTTGCCAGCATTTGGGAGCACAGCAGAGACAAGCCTCTGAGAGTGTCTGTGAGGGACTGTGAAGTTTAGGCTAACTGAGCTTGAAGACCCACGCAGAATATGGACAGTGCTGGTCCATAGGTGGGGGTGTGGCAGAAAGGAGCAGAGGGCCAGTACTCATCTCTCTGCTCTGGACTATGGACTTGTGTCCCTGCTCCATGACCTCCCCACCACGATGTGCACTTAACTGTGAGCCAAAAGAAATCCGTCAGCCCTTAAGTTGTTTTTAATCTGTCAGGGGAACAAGAAAAGCAATGAATAAATACACCTACCCAATGCCACAGGCGCCTGTAGCATTCTGCTGAGGAGCCCTATCTGTCGTGATCCAGAGCAAAGAGCTTAGCACCTTAGCTGGCTGTACCTTCACAGAGCTCATCAGTGTGAGGCTCAGATGCTCTGCCACCATCAGAGTCAGCCATACCCTGGGACCTGGCTCCAGGCAACATGGTCTGAGTCAAGGGGGTAGCCTGGGGAACCTTCCAATTATACCCAAGGTCCAGGTACCACCCTGCCTATCGGCTCAGGGCTGCAGCCCACCCAGGGCAAGAGGCGGTGCATGGAATGGAGTGGGTAGGGCCTGCATAGATGCAGATGGGGTGTTAGTTCATGGTACACCCCCTTCTGAGGCAGCTCTCTCCATAACTACAACACTTTACAAGGTTCCACATCAAAGCCCTGTGCAGAACAAAGCCAAGGAGACAACCACGAAGGCTGGCCAAGGGAGAGGAGGTCCATGCTTCTTGTTAGCAGTTGACAGCGAGCACCGGGCTCTACTTAGTCAACCAAGTCCGCCTTTATGCAGAAACATTTCCCTCATTCGTGGCCCAGTGGTTCCAACCGGTGCTCCCCCCCCCAGCAGATTTCGAATCCTATTATACGGTAAACATCTGTAGCATTAATTTTCGCCCTGTAAACAAATTCAGGCAGCTGTGGCAGATCATCTGATGAGTCAATCACTCTGAACAGCTCTCTCCGCCCGCTTTTTTACGCTGGCAAAAATGTAATGGGGCTCTCAGCCCATCTGCGGCACCACCAGCAGTGCAGTCCCAGCGAGGAAAAAGACCACTTCCCTTTGTGCCTGACCAAGACTCTCCTTCTTTAGAATAGAACGACCCTACACCGAGAACACGGGCTCCACGTTTTGCATTTTTGCCCTCCACTGGCACGGACTTGATCCCGGAATCCCTGAGAATCGGTTTGTGCTGCGTGCTCACGGGTTCTCAGCAGGGGTGACCTGCGCTGCCAGGAGAACACTGAACAGTGTGGATGAACCTTTTTGGGTGTCCCAGCTGGAGGGAGAGAATGTTGGTATCTACTGAACAGCAGCCAAGGCTGCTGTTAAAGAGCCAGGGCAAACCAACGGTGAGCAGCAATCTAGCGGGAGTTTGTGTTTGGAGCTCATATCTCCAGTATCCCAAGCTGACATCACATTAATACGTACATAAGAATGACCTTGAACTCCTGATCTTCCGGCTTCTCCCCCCCCTCCAGCACTGGGATTACAGGCATGGAGTGCCCACTTTGCTTGTTTGTTTCTTTAAGCAGTTACCCATCCCACCAGTGAGGAAGTGCCTGGGTACATTCTGCCTTTCTGAGGAGGAGAGGCTGTGTCATTCCTCCCTGGGTGATTCAGCCTAGGATGGGAGAAAGAACAGTCTGGCTCCGTTATGCCCTGTGGCCTCCGGTCTTCCCCTTCCCAGGCTCCAGTTGGAGAGGCTTCCTGGGCCCAGCCCACTAACCATACCCAGCAGTCCTAGCTCAACTCTTACCTGCCTATGTGTGCTGTGACACAGAGCCAGGACAGGCCCTATGCCAGCAAGAGCCCATCTCCAGCAGCTCCCACTGTGCCTGCCTCATTCCGTGTCAACCCTGGTAGTGCTCAGGATGCTTCACAGAGGCATGCTGAGGGCTCGTCCCGAGGTGGTAGCTAGCTAGCCGTCCCTCCAGGTAGGCTTCTGCCACTACTTGCTGTGAGATCAGAACATTTGTGTTTCCCAGGGTAGTGTCTCCCACAGTCAGGCCTTCATCTGAGCTCTGTCTTGCCACTACCACCTTCCCCAGTAAAAGCACAGAATGAAGAGCTGCCATTTCTAACATAGACCGCCATGGAGACTGGGCTCCTACACGCACAGGCAGTGTGTAGTCTTCCCGGCATCTCATGAGCCTCAGCACCCCATGCCTAAGTCTGAGCGGCTGGCTGCCACCCAGGCCCCACTTCTTCCTGGAATTCAGCTGTACCCACCCTGTTGGTTCCGGAGAGCTCAACAACCTCCCCCCCCCCCCCCAGTGGCCCTGTCTTTGGTCCTCAGCATGTCCAGAACCAGCCGGGAAGTCTAGCCCTGATATTGAGACCCAAACGAGAAAATGCTCTCATCACAGCCTTTGTGAAAATGAGATCACCAGCACCTCCTAACAGGCCCAGAGGCATGCTTGATTATGGCAGGGCCAGAAGGTCAGAGAACTGACCCAGGACAGCACAGCTGCCAGGGAGCCAGACTTAGCCAGCTGAGACTGGCATCTCCACACTCCAGACCTCAGAATAGCTCTGCTGCTCTCCTGATAAGGAGGGAAGGCTAGACATGAGCAAATATCCAGGAGGGAGCCTCTTTGGACCCCATCCCGCAACCCTACGCTCTGCTTGGAGTCATAGTCTGGCCCACTGTTCAAAAGCAAAGCCTCCTTGCCCTAAGGGAGGAGCGCCCCTTCCCAGTCTAAAAGGGGATGTCTAGAACTCCCCAACAAGCTGTGGCCTTGTTAGAGTAGGTGTGGCCTTACTGGAGGAAGTGCGTCACTGTGGAGGCGGGCTTTGAGATCAAGCTAGGCCTGATTAGGCAGTCTCCTTCTGCTCAAGGTGGAGAACTCTCAGCTCCTTCTCCAGCACCATGTCTGCCTGCCTGCCGCCATGTTTCTCACCATGGTAATGAATAAACCTTTAAAACTGTAAGCTAGCCCCAATCAAATGTTTTGCTTTATAAGCGTCGTCGTCGTGATCATGGTGTCTCTTCACAGCAATAAAACCCTAACTAAGACATTCCCTATTCCCCAATGGGGCAGGGCTGTCCACCTCCACCCAGTGAAGGCTCCGCTAGCAGTGGCAAGAAAGTACTTATGTCCCATTCTTCAGGGACTCTCTGCCCCACCTCTGCCTTGTCCTACACTCTAGATGACTAGGTCAATATCACATGGAAACTTCCAGGCCTCTACTCTACCTGTACCTCGGAAATACAACTACAGAAGGTATAGGCTTCTGATAGCAACACTCAGGGGAATGGCACCTGGCCTGCATGGACAAATCTCTGGTTTTGATCCCCAATGTTGGAGGAAGAAGGGAGGGAGGGAGGGAGGGAGGGAGGGAGGGAGGGAGGGAGGGAGGACAATCACAGGAAGGGCCCAGCTATAGCACAGCTGATTGTAACCAGCTCTTCTAGACCCCTCTCTGCTAGACCCTGAGCAAACTCTAGGGACCTGTGACAAACAAGCTCAGACTTTGACCTTGGGGACCAAAATCAAACTAGGTGAAGAAGTAAGGAACCAGACAGACCAAGAGTAGGCCAGATGCTGCAGCTGTCCCCGCTCTGCAGGAGTCCCTCACCAGTTCACTCAAGAATGGTGGCCCCACAACCCCACAAAGCACCTCTGTCTCTCTGATCCACCCCCCAGAGGCACCCCCACACCCTCCAAGTTCTTTGATGAGGAGAGAGGGAAGACCTAGGGCCTGGGGGCACACTAGGCTCCTGAGAAGAACAACCAGGCTGGCTGTCCCCAGGGCAGAGAGGGGGAACCCCGGGTACACACAGAAAAGGTGCCAAGGCTGGAACTGGGTCTATCTTGCACTCCAATAGGAAAGACCTAAGGCAACCAAGCAATAGGATGGACATACAGAGCAAGGAGAGTCCTCTCCATCCTGTCCACAGCCCAGCAAGGGGTGGACATGTCCAGGCAGGCATATGAGCCCCCCTCTGCCCCCAAGCCCCAAATCGACCTCCCTGGCAACCATCCCCAGGCTATGTGCAGGTCTCAGCTTCCTGACACGTAATGACCAGGCCCTGCTCTATGCTCTGTGTGAAGAAGCCCTGAGGAGCTGGTAGACAAGGAAAGAAGTCCAGGGTGGTTAGCAGTCATCCACAGTACCCAACAGCCATGTGCACAGGACCTCACAGAGACGAGGGCGGGGGGGCGAGGAGGGAGTCCCTCCCTGCATACCTTCTCTCTCCCTCCTTCTGGCATGCGTATTCACTTAAGAGAATGTGGCCATGAGCTTGCTCCCCCCCTCCCCCAGGACCCTGGAAGATCCACAGCTGCCTTGGGTGGGCCAGACCCATGGCCTTAAAGACTGCCCACTAGAGGGGAGAGGAAGAATTGCGGCCCTCTAGTCTCCTTCCAGAATTATCAGATGGCCCATGTGGTAAAAATGGCAGATAGAGTGGGCATTACTAAGCCCCCAGCAGGAGATAGTCCATTGGACCTTTCAAACTTGGCATTTAAAAAGAAACCTTTCAGGGTTGGTGTGCTGACTGGTTTTATGTCATCCCGACACCAGCTAAAGTCATCTGAAAGGAGGGAACCTCAGTTAAGGAAATGCCTCTGTAAGATCGGGCTGCGGGCGAGCCTGCAGGGCGTCATCTGTCATCTTAATTAGTGACTGATGGAGGACAGCCCAGCCCATGGTGGGTGGCGCCCCTCCTGGGGAAGGGGTCCTGGGTTCTACAAGAAAGCAGGCTGAGCAAGCCATGAGGAGCAAGCCAGTAAGCAGCATCCCTCCATGGCCTCTGCATCAGCTCCCGCCTCCGGTTCCTGCCCTGTGCGAGTTCCTGTCCTGACCTTCTTCAGCGATGAACTGTGATGTGGAAGTGTGAATGAAATAAACCCCTTCCTGCCCAGCTTGCTTTGGGTGGTGGTGTTTCATCACAGCATAGAGGCCCTAAGGCAGTTGGGGAGATGGCTCAGTGACTGAAGTAAGTGATGGAGAGTCTTGAGGACCAGAGTTCAGATCCCCAGAATCCACATAAAAACCCAGGCATGGTAGTCCTTATGTATAATCCAAGCAGTGGGGAGGCGGGACAGGCAGATCCTTGGCACTCATTGGCCTGCAGTGTAGGCCAAATTGATGAGCTTCCGGTTCAGAAGAGGAGAAGGCATGCTACATTTACTTCTGGCCTCCATGTGTGCACACGCATGCACACACGCATACACACACACATGCACACACAAGCACATACACACAGTTGTACATCCATAGTAAGTGCTTGTTACACAGAATCAGTACTTAGGGGAACAACTACTCAAATAGTTTGTACTTTCTGCTCATAGATGAGACAGACTGAACTCTAGGCGCCAAGAAAGCTGGCCCAGGCTCACAGAGCACAGAGAATTGGAACCCTGACCATGATACTCCCAAACTGCCCTCTCCAGAACAGGGACTCACATCTCCCCTGCAGCCTACTGAGTGCTCACCCCAACCCCAGTCAGAGGTTTCCCCAGGCACAGCCAGTCCCAAGCAGGTCTAAGTTGGATCCCTGGGGCTCCCGGGGTGGAGCATTGCATGGCACAGGCTCTGAGGGTGTACAGAGAACTGCCCCAGCATGCCTTGCTTTACCCTGGCTCTGCACTGTCCGACAGGGCTGCCACACACTCTGGCTGCTCAGTCCCACTCTGCATCCTTGCTTTCTCAGAGAGCTGCAGTCCCAGAGCCTGACTGGGCAGCTGCCAGGTCCATCTGTCCCAAATTGCCTTCTTCAGAGAGACTCCAGGCTCTCCCACTCATTCTCCCCTCTCAGAGCAGGCTTGGCTCAGGCAGGAAAAGCCTATTCTCCCTGCACTATTAAACACGGCTCTTCAAAGACACATCTCACATTGAGTTAAACCCTTTCGTGAGGCCTTTGGTGGTTTCCATAAATACCATAGATGAATAGGCTGGAGCCCATGAAAGCCCTTATTTACTGCAGGATGAAGGACCAGGAGGAGCAGGGGGAGGGCGCCTGGAACACGGCCATGGGGCAGGTCAGCTGAGGAGGGCATCTCAGCTCAGGGCTAAGGTGGAGACTCAGGAGGTTTTGTGAGAAGGACCCTGGGCAAAGAATATGTCTGCCCCTCATCTCCCCAAAGAAACTAGCCTCTGACACTTCCCTACAAAACAAACAAACAAACCCCTACCATTAGGGCGCTTTAGGACGCTCTGGAATGAGCACCCTATGCACGCAGGCTGTGTGCCGTGCCACGCAGTGGGTACAAGGGCAGCTGGGTACACTGGCAGTGAAGCACCAGAACTAGAGCCCAGTGTGAGAGTCGAGGACAGCCTCGCTGGGTGACAGAGGACCTGGGTAGTGACAAGGACGAGCCCAGGAAAGCTATCTTGTGAAAGGTAAGAATGAACCAAAGCCACGTCTCTGTAAGCTGCGTCGTAATTCAGACACAAGCCTTGCCATGGATTCGCACAGCTCAGAACATGCGGACGCAGGTGTCGTTTTTTTCCTGAGGTAACCTCAAATCGCCTTTTCAGCCCCTCCTTTGGAAAAGGTGTTCACCTGTGTCTGAGGCAACATCCAGGCTGGTTGCTGAGCCCTGGTGGGAGGAGCTACAGGTGAAAGGAAACGAGTTGCCAACAGGAACCCAGGTTGTCTAGAACAGACAGTGAGAAGAATCTGCTACACACAGGGGCAGGAGGAAGCCTGCCATTGACACTTAGCAGTTTGTTTAGGTGTGTAAAATGTAATTAATTTTAGTTTCACACATCTCAAGTGGCTCTAAACGATGCTCATTCTGGAACATTCTAAATGTCTCATGGAGGTTTTTTTTTTTTTCCTTCTTATAGTGATTAATACTCAAAGATGGGGTTAAGACTTTAAAATGTATAATCTCTCATTAAGACTGAAGCCATCTGCATCCCCTCATGGTCAGTCAGACCAGAGACCAGAGCCTTGGCTCTTGTAAAAATCTCTCCTGGAACTTGGCTGGACATGAGCTTCTCTTGCTGGGAACCTTCCTGCCCTCCCCTTCTCTGCCTGGACACAGCCCAAAGCCCCCAAGAAGGTTTCCAAGAGGGAAAGAGGCCTGTACTCAGGCTTCCCAAGGTGGGCCTTTATCATCAGGCAGAAATGAAAGCCAGGTCCAGCATAGGAACCGTGGGCGAGTGGGCAGTGTGTCTCCGAAGCACCAGGACAGCCGCTGGCCCAGCTTCACTGTTTGAGGGAAGAACCTGTGCCTCAGGGCGGGAGCATTGTCCATTGTCAGTCAGAGGCCTGGAGGCCTCTCCGCATCACCGCAAAGCCCTGCCTTGTTTTCCCTAACCTTCCAAAGCTGCCTCCACTCTACCACAAGCCTCACTCCCTTCCATCAACAGTGGTCAGACAATGCTGTCTGGGACTAGAGCTCTGAAGTAGCCTTTTCCCCTGCTCCTAACGCAAAGCCAGGCCTAAGCCCAATGAGAAACAAACATCTGCCCTTGTATGTGAACTGCTCTCTGTCCGCCTCAACCCAGTCCACAGGAACGCTGCCTGATTCAGGACACCACCCACTGGCACACCCACCTGTATCATAGGCTCTCATTCCAGCCTACCCCAAGGAGCTGGCTGCCCCAGGACAAAACAATCCTTACTCTGTTCCATGTGGCCCCAAGGCATGCCTCTCCCCTCCCCCCACTGGTGAGACTTTGTATCACTCACTCTGGGTTCATATGTGCCATGGGTGATGACCAACACCTCTCTCCAGAGCAACCACTAGAAAGCAGGAGCTTGAATCATCCAGAGACCACAGAGCAATGCACTCCAGGGCAAACTCTGAGCCTAATCCTGGGATGGGCTTTTCTTCCATACCCAACCCCTGGTAGCCAACCTTCTCCAAGCATCCTGCATCCCGGGAACTACAGTCCTGTGCCACTAAAAGGCACCAACATGATGCTGTTCATAAGGGTAGACAGCGCCATTTCCTGTCACATGTGTGGGTGGTTCAGGGAACTGTTGGCCTCCTAGAAAGCAGAAGGCACTGGGGACGGGAAGGTTCTTTAGCATCGGTGGAGATCATAGCCCAGGGTAGTGTGACAAGACAAGGCTCTCTGAGACTACAGGGGGCACTTGGGCAGTCCACCCACACAGTCACTGTGATGATAAATGTCCCCTCATGGTCTTGTATACTTAGCCACTAGTTGTGAGGTTCTGGAACCATTGGGAAATGGAGTCTTGCGGGAGGAAATACATCACAGGGCGCTCAGAGTCTCACCCCACTTCCTGCTCAGGCTCTCTACTCATGTTTGACAATGTCACCAGCCAGCTCTCAGATGCTGCTGCTGTGTCTGTGGCTTGATGCTGTGCTTCCCCTTCCCCCATGATGGAATCTAACCCATTAGAACCGTAAGCCCAAATAAACTCTTCCTTCTCTAGGTTGCCTTGCTCATGGAGTTTCATCACAGCAGCAGCAAGGTAACTGATACAATATCACAAGTGAAAAGATAAACTGTATCCAGGCAGTGAAGGCTGAGCCTTACCCTGCGCCAAGGAAGGTGGAGGTGCAAGCAATCCAGCTGCTGGACAGAGCAGGAAGTAGGAGGAACACACTGATGGGACAGGATGGACCCCTCTTCTCCAGGAGGAGCTCCTGATCCCTGCTCTGCAAAAATATGGTTGGCCAGAGGTGACCCTCAAGTTTTCATGCAGATCTTATGATAGACAGGTCTTCTGGGGCATGTAAGAAATTGCTTGTTTCCTTTCCCATTGGAACGTTCCAGAAGCATCCTCGAGAAGGCCTTCCAGGACTGGAACATACCCATAATGTCTCTCACCACTGATAATATATTCTGTGCTTGTTGGACCTGGTGAGGCCCAAGCCCAAGAATGGAGTGACACTTCTGTGCTGATAGCTGTTACAGAGTCCCCACCAGGGTCAGTCTGAGAGAAGCCAGTACCCAGTGTGCCTCAGGAGGTCATGCATTGCCTACATGCCTATCTCAGATAACATGACATTTTTATACGCGTATATATTGTATCATGCTTAAATAAGGCTAGACATGTCTCCTATTAGTGCATAAGTGTAGTGTATGCCTGTGTGTGTGTTTGTGTGGGTACACACACGTGTGGATGTGTGGGTATCACATGTGTGAAGGGCAGAGGTAGGTGTCTTCCTCAATGGCTGCCCACTTATCTCAATAGATATGACAGAGTCTCCCATAGGATTGAGCTGGCCAGTGAGCCCCTGGGATCTCCATGTTTCTGTCTCCTTTCTACTGCAATTACAAGCATGCATTACACACCCATTTTTTCAATTTTATTTAATCACGTATATGTGTACGTCTGTATGAGTGTTTATACATATATGTGATGGGGGCATGGCTACCAGAAGAGGGCGTCAGATCCCTCAAAGCTGGAGTAATAAGAGTGTTTCTGGGATACCCAGCTTGTTACAGAAGTGCTCAGTCCCAAAATCTAATCCTCAAGACTGAACAGTGGTGTTCCTAACCACTGAACCATCTCTCCAGATCCACGCTCGGCTTTTTACACAGGTGCTGGGATCTGAACTGAGCTCATCATGCACTTCAGTAAGTCAGACATCTTGCCAACCTCCAGTTAAGCATCTCTCTCTCTCTCCCTTCTACGAAGGCCACAGCCTAAGTGTCACTCTCCCTAACTCTCCAGGAAGGAGCTGGGATGCTGGCCGTGATAATGCATCTGCGCCTGGTGAGTCCCATCTGCCAACCATCTATTCTTGACCAAAAAAATAAATAAGATAAACAGGACCTCAGATTACAGGGATGCTGTCCCCGAGGGGGGAAATATCAGACAGCAGAAACTCATGAGAAAGGCGTTGGCAGGACCGTGCAGAATGAGTCTGCAGGAGCCCTGCTGTCCCTCTCACAGGGCAGACAGCTGAAGCCAAGTTGGAAATACCAGGTGGGGGCCCTCTTCCTGCTTGAGCAGAGTTCTGTGTCTCTTGATTTCTGGAATGACTAGGAGAAGGTTTGACACACCAGTCCTCCATCCTGGACAGTGTCAGAGGGATGATGGCCCAGCCTCCAATTAACACGGCACGGAAAATCTTAGGTCCTGGACAAACCCTGCCACGGCACAGAGAGCAGGAGCAATCCTTCGTCATCTGTCAGGACATTTTAAGAACGAGACGAAAGGTAGCTGAGAGTAGGGGTGGTTCAACTTTAAGGTACATTTTTAATTAAAAGAAAGAGATCAGAGCCGTGATGCGGCATCATAAAGTAGATAATTTTACAGCTGGATGGTCTCCCTCTGATGTACTTGAAAACCATTTTCAAGCGACATAAAGTTTAACATACCGGTACATCTGCCTACCCGCTAGAATCTACATGGAATTTAAAATTTAATTATATTAAGGCTTTGCTACAGTGTGCATCGCAAGCACAGTAACCAAGTGGAACGTCAGTAGAATCTCCGCAGACAGCTTTGTTTGGTTGCGTTGTAGTCCCGTCCCCCCCCTTCCCACTGGAATTTAGTTCAGGGAACCCGGTGTTGAGTTTGACAGACAGTTGATGAAGCTGTCCGAAATGTTTACTGCGTACATAACAAACCCCTGGGGACCAGATTACTTACTCTTCCGGGTGCTGCTTGGGGGCCCAGCCCCTCCCTCCTTGCCTCCTCTGGGCTAATGCAGAAGAACAGCCATAGCAGGAGGGTGTCAGGTAGCCAGGGTGACCCTGTGAGGCTGGGTAAGGGTGAGACAGGGAGAGCTCATGACTCTGGAGAGGGTCAATCCAGTGTTAAGTTTGTGTGTGTCAAAGCGCACCTTCCTCAGACGGGAAACGTTTCCTAGTTAACCTATTAGCCACAGGTGCTTCCTCCGGTTAAACATGCAGTCCTGGCTTGGGGCTAGCTCAACGGGGAACGATTGCCCAAAGATTTATGAGGACCCGTTTTTCCTCGCCAGCACTGGAAGAGGAAGGGAGGGAGGCAAGGAGGGAGGAAGGAAGAGAGAACGAGAAAAAGAGAGAAGAGGAAGAAGGGACTGAGGAAGTATGAACAAGGGAATATGAGGGAAGAGCCCTCACACATTTTGTTATTCAGTTCTGTACAGTGTGAATTTTCAAAATCCACATAAATTCTTTTTATAATAATTATTAGCCATAAAAATGCACATTTAAATTGTGATTTGTTTCTTTCCAGTCATCGTATTTAATTTCTGGACTTTAAATTAATATTAAAGGAGTTAAATTAATATTAAAGGGGTTTTGGTTTTTTGGTTTTTTGGGTTTTTTTTTTTTTTTATGTTTGGGAGTCAAGGACACGGGCCCAAATCTATCTATTCTGAAAAGCTACACTGAATCCCAGGGCTTCATAGAGGGACTCCTGTCTAGAGACACTCTGCAGATAGGGATGCAAAGGCGAAAAAGAGGCAAAGAAGAGTCTGAGCACGGGCAGACGGAAGTACCAGTACATGAGTCTAAGGGGCAGCTTTGACATCCAAGGGGATCCATGAGGGAAGCTCAGAGACCATCAGGGCTGGAACAGGGACTTCATGGTCATCGGCTCACAGACCTGTATCAGGAGAAGAGCCTGCAAGGGTTAGCCAGGAAGTTAGGAGACAGTTCTGAGGGAGCCCAGGGCACTTCTGCCTTAAGAGGTCAGGACAATAAGAATTGCACATGGGGTTGGCACAGAGTGGTGGTTACAGCAGGAGACTAGGAAACAGCAGCTGGGACAGGAAGAGGTGACCAGCATGCCAAAGCTAATGGCTGGCAATACGCTGAGGACAGAGACAGGGCCTTTGATTTGGCGACCTAAGCGTCATGTTGGGGAGGAAGAGAATGGAGCCTGGGAGCAGAGCAGAGATGGAGGCAGCAGCTCGTGCCGATCCACTGAGAGCACAGAAGAGATTGTTGCAGCTCTCAGGAAGGCTTTAGCCTGTTCTTTAATAGGAGTCACCAAAGACTGCTCTGTGCTGACAGGAATGTCCCGGTAGAGAGGGGAAAATCAGGCTGATGAACAGCGAGGGGGTATTCATGACACTCCAAACAGATGAAAACATGAGATCCAACACATAAATGTGTCCAGGGTCCAAACGGGCTACCAACTGACCCAGGGCAAAGTGTGTCCTGCAGGTAGACCAGGCAGGGAATGGAGGTGCTATTGGGAGCACGCAGAAAGTCCCCTGTGATCCACTCTGTCCTCTCTGTGAGATATCAGTCATCTCTAACACTGAGTAGCTTGAACTTGAAGCTTCAGAGGATCCAGGATGAGATTTAAACCAGTATAGACTTTAGCCAGCGAGCATCACAGGGTGGGGAGGGCACAGTGTACACACGAAACCAGCACATACCCGAGCTAAGCACTTGCTCATGTTTCTAAACCTTGCACATAGAGAGCCAGGCAGGATTGCTGTGAATCTTGAAAGGGTCGCTCTATGAACATTAAAACCCAGCAAAAAAGCTGGGTGTGGTGGCGGTCCGTGCTTGTGATCCTAGCACTGAGAAGGGTAAGGCAGAGGGGATGGTGAGTTCTCAAGCCTGGGCTTCATAGTGTGATAAACCAGCAAATGCTATGTCAGAGAGCAACTCCAGTGATATGGAAAGCTGTAAAGAGAGGAGACAGCCCCTCATGTGACAGAACCCAAGACGTGAAACTCAAAGGTGCCCGAGAGGCTTCTGGAAGGGCAGCTGCACTGTAGCAGCAGGCTACAGTGGGGCTAGGAGTAAAGGTTGGGCACCAGGGAGACCCCCGCACTGCCTCCAGGGGCAGCTGAGCCAAGACTTGTGGGAGCAGAAATGGCTCCCACCTGAGCGGCCTGCTGGGAAGCAGCAGTTTCCCAAGGGTCCTGGTCTGGGAGCTCACTCAACTCCAGATCTCCTTCATGGCCTGGGAAGCACGGAGAAGTCTGTGGTCAGCCATACACTGTATCATCTCTTGTTTGAAAGCCCTCCTCCCATTCCTCGGACTATTTCCTGACTTCTGTGGGTGTTCCAGATTACATGTGCACGCGCACGCACACACATCTAAAGATTCCAAGATGACATCCGCAAACGGGAGGAATCACACAGTTTGTCTTTCTGAGCCTGGGTTACCTCACTCAGAATGATTATCTCCAGCTCCACCCATTTACCTTCGAACTTTGTAATTTCATTTTTCATGAAGGCCAAATATAATCCATTGTGTGGATGGACCTCACTTTCATTACCAGTGCTCAGTCGACAGACATCTAGGCTGCTTCCATTTCCTGGTTATTGTGTGTTGAGCAGCGGTGAGCATGGATAAGCAGCTGCCTCTGTCGTGAGGTGTAAAGTCCTGTGTGCATATGCCCCAGAGTGGAATCCTGTAGCCGGTCTATTCTAGCTTTTTGAGGAATCTCCACACTGACTTCTATAGTGGCCACACTTTTTATTTTTTATTTTTTCAAAGTTTGTTTGTTTGCTTGCTTAGAGATTACAACCCACTCAGTGCTCCCAGGCTGGACTAAAATTCATGAAGTAGCCCAGGTTGGCCTCAAAGTCAGCACTCCTGTCTCAGCCTCTTGTGTTCGGGGATTCCAAGTATGTGCCCCCATTCCAGACTAATTAGCTCATCAAAGATTTAGACCCAAACAGTACTGGAGAGTAATTCTTAATAATTCCCAGGGATTCCTAGGAGAACCAGCAGTGGCTCTTGCAGAACAAACACTAAATTGATAGCCCTTTGGCAAACTGAGAGAAGACAGAATCACCAGGAACAATGAAATCCATCACCATGCGTCCTACAGACAGTCGGCGTGTGGGAGGGAGCCTGGGGGATATTCTGTGGTAATTATTCCACTGTCATAACTTCGATGAAACAGACAATTCCTTAAAAGACAATGAATGTCAAGCTCGTGCAAAAACGTACAGACCACAAAACAAACTTTTATCTAAATTAAATGTGTAGTGAAAACTTGCCAGCAAAGGCGTCGGCTATTTTGCTCGTGAATGCCACCAAACATTTATAGAGGAGATAAGACGGAATCAGCACAGACTCCTCCACGGTATGGAAGACAGAACGTTCCCCGCTGGCTTTCTAAATGGAATGTTACTCTAATACTAAAGCCAGGCAGTGGCAATGTAAGGAAAAGAAGTTATCGGCCAATCTTCCTCAAATATGTGTGCCAAAAACCTTTCTCAAAGGAGAAGCATACCAAACCCCGTTACAAACAAGACAAGAAACTTCACACTCGAGTAAAAGATTGATTTCATATTCCAAAACTAAAGTAATTAATATGCTATTGAGAGACCAAAGGGAGAAAATAATATGATCACCTCAATACTTGACAGCATCCAGGCTCCACCCATCTTAAAAAACCCACAGAGCGCTGGGCCGTGGTGGCGCACACCTTTAATCCCAGCACTTGGGAGGCAGAGGCAAGTGGATTTCTGAGTTCGAGACCAGCCTGGTCTACAGAGTGAGTTCCAAGACAGCCAGGGCTACACAGAGAAACCCTGTCTCAAAAAACAAACAAACAAACAAACAAACAAAAAAAAAACCAAAAATAACAAAACCAAAAAAAGTCTGGCAATGTCCAACAACTTGGCACTATGCTTTCACTGGGAGAAGTTGGATAAAAGGAAGAGACCTCTCTGTACTATTTTTCATCTCTTGAGGACCAGTAATTATATAAAATATAAAAGTTAACCCAACCCCTAAATATCCTTGCAAATTATAAATGGAAAGGAAATTCTTCAATCTGACAAGATATATTTATGAAAAACTTAAAAGTTATAGTTGCCTGGCATGGCGGTGCACCCCTTTAATCCCAGCACTTGGGCAGCAGAGGCAGAAATATCTCTGTGAATTTGAGGTCAGCCTGGTCTACATGGAGAGCAAGTTCCGGGCCAGCCAGAGCTACATAGTGAGACCCTGTCTCAAAAAGCAACGTGAAAGCAAACCCGCGTGGAGTTCATATCGCGTCTGCAGTGGGAGACTTACAATTCAATAACAGAACACAAACCAAATTTTAAATAGGCAAAGATCGGAAAACATTTCATTACAGAAGCCACAGAGGCGGCGAGCAAGCACACAGGAAACTGTCAACATCACCCATCTTCAGAAATACAGCTAATGTGCCCCTCCACCAGCAAAGGTTTTTAAATGAGTGAGGGAAGGGGGGGCAGTGTGAGGTAATACAGTAGCTTGACCTTGTATACATTTGTTATTCCGGTGATGGTAGCACCTACATCACGGCTGTGTGCATATGCCAAGCTTATCATTATTGGGCAGAAAGCAGGAAATGTTGTGGGCTGCCCTGATGCTCTTTGAATTCTGATGTTAATTCTGCCTTCTCAAGAAGGGCTGCCCCCGACGAGCAGTCGATCACGTGCTCAGGTGATCCCATGTGAACCTTCTCCCCATTTTGACTGGCCAATAAAGGCTAGAGCCTGTGATTGGCAGTGGAGGGGAGAGGGGACGGGAGATTTGAGAGTGGGAAGTAAGTGAGTATAGTGCCCAGTCTAGGCACATAGCTTGTCTATATAATAACTGGATTGTGTGGGGTTTTTTATATGGGCTTATTGGGGTTGCAAATTCCTGCAACACATGTGGACAGTTTAACGTGACAAGTCACACCACAACCAAACGGTTAATAAACACACTTGTTGATCAAGCCCTGTCATCGCTCCATTTTACAAACATAGAAACTGGCTCACAATTGACAGAAACCCAGAGTCAAAGCTTCCCACGGCAAGGACACAGTGTAGACATTCCAAGGTGAGAACAAGACTAATTACAAAGCTCCTCACCCTCGTGGTGACTGTGCGCAGTACTCTGCATGGCGACTGAGCACAGTACCATTCGTGGTGACCATGCACAGTACTTTTCAGAATGACTGAGCAAAATGCTCTTTCAGGGAGGCTGGCCCTAGAGAGATGGTGGCCCCAGAAGAGGAGAGACTGAGCTGGGCCTCGCTGTTCTTTCATGGCCTTTCCAGGGAGGGCTCAGGGTTTGCCCCCAGCTGTATTAAGAACTGAGTGAACAGCACCCCGGTGTTCTAGTACCCAGTGGACCTAAATCCATGGCAAGTCTTGTCCCATAACTATCTCTGAGAGCCCAAGCAAGTGAATGGTATTTCCTTCGTGACTAAAAGCGAGACCAATAATCTTTTCTATTTTATAAAGTTCTTGTAAAAAATTAAAATAAACTGGAGTCCAGATTCCTCATCCTGAGTAAAAGGATCAGGGCAGTCAGGCTTTGTCTGTCTGCCTTGATCCGTCCACTCTGCCTCACCGCTCCAGGCTGCCTCTGTTGCTACCCCAGGGCCTTTGCACACACTCGGGTTAGTTACCTGAGTATTACCATGTAGTTTGCCTCATGTCTTAGCCAATAACTCCAGCAGCGCCGTCATCTCTAACCACCTGTGTGGGGAGTCTCCTTGACTCCAGGGCTGCTGATCTGAAATTCACAGGCCCAGGCTATGCTGGGAGTTGCTACAGTAGACCATCACAGCGGAATCAGTAAGAGAAAGGGCATGTGGGGAAGTCTGGGGAGAACAAAGCCTTGTCCACCAGGGAACTACCTCAGAGAGCAGAGTTGGGGTTTTTTACGTAGTGGGGGAGGGGCCCATGCCAGCCCTGTCTTCTCTGCACACACCAGACCAGCACACTCAGAGACTGAAGAGGGTTGGCATGTGATACAGCCATTTTCACAAGCACCGAGAACACAGAGGACCACTCTCGTGCCAGGAGAGAGACTACACACCAGCTGTGGTCCACGACTCTGGACAAGAAGCCACTTTGCAAGCAGGCTTTCCCAAAGACAAGCTCAAGGTTGTTCTGGGAACCACTGACAGGTCTAACAGGCTAAATCTTGTCTTCACATCACCTCCTGACGAAGCAAAGTCCCCTGTGCGTCCTGCACAGCCTTGGCTGCAGGGGTAGATTAGACGGAGCTGTGTCTGAGTTAACGCCTGTCTGCTGTGCTGCAGTGTGAGCTCTCCAAAGGCAGCCATGCTACCTGCTCGGTGAGGTGAGCTTTCAGGGATCTGTAGTTAGTGACTGAAGGATGAAAGAAATCCACAGGAGCGCCTCAGGAGAGGGCTCAGCCCAAGGCACTTGCTATGCAAGCATGAAGATGAGGGTTCTAATCCCCGGCACCCAGGTGGAAACCGTGGTGGGCTGCATCTACAATCCTACGGGGATGCTGAGCAACAGGTAGGTCCCAGGGACTTGCTGGCCAGCCAGTGTAGAACAGGTAAGCTTCAAGTTGAGTGAGAGACTGTCTAAAATGTAAGGTGGAAAGCAGTCAAGGAAGACTTCTGTAACCTTCACTCACATGTGCACATATACACAGGCAAGTGTACTGTACGTACACACACACACACACACACACACACACACACACACACACACACACACACACACACGCGCCTAGCAAAGCGGCTGACAGGCATTGAACACCAGGACCCGGCGAGTCTATTCTGATTAATCACTGACTTCCTGAGACCCTGGGGAGACACCAACAGCCCCGAGTGAAGCAGTGCTGTACAGAGGCAGCCTGGGACACACCTACGTGTGGTCAGCAGCCCAGAGAAGGCAAGTTCAAAGGCTGTACAATATGTGGAGTCACCCCAGGACAGCTAGCTGGGGTGACTCCCCACATCCCCCACCGCCCTTGGAAGGAGCAGAGATCCCAAGGAGTAATGAGAGACTAGGGTACCAACAGGCCGAGGCAGGAACTTCAAACCCCGTGCTATGCGTGAAACACCCGCTGGATCTTCAGCCCTTAGAAGAATGGAAACTGTAAAGCCTCCCCCAGGTCTGAGGAATGTGCAGTTAGTTTAAAGCAGGGGATACAGGTGATCAATACGAATCTTTGTATTTTTAATGGGAATCATTACTCAAAATATGTCACTGGCCAATCAATACAAAAGTTAAGACTCATCAATATTTAAATTTTTCCCATTGACATCTTATCATCCTGGCCAACAAGGAGTTCAGCACATCACAAAATCCATTATTTAATCTTTCGAGTTTGCAGAGTTCAGAATTAAACACTTCTTGGTCGGTGGGTGTCAGTTAGCAGCCTGGACAGAGGCTGAGCAGAGCCGATTCAGGAGGGGACAGAAGGACAAGCCATGGAGAAGTCTGTACCATGGTCAAGCAGGCTGACACACCCTGGCTGTGGAGCCAGCCGTCCTCTGTGATATCCTCTGTGACATAGGGGGTGGCAGTCTTGAAGGTGTGAGATTCTGGGGAGGTAGCCCCACTGTGGCCTCTGACACATGGCCTGGCTTCAGGCCAGAGCTCAGACTCCTCCAGGGGGTTTCTCAGGCTCATTTCCTCCAGCCCTACACTATGGTCCTATTGACTCTCTGTGTCTCTCTGTGTGTCTGTCTCTCTCTCTCCCTCTCTCTCTCACACACACACACACACACACACACACCAGGGTGACTCTTGTCCTTATCTCTTGTTTTTTATATATATATAGTGTTCTTTTCTACTGGAAACATCCCCACCGCCCTGCCCAGCCCTGGTTAACTCCTTCACTTCTTGGGTCTCAGTTTCTGTCACTTCTCTCTGGGAGGTATTTCCTTACACAAGTATGGATGGGGGAGCAGGATCTACTCCATTGTATCACCCACTGGTCCATCCAGTCCTGCATCCCAGTTCCCCAGTGTGGTACCTGGGATACAAGAGGGACCCAGTCTACACCAGATAGATGTATCCTGATCAGAAAGTGTCCCTAAAGCTGACTGGAAGAAAAGCAACTTGGATAGGGCTGTCATAGCCTAGGGGGCAGAGGTAAATATCTACAGCTGGCTCCATGCTCCTCATGGGTTGTCTAATGTGGGGAAAGAGGTGCTCCCCATGGGAACATGGGAAGCTGGGGCAGAGGATAGAAGACACAGAAAAATTCTCCATTTCCTACAAACTGGATATTCCATTTGAGGACCGAAGCCAGGCTTGGAGATTCCTGGGTGCTCTGGCGAGGGGACAGACATGGGGACAGAGGCAGGAGTGCCACTAAAAGTAGGTTTCAGAGAATTTAGTACCCATCCTGTCTTCCTGACCTACTGCTCTTGGCTCCAGAAACAGTTATTTCATTAGAGCATAGTCTCTCTTCTCTAAGAGTTCATCTCGAATGCTCGCAATCCAGCGAGGAGGGCATTGAATCTTCGCCTACGACAATTTCATTCCTGCCCTACTGGCCTGAGTCCTATCTTGCCAACACCACGCTTCATTGTGGAGATTCGGGAAGGAGACCCATGACCTGAAGCCTCAGGAACCTATGTAATACACGCTGCTGGCAGAGCCTGAGAAATGACTCAAAAATCCATTAGTGGACTGGCAAGATGGCTCAGCGGGTAGAGGTGCTTGCTGCCAAGTCTGACAACCTGAGTTTGATCCCCAGGATCCATGAGGTAGGAGAAAAGCCCAGTCCCCCACAGCCACGTGCAGACTAAATAAGCAGATAATTGCAATTCATTAGGAGCCCCGACCTGCAGTGAGGTCTTGGCTAACACGTCACCCTGACTTCAGAGTATGAACGTGTAGACAGGCATTGAAGAGGAGATTGTATTTAATCCTGCCCTCCAATGGCAAACAGAACATTTCAGAGAACTTGCTCCTACTGGCAGGGGCACCCTGTGTATGGCAGGAGGGTGCTGGGTGAGCGTCACAGAGCACAGGTTGGGGGACTCACACAGGAGAAGGTGTGGTAGTTTGAATATGCTAGGCCCAGGGAGTTGCACTATTAGGAAATATGGCCTTGCTGGAGTGGGTGTGGCCTTGTTAGAGTGGGTGTGGCCTTGTTGGGGTGGGTGTGGCCTTGTTGGGGTAGGTGTGGTCCTGTGGGTGTGGGCTGAAGACCCTCATCCTAGCTGCCTTCAGATGAAGATGTAGAACTCTCAGCTTCTCCTGCACCACGCCTGCCTGGACGCTGCCCTGCTCCTGCCTTGATGATAATGGACTGAACCTCTGAACCTGTAAGCCAGCCCCAATTAAATGTTAAGAGTTGCCTTGGTCATGGTGTCTGTTCACAGCAGTAAAACCCTAACTAAGATAGAAGGGAAATAGTTCAGAGAACAAAAGTGGGGGTCCTCACAGTCAGAGCAGTGTGAGCTGAGAGTGGCCAGGAGAGCCTCACAGTTCACAGTGTGAACTGAGAAAGGCTAGGTGCCGGGAAGGTGCCCAGAGACAGGACAGTAACCATGAGGAGAGACATGGTGCCCCAGAGCCTACTGTGTCTCTAAATGGCGTATATCTAGGACTGGGGTGCCACTCAGTGGGCCAGCATGTGCTCAGTAGATTTTAAGGTTCACCCGGCATATTAAAAGATCCAGTCCTATACATAAGACGCTGTGGGGTGACTGGGGGTGGACATCCTCGTGGGTCAAACCTAAAGTCACGCCCCTGGGTTCAGGCCACACAGGCCTTGACTACTACCATGCTTTCCTGAGATACGGGCACAGCCACACTGGCCTCGCCCCTGCCAGACCTCCATTCTTCATGTCACCTAAAGTACCCAGATGTGGAAAGCAAAATGAATGAGGAACAGAGACCAGGTGAGTGACACATCGGACTTCAGAGGCCTTGGGAACCAGAGTGAGCTCTCCAACCGTGCCTGGGGGTCCACAGGACACACTCCTTAGGAGGGAATGGGGAAAGTCACAGACACTGACAACCACAGGGGGCTGCAGAGGCTCAGGAGCTGCTGTGCTGGGCTTGCAGACATTTGAGAACGAAGGCATATCTATCCACCCTTTTGCCATTGTGACCCAATGATGTCACCTACAAAATTAACACTCAAGTAATGGTGTGATCAAGTTACCAAAAAGAAAAAAATCACACCAAAAGAAATCTCATGATGTTTTAAAGCAAATTAACGACCTGTGGTGGCAGTGGTGGTAGTGGGGGTTGGGCAGCATTCATAGCTACCCATGGCCATATTCAGTCACATGGGACCCACAGCCTTCAGGTTAGACATATCAAGTAGAGCTTCGTGGAGTGGGCAGACTATCCTCTGGGACTAGATGTGCTCTAGTCAGACCTGCAGAGTTACAGACTGGCTTTGGTTCTCAGGGGAAATGGGCTGGGCTAAGCGTAGGAAGGAGCCCCACAGAGCCACTGCAGTGTCCAGCAGAAGAGGGAAGCAAAGACAGAGATGGCCAAGCTTCACCTTTAGCACCAGGGAAGCCAGCATCAGGTCAGAGGCAAGCAGGTCTAGCTGCCTCACCCTTCAACATCAGCCCTGCAGCCATGCCTAGAAACCAAAGCCCGGACGGCAGGAAGACCCAGGAAGATGCCAGCAGATCCTCCCTAGACACTCCCAGGTACCATGTGAGTGGCTTACAAGTCACCAGCGCCCCCCTGAGAGATGGTACCAGGGAGGGACAGAAAGATACATGAGCCTCCGCCCCCCTGGACCCCCCCTCCCCAGCCTAGTTTGTCTCCCGGCCAGATGGAGACAGAATGACTCCCTACTCCAGGGCTACCTAGCCACCTCTCTCTTTGCTACCGGTCATTCATGGAGCACCAGCAACCAAGTGCAAGGAGCCTCTCCTCTTGAACCTCAACTGTGTACCCCTCACCAGCAGGCAGTATACAAGGGCAAGCCCACCAGGACTTCTGCACCCTCAGAGACATGTGGATTCATAATCAGTTATCGTGGGCCTGTGTTGGGTGTGTTTGCCGTGGCCCTGAGAGCTTCCTGGCTTTTAGCAGGCCTCTTCGGTGTGAGAATACCTGATCATTCGTTAGCAACCTCAACATGCCATTAACTGTACCATCTAACTCCTGCTCAGGTTGGACAATTTACCCACCTGTTTGCCCACACCACGTATCAGGAACTGTGGCTTGCTTATCTCCATGACTCTGGGTACCCGTCTGGATGCCCTGTGCGGTCTTTATGCTTTTACTTATTTCGTCGTGTGTATTTACTGTGCCTGAGCATTCACACACAGCTTTGCATTGTACAGTGAGCACCCCCAGCCCAGCCCCAGCCCAGCCCCAGCCTCTGTTCACTTGCCCTCTCCTGTTAGTCCCCTTTGTTCCCCAGGTAAAAGAGAGTCGCTGTGGTACCTCTCGGTGGGGCGGGCGCTGGGGACTTGTAAGCCACTCACATGGTACCTGGGTTATCCTGGGGAGGGGGCTTGGGTATCCAGCAGGGCAGAGATGCTCTGGAAGCTCATTTCTGGGAATACCATGGAGCTTCTGGGCTCTGAAAGAAGCCATGGATGAGGGTTCTATATGTAAACTCCTAGGGTCAGGGGTCAGTCACCTGCTGCTTCTCCTCATTTCACAGTGGCTCCTCTACTTTCACGTCATATGCATACACGTGATCTTGTGCATCTGTAAAACCTAGACACCACAAACGAGAGCAAGCCTATCTATCTCCGAGACCTCGCTTTCAGCATCCCCTCCAGCTGCTCCCACGTTCATAACCCCGCCCTTCAGGACTGACAATGTTTGCCTCTGTTCCCTGCACTGTAGATGTCTATCAGGGGCCCGCTGCCTGGATTAAATCCACTTGTCAAAAAGAGTTGTCATTCTTTTTCTTAAAAAATAATTTTACTTTAAAATGTGTGTGTGTGTGTGTGTGTGTGTGTGTGTGTGTGTACAGGTGCCCATAGAGGCCAGAAGACGGTGTCAGGTCCCTGGAAGCTGGAGAGCTGGAGTTGCAGGCAGTGGTGAACTGCCTGGTTGAGTGCTGGGAACCAAACTCTGGTCCTGCAGAATGCTTCTAACCACTGAGCTATCTCTCCAGGCCCTAACCACTGAGCTATCTCCCCAGGCCCTTTTTCTTCTGTATTTATGCATGATATGTACGCATGTGCGTTCATGTGCACGCCAATGTGCACGCGTGTGCATGTGGAGGTCAGAGGTGGCTCTCGTGTGCCTTCCTCGATCACTCTTCACCTGATTCTCTGAGATGGGGTCTCCCACTGAGCCCAGAGCTCACCATTGGTTAGACTGATGGGTTAGTTAACTGTACAGATCTGGCCATCTCTACCTTCTCTGGTGCTAGGGTTACAACATACATACACCACACTCGGCTGTTTACATGAATTCTGGAGATCCAAACCCAGATCCTCCTGCTTGGACGACCAGCATATCACAGCTGAGCCATCTTCCCTGGCCCCCGTTTTTCTTTCTTTCTTCTTTTTTATTATTATTTTTGGATATTTTATTTACATTTCAAATGTTTTCCCCGTTGGAAACCCCCTATCCCCTCCACCCTCCCCCTCCTCCACCCACCCACTCCGTCTTCCCTCCCTAAAATTCTCGTACACTGGAGCATCTAACACCTTCAGGTCCAAGGGCCTCTCCTCCCACTGATGGCCAACAAGGCCCTCCTCTGCCACATATGTGGCAGCGCCATGGGTCCCTCCATGTGTATTCTTTGGTTGGTGGTCCAGTCCCCGGGAGCTCTGGGGGATCAGGCCAGTTGACACTGTTGCTCCCTCCATGGGGCTGCAAACCCCCTCAGCTCCTTCAGTCCCTTCTCCAACTCCTCCATCCGGGACCCCACACTCAGTCCAATGGTTGTTCGAGCATCTGTCTCTGTATTTGTCAGGCTCTTCCTGAGCCTCTCTGGAGACAGCTTATCATGCGTCCATCAGCAAGCACTTCCCAGCATCCACAAGAACGTCCGGGTTTGGTGGCCGTATATGGAATGGATCCCCAGGTGGGGCAGTCTCTGGATGGCCTTTCCTTCAGTCTCTGCTCCACACTTTGTCTCCATATTTCCTCCTGTGAGTATTTTGTTCACCCTTCTAAGAAACACTGAAGCATCCACATTTTGGTCTTCCTTCTTCTTAGGCTTCATATGGTCTGTGAATTGAATGTTGGGTATTCCGAACTTTGGGGCTAATGTCCAGTTATCAATGAGTACATACTGTGTTTGTTCTTTTGTGACTGAGTTACCTGGTTTTCTTTCTTATTAAGACAGTCTTTTAGCTTGATCTGGCCTGGAATTTACAATGTCGCCTAAAGTAGCCTTGAATTTTGATCCCCCTGCCTCAGCTTCTCGATTGCTGGGGCAGCAGCCGACTTCACCATAGGTTGCTTTGATGTTTGCTTTTGAAGTCTTAAAACCTCACCTCAGCAGTTAGTTCTCATCCATGCTGACCAGTGAATAACATTTCAGGTGGTAACAGGGACACAGTGTATCAAAGCACGGAGCCTGCTAGTTATATCTTCATCCCCATTCGGGTTTTTGGACAAGTGTGCAAACGTGTCACTCGGAGCACTTCCCATCCCTTTGGGTCCTGACTGGCCCCATTTCCCTTGTAATGAATTCCAGGATCTCCTCGATGCCTGAGGGCCACGCTACCTGAAGCCCGCTCCACAGACTGCTTGTGAATGTTGGTGGTGGGTTCTCTTGTCTCAGCCCAATGGAGGGCAGGACCGCTCTTTTTCTCAACATCCTTCTCTGTGAGCCCAGGTTAGCACCCTATGAGCAGGAAGTCTGTACCCTCAATCTCACCTCTGTGAAGCACCACAGGGGTACTCACTAAGGTACCGCTTAGAAGAACCAAGGAAAGGTCACACTGGTAACTTTGTGTCAGGTTAATCCTCAGCAGATCCCCAGGTGAGACAGGCTTTCAATCAGCAGCAGCTGTGTCTTCATTGTCCCTGTGGTGAGTCAGATCCCTGCCCCCTCCCTGCAGGAATGCCAGTTTTCCTATTGTGGGGGTTCTCTGAGCCCCTCCCTTGTGCTATACATACACACAGCTGCCTGCTTCACCCCCTGAGGGCTCCCAGACAGACCCAGAGTGATCACGGCAGCCTGTCTCCCCAGGACAAAGATTTCCCCTGCACTTTGGGCTCAAGGGTCCGTCCACATTGATGCCCCAGCACTCACACTTCTCAGGACACAATTAAAGATGGCCGGCTTGATTCTGCTGATCGCTTCGCACTGGATAGAAGGCTGAGGCCCCCCGCCCCCATCTGCATCTCTTTCCTGTTTGAAGCTCTGGCTTCTATGGGCTTCCCAGCTTCTGCATTGAACTAGTCTCAACCTGAGACCCCAGCAGGACAGACAGAAAGGTGGGGTTCCCACAGCCTCACAGGAGCTTAGGATTGGTTTGGAGGGAGCTTGAGCCAATAGAGTCATTTTAATGAAAAGGATCAAGAGCTAGCAAATCCTTGGGGGGAACAGAAGGTGTTTAATCCTTTAATTTCTGAAATTTGAACTGACATTAGGGGTCCTTTAAGAGCTCTGTCAAATTAGGCAGTGCCTGAGCTCCAGACCCCAGGCTGCCTGTGAACCACGTGGGTATCCGGAAAATACAGGAGTTAGAAGTGACTGACTTAGCAAACATTCCACACAGTGCTCTGTACCCCTGAACCCCCACACTCTGCTCCTCAGCATAAGCCTTAGCTCCTGAGGTCCGCTCATGCACAGACACACATGCCCTGATGTGGCTCTTCGCTCTGGAGTCTGTACAGCAAGCTCCCTCGGGTTTCCTGCCCTTCCTTCTATCAAGGTCCCTGCCTGAGCCCCTGACACACAAAAGACTGTCACCAAACACATTCCCCCGCCCCCCGTGCTGCTCAGTGCATGTTTGTACACACAAGTGAAACACTAGTTATCTGTGTTTCGTGTATACATAGAGATAGGACACTCATAACAGCAGAGAACCTGAAGCCATATGTGGAGACAGTGAGAAACAGCTCTGACTCTAAAACCATCTCTGAAGTAAAATATTAATGCACAGAAGCTCGGACGAAATGGGCTGTCCATTCTACAAGGCCCTGGGCCTGTCCCTACCCTTAAGTGACAGCGTGTCCTCCCTCTTCCCCAGAGGCTGCTGCTTCTGTCAGCAGAGATGAGAGTGTGGGAAGCTTTGAGGTGGGAACCACGCCCATGACTCAGCACCGGGCTCCAGGCCTGAAGAACACAGCCTTTGTAGGAAAGCCCCCTGGCTGGCGATGCTGACTGAACTGCTCATCCAAAGCCCTCTTAGGTCCCTGGAGGGCTGCGACACAGAACAAGAGCTTCTCTAGGAAAATCAGAAGCTAAGACACGGGGCCTGGAGAGATGGCTCCGTGGGTAAAAGAGCTGGATGAGTGACCATGAGAAATTGAGCTTGGATTCAGAACCCACCGTGTAAAAAGCCAAGCCTGGTCGAGTATTTCCCCTTATCCACAGTGCTATGGGAGGTGAAGAAAGGATCACTGGGCTTGCCGGCTACCGACATAGCTCCAGGTTCAGTGAGAGCTCCTGCCTCAAAGAAATAAAGTGATCAGTAGACCCTTGACACCCTCCTCTCCCGTCCGCAAGCACGCACATATGAACCCGGAACCCACACGTATACCACCCCTCTCCCCCACCCCCACCTCCCACCACACAGCACTGAAGTTCAAAGGTCATTCTGCAAATTTATTGAGGGGACTTTGACTGGGGGTTCTCCACCCAAGCCAGAGTGAGTAGAAGGCACAAGGAAGACCAGACATTGAGAAGAAGGAGAGCCAGTGAGGCCACAAGGCCAAGGGCCCTGGGATTATTTCACTGTCTGATCCTCTGGGGCTAGAAACCTGGAGAGGCAAAATCTCTTGGGTCAACATGGCCTCCTGTCAGGAATTTGGATTCAGGAAGCCAGCACATCTTCCGGTCTGCTACGGTTTTGAAGCATAAAACATCTCACTAATGTGAGGGAATAGCATTAAAGGTTAATTATGAGCCGTGGAAAGGCTACTTTTGCATATTTCACCTCTTGGACGAAAGCTGCCTTCTCATTATTATGCTAGAATATAAATTAATCTGTGAAGCACTTAAAATGTCACAAAATCTTCCTTATAATGTTAATGGCATGATCCCGTATGCCCGTGTGGCCTGGCATGTCTGTGAGGCCTTCTTGCCCAAGTCTGTCTGTCCTAGATGTTCTGACTGGAAGCCACTTGTCCACAGTCAGTCCTCTAGTCTAAAAGCGAGGCACCCTTTCCCCAGACTGGCTTCCACTCACCCCCCACAAACCCCACCCCCACCGCTGGCTCCTCCCTCCAGTCCTTTGGTTTAATGGGGCCACACAAGCACAATGACAAGAGCACCCATGGAAAGCCCACAACCCTCAGCCAGCCGCAGTCCTCAACCCAGGAGCTGGTTTGGCTGACACAGCCTCTGTCTATAGCTTCTGACAGAAAAGGACGATTCCAGGCTTAATAAAGTTAGACTGGGTTTCGCTGAATAATTTATCTGCACACGTTGCACTTTGGCAAGTTGCTGCCACATGTGCTTATGCCAAGCTCTCCTGGAGTGAGCTTAGAGCCTGCTGTGTAGGGACCAGGAGAGGTGGGGACACAGAGCTGCCAAAGAAGGCTGCTACCAACAGGCCAGAGGGAGAAGCAGGCGGAAAAGGGGCATGCACACCCAATATGGCGGTCTACAGAGGCAGAGCCTCTGCCAGGGAGCGAGCCACGAACTAGGTAAGAGAATGAGCTCAATTCTGCAATCGCAGCACCACACCCTGGAAAGAGAATCCCTGGAGACATGGGGCCAGCAGGGATGGCTCAGCACTGTGTGACTGTGATACCCCATCAGGTACCAAAGTCCAGAAAGAGCCAGAAGCTGAGCATGGTGTCCCAAGCCTGTCATCCTAGGTCTCAGAAGACCTAGGCTACACAGCAAGACCCTGTCTTAGTCCTCTCTACAGCAAAAGGTAGCCAGAGATGGACCTCTAGGGAGAGGGACAGGGAAGGGAAACAGGAAGTCTCTGAAGCTAACCAAAAAGCGAACATCTGCTGGTCATTTACAAAGGAGTCTAGAACCCGAGGTGGAAGAGCGCTCACTCTTAGGCAAGATCTGGAGTTGGCCTTTGGCCAGGCTCCTTTTCAGTCAGGCGCCCTTGATCAGACTATTCACGCCTAGCCTCCGTCTTCCCTGTAAGGTTGGGAAAGATAGAACCTAACTCCTCAGGAGGTACACATGCAGGAAGTCCTGCAGGGAGCACACCCGCCTCCGCATCCATCGCCCCTGCACCCACTGCCCCTGCACAGCCTCCCATGAGGAGCTCAGGCAGGGGCCATAGATACAAATCCAACCTCCCGGCATGAGATGCCTTCAGGGAATTGCTCCCCTTTCTGCATGTCTCATTTGGTCTGCAGCCCTGGAAGGCAAATGTTCACCTCACAGGGCTAAGAGGAGGGAAACCTAGTGCTCAGAGGGATGAAGGGGCGTGTCCCCTGTTTATCTGCCGTCACGCGCTCAATGTGCTCCGGCACACAGCAAGCAGAGGTAAGGGGCACTCAGGCCTGTCCTTAAAGGTTCCCTTCTTAAAATGACGCTAGACTGCCAACTGTCTGCTCAGAAATGCTCAAAGGGTTCCTGCTTCCCAATAGAAGTCTCCAGAAAAGCCAGGTGGCAGTACTTGCCATGTCTGTATCTGAGAGGCTGGAACAGGAAGATCGCAAGTTCTAGGCCAACCTAGGCTACATGGCAAGATTCTGGGAAAGAAGACAAGAGGGAAGAAGGGACCAGCATAGGCTACCCAGCAAGGCACTAGAAAAGACAACAAGAGGGGAGGAGAAGGGGGCAGGAGGAGAGAAGAGAGAACGGGAGTGGAGGGGGGGGAAGAACTGAAAGGCTATATAACTACATTGAAACCCCCTAGACCCCATCTGTTAGGTCCAAGGGCAAAGGAAGGTTCTGACAGGAAACTGAGACTAATCCACTGAGCACGGTGTTCTGGACCTCTGTGTGCGAGACAGATTCACAGACAAGGTCAGAGGAGAGTGGATCGGAGACTGAGATCAGCCGAGGGATGTGGGTGGCCCCTGGCAACTGGAAAGCAAGAGGGCAATGCCTCCAGCTCCTGCTTCCCCAGTCAGCCCAGCCTTTCAGAGGAAAGCACCAGCCACTTGCATAGGGCATCTGCCCCACAGAGCAGCAAGGCAGCACGTCTGGGCAGCGGCAAGCCTTTCTTGGCTATAAGAGAAAACAGGAGAGTCACTGTCAGGACATACAGGGTCCCTCAGAAGGACCCTGGGTCATTTTCTACTGGGAAGAGAGCCATTTCACAGGGTCCAGCCCCACGAGAGGGACAGGGCTGTGCGTCTGAGGTAGGTACAAGCCACCTACCTCCCTTGGAACTGCAAGAGTCCAACCCAACTTTGAAAAATGCTCATTCACCTGCCCTGGAGGGTACTTGGCTGTGTGTGAGTGTGAAGGGCCTCCCAGACCGCTGATTAACTGTAACAAGAAGAGCACCCACTCTCCCCTGCAGCGGGCCTGAATAATTCATAGTCTGCTTGTTTGAAGGGAGCCTCGCAAGGCAGGGAGCTGAACTGGGTCAGGCTGGCCCAGCCTGCTGGAGCAATTCAGCCACTAGGTCATTTTCAAACACAGAGGATAAGCAGTTGCAAGCATTAATTATTGGCTTCTCAACTCTTTCTGAAGCCCGGTGGCTAAGGGGGAAAAAAATCGCAAATTGGTGTCTCTTAAACCCCTCTGGAAATTCCAGCCGTTCAGGAGAAGGAGAGTCTGAAAGGGAAAAGGGGTAGAAACCCTAAGTGGTCAGGGTAAAGAGATATGTGGCCCAGGAAAACTGTTCTGCTCCCTGTTAGCCGTGTGCCCCCTGGCAGCTTCTGGAAGCCTGTGTGTGGCAATATCTAGATTTCCTGAGCAAATTAAGCTATCACCTCAAGTCCAGGAGCAAGATCCAGGAAGGAACTGAATGAATCACTTGAAAGTCAGATAAATTGGAAGCAGAACTGCCTCGGGCTGTAGCTAGCTCATTTCCTCAATGACCAGTGCTCACTCTCCAAACCACCAGAGGCAGGAGTGTTAAGAGGCTGAATCTACACAATACGAACCGAGCAGTAGGAGGCAGACCTGAGTCGCTCCAGAGTCCCCTCCACACTAGCTTGACCCCACCCAGAGCTCATTGGTTCTGTCTGGGGAGGGGTTAGGCTACCAGAGTTCCCAAGTTCTAAGGACTCTGCTTTGCCACTCTGGCCAACAGAAAAATGATTGTCTTCCTATGTTTACCTAGGAACCTGACTAGTTGTCTGGGGTACCATAGTAACCATAGACTGCTGCTCTGTAGACCACCCGGGCCTGCAAATGGGTTTCCACGGCAGCTGTAGGCTGGCTCCTGAGGCTCACAAGGAGATGGTGTTGTGACCAGTCATGTTTGTCTTGGGCACTGGAGGATCAGGCATGTTTGCCACCCTGAATCCATCTAGCCAGCGTGTGTGTGTGTGTGTGTGTGTGTGTGTGTGTGTGTGTGTGTGTGTGTGTAACATATGCATGTGCACATATCCTTATGAGTCACATGCAAAAGTGAGGTGGCACATGTAGAAGCGTGTAGAAGCGTGTAGAGACTCAAGATCAACCTTGAGTGTCACTCCTCAGGCTGATTTCTGAAACAGGGTCTCTCAGTGTGTTTGGCTAAGCTGCCTGGCCAAAGAACCCGAGGACCCTCCTTTCTCAACCTTGCTAGCACAGGGGGTGTCTTAGTCAGGGTTTCTATTCAAACATCATGACCAAGATGCAAGTTGGGGAGGAAAGGGTTTATTCGGCTTACACTTCCATGCTGCTGTTCATCACCCAAGGAGGTCAGGACTGGAACTCAAGCAGGTCAAGGAGCAGGAGCTGATGCAGAGGCCATGGAGGGATGCTGCTTACTGGCTTGCTTCTCCTGGCTTGCTCAGCTTGCTTTCTTACAGAGCCCAAGACTACCAGCCCACAGATGGTACCACCCACAAGGGGCCCTCCCCCCTTGATCACTAATTGAGAAAATGCCTTACCGCTGGATCTCAACTGAAACTCCTTTCTCTGTGATAACTCCAGCTTGTGTCAAGTTGACACAAAACCAGCCAGTACAGGGGCTTACAAGATCACATGACCATGCCTTTTTTTTAAACGGGTCTTGGGGATTAACTCGGCTCTTTATGCCTGGACAGTGTTTTAACAATGACTGAGCCACTTCCCCAGCCCCCATCCATCCATCTCCAAGAGAAGGAAGTTGAGTCCCAGAGAGGGACACATTACTTGCTGTGGGCCAGCTCTGCCTGATTCCCCTCATTGCTCATGGCCTGTCTTCTCCTAATGTATGATGATGACAGGTGGCATCTGAGTGGCTTCGTCATCCTACCTGGAACGTACAGGCTGTGTGACCCTTCCCTTGACAGGGACCGGCACCAACAGGCTCCCCGCAAATGACATGGGCAGATGTCACTTGGGAGATGAGCAGCTGAAGAAACTGGCTCTTGTCTGCCAGCTGCTAGGTTGCAGGGTCACATCAGCAAGGGACTGAGGGCAGCTCTGAGGTAGCAGCCAGCAAAGAGTTGGGTCCTCAGTCTGACAAACTCAGAGGACCGAACCCCTCCCATGGAGCAAGCTTCGGAGTGACCTGGCCTCCACTGGGGCCTGAGATGAAACTGTAGCTCCAGATGACATGGTCACTACAGCTTTGGCGACCTGAAGTAAATTCGGTAGCTCGGATGTCCAATGATTCTTACCGAGCAGGCAAGGAGAAAGGATGGGTAAATGCTATTCAAGTCACCAAGCTTTGAGGTGATTTGAAGACAGGTTCACCAATTAATAAGAGTATATTGGACGGGAGAAGGTGAGGCATCTGGGGCTCTCAACACAGCCCGCTGGGCACAGATGCCTCCCTGACAAGCTCCTCCATTCTGCACACTAGCCTGATGACGTTGGGACCCAGGTTTTCAGTCTCCCTCCTTCCACCCTTAACCTCATCTCTTATTCCAAGTCAAGAAGAATTGCTTTGAGTGTGAATCTGAGCAATCTGAGCACTCGGGAGGCAGAGGCAACGTCCAGGGCCAGAGCCAGCAAGATAGCTCAGCATGCGAAGGCCCCTGCCACCACGCCTGCCGGGCCGCATTCCATACAGGCACTGGCACGGTGTGAGGACAGAACAGGCTCGTGTGGGTGGCCCTCCACACCTGCACCAGGGCCCTTCCAAATGCACAGACACATGGATGAATTTAATTCTCTTTATTTAAAGTCCAATACTCAGGAAGCAGAGGCAGGTGGATCTCAGTGAGTTAAAGGCCAGCTTGACCTATATAGACAGTTCCAGGCTAGTCAAGGCAACATAGTAAGACCTTGTCTCAAAGAAAGTATTTTTAAAGAAAGTTTAAGGGCGGCCAAGGCTACATAGGGAGTTCCAGATCAGCCAGAGCTATACAACCATTGAAGGGGGACGAAGAGAGAAAGGGAGTATGAGACAGGTAGGGAGAGAGAGACAGAGACAGACAGAGACAGAGAGACAGAGAGAGACAGAGGGAGAGAGAGATTATATGACAATGACTTAGGACCTCTGCCATCACTATGCACAACTCAAGATGCAGGAGCAACAGAGGTGTGTGTGTGTGTGTCTGTGTGTGTGTGTGTGTGTGTGTGTGTGTGTGTCTGTGTCTGTGTGTGTGTGTCCAGAGGCCAGGGCCACTAGAGACTCTGAAAAAAATCACCGGAGACACACAGCAACACCCAGTTCACATGGGAAGTGCTGGCATAACTCCCTCGCCTCTGCCTCAAAACACTAAGTACCATCATCCTTTGCACTCTCCAAATGAGGAAACTGAGGCAGGACATAGCTAACTTTCTGCTAAGAAATGGACACAACAGGGGTTCAAGTCAAGCGTCTGGCTCCTGACCTCCACAGAGCCACAGCCTCATCTCAGCTTTCCTGTGGACTTCATGCTATAGCATGGGGTGTCTTACTGTGGGCAGCATGGCCGCCTGGGGTCCGATTATGCTTTGATGTACAGGGCTGTCCGGAGCACTGTAGGATAGTTGTGGGTAGCAAAGGCGTGAACAGCCAGATGCCGGGAGCACATCCTCTCCCATCAGGACAACCCAAGCACTGTCAAGTGTCGTGGCAGAGGAAAGAAACCATCCCTGGCTGAGAAGTACTGCAGGATCTGGGGGGACCCTTGGGGTGACCTTCAAATGTTTCCATCCACGCTCCCTGTACTGGCTGGTTGTGTGTCAACTTGACACAAGCTGGAGTTATCACAGAGAAAGGAGTTTCAGTTGAGAAAATGCCTCCATGAGATCCAGGTGTGAGGCATTTTCTCAATTAGTGATCAAGGCGGGAGGGCCCCTTGTGAGTGGTACCATCTGTGGGCTGGTAGTCTTGGGTTCTATAAGAAAGCAGGCTGAGCAAGCCAGGGGAAGCAAGCCAGTAAATTACATCCCTCCATGGTCTCTGCATCAGCTCCTGCTTCCTACCCTGCTTGAGTTCCTGTCCTGACTTCCTTTGGTGATGAACAGCAATGTGGAAGTGTAAGCCGAATAAACCCTTTCCTCCCCAACTTGCTTCTTGGTCATGATGTTTGTGCAGGAATAGAAACTCTGACTAAGACAAATTGGTACCAGCGTAGTGGGGTATTCCTGTGACAACCTGACCATGTTTTGGGGAGGACTGAGGAAGAACTTTGGAGCTTTGGGCTGCTCTGTGGGATGTTGTGTAGGAGCTTGGAAGATAACGTTGAGAACAGTGCAGAAGATGGAGGCCTGGCTTGTGAAATTTCAGAGGGAAGATTAAAACTCTTATAACGGCTGTTGCTATTTTGACTGTGAAGATTCTGTGGTTTTGGTTAGCTGGGGCTGAAGAAATCAGCTGTGATTGACAAGATACCAGAACTACTAAAGCAAAACCATTACATTGCTGGGACTATTGATGCTGATTAGCTGGAGCTAAGATATTAGCGGTGATTAAAAAGAGACCAGCATCATTGGGGTGACATCTTCTGAGAACTGTTTTCTGAGAGCACAGAGGCTGTGTTCCAGAGATAGCCAGGGTTGTACCTTGTGCTATGGCTGGACTTGGTAATGTGTAAGAGTCACCCAGGTGGTACTGGTTTTGAAGGAATGAAGGAGTCATGAAGAACAGCTGAGGCCTGGGCACTGTGAGAGGCCGTGGAAGGCCATTGGTGAAGGTGCAGCCTCAGTTGCATTGATGCCCAGGACTGAAGGGGTCATGCAAAGGAGGTGAGGCTTGGCACCATGAAGAGAGCCTATGA
>CM052702.1:135516381-135591961 GCA_028551405.1 Uromys caudimaculatus
GAGAAAATGCCTCCATGAGATCCAGTGGTAAGGCATTTTCTCAATTAGTGATCAAGGGGGGAGGGCCCCTTGTGGGTGGTACCATCTGTGGGCTGGTAGTCTTGGGCTCTATAAGAGAGCAGGCTGAGCAAGCCAGGAGAAGCAAGTAAGCCAGTAAGGAATATCCCTCCATGGCCTCTGCATCAGCTCCTGCTTCCTGACCTGCTTGAGTTCCAGTCCTGACTTCCTTGGGTGATGAACAGCAGCATGGAAGTGTAAGCTAAATAAACCCTTTCCTCCCCAACTTGCATCTTGGTCATGATGTTTGTGCAGGAATAGAAACCCTGACTAAGACACTCCCTAAGCAGCACACAGGCACGTGGACAAGGGAGCCTTTTGAAACAGACCACTATAGATGGAAGTCCTAGTGTGTAGAGCTCTCTCACCTCTGGGGTCCCAGCATCTGGAACCCTCTCACCGCTGGGGCTTGTGTACATAGTCAACAAGTATGTTTCAGTATCTGAGCTTCAAGGGTATCTTTTCATCACAGTGAGCCAGTCTTCAGTCAGCCTTGCTTCCTTTTTAGGACCTGCCAGACTCTTGGCAGCCTAAACACAAAGAAGCCATCTGGCCAAAGCAGGCCTCCTCCCGGGTGCTCTTTGCGTGGTCCGTGGCTTCCAGCCCCTCTCCCCACACCCCTTGACCTCTAGAACCTTATCACTGATGCCAAAGATACCAATTACCCTGTAGTCTAGGGATGAGAAACGTCCCAATGTCATTCTCCCCTCACCTATTCAGCGCACACTGTCCCCCAGCACAGCCTGTGACCTTCTGACTGACACTCACCCTCCCCAATACTGCTCTGCTGTTTTTCCAATGAAATCAATTGCAACCGATTGATTGCGACCCGTTTGGTATTCCTTCTCCAGCTCACGTTCACACACACACACACACACACACACACACACACACACACACACACACCCCGCATGCACCACAGACTTCTTGGTGTGTGTCGTCCAGTCTCCTCCCGGGTCATCTCCTGTGTGTGACCTGGCTCTCCAAGTAGATTCGGGGCCCTGCTCTCTTCTCCTGCCTGCCGCAGCCCTGGGCTCACAGCAGACACTTCATAAAGCCTTCCAGACAGGCCGGGTGACATGGGATCACACTTTGGTGTCTCCTTCCCACTCCCACTTACCGCCCACTCCTTGTATCACAGGCTGCCCCTGGTGGTTCAAGATTCCTCCCCAGAGGCAGCCACTTCTGTCCGTGCAACCGTGATTGTATCTTAACTCCCAAATTAGCCAGCCCGGTCTCCCAAACCAGAAGTAATCCCCGCACCTCCCACGTCACACCAGAAAGGCAAGAGATTAGCCACCTGCCTGCCGGAAGCCTACTTCCAAGCCAATTAGGAATAATTTCAGGAAAGTGGGTTCAGGAGTTGCCGCATCCAGAGCCCCCCTCGGACGCAAAGGCTTAGCGTAGGATCAGTGTCCTCCTGGCAAACAAGCTCCATTGGAAAATTCTAACGAACAGCTTGGTAGGGTAGAGACAGCCTGGCCCACTGGATTCGGAACACTCCCGGGTACCCTGCCACTGAGGGTGGGTGGGTAGAAGTGACTGGAAACCATTAAGAGAGACACTGGAGTTTTTAAAAAGCACTCCGATAAGAATCAAAGAGGCCTAGGTGGAGTCCCAACTTCTGTGGCTAATTAGTGCAGTAGCCTTGGGCAAGCAAAGCAGACTGAGCCTGCTGCCTCACCTGAGCGCCATTAAAGAATCTCCCCCTCTCCTCCCCTCTTCCTCTCCTCCCTCTCCTCCCCTTCCCACTCCCTCTCTCCCTCCCCCCTCTCTCTCCCTCCCCTCTCCTGTCTCTCGCCATATTCTTTTGCCCAGGTCAGTATCTCCCACAGGCATTACCTGCTCCTCCGAACTATGAAAACTTGAAACCCTAGATTCCAAAGGGCTTTGCAAAGCCACAGACAGCATGCAGAAACCTTTTTCGGGACTGTGCTCTTAGCAAATCAACATAAACCAGATCTAAAAGGAATCAGCTAGCTAGAAGACACAAACACAACCGGAAGCTGCCACTGCCCTGTACTAGAAGCTCTGACGGGTTAGGAAATCTCTGCACACACACTGGAAAACTTGATGGGGAACCCCACAGCTGTTTTCAGACAGATGTTAAGGTGTGCATGCATGCGCGTGCACACTCACACACACACACACACACACACTCACACATGCACACTCACACACGCACACACACTTCTTTCCTGGGATCTAACCTGGGCTAACACATCATGCTGCGATTCTGTAATTCAGGAACAAACAACAAATAGCTCTGAGCTTCGGCTGAGGCTGAGGAAGGCAGGAGGAACCCCGGCTCTGCCTGTCACATGACTCTGCCTCATCCTGTGTACCCCAACACCGGTCCTGGTCTGGGGAAGCTCCCAGCAGACCTGAGGAACATTTCCAAAGCAAAGGTCTGGTGATTTCTGTGAAACAGACCGGTTTCCAGAGGAAAGAGCCCGAACTTTCCGGCAGGAGTAAACTCACAACACAGTGACCTTAACTTAGTAAATTAATTCCAAAGCACAATTGTTTTCAATCCTCATTTAAAATCAGCCTTCGTTAATCTAGATTT
This sequence comes from Uromys caudimaculatus, assembly GCA_028551405.1. NCBI lineage: Eukaryota > Metazoa > Chordata > Mammalia > Rodentia > Muridae > Uromys > Uromys caudimaculatus. The sequence continues at coordinate 135,519,008 of CM052702.1, forward strand.
AATGACATAGGAAATGGAAATTCCCTTAATAAAATAAGTTATGAATATTTATCATCCCATTTTACCTGAAAATTGAATAATTCATCAATTAACTTTACTATTAATTATTTAATGCAAAATTAATAAACTGAGAAACTCATATGGACCCTCACAGACCCTCTGGCACCAGCTTAGGAAATTAGGCCCTGGAGAAACAGTGGAGCTATGGGAAGTCCCAGCAGACACAGATGAGAAGTGGAAGCTGAGGTCAGAATCCTTTTAGACCCAAACTGCTTACTCATAAAGGGAACGGAGAGGTTTTATCCCCCCACCTTGGAAGTCTGCACCACAGCCAAAAAAAAGGAAGTGCTCAGAGTCTGGCAAGTCTTTCCAGAACAATCCTCCCAGACATCCTCTGTTGTCTGTCACAGCATCCATCAGCGGTAACACACTCAGCAATGGACCCAGGGGAGAAGGCTGTCCTGGCCGGCCAGGTCCACAGTGTGGGGCGCCTCTGCCCTGGGCATCACTCGGGATATCCAGGTGATGAGGAAAGATGCATGCAGAGAGGAGGGGTGTGGGTTGCCAGGGTCACAGAGGCAAAGGGACAGTGTTGGCAGTATGACACCTGATGCCCTGCATGCCTGTCCCTCCATGCTCCTGGTTGGTCCTTCTGGTCTTTCCTTAAGTGAGACCACGTCATCTCCCACACACCATCAAGAAGAGAGCACCTCTGTCTTCTCATCCACCATGGACAAGAATGTGTGTGTGTGTATGTGTGTGTGTGTGTGTGTGTGTGTGTGTGTGTGTGTGTGTGTGTTCATGTGACTTTGTGTGTGTAGGCATGTAGGTGCTTGACCATATGTGTGATGGTGGGTGGGGAGACCAGAGGTTGGCTCTCTTGGCTGTCTTCCTCTATCTCATTCCACCATAGTTCTTGAGACCAGGTTTCTCTGAACCTGGATCTTGATAATTCAGCTTAGATGTGCTGGCCAGTGAGCTCCAGGGATTCTCCTGTCTCTGCCTCCCAAGCACTGGGGTGGCAGGTGTTTGCCACCAGGCCCAACTTTTACATGGGTGTTGGGATTCAAAGTCAGGTCCTTGTGCTTACTCAGAAGGGACTTCACTGACTGAGCCATGTCCCCATCTCCAACAGCCACTTACTGAAACACACTAGTCAGACTCTCCACTGGGAGCCCACACACCCCACTCTCTACCATCTCAACCCCCTACCTCCCACCCCCACATCCCCAGTCCCCCATGCATTCCTTCCACGGCCACTATCTCACTACGCTGTCCTGCAAGAGCTTTTGGTCCAGTCTTACACACCCTATTTCCATCACACTGTGGCTCTGTGTAGGCCACACAGTCATGACTAGTGACAATCTGTTCAGCTGTGAGTTCACACGTGCACTACCAGGCAGGTCTCTACCCCAAGCCCAGCCTCAGGATGGTGGCCTGGCCATCATTCCCATTCGCCAGTCTACTGGCTCAGGGGCACCTCTCCCTGCTCCCCCCCCCCCCCGGATCCCACTTCTTAGAAGTCATCCAAGCTTATCCACTGTTCCATCCTGATTCCCAGCTCAGCGCACAGCATAGCTGCTCAGAGAACTGACTGAGGAAATAGAAGAGTGGACGCCAGCCAACAGCCAACCACCTGAGGTGGGGATGCGGGTCCCTGCGGTTCTGGAACAAAGGGGTTCGTTTTTAATCATGGATGAAGGTGATGCCTCTTCCCCCAGACAGAATTCTGTCCAGCTCAGGACTAGAGGACAGCTCCCCCAATGCATCATGGGATCCTGTGACAATGGAGGCAGAGGGCTGGACCTTACGTGACAAGCGCAAGGTTGGCATGTTCACACCGCAGGCTTAAAACCTAAACAGCTTGTCTATTTTCACCCCTCCAAGTTTGCTCTTTGCATAATTTCTGCCTTGCTCTACAACTCTGCCTAGGCTGGCAGCCGGCACACATGGCTGATACCTCAGTCTAGGCACCAGCTGCCGTTTCCCATACAAACTCAGTTCCACCACAGCCCAGTGCCATTCCTACTTAACTGCCAAAAGCAAAACAACCTGGCCCAGAGATTCCTATAGATCACAGGCAGGGGGTGCTGGGAAGCCGAAGTGAGGGAGCCTCGCAGAAGCCATGGCCAGTCCCTGCCCTGTGGGACCAGGCCCAGCCCTGTGGGACCAGGCTCAGCCCAACCCTGGAGCATCCCTCACCCCTAGAGAAGGGTGTCTTAGATTGCTTTCTTTTAGTAGACATTTTCCTCTTCTCATGGAAACTCCTCCCAGTTAAACCACAGCAAGGCCAGAAGGACACCTTCCTAGAAGTCCTTTTCTCACGGGGAGTGATCACCTCTAGAAGGGTGTGTGTGTGTGTGTGTGTGTGTGTGTGTGTGTGTGTGTGTGTGTTGTATATCTGTGAATGTGCATATGCATGTGTGCTATGCGTGTGTATGTGTTGGGAACTGTGTTTGCATTTATATGTGTCTATGTGTGCCTATGTATTACGTACACGTTTAAGCCTGTGTGTTCTGTGTAGGAACATGTGTTGGGTAATTAGGCTTGTCTGTACATATGTGCATGTGCTTTGTGTGTGTGTGCATGTTATGCTGTGTGTGAATGTTTGCACACTCACCCCTGTACACATCTCAGTGTATGTATATGTGCGTTGTATGTGTACATATTGGGTATTGGATATTGGTGGAAATGTGTGTTCACATGTTATGTTATATTGTGGGGTGTGGACATCCATGTTTACATATATCTAGCACATGTGGATCAGAAAGCTGCGTGTGCCCACGCGCTGTGTTTTCCTGCATGTGCATATAAGAGAATGCCCGCGTGTATGCAGGACACACACACACAGTGTGACGCTCCTGGAGGGAGAGGCCGGGCTTGAGAATCAGGAGTGAGTTCTGCCCTTTGTTTTATTTAGCTTGAACTTTGTAGCTCCATCACAAAAAGACTGCGGGAAAGCTAAGAATAGCAAAGCCAGCAACCCCTCCTGGCCGAAGGAGAGGACTGGGAACCACGCTGCCAGGACATCCAGACCTTCGGTAATTACTCACCACACGGAGACTGAGAGATTGCCAAGGGGTCGTGTGGAGGGACACAGGCTTTCCTACCTTGCCCATGCAGTGAGCCCAAGGGCCAGGCTACCTCCCTGCACTCAGCAGCAATGGAATAGGTCATCACTGGCTAGGGACCCATGACAGATGCCAGTGCAGGCACACTGCAGAGATGCTAGACAACCTTAATTCTTCAGCACAGGATGGAGCAGCAATGTTAAGGAGAGTCTGACAGGCAACAAAGGGGGCCTAGAGGAGTCCATGGCCCCTGGCAGGGCAAGCCAGGGAACCAGGGATTGTGTGAGCATATTGGAGCTTTGCCAACTCTCAGAACCAGTCCTCACTGCCTAGGGGCCAGAAGGCAGCACCACACAAGCAATGTCATCCTAAGACATCCAAGTACAACCCATGAAAGGCACCTGGATGAAGATAAAAAGGCCCAAATGTCACCTTCATGTGTAGCTCTTGAAATGACCATGGCTGTTTCCTGGACCCCAAAATTAGGCCCAGGGAGTGGCCACACCACATCCTTCTGCGAAGGCCAGGGGGGCTCTGCCATTACACGTGCTAAGGAAGCTACAGCTCTGGAGTTTGATAAACCCTCTTACATCTCCACTTCACACACGTCGCAGCTCCTCCAGCCCTCAAGGAAGATGGAGTCTGGGGCGCCGTCTGTCTCCTGGAGATGAACTCCAGGCAGCAGCACAGAGTGAGTGAGGGATACTGAGGTTTGAGCACCGTCCCTGTCAGAAAGCGCACCCTGGGGAGGGAAGGCCACCCACTCGCACAGTAAGAGAGCTGTACCCCCCCCCCCCAGAGCATACAAAACAGTCAAAAGATAATGGCCATGCCACCAGAAGAGAGGAGAGCACACACACTGCAAATCTAGAGGTAACTCAGGACCAGGAGGGGAAGAAGCGCCCACCTGGAGGAACGGGAGTGGGCCAGAGGGCAGGCACGAGGCTGGTTCTCCTCAGCAGCAGCCGAGAACTTCTTGACATACTCATCTATGTGCTCACACATTTTAAAGAAAGCTAAGATGATGGAGGAGCATGATCAACAGCAGCTAGCCACGGTCTGACCCCAGCAGGCTAGAGATGTGGCCATCAGTGTCTGCAACAGGACCTGGCTCCAAGGAAAAGGGGGACGTGATGAGGCCAACGGTCAGCATTCATACCAAGAACACTCATAAAACACACATACATGTACATACATATACACACAAACATACAAAAACATATATATACATCCACACATACATCCACACATAAACATATGTACGTAGATATATATACACACTTATACATACACATAGATACACATACATACACACATATACACACACATACATAGATATACACATATAGATACACATATATACACATGTATACATACATAGATACACACACATATACATACATAAACACAGATATACCCACACATATAAACACATACATACATACACATACATAAATAAATGTGCATACATAAACACACACACACACACACACACACACAATCAGTGCTACCAAGTCTACAAGCACTGAGGACAGCTGAGGACACAGGAAGCTCACCAGTCCTCCAACAGAGCCTAGTATAGGTGGTAACCTTCCCGTCTGGGCAGCTGGAAGACTCTGCCTCTGTCTTGACCACTTCAGTAGACCTTGATGAAGTTCCTAGGGGCTGGTTTCCACGTTGTCTCCCCATTTGGCATTCTATAACCCCAAATAAAGAACCAGGATCTGGGAGAGACCCACTTCCACACAGGGCTTAGAGAGGTCCCCAGCACCACCAGATAATTTATCAGGATCTGGGTCACAGCTAACCCCTCAACTCCAGAGGACAAGTACCTCAGGCAGTGAGGGGGCTCCCTGGAGTCTTGAAAGGCCTCCAGCACACATTCCCTGGTACCACCCTTGCTGCTTTGCTAGCAGTGGTATAGTTTGTACTTGTTCATTCACATATGAGGAATATGTCCAAACGCCTGGGACGTAGCACATGTAAGCAGGTCACCATTCCAGTGCAGTGCAAAGGCCACAACATCAGAAGGAATGTTTTTCCACTTAAGGTTGAACAGAATCCCTGAACTGCCCTGCTGCTGTATAGCCATTCAATCAGAATTGAAATATTCCCTGGGGAAAGGTGGAGAGAGACTACAGAGACTCAGGAAGTGAAGGAAATGTACAAGTCTCGGGAAATAAACACAATCCACAAGGCTTAGGAAATTCCTAAAAGTTACAAGACTCCTGAGATTACAGAAGCAGTTACAATTACTGGGAAGAGGAAAGTCTCCCTGAGCCTGCCTTCAAGCTACTCAGAGATCCAGGGACGTAACTTTGGTGAGGGTCATCCATGGCCCAGAGATGTAGAGCCTCTGGGTCAGACATACTCCTGTAAGTAACCCCATACATTCCTTAGTTCATAATGATAGGCCAGGGCCATTTGTTACACTGGTCTGTCCTCAGTGACCTCTCTGACGTGGCTAGATTGTTGTTTACACAATACCTGGGTAAGAGAATGCCCTCCCCACTGACTCCACCCAAAGCAGAGCCACAGGGAAGAGTGGGCTGAGCTCGATCTTTGAAAATGAATCAGCTCTTGGGAGAACCCGAGACAGCCGATAACGCAAACCAGGTATGACTGGTGGAAAGAGGCAAAGCTGAGCTAACCATACGACATCCAGCAGCCCTTGAGAGGGGTTCCTGTCAGTGACCCTCAGAAGAGGCAGCTCATCCAAGACAAAATGTCCACCCATCATTACGGGTGAGGAAGAGCAGGATCTGAGGTCAAGAGAACCTGAAAGGTAAGAGGAACCCCCAGAGCCCCCACATTCTCCTGCTACGGCTGCCTCCTTCATCTCCCTGCGTCTGTCTTCCTGTTCAGAGTTTTACTGCTTACTGACCAAAAGCATTTAGTGTTCATTATAGGAAAATTCTATTACTAGGCCCCTCTGTGTCGGTGTGAAGGTGCTATCTATATCAATCCAATTAATTAATTAGATAATGAACGGAGTTTTCCAGCTCTCTTCTCACCAGCATAAATAGGATTCCTGGGAAGAGATGGCTCTCACTTCGATCTTAAGCCTCACCCACCCTGGCTCACAGGGAAGGTTGTAAGCTTCCCAGGGAATGGGAAATAAATTACCTGGGTTTCTAAGTCATGTTCTGCTCAGCCGTATTCCGCACCCAATGCTGTGCAGGGCCTGTTCCCACCATGCTGGTTCTGCACTGCCTGCACCTCAAAGTGGGAATGAAGGGGTCCAGCCCACTCGGGGGGCCACCTGACTGGCACAGTCAAGCCACACTGGCCCACAGAGGAGGCCCTAATTGGCATCTACATCTCGCAGCTGCTACTGAGAAATGGTAGAACAATTTCCCTGGCTGTTTTCTTACTCTCTGCCACCATGAGCTAGGTCAGGAGGAGATGAAGAGCTAGCTATATTCCTGGGTTCAAATCCCAGTTCTAACGCCATCAGGCTTGGGAAGTCCTGTAGTCTTGCAGCCCTTTTCTGCCTGCCAGAACTGTGGTATGGGTTTTAAGATGTGTGTGTGTGTGTGTGTGTGTGTGAGAGAGAGAGAGAGAGAGAGAGAGAGAGAGAGAGAGAGAGAGAGAGAGACTGAGAGAGAGGGAGAGAGGAGAGAGAGAGAGAGAGAGAGAGAGAGAGAGAGAGAGAGCAAGCTCATAGGATGTCAGATCCTCTGAAGCCATAATTACAGGTGGTTATGAGTTAACCCAATGCGGGTGCTGAAGACCAAACTTGCATCCTGTGGAAGAACAAAAAGTGCTCTCAACCTCTGAGTCATCTCCTCAGCCATAGTATGAATTTTAAAACACAGCGCCAAATCCGTAGGAAGTGCTGAAGAGTGCAGAGCTGGCATGCTGGCCAGTCCTGGGGCTCTATGTAAGCAGAGAGAATGGTGTGGCGTGCATCTCGGCTCCTGCTTCGCAGCACCCAGAGCTCCACCTCTTACCCATCCGGTTCATCTCACTTGCACATGGAGGGGAAGTGCCAGGCGTTTGGGTGACCCGAGAACAAAGGCAACAGAAAAAACCTCCGTTCACACATGGGTTATAAGAAATAACTAAACAGAAAAACTGTGAAACAGCACCAAGCACCAGGAAGAGGCAAGGGGCCTCTCTGGATGGGTGTGGGTGGCATTAGAAAGAACACCGAGGAAGGGGACACCACACTAACTCCTGAAGGATAACGCTCTAGACAGAGGGAGGGCCCTACTCAAGGTCATGGATCCCCCTGGCAGGGTGGGGAGGGCGGAGGCCCTGCAGGTCTCAAATGATATCATGATCTCACTCAACACACAGCAAGAGCCAAATAAAGATGGCCCCAAGGTAAAGTTTTCAGGCTTAAGATCCCAGCTCCTTATAACGAAATGTGGGCCATTTGAGCATTCCTCACTGAGCCTTGTGGCAACCTCACTGCCACTCTGAGACCCTCAGCCCCGGAGCATCTTTGAAACACACCTCATTATGAACAGGTGTAAGGGGCTTCCGGGGCCTTCTCTATAATTGGGTTGAGATCTGATCTGAGCAAGGCCGATATTTGTCCCTAATGCCCCCAGCAAGCCTCAGAGACAGGCGTGGGTCCCTCCGCAGTTCCTATACCAACATCTATATGTGGACTGATTACAACAATTAATTTAATAAGGATTCTTCCACACAAACAATGTATCATTTTATTAGCAAACTCTATAAATGTCAACGGTGCAATTCATTCTTATTAATTTTCTAAAATGAAATTAACAGTAGCTGCAAACAGAACTTGTATTGCCGTCCTATTCCGCAGAGTATTGGTACCATTAATTCCCTAATACCGGGAGGCTGGCTTGTAGGGACTCAGCAGTTAACCGCACCAATTAATTTTAATACTGGAAATGGAGGAGGGGGATCCAAACTCAACAACTAATTTAGGAAGGTCCTTGAACAACCGGGGCAACTTGTCCTTCTCCAGGGATCAGAAGCTTTCAAGCATAAACACAGATCCTGCATGAGACTGTAACAGCAGTCCGCGTGTTCACTCTGCCTGGAGGAAAGAAATTCAGACCCCCAGAGCCTGAAGGAAATCCACTCGGTGTCTGACGCCTCCAAGGTCCAGGCTTCCAGCAGGCTGGGGGACGTGGCTCACAGGCAAGAACAGCGATGGCCTGTGAAGGACATGGACATTCACACCTGCGAAGCAGGTGACAGATGTTATGTCCCCTGTGATGCTCTTGAGGACCCAGGGAAGACAGACTGAATAGGAGCTCTACTTCTAATAAAGAAGAAAAAGGGGTGGTGGGGGAGGAGGCTGGGGATGGTGGTGCATACCTGTAACCCTAACACTTGGGTATCTGAGGAAGGAGAGGGGAGGAAAGGCGTGGAAGAGAGTGAGAGAGGAAGGAAAGACGGAAGGAAAGATGGAAGGAGAGATGTGGTGCTTTTTAAGGAATTTAAGATTTTCATACAGTTGTCACAATGCTATGAGTGACAGATCCAAGCCAATATGAAGCCCCATTCCATCTCCTGCGCTCTTATCCCTATTCCTCATGACAAGAAATCTCTTGATCCATTAGACTCCAAAAAGTCACCGAGTTCAGTTTGACCAGAAGATAATCCCCCTCTCAACCGATCTCCAAATTCCTGGGCTTAAGCGTGAGAGAGAACTCCTGCCTTGCAACGTTCTAAAGCCTAAAGCACCGTGTTCACAGCGCGCATGCGTATGCATATGCGTAAGTATGCGTGCGTGCTTGTGCTGCGTGCTGTGTGCGTGCCTGCTTAAAACCCACCGTGTTCTGGAAAACTTCACCCGGGCTCATAAATAGTTCTTTTCTCCAACTTGGATTCAAGGGACATGGTGGTCACTATTAGTACCTGATAGAATCTAGAATCACCTAAGAGAAAGCTGCGTGTTTGCTTCTTAGCACTTCCTACGATAAGTTAATCAAGGAGAGAAGACACGCCTTAACTGTGGGTGGTACCATCCCAGAAGAAGTGGGCCGAGCATTAGTGTGCATCTCTCTCTGCATCGTGACTACAGACTCACTGTGGCCCAGTGGCTTCTCCCTCCTGCCACCCTGCCTTCCTTGCCCGGATGAACCGTTCAACCTCAAACCTTGAGCCAAAATAAACCTTAGCTTTCTTAAGTTGGTTTTCCGTCAGGTGCTTTGTCCCAGCAACAAGAAAATGAATGACTACGTCCATCGCAGGAGCCAACAGTCTAAAAGCCAGAACCCTTTCATGCATAGCTCTGGATGGATAGACGGGTCACACGCAGGACCAAGGGTGCACAGAATGCATCTCATCCTAATCCTGGTTCCAGCTGACAATGCTGAAGACTTTTGTACTTGTCCACACGTCACAGACTGAGAATTCCACTTCGTAGACTCAGCCCTGCAATCAGAGCGCTGCTGGCCACCTTCAGATAACATGAGCACTTGGCCCTGTCACTGCTAATAGAAACGTCGTAGCAATTGGAAGAGAGGGGCTGCAAATCTCCGACGGTTTAGCATGAAACATATCAAAAAATAAAAACGTAAAAGAGCCGTGCAGGAAATAAGCTGTCTTTAAAATGAGCCCCGAATCCCAGGATCACCATTTCTCACCTATGATCATATCATTGCCGTGCACAGGACACGGGTCAGCTACATTTTCAACAATTCCGTCCAGTCCCGGGTGGCAAGAGAAGTTAAGTGTTTGCGGCAGTTAGTGGGTTCAAGGACATTTACTGCGTAATATTTAGCCATTGCTTCTGATTTGGGAGCGCTCCCTCCCAGCAATCGGGGGTAACCCGACTTTATTGATGTAGAAAACATACCGAGGTCCAGGCAACAAGTTAAGTTAGTTTTCCTTTTCCAAGAATATCTGCTGCTGATGGCAGGTGGGCACTTTCCCAAAAATAAATTGCCCCCTGCCCTGCACCTGTCTGATACGTTTCTGAGTGCCTGGCTGAAGGATGGAGCCCAGAGCCATCCTGTGAAAAGCCCCGACAGCTGTTGCCCGGCGTCTAAGCCTTCTCATTGCGTTCACTATCCGCGTCTTGGACCACTTAATGAGTGCTCCCCTTCACAGGCCACTGAGCACAACATGGCCCTGTCATCTCGTTACCCTGCACTGAGTGGCTGGGTCCGGTAATCCATGAAATCAATCATCTATTCTCACCATATAGAGTTGAAAAACCGTGATGGCTGGGACATTACCTTGTCTTAGGGGATGTGGTTAGCCATTCTTCGTGTTTCTCAAATGTTATTAAATAAGCCGCAATTTCCTGAAACAGAAAAAATAAAAAGATAATGATAACAATTAGCTCATGTTGGACCCTGAGAAGCAGAAGAAAAAAAAAGTTGTTATTTTTTTTTTTTTTTTTTCCCGGTTGCTGTGTGTATCTTGGCCAGGCTGGAGCTCGGACTTTTCTGAAAAAACGTTGACCCGGACTCAGCTTCTCTTTTGATTTCTTTGATTCTTTCCCACTCAACCAGCCACACAATCACCATCAAAGCCTGGGTTTCAAAGGAGGAGTCAGTGGCAAGGACAAAAAATACTTCTCTGTGGAAAGAAAACATCAGAAACCTTTGAGGTCCCAAATGCCATTCATCCGAGGGAGGGAAGCACGTGCCAACAACCGGGCTCGGCGTGTACTCCACGTCTCTGAAACAGGGTGCCTTTCAGCCTCCTCCCCAAAAAGGTGCATCCTCTCAGCTTGACTCCCAACCCCCACCCTGGAGCCAAATCACAGAGAGACAGAGACAGAGACAGACAGAGAGAGAGAGAGCCTTTCCCACTGTTAGTAGCTTGATCTATTGAGCAGAGTCTCAGAGAAGAGCCAAGTCAGCTGAGTTTCAGGCAAAGACTGAGAAAATGTGGGCACCTAAAGGTAAATTAAATATTTATAAAGACAACGACATCATCACAGATACGAATGCTGATTTATTAATAATTTCTACAAGAAGCCAGAGAGAGTCACTCGCGTAAGTCACTGTCCCATCTCTTAGGTATGACATGGCCCATTACTTCCAGATCTAAACAGATCTGCTAACATGAAATTGGCTAGGATTGTAAGTTAATTAAGGTTGGGTTGGTACACATCTCCCTGGATCTTGGTGGCAATATGACATGGAGATTGCTGCTGTGGACTGTCAAGGAAACGCAGAACGTGGGGGTGGGGCTCCCTTTCAGCTCCTGCTGCAGCCGAAGCTGCTCCAAGCTTCTCAGAGTAGAGCAAGCGGTCTGCCCAGAGGCCAGGAATATCCTGAGCTTAGACATAATTGTTCTGACACTTGTGACCAGCAATGGTCCACATCCCCTTGGGGGAGAAGGAAGAGACACAGGTCAGTTACAGGTAGAAATATGACCCACCATGACATGAAAACCACTAGGCCAGTGAAGACCAAGAGCTTCTGTGATCATAGTTGTCTTAGTTGGGGTTTACTGCTGCGAACAGACACCATGACCAAGGCAAGTCTTATAAGGACAACATTTAATTGGGGCTGGCTTACAGGTTCAGAGGTCAGTCCATTAGCATCATGGCAGGAGCATGGCAGTGTGCAGGCAGGCATGGTGCAGGAGGAGCTGAGAGTTCTGCATCTTGATCCAAAGGCAACCAGGAGAGACTGACCCCTAGGCAGCTAAGAGGAGGGTCTCCAAGCCCACCCCCAAAGTGATACACCTCCTCCAACAAGGCCACACCTCCTAATAGTGCCACTCCCTGGGCCAAGCACATTCAAACCACCACAATAGTAAACGCCCATTGCCACACATATTGGAAACAAGAGCACAAGCCACGACAGCCTGGTAGACTGCACCCCACAGAAAGTAATGATAGAGGCAACTGCCTCTTTGTCCGAGTGCCTACCATTGATTTTTAGCTAAAGAAAGAATGAGTCCCTGTGCCTTTTGACATTTCTTTCCTCTCCTTGGGAAAAATCCTTCCCTGGGCTCTCAGCATAGGTCAATAACCCCATGCCCCGGCCAGCCCCGTTTCTCTGGTCATCCATCCTACACTCTCCCATGGCGCCCTCCTCGGTGTGCAGGATTCATCACCGTGTGGCCTAATTGCTTGTTTACTCAGGTAGCATCCCCATCGGACCATGCGAGAGTAAGGGCTATGTCATCGCTGACACATTCACAGGACTTAATGGTGTCCTGGGGCACAGGGGGAAACCTGCGAATGTCTATTAGATGCAGGATGAGTGGGTGGATGGGTAGTTGAACAGGTGGGTGGGCAGATGGACGGGAAGGTGGATCACTAGATGGGTAGGTGGGTGGCCAGATGCACAGGTGGATCGAGGAGCAGATGGATGGGCAGGGAGATGGATACATAGACACAGGGGCAGGGACATGGATACATAGACACAGGGGCAGGGAGATGGATACATAGACACAGGGGCAGGGACATGGATACATAGACACAGGGGCAGGGACATGGATACATAGACACAGGGGCAGGGACATGGATACATAGACACAGGGGCAGGGACATGGATACATAGATGGGCGGGCAGGTGCGTGAACAGATGGGTGGATGGTTGTGGGGGTGGGTGGACTGGTATGTGGGTGGGTGGGGGAGAAGGGTGGACACTCTGTAATTAAATATGCATTCGTAAGTGAAATGTGTACATGTCTTTCTGTGTAGTGGTACATGTGTTAGGTAGTGTGTGTGTGTGTGTGTGTGTGTGTGTGTGTGTGTGTGTGTGTGTCTATGACTGGAGATAGTTGACTTGAGACCGGAAGACTTACAGAACTGGTTTTGAAATAGGCTTCCCGGTTATTTCATTAACCGAGTTGCCGCAGAAAGGCAGCTCAGTGTCATTGTACAGTGCCTCCCTGCGGTAAGCAAATAGACCTGGCCTCCAGTCGGCCAAAGATCAGCTGCCTCATGGTAAACACATGGCATAACCCACGCAGACCTCAGAGCCCTCTGCACAGAGGAAAACATCACCTCTAGGGGTAGTTATAGAAATGGTAGTCCTTAAATCACAAACAGCCATGGTGTGTCCGTGGATTAAAGCTTCCATGTCTAGGGGCCCCTGAGGCTGTAGCAGGTGATGAGACAGTCCAGGCCACTGCTGTGCTATGGACCTCTCTCCCTAGCCTCCACCCCGACAACCCACTCTCCCACATTCATGCTTACAATGAATGGTAATGCCGGAATGACCGTTTAGAGTTGCTGGTGTCAACCGTCTCAAGCAAACATTGCATCCCATGTGGCTTTATAAGATGCTGGCGGCAGGGCATGCCCACCATGCACATGGTCAGCCATGGGTTGGGTATCAGCTGTCTGCCGTAACTTTAGCAGACTTGGTTTCCAGAGTTAGCTTCCATGCGGTCTAGATGCCTCATGTGCTGGCTAGTTTTATGTCAACTTGACGCAAGCTGGAGTCATTTGGGAAGAGGGAACCTCAAGTAAGAAAATGTCCCCATTAGGTTGACCATGGGGCAAGCCTATGGTACATTTTCTTGATCATTGTGAGAGGGTCCAGCTCACTGTGCAATGCCAGTCCTGGGGCTATGAGAAAACAGACTGCACAAGCCATAGGAAGCAAGCCAGGGGGCAGTGTTCCTTTGTGGCCTCTGCTTCGGTTCCTGCCTCCAGGTTTCTACCATGAGGTCCCTAGATGACAGACTTTGATAGGGAACTGTAAGCAAAAATAAAACCTTTCCTCCTCAAGTTGCTTATAGCTGTGGTGTTTTATCACAGCAATAGAACCCCCAACTAGGACACCCCAGATCCATGCCCTAGCCAAGGATCACACCCCAGTGACCCTAAAGATGGGGTGCAGTACATTCTAACACCCTTGCAACTCTCACTCTACTCCACAGACCCGCAGACCCGCAGACTCATGGACCCACAGACCCACAGACAGACTCACAGACTCACAGACAGACTCATGGACCCATGGACCCATACACCCACAAACCCACAGACAGACCCACAGACCCGCAGACCCGCAGACCCATGGACCCATGGACACACAGACTGGCAAACCCACGGACCCGCAGACCCACGGACACACAGACCCGCAGACCCACAGACAGACTCCCAGACTCCCAGACAGACCCACGGACCCACGGACCTTCAGACCGGCAGACCTGCAGACCTTCACAAACATTCTCCCACCTGCATCCACCACAGCCTATCAGGATTTCCCACCACTGTTGTCCCCCAAACAGGAAAACCTCTCTGGACCCTTGCTGCACTAAAGACACTGACTAAGCATCTACTGTGTGTCAGCCCAGCAATAAGAGCATGGTGAAGGCTATATCATACTTGAACTCACAGCCAAGGAGAAGGGAAAGACATGTCAGCCACCGAGCAACTACACAGCCCTGTTACTGCCGGGCCATGGTGTGTTCAACCGCAGAGCCAAACAGTCTGCACGGGCCTACTAAGCCAGTGCATAGGCAAGCAAGGGACCAGGAAATCACATTTGTAATGAGCTTCCTTTGACCGCTAACTACTTCCTTTTCTTCCACCAAAGGAGGTGCGTGCGGGCGTGTGTGTGTGTGTGTGTGTGTGTGTGTGTGTGTGTGTGTGTGTGTGTGTCTGGTCTGGGTGCATATGCAAATATGTGTGGTGTTTCTCCCAACCTGTGACACCTCCCACCCAGCTTGGAAGAATACCTATCCCACTTAATACCAGCTTTTCTAAGCAAGAAAACTAGATCCTTGCACCCAGATCTGGCTCCTGCATGGTCAAGGTGACTGGACTTGACTCCAGGCGCTGTCACATGCTGCTGCTGGCCTCCAGATGTGCTGGAGCTGTCTGGGTCGCCCGTCTAATCCCAGCTTCATGCTGCACAGTCTTACTAGCCTGTTGCTCTTGCCAGAGTCTACCCCCCCTCACCAGAGGGCAGGCAGTGGCTGGACATTGTCCTTTCAAAGCTTAGGAACTCGCTGGGCAGATGGAGACACACATACCAAGGAACCAAACACTCTCATGGCGATGAAGGGATGGCTCAGTGGCTAAGACTGTGCACTGTTCTTGCAGAGGAACTGAGTCTGGTTCCCAGCACCCAGGTCAGGGAGCTCCCAACGGCCTCTAACTCCAGCTACAGGGACTCTGGTGCCCTCTTCAGGCCTCCATAGACGCCTGCACTCATGTGTACATACCAGCACAAACACAGAGAAAGACATATTGCTAAACTCTTTACAATTAAAAAGTACAAACGTAAACGTTCACTGCAGCATTCTTGGTAAGAGCGTAGAAAGAGGCAGAGGCCACCCGATCTGTGGATGGATGAATGGTTTACAGAGGAAACATGAACAGGGGCAAAGTCCTGTCCCAGAGGCTACAACACAGATACACCACAAGGAAGGCACGATGCTAACCGCAAGGAGCTCACAACAGGTCATGTGTTAAGACTACCGCTAGTAAAGTACACAGGACATTCCAACCAACTGACAGAGAACCTAAATTTGTGGTGGTAGAGGATGAGGGGGTGAGGGGACTGGTGAGAGGAGGTGGAGCCTCCTTTTGGGGGTGGTCTCAATGTTAGGAACTAGCAGGAGTGCCAGCTGCACAGCCTTGGGAAGAACACTGTCACTAACGCTACAGAGCAGTGGTCACCTAAGACCATCAGAAAACATAGATATTCATTATGATTCATAACAGTAGCAAAATTGCAGTTATGAAGTAGCAATGCAAATACTTTTATGGCTGGGGGTCACCACAACGTGGGAAACTGTACTAGAGGGTCGCAGTTAGGACCGCGGAGCCACTGGGCTAGAATGTATTTAGTTACATTGTATCCTAATTATTTTTTAAAGAGTAAGAGGAGAGCACATGTATCCAGCTGGATGTGGTGAGGTGAGAGAGATGCTAGCCTGCCCTGCCTACACAGCAGCTCCGGACTGAAAGGGCCATCTTGGCACATCCACGCGGACTTCCTGTTACTCTTGTGTCTTCAGTCCTCCAAGATCCTGCGTGTCAACACTAGGAAGGATGGCCCACTGTCAGGGTGAAGCGATTCACAGCAGGCTCCAAAGCAAAGACTGTCCAGCTTGCAGATTTTAAATGTTCAGTTTGTCCTTTGGATGCTCAAATAGAAAAACTGCTGCCAAAATACAGTGTGTGTGTGGCCAGGGCAGGGACAGCAGCCTGTGGGGAAGGGAATTCAGTTTATAGAATTCAGTTTTGTGGACTCTGCTTTACCCCGGCAAGAGTCCCTGCCAAGAAGTCAGAGGGATTGCCCCAGAGGCACTGTCATGGAGGGTGAGGGTACAGAACGGGGCAGTACAACGTGTGACCCCACTACCCATCATTGGGGGTCAGCGATGCCCCCAGGCATTGAGAGGACTTCAAAGCCCATGGTGGTGGTGAGCCACTGAGGGGACAGAGGCCTGTGGGTAAGAGGGTACTGCTGTCTGGCTTGGCGCCTAGCCGTGTCCCACCTGCATCCAACTCACCATCTTTGCCCACATCCCTTCGGGTCCTGATGATGATGGTGATGATGATGATGGTGGTGATGATGATGGTGATGATGATGATGGCGGCGGCGGCCTAGCCTCCCTGGGGAATCATCAGGCTGTCCTTCACCCCACAGTAAACTGCAGCTGCTAAACCTGCTCTGCAATGACTGTGGTACTCTAGGACTCCCAGCACATAGTACTTTCTGTTGCACAGCGCTGTGTGGAGAGTCTGGGTCCCTACACAGCCACAAGTCCTTGCAGAGATGCAAAGGTAACTGTTGACTAGGTAGAACGCCACATGGGGTTATGCAGAGTTCTTCTACATACAATAAAGACACACTGGAGCCTCCCTGGGTGCAGGGGGAAGGGGCAAGGATGGGCTGTCTGGCTGTTGCTATGGGACAATATGCCCATGCAGGGTGCTCTATAGAAATGCCCAAACAGCTCCCAGCCTGCTCTCAGGACCGGAGCCCCGCCCTCAGGACGGGAGCCCCGCCCTCAGGACGGGAGCCCCGCCCTCAGGATGGGAACCCCACTCTCAGGACTGGAGCCCAACCCTCAGGATGGGAGCCCCGCCCTCAGGATGGGAGCCCCACCCTCAGGACTGGAGCCCCACCCTCAGGATGAGAGCCCCGCCCTCAGGATGGGAGCCCCACCCTCAGAACAGGAGCCCTGCCCTCAGGATGGGAGCCCCGCCCTCAGGATGGGAGCCCCACCCTCAGGACTGGAGCCCCGCCCTCAGGATGGGAGCCCCGCCCTCAGGACGGGAGCCCCGCCCTCAGAACAGGAGCCCTGCCCTCAGGATGGGAGCCCCACTCTCCAACAGTGAGTAAGCAGCACTGTGTGCTACCATGTGTCGTCTCGAAATTTCAAGGAGCTTCATTTTTTTAAGGTTAAAAAAATATTTGAGAACTTTAATAATAGGTTTTATATTTTAAGCCAAGTGCATTCAAAATAGCATTTCCCTAATTTTAGAGAGCAGTAGAGCTGTCTCCTGTTCTCTATGCTGTTTTCCAAAGCTGGTGTGTGTTTCCACTCCCAGCCCACCTCAGCCAGGCTCGGGGGGGGGGGCAAACAAGACTGGTATGTGGGATGGTGGCCCTAAATAGGCACCGTGGGAGCCTGTGACAGACTGAACCTTCTGGCAGTCAAGTGGAGTCTAGGTGGGAGAGAGGGGGCACCACCAGCAGGCACTTCCCTGTAGACACTGCCACCTCAGTTTCCCTCAGGGTGAAGAAGCCATGTCCCCCTCTGGGATGTGAGAGGCCTGTCTGGGGTGGAATATAGGAGTCCCGGAGAAGCTGAATGCGCTGAGTTTATCGGTGTTGGGTCTCTCCCCAGGGGGCACCTCTCAAAGACAAGTACGGCCTAGTGCACATGCAGACTCATGTACACACACACACACACACACACACACACGGTGTCTGTCTCCAGTGACACAGAACAGCCCAGCCCAGAGACTTCCAACAATTACACCAGAAACCGCTCTCAGGAAAAAAAGACAACTTCTGCGGGGCTCCTGGCCGTCCCTTAGTCCCTCTTCCAGACACACACTCAATGTCAGGGAAAGAAAAAGTCTGTGGAGAGGCCATGGTGCTTTCTGTAAAAAATTAAACAAGTGGTACTTTACCCATATGTGTGTAAATGTGTCTATTTGTATAAATGCGTGTGTTTAAGTATGCATGTTTATATATGTTTCGGTAGATATGACGTTCGAGTGTGCATAATGTGTGTATATTTGAATATGTGTCTGCTCCTTTGCATGTGTGTACACACGTGTGCATGCATGCTCTGGGGTATGCGATTACCTGGGTATGTATGTCACTGCGAGTGTTTGAGTGTATTATGTATATCCACGTTTGGGCACATATATATCATGTATGTTTGGTGGCATATATGTTCATGTGTGTGTTTGGGAATGTGTATTTGCGGGTGTGTTTGGACTGTGTGTATACTTGTGTTCATAATTGTTTGCGTGTGTGTACACACATGTGTATGCATATATGTTGGTATATGCTTGCGCTATAGTCTCCTGAGCCTCAGTAATAAAAATATCTCTGTGGTCTGTACAGTCTCAGCTACCTTTTGCCCAGAAAAACGGGCTTTTCAACCAAGGGGTAATTTTAGAAGTTTGGTTTTTATGAGAGCGCCGTACAAGGGTTTTATCTGTGAGGACGGACGCTGAGGGGAGAAGGCAGTGCTCTCCTAGCAGCTGGCCCCAGCATCTGCTGGAGCCACAAAATGCAATTATATTACTCCCAAATGTGAAGTAAAAATATCTTGTTTCCAATACTCTTGGTTTTAAGGCTCATACTGTGGTCCTCTGGGTATTCCGGTGGTGCCAGCTCTCCGTGCGACGCACTTTATTAGGCATGTGTGATTGTCATGTTAATGATTTCTAGCCAATGTGTTTACAGTGCAAAAAAACTTTCCCAGAATCTGCCACTCACTGCACTTCACCAAAAATAATTGGCCCTAATTTAAATAAATAACCATTCTATACCCCCTTCCCAGTGGCAAGTCACCCTGAATAAAGCTGCTGGCTCCATTTCTGTGGCATGGATTCCACCACAGTCCAGTGGTGTAGGCTCCTGTCTAAGGGGCAAGCTCCCATTCCTTTTATAACATCTGGACCTGCCCTCTTATCAACAGCTGGGCCATCGAGGTGATCAGGTTCATACCTGCATGGGATGCTCTGGGTCCCCACCCACAAGTCAAACCAACACCCCGACTCAAAACAGTGAGCTCCCGCCAGAAGCAGTGGGCTTCTGGAGGTTTCTGCAGGTTTTTCACGCTCTATTTCTGCATGGGGTATGCCATTGCTGCGCTCAGTCTGTGTGACGCTGGTAGTGAAGGCGTCTGGGAGACGGGTGTCTGGAAGACTTCTAGGGTAGTGATGTGCTCAGAGTTCATGTCTAACAGCCTGGATTTCTGGGAAAAAAAAAAAAAAAAAAAGCCTGGCACGGCCGTCTGTCTATTGTGCAGACCTGGGGGAGCACATGTGTGGCCTTCCCAGTGCCAGTCAGTGAAGAAGCAATGAACCACCAAAGACACTCAGAAACAGTAATTCACACCGCCACAGTTATGCGTTCGTTCGTCACTATGATTATTTGGTGAATTATTGAAGGCCTACTGTGCACTAGACACCGAGTCCTAACAGTACAAAGAGAAGTGACGGATGGTCCTTAAAAAGACAGCTGGGAAGACAGACAGGGCTGTGCGATCCAGGGCTGTCTTGTCAAGTGCCAGGTCCATGAGGATGCTCCCTTAGCAGTATGAACGATGAATGCATGCTGAGGGGAAAAGAAGGCGAGGTGGAGCCAAAGAGCTCGCACTTGGACAGCACCGGAGTGTGCAGGGGCTGCCAGGCAGGCTGCGGACGGAGACTCCGGGGCAGGAAGCAGCGTGTGCAAAGACAGGAAACGAGGAGAGTAAATGCATTTGGGGAAACCTAGGCAAATGCAGCAGCCAGAGTTGGCAGGGTCCGGGGAAGATGAGCAGAACCCAAGCAGGAGGGTGCAGAGGCCCTAGACTGGGGAGCAATTAAAATGCCAGGCGAGTGGAGTCCCCACCATGTGAGCCAGGGGACAGGGAAGGCTTTTAAGCAGAAGAAAGATAGAGGGGGTCAGCGAAGGCTTTTAAGCGGAGGGGAGACATAAAAGGAGCCATGATTTGGAAATGTCACTTTGATGGTGGTGTAGCAGAGGGGGGTGACTGCTGGGAGACTGTGATGACAGTCCAGGAAAGGGATGGGAGCCCGTGAACCACAGCAGGCAGAGACGGGAACGTGCACACAAAGTGAAGGGCCGTGAAAGAGGAGCCGGCAAGATGGGGAACTCAGTCGGCTGGCAGGTACCACGGGGGAGAGGGGACAGGATAGAAGCCAGGGCCACCCACGGGCAGCCTCGGGGCTGGATCCACAGAGTCAGGCTGGCTGGCTCTCCACGTGCTGTTCCTTTCTCCCTTTTGTCCCTTTTGCCAGCTAAAGACTGGGGAGGGGGTTCCCAGCTGCTCTAGGAAAACCAAGTGTTCACATGGAACACTTACTGGCTGGTACAGGGGGAGCCCACGTCCCTGTGGGCGGGGCCTGAACTCTGCGGCTACTGCATCGCCACCCAGCTGGCTTCCCTCACTAACTACCTACAAGCATGTGACGCTAAGGCTCCTGCTGTGACAGTTATGACTTAGATACTCAGTGGACTGGAAGACCGTGGGCTGATAGAGGCTATCCAGAAAGACAGCTTAGAGCTGTACCTACCAGAACGCTCGCTGTGCCTTACGGTAGTCATCTGCCGGTTGAAGCAGTGCAGAGATTAAGACGGCCCCAGCTGTACCAGCTGCCTCGTTAGTACTTGTCGCTCCCCGTCCTGCTCATGGATGCTGGTCCTAGGCCCTGAATCATTTCCCCTTCTGCCAACTCAGAAGAATGTTAAGATTTATAAATAGGGAGCCTCAGGGAGCCAGGACGATGGGTCAATCAGTGAAGTATTGGCCACAGAAGCATGAGGACCTCAGTTTGCTCCCCCGAACTCATGTTAAAAGAAAAATCAAAATGTTGGATGGACATGGTGCTGCACACTCGAAATCTCTGTGCAGAAGTGGAGACAGGCAGATAGATCCCTGGACTCATGGGCCAGCCAGGTCTAACCGGCATGGTGAGTCCCAAGCCAGTGAGAGACTCTGTCCTAAAGGAAAGGTCGTTGGATGGCACCTGAGGAACAATGGCCAAGGCTATCCTCTGACCTCCACATCCATGTGCACACAAACACACGCACACACACACACATGCACACACACACACACCAATGACAAGAGTGGATAGGCACAGCTCTTCCGAGTCCCGTGTGTCTAAGGTGATGGGATTACTTTAGCACTGTGACCCTGACATGGAGCCCAGTGGCATGCAGGTGGCTTTGCCCACAGGACCTAATCCATCCACCACAGGCTCCTTCAGCCAGCCCTTCCTCCATTGACGTCCTCATGCGTCAGTGGCCGCTCCTGCAAACCTCAACTCAACCTCTTGGCAGCAGCATGGGCATTTGGAGGTCATGTGTCCTTTTGTTTTGGTTTTTTTTTTTTTTTTTAAGGTCTGGATGACAGCCAGTGGGGTGCAGGAAGATATTCTCAATCTCTCTAGTGTCTCTCCTCCCTCAGCCTAGAGGTCATAGCTGTTCTCCTGACCATGGTGCTGTGGGGACCCTTACACTCATCTTGTATCCCTATGAAGAGTTAGCCATCTTCTACTAGGTAAAAGACCCCTATCTATCTATCTATCTATCTATCTATCTATCTATCTATCTATCTATCTATCTCATCTATCATCTGTCTATCTATCAATCATCTATCTTTTTTGTTGTTTTTTGTTTTGTTTTGTTTTGTTTTGTTTTTTTCTCGAGACAGGGTTTCTCTGTGTAGCCCTGGCTGTCCTGGAACTCACTCTGTAGACCAGGCTGGCCTCGAACTCAGAAATCCACCTGCCTCTGCCTCCCGAGTGCTGGGATTAATCATCTATCATTTTATCTATCCATTCATCCATCCATCGAGTGTGTGTGTGTATGTGTGCACGCACGGGCATGCACGCGCGTGTGCAGGTACCTGTGGAAGTCAAAAGAGGGTGTTGGAGTTACAGATGGCTATCAACTTTCCAACATGGATGCTGGGAACTAACTCTGGTTCTCTGCAAAAGTAGTATGCACCCTTAGCCACTGGGCCATCTCTCCAGCCCTGGATAGCGTCCCTGCTCAAATAATAAATGTGTGTCTAGGCGGATACTGGCCAGCATAAGAACCGCCCACAGCCAACTCTACCACTAGGGTCTTCCATCACTGCCCTATTCTCTTAAGACAGGGCCTCTCATTGTACCGGAAGCTGGAAGAGAGGCTGAAGCATACAGTGGGGATGAGGACAGAAGACATGTCTTTGGGGAAATACCCAGTGTATCTCAGTGAGGCCTCAGTAGCAAGCTCCCTAACTGTCCACCAGATGGTAGTTGGAGGCCTCTGAAGGGAGCATATCCTGCTCTGGAGCTTTTGATATCTGAGACCTCCCATATATGTGGATAAAGAGCATTTCTTCTAGAATAGAAAGTTACTGCTTTAGTCTTCAGACATCGCTCTGTGCCTCAGTTGCGAAAGCACAACTATAATGGTTCTGGGTAATATATATAGATTAGCTCATTGAATTAAACCATACATATACATATATATATATACACATATGGCGTGTGTATGGGCCACACAGGACCATTATGTTTACATGGTAAAAGGATGCAGTTGCCTTCCTCTCTCACTCTCTACTCCTTAAACAAGGCCTCTCAGAGGCTCGCTGCTCTGGGTAGCCTGGCCAGTCAGCCTGCTCCTGAGCTCTGCCTTTCTCCATTGCCCTGTGCAGAGATACATAACCATGCATGCTTCTCACATGGGTGCCAGGGATTTGAATGCAGCAGGGCCTTCTGCTCGGACAGGGCTTACACAGCAAGTGCTCTTATCTACTGGGCCATCTCTCTAGCCCCAGGAGTTAACTCTGTTGAACCAGCTTCGCTGAGGTATACTTTGCACACAGTGAGATACTCCCTGCTTTACTGAAATACTACAGTCATGAGCATCACCCCTGTCGCCACATTCAAAACACAAAACCTCTACAGCACCGTGAAAGGATTTCACTGACTATGGTATTTCAGGCATACACATCTATCTATCTATCTATCTATCTATCTATCTATCTATCTATCTATCTATCTATGTGTACTGGCTAGTTTTGTGTGTCAACTTGACACAAGCTGGAGTTATCACAGAGAAAGGAGCCTCCCTTGAGGAAATGCCTCCATGAGATCCAGCGGTAAAGCGTTTTCTCAATTAGTGATCAAGGGGGGAGGGCCCGCTGTGGGTGGTGCCATCCTGCGCTGGTAGTCTTGGGCTCTATAAGAAAGCAGGCTGAGCAAGCCAGGAGAAGCAAGCCAGTAAGTTACATCCCTCCAAGTCCTCTGCATCAGCTCCTGCTTCCTGACCTGCTTGAGTTCCAGTCCTGACTTCCTTTGGTGATGAACAGCAGTGTGGAAGTGTAAGCCGAATAAACCCTTTCCTCCCCAACTTGCTTCTTGGTCATGACTTTGTGCAGGAATACAAATCCTAACTAAGACACTATCTAATCTATCTCTTCTCTTCTCTTCTCTTCTCTTCTCTTCTCTTCTCTTCTCTTCTCTTCTCTTCTCTTCTCTTCTCTTCCCTTCCCCTGCCCTCCCCCTCCCTCTCCCCCCCCCCACTGATGTCTGACTTGCACAGTGGCTGATGGAAGCCTGCAGGAGGCATCTATCATTGACCTCTGCCATCTGTCTTTCACCTCCTTCTGGCTGACTAAGCATTTCTCCCCATCACTGATTTGAAGCACGCTGATTACAGAACACCTTTCTGTGGTTTTCTTCATATTTGCTGACCTTCTTGAATCAGCAAGTTTACTGCTTTATTTGGGTCTGGGAAACCATCAGCCATTACACAGTTTTGTTCAATGTTGGGTTTGGAGTCCAGGGCCAGAGCATGTGCTAGCCAAGTTCTCTAACATGGAGCCACCAAGTGGCCCCTGTGTCTCTAAATTAAGAGAGCCAGGCTTCACTGTGGCAGATTTAAGATTCTTGTGGATGCAGGGACTCTCTTTGGGCTTATCTTTAACTTTTATAAAAGGTATGTTCTGCAGATCCGTCACCTAGAGATATTTCAGCCCAATCACTGCCATGGTTAGATATTGCGAATGCTCCAGGTATCCAAAGAGAACTTCCTAATCTGGCCATCAAAACTGAATGCCTCAAGGGTAAGGGGGATGGTTCATTTGATAAAGCACTTGCCTAGCAAGTGTGAGGACCTGGGTTCAATACCTAGAACTCATATTTTAGTTATTTATTTATTTATTTATTTATTTATTTATTTATTTATTTATTTATTTATTTATTTATTTTAGAACTCATATTTTAAAGTTAGCCCAGGGATGGTGGCACAGTAGTGCTGTGAAGATGGGAAATACAGGTGACTCTGGGACCTTCTGGCCAGCAGCTCAGTCTGCTTGGTGAGTTGCAAGCCAATAGACCCTCTCTCAAAAAGAAAAGATCAAAAACCCAAGGTTCTCCTTTGGCTTCCACACACACACACACACACACACACACACACGCACACGCGCACACGCACACGCACACACACAGAGGTATGCATGTGCACACACACACAGCCATGAACGCTTCCATTTCTACTTGAGCCCTGAGAAATTTTCACCCCTCAGTGTTCAGTCTGCAGAGTTTCGCCTATGCATCCACAGGCCAACAGAACAACCCAGGGGAACCATAGATGCTTCTGGAACAATCACTCTGCAAAGAGCCCATGTCTCCTTAATACTCTTCCCTGAGATAGTTTGAACACCTCAGCCTCTCCTGTCTCTGCTCCAGATCTGTGTCTCCTCCCCAGATCAGGATCTCTGCTTGGGATAGCACCCTGAACCCAAGGACTGGAAATGCAATGCGTTGCATGGCTCACAGTCTCTGCAGTGACTGCAGCATGGCCCAACTGCTAAACACAGTTTTTTCTGCATTTTATCCAAATCTATCACAGCAAGAGGGCAAATCTGGTTCCAGTTCCTTCAACAGGGCCAGCGACAAAGGCTTTGCTATATGCTTTTATAGATTTTACTGTGCTCCCAGGCAAGGAAGCCATCTTTGGGTGAAGAATATAGACCCCTCAAGACGCAGGGTTAAAACCTTGAGTGTGCCCTTTGGTCACAGAGATGGCTTGCTGCAAGGCCTATGGGGAGCAAGACAAGCTTTAGTGCCCCAAAGTGGAGCAAGAGATGGTGTCAGGCAGGACTCCACACTGCCTCTGCCCCCGGGAATAACGCCCGCCCCATCACCTGCGCCCCCAATGGAGAACACAGAGCTGACAGGTTCTGCTAAAGAACCGAAGAGCCTAAGAGCAGAGCTGTGGCTTCCGGAGCCATGATGCAAACCTGGAGAGGAAGCAGAAGCACTGCTGCAAGAAATCTGGCTTCTTCCTCAACCTTGGCAGGGTTCTGTCTGCACAGAAAGTGTCACCAACAGCCACATACTGTCACCTCCCACTAAGAGTGAGGGACAAGAGAAAGCTGTCTGAAAATGGGATGCATCCATGTGGGCTGTGTGGAGTCTCTTGCCTTTGAGGTAAACTCTGAATTCCTGGCTAAATCAATCAAGGGGGGGGGGGGAGAGAGAGAGAGAGAGAGAGAGAGAGAGAGAGAGAGAGAGAGAGAAGAGAAAGAGAAATCGTTCTCTTCCCACCCATAATGGTTTGCCCTAGCATATTAATCAATACTGCTATTTTGAAATGGTTTTCCATCAATCAAAGAGGTCAGGAAACCCTTGGTGATTGTAGACGATGACTCTGGTTCCATAGAGAGAGGCAGAAAGGGACATCCGGTCTTCCCACCTCCAGGACAAGCAAAGCCACTTAACTCTGGGCAGTTCCAAACAACACCAGCACTCACCACCACACCACCCAGCCCAATAAGACTAATAAAAAAAGAAACAGAAGCAAGCCATCTTAAAATAACGCATCCAAGACACGAGCGGAAACCATTGATCAGAAGCCCCTCTCGCCCTCACGGCGGACAGCTTCACAGCCGTTCTAACACCCTTAATGGAATCCCATTATCTACAAAAGGAACTCATTCTAGAGGAGAGTCGCAAAGAGAGACTCAGAGGAGGATGGCAAAGGGGGAGACTCCCACCGCACACCTCTGCTCCCAGAAAAGGGCTGTAGCACTCCAGCTGAGCCAGACACACGAGCGTGCAAAGAGGCAGCTTATTTCTGAAGTTGCAAAATTGAGCATCAAGAGAAGATGCAGCCTAATGGAACGGAGACTGGAGAGATTGCTTCTCTCTTTTCTTAAAGTTGTGTGTCTGTGTGTGTGTGTGTGTGTGTGTGTGTGTGTCTGTGTGTGTGTGTCTATGTGTGAATCTGTGTGTCTGTGTGTGTGTCTGTGTGTGTCTGTGTCTGCGTGTGTGTCTCTGTGTCTGTGTGTCTCTGTGTGTCTGTGTGTGTGTCTGTGTGTGTCTGTGTCTCTGTGTGTGTGTATGTCTGTGTCTGTGTGTGTGTCTGTCTGTGTCTGTGTGTGTGTGTCTGTGTCTATGTGTGTGTCTGTGTCTGTGTGTGTGTGTCTGTATGTGCGTATATCTGTGTGGTGTGTGTGTGTGTGTGTGTGTGTACATGGTTTGGAGAACAATGCATGACAGAATAGGGGTGGAGTCCCCTGGAGCTGGAGTTACAGGTGGTTGTGAGATGCCCAGTGTGGTGCTGCAAACCAAACTGGTACCTCACACAGGGGCATCTCACGAGAATGTAGAATCATACTGTGGTCTGGCACAGTAAGACCCAGGAATGCTCTTGTCTCCACCCCACCCCACCCCCCACCCCATGCACGGCACTAGGGTTGCAGGCACACGTGTGGCATGCCGAGCTCTTCAAGTGCGTGCTGGAGCTCTGAACTCGGATCCTCAGGCTTGTGCTGCGAGCATCCATGCCCTGTGAGCCGCCTCCCCCAGACCCAGGCCTGCTTCTTTCTTTCTGGGTGAAAGCTGAACAGATGTTGACTGTACCGCGTGAGAAAAAATAGAGCTGGCAATTACCTTTCCAAACATTCCAGAGGAACCTGTTTTAGGAAAATACAGGGGCTTCCACTAAACCAGGGAGCAAGGAAGATTCATTAGCAATCGCCTCAAAACCTTAATTCACACTTCAAACAAACAAGTTAATTGTGTAGCTAACAGAGTGTGACTTGATTATAGGCCACCGGTGGCCATTAATAGATGAAAGGTGTTTGAATTTCATAACCCGGCCGCACAAGAGGAAGGAGACTTAGACGCCGGCTCCGTTTGCTAACACCTATAATCAGGATCCCATGTGGCGAGCAAGCACCCCAGCTTTGAGCTTCTGGGAGTGAAGAGCAAACAAAAGGAGAATTCATGAATTGTAGACAGGCAATTTCTCTCTGCAGCTTTGAAGAGGGGCTGAGTTTGGTCTCAGAAGACCCTGGTATATACAGAGCATAACCTTCCTACCTTACTCACAACCCAAAGGGGCCGCCATGATGCTGCTACAGAGAGGGGTCCACAGTGAGGGCAGCCATGGGACCAGATCGTAAGCAAAGCACACCTGTGGTGGCCATGACTAAACCTGCCTCACATTCCCTTTGGCCGGGTGAGCCTAGGCCTCAGACCCTGAGATCCCATCAGACGCTTAACAGGAGGGGCCGGTGACAGAGCTAGCTGGTAAGGTAGCTGTGACACAAGGCGGGGGCCTATATTTGGATTCCCAGCACCCACATAAAAATCTGGGTGCTGTGAGGAGGCAGAGGGGGTTGACCCTGGGCATCGCTGGTTTGTCAGTCTAGCTGAGTAACCTAGCTCTGGGTTCAGATTTTTTAAAAAGATGTCACTTACTAAGGTAGAGGGTGATGAAGGAAAACTCCTGAGGTCAACTCCGGCCTGTACACGTACACACACAGGTAGCCAGAAGCACACACGCACACACTCACATGGACACAAAGGCACCCCCACATCAACACACTCACATGGATACCCCCCTCACACACACACACACACACACACACACACACACACACACACCATGCACACATACACCCACTCACATGGACACACATACCCACATTCACACAGTCACATGGACACCCCACGGACATCTCTCTCTTTCTGTCACACACACACGTGCACACACACACACACACACACACACACTCACATGGATACCCCCATGGACCCCTCTCTCACACACACATGCACATGCACACAGACTTTTTTTTAAAGCCCCATTCCCTCTTTCTTCACTTTCTGATAACATCAAGCAGCCAGATGAAAGATGAGGAACTCAGAAGCACCACTGTGTGTCACACCAATCCGCATGGCTGCAGGGCACGAGCCTCAGTCAATCAAATCCATCTTCCGGAGGACTTTGTAAGGAGATAGCGCACAGAATGTCAAAACCATAAAAGGGATCCTGCTCTCTAAAGGGCTGTGCCCGGGCGGCACTGGCAGAAGGGAAGCCCGTTGCGTTCTTCGGTGCTTGTTTCTGCTTTGCTTGTTTGCCTGTGTGGGGGTGAGCACGTGTGTCAGTGCATATACCCGCTCATCTGGATTTTTTTTATGTGGGTCTTGGAGATAAAGCTCATGTCCGCATGCTTGCTTGCACAGCAAGCACTTTACAGAGTCATGTCCTCTGCCCTTTTTGTCTTTATGTGAAAATGAGTTTCTAACAAACGGAGGCCCTCTGGCCCTCCGTGTCCAAAGTGACACTGGTCTGCAAAGTCGATGACAACGATCTGTAGCCATCTGCACCCCAGAGAGCCGCCTGGATGCAAAACTCAGCCCTTCCTTGTAAGCGCTTGGAATTCCTTGGGGATCTGAGTCATGCGTTTGGGGAAACACAAGCCTCTGAGACAACGTTCTTTATAAGCTCATGACCTTCGAAGGCAAGACACCTGAGTACAGGCTTTAAGGTCACTGAGAGAGAAAGCTGGGGAAGAGCAAGGACCACGCAGGCCAGACTTGTGAGGCTAAAAACCCAAAATGGGACAAAGCAGAGGGGTGCTGTCTTCGGTCCTGAACCGTCACCACGGGGCCGCTGTCCCCGGTCCTGAATCAGCACGGGACGCTGTCCCCAGCCCTGAACGAGCACCGTAGGCGCTGTCCCCGGTCCTGAACCAACACTATGGAGTGCTGTCCCCGGTCCTAAACCAACAAGGTGTTTTGTTTGTTTAGTTTTATGTTGTTGCTGTTGTTCTTGGTCATGAACCAACACAGAGGGTTGTTGGCCCTGGCCCAAAACACAACACAGGGGTGGGGGTAGGGGGAGAGAGGATGTGCTGCCCCTGGTTCTGAACCAACATCTTTGCTGGGGTGCTATCGCTGGCCCTGAACCAAAAAACCGTAGGCGCTCTGCCCCTGTCTTTAAACCAGCACTGGGGATATTTGTGCGTGGGGGGTGGGGGGGAAGGGGAAAGACTGTCCCTGGTCCTGAATCATTCACTGCCTGACGCTGTCCCTGGTCCTGAACCAACACTGTTCCGGGGTTGTGATTTATGGGAGTGAGGTTTGCTCGTGCCTGTGACCTGGTGTGTGTGCACAATATGCACACACCTGCAGAGGCTGTGGAAAGGCCTAGAAGGACCACCACACATCCTTCTGAAATACAGTCTCTCACTGAACCTAGAGCTGTTTTACAGCTCTGCTGGCTCCAGCCATTTCCTATCTCTGCTCCCCACAGTGCTAGGGTCACGGGCATGCGCGTCCATGCTCACTCAGCCTTTGTGTGGGCACTGGGACTCTTGACTCAGGTCCTCTGCGCTATTACCCACGGAGCCACCTCTCTGGTCCAGGGAGGCAACCTTTTTGAAGGCGCTAACCGTATCTCCTCAAGTCCAATGGAGATAAGGAGAGAGTGATTGAGAAGAAAAATGAAGAGGGCACATGCGTGCTGTTTTCTCGAAACTTCTATCCAGGTATTTCATTCCAGGTGTATATATAGACATGTGTTCTGGGTCAAGACATAAAATATACAGCCGGCTTCTTACCAAGGACAACGTATTGGAAAATTGCTTCTCTGGACTACAGATGCTGGGACGTGTCCTTGAACATGAAGACCCCTAACTCTGTGCTCAGAAAATGGTCAGAAATGTCAGCTGTGAGGCAGCGGTAGTTGAAAACACAGGATGTAATACAGAGAAGCACGTAAAAATGGAACTCTACACCCAGGAGAAGGAGAGGTGAGGGGTGAGGAGGGGATGTTGTGGGGTTTGTGCCACAGTTACTAACATCATGAGGATTTCTCCCTCCTGTTGACTAAAAGGTAGGCTTCTGACTCTCTCCATAGCTCCACTGTGATTTCAAGAAGGCACCTGCACACCGACCTGCCACGCCCAGCCCTCAGGCAGGGATGGTGCTGGCTACTAAGTAATACAGTGACCTCACCCTCTGTATCTCAGGCTCAGTAAAGAGCTTTGGTTTAGTGGTGAAGGCACTGCTGTACACCAGCAGTGACAACTATATCTATACATAAGCTGTTGTGGGGGTTAAGTGAAGGAATTTATGTAGAGTCACTTAAAACCAGACCTGGAACTCATTACTGAAGCAAAATGGCTAACACTTACTATAATTTCACTTAGCTAATAAATTCTGATGGGGAATGAAAAAAATTCCACATTATGCAACAATTTAAAAACATTTGTGAGAGGCTGGGGAGATGGCTCAGTTAATAGCACTGGTTGCTCATCCCGAGGATCCAGATTCAATTCCTGGTGCCCACAAAGCAGCTCCCAACCGTCAGTAACTCCGTTTCCAGGGACTCTGTCGCCCTCTTCTGGCCTCCATGGGCACTGCACACATGTGGTGCATAGACACACATGTAGGCAAAACAGCCATACACAGAAAATCAGCATTTCGAACACTTATGGGCTGGTCAGATGGCAGAGCAGCTAAAAGCATTTACTGTGCTTCTTCCACCTTACGTGATGCCCATGCAAACGTGGAAGGATAAAAATGACTCCTGTGAGCTACATACATATCCTGTGTTACGCATGCACACACCCCGCACGTGCACGCTCTCACACACATACGCTCACACACACATGCATACTGGCACATGGACGTGCACACACAGGCATACACAGACATGCACAGACATGCACAGACATGCACACATGTACAGCCACATGCACACATGCACTACATTTTAAAACCATTGGGGAATATTTTAACCCGTATGAGAGCGTTGAAAAATACAATAGAAGTTGTATAACAAACCTCAAACATATTTTGAGGCGTTTCAGGAGACATTTTATGAGAACATTAACACTGGTTGGATTCGGGCGTAAGCACTTAAATCGATTCCATTTCTGCGCACTTTCTTCTATTTTTTTCCATTTTTCTACAATTAACATATGTTTTATAATTAGGAGAAAACTATACTTCAAAGAGTCTAACTCAAAGTTGAAATGGCTTTAATCTTGAAATGAAAATGGGCCATTCTGCAAGGCATGTAAGAAATCTTGGTAGATGGCTGAAGAAGGCTGTGTCTTTCCTTCAGACCACAGCACAGGAGGTTTACTGACTCTGATCTCTCTGTGACATTTCACAGCTACTGAAAATGGAGATCTCACCCAAACTTTTGATCTACTTCCCACCCAAGGGTAACAGGGATAACCTTAAAAGACCCAGGATCCAGGCACCGAAGCTCAGATCCCCTGCCCACCTCTCAGTCCAAAGGACAAGGATGCTGCTGGCAAATACTCACGTAGCCAAGCACTGAGCTCCCAAGAGCCTCTCATGTAGCCTTGGCATGACTCTGCAATGTAGGTGTTGACCAGACCCACTTCACAGACACCAAAGTAGAAAGTTAAGCATTTGGTCCCCAGCTGGCAATGATGCCTGGGAATTGTGGAGGCTCAGAGGGGTAGTGACTCACTTGAGGAAGTGGTCAGGGTGGGTAGTCTGGAGGCCTTACAGTCTGCCACCACTTCCTGGTCACCCCATGCCCCTTGACGGTAGACACAAGGCAATCAAGCCCCTTGGGCTCCTGCCACCATGCTTCCCCCTCCCCCCATGATGTGCTACGCTCTTTATCTGTGATCCAGAACAGATCCTTCCTCTCTTGTTGATTGCTGTGTCCTTGGCCACAGCAACAAGAAGTATAACTAATATGCTCTACACGCAACTGACTCTCTGAAGACCTCTATCTTCCCCCTGTATCTCTCCTGCAGGCAAAGCCACCCTAACAGTGGCTCCTCCAGTCGCTCAAAGAGTCACCCTGTGTCATCTGCTTCTGTAGCATCTACAGCAAATCCATTCGTTCTGCCTTCAAAAATGGCCGTAGTCCAACACTTCACTGCCTGCCACCCCCTGGAATCAAGCCAGCAGCACCTCTCACCTGGATGGCTGCAATGTCCTCCTCCCTGTTCTCCCAGTGACATTCTGGCTCCCCCTGACACTAGCCTCTTCTCTCTCAAAGTCAAAAGAAAGGTCTTTACAGTGACCTGCCAGTCCTGTGTGATGTGGAGATCTATACTGTCCGCCCTTGCTACCCTCCTCCACCCACCTCCTGAACCTCTGGTGCACCCCACTCTAGGATCTCTGTCTGCAATCTCAGAATATGTCCTGGCTCCCTTCCTGCCTTCCTTTGGGTCCTAGCTCAGATGCCCCCTTGTTGGTAAGGCCTTCATCAACCACTGCATTACCTACAGGGCCCTGTCCAACTGTTTTCTATTGGCCCGTGGAGGGTGTGCTCTGACTTTCTGGGGATCCTGCTGTGTTTTGTTGTTTTCTGTAACCCCCCACTCCCACTGGAATGCAGAGGCCTCTTTCAATCACTGTGGGATCTCCCCAGACCTTGGAACACTGGATTAATATAAAAAATTAATATCAAATAAGTGAATGAAGAGACAAACTAGATGAAAATCATCTGCCAAACAAACTTCAGTACTGTGTTCCAGACTTACACCCGAGACCTTCACAGCCCGCCTCCCCCTGCCTCTGGTTACCAGGAAAGCGCTGCCTGAGAATCTCACCAAATCAACCAGCATCCAGAGTCATAGAGAAAGCTACTGTGACCCTCCTTGGCGCCTGAGAGTAGTCACAGAGCCAGTCTACATGCATACAAAGGCCAAGAAGCATGGAATAATAATTTGCCTTTAATCCCACCGAGGCTCAGAAGGCACCATGCATAGGTCAGCACAAGTTCCTCTCAGGAGGAACTACCACAAACAGCGACCCTCCTGACAGAGCCGCAGGGCTCCGTACATCCTTCACAGGCCTCCATCTGAGCTGCTCATTTTGGTATTGAGCCCCCAGGCAGAAGGCCACAGTGTGGTGTGAGCGAGGCACTGCCCAGGCTCTTTGTTTTAATTGGTCCCACGCATTTCTGATTTTTAGAGCACCCCTCACTTACTTGACTTAAAAAGTCAATCTCTGCATGATCCAAAAGGAGCCCAGAGAATAGGTAAGAGAATCTCATCTCTAACATTTGTGCTTAATGGTTAGCTATTAATTGGCTTTTTTTCTGTGGGTGTGTAAATCATTTCAGTTTGGTTCACTTGCGTTAATGAAGGAACGGTGCTCATCAGCGGCTCACATTCCGCGTCACCTTGTAAAACCACAGCCCATGTATTTAAAAAATAAAATAAAATAGATTTATCACAATTTTAAATGCAGATAGCCATTAAAATAATAATTAAAATATAACTACAAGTACAATAAAAGTTCCATGATAACAGCCTACACCTTAATGTATATTAATCTCTTAATGATTTACTATGTACTTCTTACAGGGTCAACTCAATGTCTACGCCAGAAAAAAAAAAAATTCAATTAAACTCTATTCACTGTATCTTTCAAGGGAGTCTATTGTTTGGTTTTGTCTCCCTACCAGGCCATTTGTCAGTTGTTCTCACCCAAGATTACAAACAGAAAGGACATGACCCATCAAGGTCAGGAGGAAAACGTCGAAGTCCAGCCAATCCACCCTCACCATCTCCTCCTCATTTTTCACTAGCGACCTTGTGGAGGGGGAAAAGGGAGGCAGTGCCGGTCCACATCCCCAAATAAACCTTTGGCCTGCAGGCCAGAACCTTCACAACGCAACCCTCCCCCCCCCCACCCCCGCCCCACTCACTGGACCAGCCAAGCTCCTGCAACAGACACCGGCTGCCCCACCCCCACCCCGGAACTTCCTGCCCTAATACACAGAGCAAGTCAGTTTGTCCGTTCCAAGCTTGCTCTTCCCTGGATTGAGAGTGAAGAAAAAAATCTGCGTCTCTGGTCCCTGCACCAAAGCCAGTGGCTCACCAAGCTTTCCCCTTGCCTGAGTGTGTTTACTAAAATTAAAAGCCACAGAGACTATTTCCATGCTCGGGACTGCTAGAGGTCAGAGGTTTCCTAGAATCTCTTCTCTGCCCCCTCCCTGCCATTCAGCACAGTCATGTGACGGGCAGTGGCTGGAGCCGGCAGGAAGACCCTAGAGGACTTAGACTCTGGTTGGGCCCAGTGGATGGATGCAGAGGTTAGGGTCCTCGGCTCAGCCACTCCCTCTGTCCGTGACCACTAGGGGGCAACCAGCATCCCTGTATCGGCCAGTGAATAAGGTCCTGGGCTCGTGGGATCAATCCAGAGAGCTTTGGGATTTGGAAGGGGGAAGTCCATGGTGACCAGCAGTGTCACACCCATTTTGCAGGCGAAGAAACCAAGTCGCTGAATGAGAGGATACTTTGGGACGCAGCATTTGGAAAGGGCGCTGAACCAAACCCAGCCGGAAGCAGATACTGAATGGGCACGCTCTGGAGAACGGCTTGGAAAGGCTATAAACTGCCTCTCCCGGCGTTCCAGGTTGGCATGGCAGGGGCTCGGTGTGCGTTTGAACGGGCTCCTCTCACTGAGACCCCCTCGCTCTGCTGTCCCTCTGTGCACAAGACCTCCCCTCTCAGAAGACCCTTCTGGGTCCAGAGAACACTTGAACCTCCGGAAATGCGTCAAGGATGGAGAGAGCTGAAAGGGGCTAAGGGAAGGGGTAGACAGCAGAGGTTCTCATTAAGCAAGGCGGCCTCATGCTGCTGCGAGGCTTTATAAGCCTCAACTGCACAATGCTGTTTAAAATATAGGTGCAATTTGGGCCTGTGGTTAATACTGTGTAATTTTATTTTGTACTGTGCAGTATTTCCCCAAGCTGGGCCTAGACTGATTGGAATCTTGGCTCCAGGCTTTGCTGACTTGACAAATTTGCCTAGTTTGGGTTCCCTCTGCCAGGACCCTGTGCCCATGCTGGGCTCCTGGTCTACAGCTAATGTCCAAGATCCCCTCACAGGACCCACAGTTCAAAAGGAGAACACACAGCCAGTCCCCTGGGGGTGGAGGGGCTGGGCCGCGCTACTGGCAAGAGTCAGGGTCCTCAATTTGCATATTTTCAACCTCTATGCCTTATCTGTGTGCACACCAGGCTGTGTGCATGAGACCCGTGGTTTGGAAATGTTGATCACATGGTCCTTGGAGAAGGCAAGGCTCCAAAAAAGAAATCATAT
Source organism: Uromys caudimaculatus (assembly GCA_028551405.1). NCBI lineage: Eukaryota > Metazoa > Chordata > Mammalia > Rodentia > Muridae > Uromys > Uromys caudimaculatus. The sequence goes on from CM052702.1 coordinate 135,554,545, forward strand.
TTTCTATTTCTGGCTCCCCTGGTTGGAAGCAATGTGACCCTGGGAAAGCCTCTGCGTGTCTCAGGTCTCATTTTTATCCCAGAGGGTCTCTGGGAAGGCTGGGTGAGAATATTGGACCTCCCTCTCCAGAGTGAGGCATGCTATAGGTGCTCAGTAAATGACAAAACCCTTCCTGGATCGTGATGGACTTCCCCTGTGGCCTTTGGGTCAAAGAAATCCTTGTAAAATAAAGATGTTTTCAGAAGTAGAAGAAGTATGAACAAGCTCCCGAGGTCCTTTGGGAACCAGAATGTGACAGGTGGGTGTGTTGTCTTCTTTTGGATCAGTAGCTCTGAGAGACCAAGACTGCAGCCAACTCTGCCCTCCCCTGTCCCGGGGCTCTTGAGCAACTCCCTGCTCAGGAGTCTGGCTTCCTTCTTCACTGTCAATTATATACATGAAAACACGCCAATAAATCCACTCGGCTGGAACAGCCCATAAACACTAGTATGTAAAAAGAAAGAGAAAAGAGATTTTCATGCCCAGCCTGCTGAGCAATAAGGAAGAGAGAGAGAGAGGCTGCTGGTCCCTTGGCAGCCCCTGAGTGGCCAGGAGGGTCTTGTCAAGAGGTGCTCCTGGCTCACTTAAGCCGGGTCAGTCAAATGGTGTGGAGCCATGAATTTTTCCCCATTCCAATAAAGTGCCTTTTACTTTATTTGTCCAGATTATGTAGAAATGGATTTTTCCATAAAAAGCAGAGCTCAGGAGACAGGATGGATTTTCTCTGGCACCTCACGGGGGCATGTCTATGCCTACTGCCGTCTTCCCAGCCCAATAGCACATGCCTTGATCAGCCTGTCTTTCCTTCTGGCTGCTCATTGGCTTTCAATAATTTCTCAGAAGCCCATGGGTAGCCACTAAATTTATACTCCTGTCCTGAAAACTCAAATTCAACTCAATAAGCACTTACTGACATCCAACCGCACACAGGATATGAAGCCAGGTGTGCTGCAAGAGGAACGGGAGAGAAGAACGGCCCTCCCAAGCAGGCCAGCACTGGAAGAGTCTCCAGTTTGAGCTCAGCACAAGGAACCTCAAGGACTGGCAAAGGACATAAGGATGCAGTAGCATTTGCAAGAGGACACTTCAGGCTACAGAATCGCAGAAAACTAACCTGGAGCATCCTGAGGAGGAAGACAGGCTATTTCAAGCCATGAGAGGTCAGCAGATACCGCTCACCCTCAAGAACCCAAGGCTAAGAGATGGGGTGACGGCTCAGTGGGCAAACAGCCTGCTGAGCAAGCACAGGGACCTGAGTTCCGTTTCTAGCACCCACATTAAAAAGTCAGGTATGAGGCCACATGCCTGTGCTCTCAACACAGGACAGGCAGAGATAGGAAGATCCCTGCAGCTTGCTAACCAGTCAGTCTAATCTAGTCAGTGAGCTCCGGGTTCCATGAGAGACCCTGTCTCACAAAAGAAGGTGCAGAGCAACTAGGAAGACATCGGACATCAACCACCGGCTTCCTCCTGCACCCAAATGTCCACATGCACACGGAACTTGAGTCCTGCTGGAGAGAGCCAAAAATGATACTGGGTAACCTGTGGAAGGCAGGCCCTGTCTAAAGGGACAGACACCCTCAGGTGTTCTAGAAACTTTCAGAATAGCCACACTCTAATTAGCAAGTTTTTTTTTTTCATCTGCTCCTTTCTGTGTCCTTTGCAAAAATCATAGTGACTGGCACGCAGCACACACAAATGGACAGATTGGATGGATGGATCCCTAATTAATCCACAGTAATGGGAACAAATCCAAATGTACCATGACTACCTACAGGGTTTCAGAGAAGCAGAATAAGAAGGCTGTATTTAAGAAGAAAACACATGGTACACAGAATCCTGTCTTTTAAGAAGAGATCAGAGACAAGGGAGACATGTAAGCACTCCCAGAGACACTTGACCCTGTTTGGCCAATTCCGTTCATGGAAGAATGATGCTGAGCCAAACGAGTCTGAAGCTCAAAATGTCCACATCCCTCCTGTGAACAGTTCCAAAAACCAAGGAGCCACGAAATTAGGTTTATCACAGCAACTATCTCACTCACGATACAAGTTTTCTGAATTCATTACCTTTCCTGTCTGTCACGGTTATCAAATACCTGACAAGAAGCTTAAGGGGAGAAGAGGTATTCCCACTCAGGGTTTGCAATCCATGATACAGTCCATCACGGTGGAAGATACGGCGGCAGCATCCGCATGTCAGATGTCTGGCGCATAGTCACGTGTTTGAACACTTGGTCCCCAGCTGACGGCCATGTTTGAGAGGTTGCAAAAAGCATGCTGAGAGATGGAGCTTATCTGGAAGAGGTGGGCATGGATGTGAGCCTTGCAGTGTAACCCCTGGTCCCACTAGGAAACAAGTCTAAAACAGGTGCAGGTTCCTACCACCACTGAGGCCCTCCATGTCATTCCCACCACGGTAGACTGTATCCCTTCAAACCACAAACCAAAATGAACTCCCCCCCTCCTTAAGTTGCCTCTTGCCAGGCATTGAATACAGAAAACTGGTACCAGGAGTGGGGTTGTTGATGCAACAGACCTAACCATGTGACTTGTGGATCTCTGGAACATTTGTACAGGTGGGATATGGAAGAGTTTGGAAATGCAGGCTAGAGTGCTGTGAGCAGTCTGGGAAATTACTGTGAAAGTTCAAAAGCTTAAAACAACAATAGAAACATGGCAGCAGAAGCCAGTTCGTGGGGTACCAATGTAAAAGGACAATATTGGGAATCAGAACAGAGTGTATTCATGATGGGTTCTGGCAAAACCTCAGCTTTCTTTCTGCGTCTTGAATAAGGCTGGATTCAAAAGCAGCAGACTAGGTCTTTAGTAGAGGAAATGTCAACAGCATAGCATGCAAGCCTTGGCATGGTTACTGCTCCCCACTCGTAGTCAGATTCGCAGTGACACGAGGCAGGGAAAGGTGAGGATGTACAGGGCTGTGGGAAATCAGGGTGCATATGGTTAGAGCTCAAGACAGGGCAAACAAGGAGAGTTCAGACAGAGCAGCTGCTACTGTCAACCAAGATTAGTGCAATGAAAGGGAAATCTCAAAACTTTGTCCTGGGACAATAAAACACAGGTCTTGAGAGAAAGACCCTACTCCATTCACTAACAGCCTCAAGATATGGCAAGATAACTCATTTGAAAAGAGAGTTCCAGAACAAAGATGGCCTCTACAGCCCCAGGTTCCAGCAAGTCCACTTAGGTAAATGCTTTTTCAGGATTACCCATCAAGGCACATAGAGGCAATTGCTGCTACAGTCCAAAGGGGGTTGCTTACATCTTGGGTAACAGAAATTGGTATTGCCCATGTGGTACTGGTTTTTGCAGGAATGCAAGATGGTGCAAGAACTTGTGAGTCCTGGTGGCTTACACTGGTATTCGAGAATGCTAGGTCAGACATGCTATAGCATGCTATAGGCACTCTATAGTCAGATTACCTACACGGAGCTCCTGAGCAAGCAGTTCACAGAGCTGTAGAGGTGAAGGCTAAGCTACAGTAGGGACCCTGAGAAATCAGACATGTCAGAAATGTAAGACACTTGTGGTGGTTTGACTATGCTTGGTCCAGAGGGTGGCACTATTAGAGGTGTGGAGGTCATGTGTCACTGTGGGGGTGGGCAATGAGACCGCCCTCCTAACCACATGGGAGCGAGTCTTCTCCTAGCAGCCTTCAGATGAAGACGTAGAACTCTCAGCTCCTCCTGCACCATCCGTGCCTGGAGGCTGCCCTGCTCCCGCCTTGATGATCATGGACTGACCCTCTGACCCTGTAAGCCAGCCCCAATTAAATGTTGTCCTTATAAGAGCTGCCTTGGTCATGGTGTCTGTTCACAGCAGTAAAACCCTAAGACAGATACCTATTAAGGAATGGCGCAGACACCAGAAGGGAGTTAGCTCAAGAGAGGGGCCATATACGCTGTAGGCAACAGAGCCTGCAGGGTTACCAAACCTGTCGGAGCCCAGAGGATACCACCACAAGCCCCAGATGCTGGACAAGGAACTGTCTGATCTTGTGTTTTACCCTGATGGATTTTGGTCTTATTTTGATTTGATAATTCCTCACTAGTCCCCATTCTCTCTTTTGGAGCAGGCCTGTTTACTTTACACTGTTATATATTGGGAGCATGTAACTTTAAAAAATAAATTACAGGGGATTACAGTTAAGAAATTGCCTGGAGTCTCAGAAGAGACATTGGACTTTTAAACAGTGCTGAAACTATGTCCGTGGAGACTTTTGACACTGGTGTGATTGCGGTTTTCATGATGAAATGGCTGTGAGCCCATGGGGGTAAGGGGAGGAGTGTCAAGCCTTGGATATAAAATGGCCCACCTGGCTCATGGGTTTGAATAGTTGGTCCCCAGCCACTGGTGCTACTTTCAGAGAGGTTGTGGAACCCTTGGCAAGTGGAGGCCACATAGAAGTGGATCTCTGGGAGTGAGACCTAAGGTTTACATGCTGCTCACACGCCCCAGGCCTTCTGTACTTCCAGATCACCTGCAGCACGAGCGAGCAGCTATCCACCGGGACTAACTGTATCCCCTCAAACTATAAGACAAAATGACTCTCTCCCCCAAGAAGTTACTTCCTGAAGAAGTAACACAGTACAGGAGCCTTCTGGTCTCAGGAGGGGCTCCAGGGGAGCAGAGGAAACTTCTGCCTCTGTGTGGTATGTCACTCTCTTTGTTTTTGTTTTTTGGGTTTTTTTTTTTTTTTTTTTTGGTCTTTTTGTTTTGTTTTGTTTTGGTTTTGTTTGTTTGTTTTTCCGAGACAGGGTTTCTCTGTGTAGCCCTGGCTGTCCTGGAACTCACTCTGTAGACCAGGCTGGCCTCAAACTCAGAGATCCACCTGCCTCTGCCTCCCAAGTGCTGAGATTAAAGGCGTGCGCCACCACTGCCCGGCCCGGTATGTCACTCTCTTAACCTGTTTGACTGTGTTCCTGACTTTCCACAGAATGACCTCATCTCTTCCTTCCCATCTCCACCCAAAGATTCTTCCTCTTCAGGGGCCCTGCTTGCTTCTCCCTCCCTACACCCTATCTCAGTGCCCTCTGCTTTGCTGTACAGCTCCTCAGCAATAAATATATCTTCACTGTTTATTTGTTGAACGCCTACAGCCAGTGTGTGTCACACAAGCCACCCTTGGATGAGCTGGTGCTACAGGGGCGTGACACCCTGGGTGGGTGTCTTAAGCAATCCGATCACAAAAGGGAGACCTCCCCCATCGCTGTAAAGCAGGTCCCCCTCACGTGTCGATCTCATGGTGACTGGTATTCACCTCAAGTCGGATGTTCTTATGGCTGAGGGTCAGACGGAATGACTTTGCAGGCTCAATGTTTAATGTTGGCTCTGTCTCTAAGTGAGAGATCAACTTCAATGTCTGGCCATCTGCCCTTGGCGCAAGCTCTACAAAACCCACCAGAAATGTGAGGGTCGGCTGAGCCACTTTATCTGTCAAGGTGACTGGAACTCCGTGGCAGAAGAAGGCATACATATTTAGGCACCGGGAAAGCGTGAGCTCCATGTATCCAATCAAAGCGTTTCTCAAAGGCCATGCCTGTCTACCTCATGCTAAGTGGTATGGCTTACTTATCCTTAGCAATGTCTGTGCTTCTTCCTTCTCCGTGGCCACTAGGGGTGGCTCACAGCCAGGCCTCTCAGGTGAGACACTGAGGTGGGGGGTACGGGGGGGGGGGAAGCTATGGTGATTCTGTCCTCTCGGGCTGGAGCCTCAGGAGCAGAGGAAGAGGACGAGAGGGTGCCTAGAAGAGCTTGTGACAAGAGAAGGGCATTCCCTGAGTGGGGGCAGAACTCGGAACTTGCCCCCAGCTTCTCCGCCGCCATCTCCCCCCCCCTTCCCTCACCTCAAACCATCAGATGCCCTCTTCACTCTCTGTTCCTCTTTCAGTTCCCCCCTATCCCAGCTCATGGTCCTAATGACTAGCCTGAGCTACTGCTCTGTGGACCTACCTCTAAGACAACCCCTGCCTGCTACCTAGCATCTCTATTAGGTGTACCAACACCGCCTCATGCTGGACATCTCTAAATCCATGTTCCTTTTGCTTCCTCAATCCCATGTCTCCCCCGGCTTCACCTGCTCAATATGTAGCAGCACTGATTCCACAAGTTAGGAATCGAGAAATGCCATGGGGACACCTCAATCCTGTCTATTTCTCTTCATCTTCTTTGGCAGACCCTGATCTATGGCTGCTGTGTTTTGTTTAGACAAGAGCAGTCACTGCCCAGTTGGTACTCAGACTACATCCCAACTCACCCCAGCCCACTGCCAGATCTAGACGTGGAAGCCATCCACTGTCCAACTGCCCAGACTGTCTTAGCCAGGGTTTCTATTCCTGCACACAAAACATCATGACCAAGAAGCAAGTTGGGGAGGAAAGGGTTTATTCAGCTTACACTTCCACATTGCTGTCCATCACCAAAGGAAGTCAGGACAGGAACTCAAGCAGGGCAGGAATCTGGAGGCAGGAGCTGATGCAGAGGCCATGGAGGGATGCTGCTTACTGGCTTGCTTCCCCTGGCTTGCTCAGCCTGCTTTCTTATAGAACCCAAGACTACCAGCCCACAGATGGTACCACTCACAAGGGGCCCTCCCCCCTTGATCACTAATTGAGAAAATGCCTTACCACTGGATCTCATGGAGGCATTTCCTCAACTGAAGCTCCTTTCTCTGTGATAACTCCAGCTTGTGTCAAGTTGACACACAAAACTAGCCAGTACGCACACCTTCCTACTATACCTAGATGGGGCTTCTGTTGCCTCTCTCAGCGTCTGGCACCATTTCTATAATTTCTGGGTTTCTGCCCCAAGGCACAGCATCTCTTCCTTCTCCTTCCTTTCTCCCCACCCCCCATAACACAGACAGACAGACAGACAGACAGACAGACAGACAGACACACACACACACACACACACGCACCTTTTCACTCTCTTCTCCTGTGAGGATGCTTCCCTGGTCCTCCACAAACCAACCTTCATGTCCTCCTTCCCAGCTCAACTCCTGATTCTTCCTTCTTCCTCAGGGGCCAGCCCTAGCCAAGCACGCAATCCCCTTCCCACTCCACACTGCTTGTGAGTCTTTTCATCTACGTCACAGCGCTTCTCAGGAACAGAATTACCTTGGATATTTATTTGCGGGCTGGTGAAGAGTGAACTGGGTCTCCCTCCATTTGTATGTTGAAGCTTTAACATTTAATATGATGACGTTTGGGGGCCATGACGGTTAAATGAGATCAGGGAGGGGCCCTCATGATGAGACTGGTATCTTTACAGGGAGGGGGAGGGGTACCCCTCCATCCTGGTTAGCTCTAATTATCAACTTTGCACAGCCTAGAGTTGTCTGAGAGAATCCTCAACTGAAGAAGTGCCTAAATCAGACTGGCCTGTGGGCATGACTGTGGAGAATAGCCTTGATTATTAATTGATGTGGAGGGCCCTTCGCATTGCAGATAGCATGCCCCAGGCAGGTGCTTCCGGGCTGTACAAGGAAACCGGCTAAGCATGACCTGTGAGGGAGCCAGCAAGCCTCATCCTCTGTGGTTTTTTTGCTTGACTTCCTGCCCCGACTTGGGCCGTGACCTGGAAGTGTAAGCCGAGATAAACCCTTTCCTCTCCAGGGTTGCTTTTGGTCAGAGTGCCTTAACCAGCAGCAGATAGGGAACTAGAACACCTCCCCCCTGTGATGACTCAAAGTAAAAACAGCTATCAGCCATGACGAAGGCCTTCACCAAGAAGCACACAATCAGCCAGAACCTTGGTCCTGACCTTCCCGGGCCCAGCACTGTGAGAAATCAATGTCTATTGTTCGCACGCACACTCCAGTCTGCACGAAGCTTTGTCGGAGTGGCGGGCGGAGACCAGTGGCTTACCTTCCGACTTGTCTAATCCTTCCTGCCACACTGGAACATACACTACAGGATTCAGAAAATGCCTCCAACAGTATTTGTCTTTGAGTTTCCAGAGGCAGGAGGATACTAGACAGAGGACAGGTGCCAAAAACACGGCTGCAAACCTATTCTGACCGCGCGCGATGACTTAGCTGCGCATGCGCACGAGCACAGGCTGTCTCATAGTCTACGCCTAAATGCACGCAGTAGAGCTGGGAGCGCATCTGGATACCAAACGGCTTCAAAACCTGGGGCTTGGGGTGGGGCAACAATATCTCTTACGAAGTCTTTCTTTTTAAGAGTTGGAAGGTTTCATCTGTGAGACGATCTCTCTGCCTGTCTCCCATCTGCAATGAAGCCAAGCCGAAATTTTCTGGGGTACACCCGGCGGAACATCCTCTCCATCGATGCACCCCAAAGTAAAGGATGGGGATGGGCGTGGGGTCAGATACCCCCAAACTGTGAGGATAGATGCTGCAGAGCCTGTAGCCCCGTCCCTCTTCCCAGCAGCAACACCAAGCCAGTTTGTGTCGTGCACTCCCCATGAAGACATGTTAGGGGCCCAGCCCCCTAATAAGTGTGGCTTTAGTGGGCAGGAGCGATTGTGTTAAGATGAACTCACAGGCTCAAATCTAGCATGACTGTGTCCTAGGCCGCGTGAGTCAGGGATACCCTGGATGGAAGCTAAGGATGGAAACAGAGGCTAGAGGGACACAGCTGTAGGCCAAGAATGGGTAGCTCAGGTCACACGTGAGAATAAGCTAGTGAGCACGTGTTTGCTGCACTGCAGAGTGGAAACAGGTCTCACTCACGGGCCTGGCCGGAGCAAAGGTGTGATCAACACTTGTCCGACTGAGCCAAACTCTTCCGGGCAAAGACAGAAGGGGAAGGCTGAGGGGTTTCCCAGACTGTTGCATCAACTTGCGAGCCAAACGAACCCGGCGCCTGGCCGGTCTGTCCGCTCAGATGGCGAGTCTGTCAGATCTCACAGCTGAGACCTTGGAAAGCTCGGAGATAAATCAGGAGGGAATCAAAGGGGAGAGGGAAGCAGGAGGGCTCTAGCAGCGAGTAGTGCCATCTAGGCCGGTCTGGCAAGCTGGATGCAGGCGGTTCCAGCATAATGGGATCTTTGTGGCTCCGCTCCTAGCCAGTGTTCTGCCTGCTCCTGAGGAGCTGGAACTTGGTTCCCCAGTGATTTCCATGCAGACCAAGGGACCATGAAACTCTCTGCAGTCCAAGGCTCGTGTACTGCACTGGTGAAATGTAAAGTCAGGGACAAGGGGACAGGACAGCAGTGATCCATTCCAAGACACCTGGGCCTAACTCCAGATCCACGTAGGAAAGGGACTGCCCTCCGATCCCCTTCTGTGTGAGTCAGGAGACCCCTGTTATGAACTTACTACGCCCCTCCCCCTTTTATCTGTTGACTTCCTGAAGCCCTTAGGTGGCCAAATATGACTGCATGGGGGGGGGGGGGGCTGAGGCCCCACATTGATAAGAAAACGATCTCCCCACAAGATGAGTGTGACCCAACAGGACTGCTGCTTGTAAGAGACTGAGACCCAGAGGGACACCAAGGAAGACAGGCCTTATGAAGAAACGGTGTGAAGACACCACGAGCAAGGCCTCAGGAGAACCCAGGCCTACAGACACTTTGATATTGACTTCTCAGACCCACCTGGCTCTTGGGACTTGGCCGTGGCTGGACCACCAGGCTCACACAGCCCCTTGGGAGGAAAACCTGACAGTGTAAAGGTTCCTGTCATGCAAATGTCCACACGGAAAATGCAGGACCTCTGCAGAGGCGGTATATAGAAAGCGAAATGACAAGCTGCAAGGTCCTGAGGACTGGCCAGGGGGCAGCTGATGTCACTCCACGTTGTAGGTCTAAGACTTAGGCTCACGTCCTGGTTCCAGCCAGTTTGCTGTGTTATTAGAGCCTCGGGCTGCTCCTCTCTAAAGTAAGGCAATAATAGCAATCGCTTCTTAGCATTGTGTGAGATTCAGATCTGATTATAGCTTTACAGCATGAAAGTAAGTGCCCAATGCAATAAAAGGCTCAATTAATACTGCCCGGGATATTCTATTTTCAATCCTTTCTCAGCGCACATGAGCCACTCTGGTTGCTTCAGGCTTAAGAAGGGGAGAGAATTCCCTCGAAGAAGAAGAAGAAGAAGAAGGAAAAAAGAAGATGATACCATTTTTACCCAGAACATAGGACACAAAGATGGTAAAGTTTCCTGGATTCTCTGACGCCCCACGATGTACTGTCCCCAGCCCTTCTTCCCCACCAACCGCTCCCCAAACAAAATCCACCAACTGAGCCAATCTCTCATCTCTGGAGGTCGGTGAGGGAGCAGGGATGCTGATAGAGTCCTCCCTGACCTTCCTGGAGAGAGGAAGCTCGGACACAGGCAGCAGCCAGGGATGAGGGAAGGTGCTGAGGACCACAAAGAAAGGGGAGCCTAGGACCTGAGGGGTGACCCTGGCCGCAGATGCCCACAGCTACGAGGAGGTGGGAGATGCAAACGGCTGGACCACACTGACTCTGATCCTAAGCCCCACACTCCTGCGACTCCAGGTCTCACAGGCGCACAGGAGAGCACCCTATAGAGCCGCAGAAAGTTGCGAGGGCAGACAACATAAAATGAGAGAAGCACGCACATGTGCGTGGTCACCTGTGTCTGCTGTTTCCTGGACAGAAACGACATAGGGACCAACCACAGAAAAGAAAGAGGTGTGTGTGTGTGCGTGTGTGTGCATGTGTGCATGTGTGTGTGCGTGTGTGTGCGTGTGTGTATGCATGTGTGTGTGTGCCTGTGTGTGTGCGTGTGTGTGCGTGTGTGCATGTGTGTGCATGCGTGTTTGTGTGTGCATGTGTGCGTGTGTGTGCACACGTGTGTGTGTGCATGTGTGTTTGTATGTGTGTGTGTATGTGTGTGTGCATGTGTGTACATGTGTTCCCATATGTCTACTCTTCCCTAGTGTAGCTGCAGCCACCGGAAGTTAGGCTTTTCTTTTTGTGGCGTGAGTAGGGCTGGGGGTGGGTAGTGTACATATATGCATATGTGTGCATCCATGCGTATGTCAATGACATCAAGCCAGAGCTTCACGCCAAGTGTCTTCCTCCACCATTCTCTGTCTTCTTCTTTGAGGTGAGGCCTCTCACTGAATCTAAAGCTCACTGATTGGCTAGCCTAGACAGATGGCACCAGGGAGCTTCCTGCCTCTGCCTCCCTCCCAGCACATGCTGCTGAAGCTGGCTTTGATGTGGGTGCTGGGGACTTGAACCCAGGTCCCCACGCCTGTGCAGCGAGCACTTTACCCACTGGTCCATCGCCCCAGACTTGGGGTTGTTGGATTATCCATCCATACCATGCTTCTCATCCTCCCATGGCGTCAGGATAACTGCTACGGGTGCAAGCAGAGCCAGGAGCCCTGGCTGCCATGTTCAGACCTAGAACCTGGGCAAAGGATCTCTAGGTCCTCGGATCTCTAGGATCTCTAGGTGCCACCACGGGGGATGCGGGGAGACGTGGCCTTCAGTGGTACTACTTGGACAACACCAGAGAGCATCTACCTCTCTCTCCACTGAGCACCACTAGTTGTTCTTTGGCTATTTTCATGCTGCACACATTACCAGCTGCCACTCTACATGGCACAACCATATTAGCGTCTGCCACAGCCCTCGGAGCAGTGGCAATGGGTGCCGGCTACTTCTATCCAGCCCTGAGCCTGGTTCCACAGGAAGGCCTGCAGGGGGCTGAGTAACCATGAACAATGTACATGTGGTTCCTTTACTTTCTCCCCCAAAGAGAGCACGCCTGAGACAAACTGAGGAACACATCCTAGGAAACAGCTGGACATGGACTTCTTGCCCAAGGTGGGAAGCGACACCAAGGACATCAGAGTTTCCTCAGAGTCAGCTCTGGCCACAGCAGACATGGAGGCATGGCTGGGTCTGGGGAGAGACCCCACACAACCCAAGCTGGATAGCTATCTGAGGGGAAGGGTAGAAGGGTACAGGTTCCCACCCACCTGGGCATGTGTCCTAGAAGTGACAGAGGCCCAGGTGTCCTCTGTGGCCACCAGAATGAGGAGAAAATGCCAACGTATGATCTAGGCTTTATCTGGGAGCAAATGAGGTCAATGGACCCGTTAGCTGGGACAGTTCCCCTTGCTTGTTCCATGACCTGCTATTAACCTGCTTCTGGGGCCCCGGGTTCCCACAGAGAGGACAGCATCTTTGTGTGCAAGGTCTCTCTCCTCCCCTGGCTCACACTGGCATGGACCTATCCTCACTGGGAGGGAAGGACCCACCCACTAAGCCCTTCCCCCCTCTTCTCTCTCTGTCTATGTCTCTCTATGTCTGTCTCTCTGTCTCTCTCTTCTCTCTGTTTCTGTCTTTCTCTCTCTGTCTCTCTGTCTCTCTGTCTCTCTCTCTCTGTCTCTCTCTCTCTCTCTCTCTCTCTCTCTCTCTCTCTCTCTCTCTCTCAATGCAAGACCATCAACCACAGGACAAAGGAAGACCCTCCTGTTTCACACACGCTCGGCCCTGCAAACTCACAGATGTGCATGCCTCCTGCCCTCTGTGGGCAGACCAGTCACACCGGCAGACGGATGCCTTCCCAGGCATCTCCAAAGTCCTGGAATCCTCAGTCCTGCTGGACAGTCATCTGAATTTCAGCAAGAGCCGCCCAATACAGAATTGCCAAGTCTACTGCACTTAAGGGTATCCTGAGTTTCATTTTTTTCCTGCCTATATATACCTGTGAGGTTGGCTTTTACAAGCACATTGTTCTGGCTGTGATTCCCTAGGATGGCTCCTGCTGAATCAGTCAGTGTGAGAGTCTACACGCACTGCAGTGGGCCAGGCTGAGACCAGGGGATCCCGCCCGGGTGTGTTTCCAAGATGAGAGGCATAAGACAGGACTGGAGGCTGCACCTGTCATCCTTCCATAAGAATCTTGGATTGCAAAGACAGAAGGGTCCTCACCGCAGGCCCAGGTGGAGGGGCAGAGAGCCAGCTGGGACCTGCTCTCTCAGCCCTGATCCCCAGACTGGACTCTCTGCATATGTGAACCCATGCTCCAGTCGTAGGAGGAGGCAGGTACAGAAGAAGCAAGGCGAGGTAAGCCTTGAGATGAAGCAAGGGAGTGGGAGAAGTGGCTCCCACCTCCCTAGGAACCACGCAGAGAGCTGTTTGCGCTCCACCTGGGCTCCCAGCCCCGCTCTCCTGGAAGGGCTGTGTTCACCTGTCAGTGTGTCTCTGAACCTGCCACTCTACCGTGTTTGCTCTATGCTGCCATCCTAACAGAGCACAATTGTTATCTTCAAAAAGAAATGAACTGGGGCTCAGTGGACAACTCGATGACAAACAATGGGAACTTGAGCTTAGCTCTTCAACACCCATGCTTAAAAGCCAGATGTAGGGTTCCAGAGCACCTGGAACTGATGAGGTGGAAACGGGAGAACCCTGGAAACTCATTGGCCGGCTAGTCTAACCAAACCTGAGAACTCCCAGTTTCCTGAGAGATTCTGTCTCAAAAGAAAAAGTAAACAGCAATAAAGGTCAGCTGATATTAACCTCAGTCATCCACACAGACACGCGCACACAGACACGCACACACATGCAAGCATGCAAGGTGCACACACAATAGAGGAAGACAGCATATTAACCTCAGGCTTACACATACGTGCATGCACACATATACACACATACACATAGACATGCACACACACATACACACACATGCACACACACACATGCGTGTAATGTGCACACACAATAGAGGAAGACAACTGATATTAATCTCAGGCTTCCATACAGACACACACACGCATGCATGCAATGTGCACACACCCACATAAATACAGACACACAATACCCAAAAAATAAGAGTAAGAAGTATTAACAAATAAAAAGGACTAAGAAAAAATGAGCCCAACATGGCTTTCAGGTAAGCCACACAGCCAGGGCCTGACAGGTCAGACCCTGGTCCCCCTTTGCACCTGGTGGCAGTGTCTCCTAACTGCACATTGCTATTTGAGTGACTCAGAATAAATTATTGGAACCATACCTGTAAATACTCAAAAGGACTGCGCCAACATCAAAAGCAGTTGTCAAGCTGCGTGCGTGCGTGCGTGCATGCCTGTGAAATGTGGTTCGTATGGCTGACACCAGGTGAGGAAAATCCTCCGATATGTCATCTCAAGTTCCCTGAGCTGACACTGTCACCTCCGGGCCTCAGAGGCCAGCTGTGCAGCTGTCAGCAGCTCTACTGAACCCCGTCCCAGAAGAGATTCATGGTAAGATTTCCGGGACCCTACAAGTCACGCAGACACTGAGCAGCAGAAGGACAGGAACCTCACAGAAGGAACGGCCCACCTTGAGCAGATGAGCAGTGGACAGAAAGACCCACTCAGGGAGGCTGCTGAGCCCTAAAGTCCCACCAGCAGGGAACCAAGGCTGAGAAAGAAGTATGTCAGTATCTGTCCCTGCATGCCTGGTCAAGCTTACTCTGCTGTGGTAGAGTGGCCAGGGTCTGAGGTCTGCAAGCCTAGCCAGAGAAACAGGCTCTTGCTCTAGGATGCTGCTGTAGTCCCCAGGGGACCCAAATAAAGGGGAGTCAGGATACTCAGGATCCTCCCCTTTCCAGGACACCGGTTGTCACCAACTATAGCATAAAAAAGACTCAACAAATAGTGAGCTCATTATGGCCAGACGGCAGCTCTCTCCAAGTACCTACGGTGCACGAGAATTCAGGGGAGTCCCTTCTCAGATGTTCTTTCATTTGTTCCCAGAACCATGCCTGCAAGACACTGTGAGATCTCAAGGTTGCTAAGTCACCCTGGAGCCCCTGAGACGCAGAACACATGTTCTTTTCATTGGGCTTCAGAGAGTCTTATGTAGCTCCAAGTTTCTATAGAACCAAGGATAACCTTGAACTTCAGGACCTCCTCCCTCCATCTCCTGAACACCGAGCTTACAGACATGTGCCCCTATACCTGGTGCTGAGGATAGACCTCAGAATGGAACCACACATGTCTCTACCAGCTGAGCTGCACTCCCCTTCCCGGTGTGTGAATACATAATGACGTCATAAAGAAAAAGTATGTGGCTTGTATTTTGGAGCTTTGCTTTAAACAGTAGGAGGTACCAGTTACTATGAGATGCTGACCGCACGTTGTCGCCAACCCTTTGAGCAACTCAAGGGGCAGGTGCTGTTACTGTCCCATTCTGCAGATGGCAACACTGATGAGCTCATAGAGCAGGGCCTGGTAATACAGATCAACCTGAGTCTAAACCTATGCCTCCCCTGTTTTCCTCATCGCCTCATGGTCAGAAAGACTGTCTCCTTCTAACTTATCTCTACAGACCCTGACTACTTGGTGCAGTACACAGAGAGCAGAACACATAGGAAGGAGGTGCCCAGTTCTTCAAACACTTGTGGGCCGACTCAGCCCAAGCTGCAGCTGGCCTACTAATTGGTTCTGACAAACATCAGAAGGAAAAAAAACAAAGAAATAAGCCAGGGTGGAATAAATATGCATGGTACACACGGGAGGCCTGAGACCCTGAGCTACCACCACTGTCACCTGCAGCTTGCACACTGACAAGCCTGACAAGGATTCCCAGGAGTGACCCATCCATCCATCCATCCTGAGGGAGAAACTGGCTGTCCCCAGTGGGAGATGCCCACCAGCCTGCAGGAGAGTTGTAGGTCCCCATGTCCCTAGTCACTGTGGGGTCTCCACTCAGGAAATCATCTGGACACCTCAGGAGGCTCCTGCTTACGTGGTCAAATTGTCAGCCTTGAGAAAGGAAAGGAAAGGTCTGTAGCAAGAATCGATAGCAAGCAAGCAAAGAGACCACCAGGACTTCACCATGGCACCATGACAAAAATAATAGTGCAGTGGTTAGCGTTAACTGTCAACTTGATGCAGGCGATCCCTGAATCACCTAGGAAGTGTCTCAGTGAGAGACTGTCTACTTTGGGTTGGCCTTTGAACATGCCCATGGGGGATTGTCTTAATTAAATTAGCTGATGTGGCAGCCCACTGTGGGCGGCACCATTCCCTAAGCACCAGGTCCTGAACCATAGAGTAGAAACATCATGCTGAGCACAAGCATGTGATCATATCTGCATTCATTCTCTCTCGGTTATGATGTGACCAGCTGTTGTAAGATCCTGCCACTGTGACTTCCCCATAGTGATGAGCGGTAACCTTGAATTGTGAGCTGGAATAACCCCTTTTCCCCCAGAGCATTTTGTCACAGCAACAGAGATGAACCTAGAACAGGTAGTGAGAGCCCAGGCTGATGGGGCAGAGGTCCTGGTGTGCCAAGATACGGGACTGTTACAAGCAGTCTCGTTCTAGGAGCCCTTGGGGTTCCAGGAAGCTTTCATTCATCATTCCATCAGTCCACAAATGTGTGCTGAGCACTAGCCATACGCCATCATCCTCTGGGAGGTGCTGAAGTCACAGACAAACAAGTGAGAACCACCCATCTACAGTAGCAAGGCAGAGACACACATGCCTGGGGAAGTAATGGTGGTATACCTGCCCTGGGCAATGGTGAAGAGACCTGTGTCCCAGGAACGGACTGACCCAGCTGATGTGGGGAGGCCAGCAGGGTCCTAGTGTGAGGCCTCCATGTGCCAGGGACCAGCCTCTGCTCTGAGGAAAGAGGCAGCAGCAGGAAGGTTGGATCAAAGAAAGTCCTGAGAGAGAGAAGCCCAAAGAAGCTGTGAGAGCTGTGTGACCAGGAACCAGTGCTCAGTCTCACAGTGTCCTCTGGGTAGCTCTGTCAAGAAAGTACCAGAAAGAAGGCTGTTGCACCATGTCATCTGAACACAAGATGGTAACACATGGGAAGGAGCATGGAGCATGTCTTCAGTGAGGATTTACTGTAAAGGGAGTCAGGGTGGACGGGAACTGAGAGCAGCACAGGCAGAGACTGACGGGAAAGGACCCCGCAGAGAAGAGGTGGGCAGGGAAACAGCCAGCTCTGGGGAAGAGGGACATTATGGCTGCCGTGGTGGGATCAGGCACAGGAGACAAGCCAGGTCTACAAGCAACAGGCAGCCAATACTTCCAGCAGGCCTGCAAATGTGCTTTCTATCTCCTCTCTCTCTCTCTCTCTCTCTCTCTCTCTCTCTCTCTCTCTCTCTCTCTCTCTCTTTCTCTCTCTCTCTCTCTCTCTCTCTCTCTCTCTCTGTCTAAATAGATATGAATAGATATAGATAGACAGATAGATATCTATATGCATATATATAGATAGATATAGAGCACCTCTATATATAGATGAGATATAGATAGATAGATAAATGATAGATACATAAATATATACATAGATACATAAATAGATAGGTAGGTAGACAGACAGACAGATAGATACATAGCATGGGGTCTAGGAAGCGGGGCCTGCAGCTGATCTTTCCCTGATCTGCCGTGGCTCTTTCTCTCCACAGGCTTTCCCATATATCTCCTCAAGATGGGTTGGTTCTCTGGTTGTACCCCAACACTGCATCCCTTCTGTACTGGTTGCTTGAAGGACTCCCCGGCCTGCAGCAAGACATGTTCCTAGTCAGGCTTAATCTCTTCTCCAGGGAGGCAGAGAGTCCTCTGCTGCGTCCTGCGCTGCAGGTGTCTAGAACAGTGCCTGCCACAGTGTGAGCTAGTAAACGCCCCCAGGATGAGTGCAACCGATCTTATTGGCTATCTTCTGAAAACAGGAAATGAAGTGAGGACAGAAGAGACTCAGAGGCCCAGCCGGATAGTCACTTTTCCCTAGGACAGAGGACTTGTGTAAAGGTTTGGGGACAGCTGACTGCCAGGCCCCGCTCCAGCAGCCTCCTGCTCCACTTCCTCCTTGGACTGTTCCAAGGAGCAGCTCTGCCTTCAACTCGGGGTGTGCTGACCTCAGATGCAAGCAGGCTCCCCTGCATGGGACCCCTACCGTCCTGGGGATCTTCCACATGGGCTGCGACCTCAGAGCCATGGGTCAGCTTGTGTGAGGACCTACAGGCTTAAAGGAGCTCATCTCAGAAGCCATGATGTTTGGTCCTGATGCTAATGAGCTGATATTCAGAAACATTCCCCTGGACAGCCCAGGGAGCTCCTCACTCTTGACCTTCCTGGTGTCAGCCTGCAACTGGGGAGACGCAGTTCATCTGCAACATTAATTCTGAACTAATTCCTAAGAGGCTACAAGAGCTTTGCACCACAGGCCAAGGGGGCACAGGAGAGCCTCAGAAGTTCGGGGAATGATACCAAATGCCCTTGAGGAAGGCCTGGCTACAGCCGGTCGCCCACCATAGGAACCCAATGGAGCATACCATGTCTGACAAAGCTTGGATTCCAGTGCCCGAGTGTGGGAGGGACATCAGCAACCCACTGGTGCAGTGGAGCCGACCCCTGATTCCAGAGCAGCTGAGAGAGGATAGGAGGGGGAAAGGAGACAGCGGAGCATGCTGGGACGCTCCTGGGGGAGTGCTGCATTCAGCACAGAGTCCTCAGAAAGACGCCTGCTGCTGCGGTGCGTGCAGGCAAAGGCTTCTGGAAGCTGGCTCCGTCTCATCTAGGTAGCAAAAGCAAAGGTGAGATTCTCCCCACCCGTTCCCAAGGGAGCCAATGCTTGGGCCGGAAATACAAGCCAGTGGCCATGTATCTACACCTTAGGTCGGTTCCCAGAAAAAGAAATCCCTGAGACTCTTCACTTACTAATTTCATCAATAATTAAAGAAGATCTGTTTTACTTTTAACTGTGTGGATAAAGGAGGGGTGTGCCATTCTCAAAAAGAAGCAAGGGGGAGAGCTTGTACACGTGGGCCTTTTTTATTCTTACTCATGTGTAGGTACACGTGTGTGTGTGTGTGTGTGTGTGTGTGTGTGTGTGTGTGTGTGTGTGACACGTACGCAGGGGGCACCCGCAGAGGCCAGCAGATGGTGTTGGAGCCTCTGAACCGGAGGAACAGGCAGATGTGGGCTGCCCAATGTGAGTGCCAGGAGCCAAGCTCGGGTCTCAGTTACTCAAGCGTTCATAACCGTTGAGCTGCCTCACCCTGAAACGGGTTCATTACCTCCAGAAACTGGACAAGCTGTCAGCTCTGAACATACCTGCTTCGGTCTTTTCCTTCTCCGCTGCACCATAAAAGTCCTTCATCTTGACTAGAAGTGGGGATTAATACAGCCCACCTTTCTACAAATCCATACCTGATATTATTAAATGTTTAAGGTGCAGCTCAGTGGTTGAGCACTTGCCTATACACATGAGGTCTTAGGTTCAAATCCAGCCAGAAAGAAAAAGAAAAGGGAGAGAGGGAAGGAGAGAGGGAGAGAAGGGGGAATAAGGAGGCAGAGGGGGGAAGGAAGGAAGGAAGGAAGGAAGGAAGGAAGGAAGGAAGGAAGGAAAGAAAGAAACAAAGAAACAAAGAAACAAGGAAACAAGGAAACAAAGAAACAAAGAAACAAAGAAACAAAGAAACAAAGAAAGGCATTCTTGCAGCTAACTCTTAATTAATTCCATCTACAGTAAAACTTCTAAGGCTGAGGGCATAGCCCAGTGGTAGAGTATTTGTCTGGAAAGCATAAGACCCTGGGTTCAATTCCCAGCATCACAAAAAACAATGTAAACTCTTGATTGTATTTTAGTTTAAATGTTTCCTGCTGTGACCTCCCTCAGTCTGACACTGCATCCCAGTGTCTTCTCTTGCCTTAGAGGGGCCCCCCTTTCTCTGCCCCACTCAAAAACTCCTTGTCACAATAATTAATCAATTATATTCAAATTATCTTCGCCTGTGGCTCTGAGTTCTGTCCAGCAAGAGAGCACATCCTGATCCCCACTTAGACAGGAAGTCCTCACCCTGCACTACCTCCTGCCCTCCTGTCTTCTGTGTCCCAGGCCCAAAGAAAGGTTCAAAATTATGACCCAGAGTTGTCCCTGCTCTTAGGATGGCCAGCCTGTGAGAATTCACCACTGGTTAAACATGGCAGGCTGAGCCAAAGAGACCTAGCTCCCAACTGCCTTTGCCTACAGTGAGCTTCATGTCATGGAATAATGCCCAAACCGAGTGTTCCTTTATTAGTGTCCTGGGCATGTCTATGCTGTCTCTGAGAAGGCAGTTCTGAATTCTTGCCCCCTCCCGCCCCCTCCTAACTGCTCTGGAGACTCCTCTCCATGCTTTGGGGTCACAGGGCATAGCTCCAATGTCAGCTCATCCCGTGCACGGGTATCAGGATCTGCATATGTGCCTGACACAGCTGCCTGGCAGTTTTCCTGGTGTCACTGATAGGAGATGGCCACTTGAAGTGGATCTTTCAACAAGGACATCCCCAAGTGCGTCTGAAGCCTTCGCAGGAGGGCACCTACTTCAAGTCCTAAATCTCTTCTTTGTCAAGGAAAACTAGAACAAGCCACCTGTCGATAGAAAGACTGGATTTTGTGCAGAGTCACAAGAGCTCTGCAGCCAGGGAGGCCGCGGACATGGCTGGATGGCACTTGAGCAGATCTCCTGCTGGGCTGACACCTCACTATTGCCCAGCAAGTGGAGGCTCTGGACTTAACAAGAGCTTTGCTATCTAATCCTTGTGATCTGTCTAGGGAGCAGCAATAGGAAGCCTAGGGAGCTGGAGGAAAGGAGCCGCGGAGAGATTTGGGACAGGAGGCCTCTTTGGGGACACAGCCCCATTAGACAACAGCTGCTAGCATCATGTTTGTGCCCTAGGACCCCTAAGCAAGGAAAGATGTGGTGTGGAAGGAAGAAGGAGACAGTGACAGAGGGTGGGAGCTACATAGCAATGGCTTCCAAATGGAACCAGCAACATTCTCTCCTGGAGTCAAGGGGGATACATGGAAGGCTCAGAGAGTACTTGTCATGGTTTGAATGTGCTTGGCCCAGGGAGTGGCACTATTAGGAGGTGTGGCCTTGTTGGAGGAGGTGTGGCCCTGTTGGAGGAGGTGTGGCCTTGCTGGAGGAGGTGTGGCCTTGCTGGAGGAGGTGTGGACTTGTTGGAGTGGGTGTGGCTTTGTTGGAGTGGGTGTGGCCTTGTTGGAGGAGGTGTGTCCCTGTGGGTGTGGGCTTTAAGGTCCTCATCCTAGCTGCCTGGAAGCCAGTCTTCTCCTAGCAGCCTTCAGATGAAGATGTAGAACTCTCAGCTCCTCCTGCACCATGCCTGCCTGGATGCTGCCATGTTCCCACCTTGATAATAATGGACTGACCCTCTGAACCTGTAAGCTAGCCCCAATTAAATGTTGTCTTTATGAGAGGTGTCTTGGTCATGGTACCTGCTCACAGCAGCGAAACCCTAACTAAGACAGTACTCAAAACTAACAAGGTTCAGGATGAACTAAGGATTCAGGAAACTCCTGAGAGTTACCAGATTCACAAGGCCTGTCGCCAAGGTTACATAAGCAGTAACAGCTCTGGGGAGAGGAAACTCGAAGACAGCAGCTGTCATGCCGTCTCCGTATACTCCCTGGCTTACTAGGTTGGACTGGAGTGGAATCGTCCCTGTGGTCTATGGTTGGAGCTATATCTGGGGTGAAGAGACATTCACTCATGTCTCCCCAGGGAGAGAGAAGAGACAGACAGTGCAAGAGAGGGTGAAAGGGGAAAACGTGTGACATGAATCTGCATACAAGGTAGATGCCAAGGCTGTGAGGAGTCAGTTGTCCCACACAGGATCCTTTGTCCCTCCTGCACCTTTAGACATTCAGTCCTGGCTTCTTCAGGCCTTATTCAAACAGCCTTCTCTGTGGTTTAGCCACCTCATACTGAAGGGAGAACCCAGACCCGCTCCCCCAACACATCACGTTCACCACGAAGGCTGTGGTGATAGCAAACAGAGTACTTGCTTCTTTCCCATGACTCACTGCGTGTTTCAGGTGAGGGACCTGCTCTCTGTGGTCATTCAGGGATCTGAGCTGATGGGGTTCCAGAAGGACCCATTGTAAACCCTGGGACTCCAGGTCTACAGGCATTGACCTACGGAAGATACATTGCAAACCCCAATGCTGGCTATCCCAGCTCCTGCTGAGTCACTTGCCCCTCACCCCCAACTTCAAAGGGGTCAGGGAGGCACAGTTCCATCCCCTTGATCAATAGCAGTAACAGAGACGGGCAGGCGTGCAGGACAACCATGCCACATTAGGCTCTATCGTAAGTCTGGAAGAAAAGCATTCCTTACATTTTTAGATGCAGAAACCAAGGCTCAAGGGCACTAAATGCATGGATCAAAGGCAGTGGTCCAACAAGCAGGGAGCGCAGCACTCAGAATGGGGCAGATCTGTCTGTCCCACACGCTTTCCCCAGAGGAATGAGTCACTTCCTTCTCTCTCCCGCCAGACCCTGAGTTCTTCAAAGGAACCAGAGGCTTCTCAGTCTAGCCAGCAGAGTCAGGTGCTCGAAACTGTCTGCAGAGTGAGTGTGTCAATTCTACCCTGGGGACACATGAGTCAGGACTGAATGTTTCAGCCCTTCCCTGCCAGCATGGGGCTCTGCCAATACCAGAGTCAGAACCACCATGGACATCACTGGGATCTGCTGGCCGGAGAACGTGGGGTCCACTTGAGGGTTCTCTGGGGAAATGGGATGGTCTTAAGTCTCACTTGCTTCTGCTCTGGAATGTGCTCAGTCGCAAACAAGCTAGCCAGAAAAGTCTGGAAAGTTGTAAACAAATGTCCTCCAGATTTTTCATCAGTGCAGGCTTAACCACGCTGCCCGAGAGCTTATTAAATAAAGTAAATTAGATCTCAATTATTTGCTTGCACACCAGGCAGGAAAAAAATGAAATTTTCAATTTAAAAGTAATATTGCTATTAATATGCAGGAGCGGGTCTGAAATTGGACTTTCTGCGCCTTCCCACTGAGATGGGTCAGGGGAGAAAGGCTCTCGCAAAGCGGGGCTCCTCCTCGTCACGCACCTGAGGGACGAGCCCCAGATCTGACCAGGGTAGGCGGCACACAGGTGGCTAGAAAGGCAGCTAGGAAAAGGACAGTATCATCAAACCACTTCATTTAATGTCCTGTGATTTTCCTGGGCTGTGACAATCTCATCGCCAGGCACCCTGATTAACACGGCCTTCATTATCAGAAAAATCTAAATGGGTGCATTCCAGTGCCAGAATCTGCAGTGTTGAATGGGAATGGATCTAGATAGAGGAAGCATACGCTTAGCTCATATTCGACTCACATTCAGAGAGCTGCTCCCCCAGGCCATCTGCAGCACAGAAGAGATTCTGTCAGCCACACAAGAGGCTTGCTTGATCTGGGCTCCACCTGAGCTTCGAGCTGCTGAAGCCGAGTCAGTATCGTGAATGGTTATCTTTAGACCCCTCCTTTCGGAAACTGCCCTTCCTCAAGGGCTTTGATGGGTATATAGTGAGTTTAATGGAACAGAAATAACCTTTCTAGGGTAGAGAGGGTTAAAGATCTGGAAGGCGGCCCAGAAATAGCCTAATGATAAGTCGGATGGGGAGCCAAGCGAAGGGTGGTGGCTGGCTGCTTCCATTCTAGTTACGGATAAGCAAGCAAGATGCTTCAAGCCACTGACAGGGAGGCGGAGCCAGAGATAGCCAGGGACCTTTTGGGGACAGGTTGGTCAGCTCTGGATCTTTCAGAGGGGCGACTTCATGCAAACCACACTTAAATGCTCCCAGCTTCTGTTGTACGTTGAATCATGGGACAAACGTTGGTCCTGGGTTCTTGTGGTCCTTCTGGAGATGAAAACATTGAACACGTGAAGTATTTGTTTTGTATGTAGCCCATGGGAAAAAGGGAAAGATTCCCACATGTGGAGGATTGGGTTAGAGGACCACATTTGTCAGGGTCTCTGTGGAGACATTATCATCAATGATAATTTGCTTCCAGAGGATTCCAGTGTCAACACGGGGAACCTTCACATGGATGGGTGTGGGGAGGTTATCGTGTGTGTGTGTGTGTGTGTGTGTGTGTGTGTGTGTGTGTGTGTGTGTTATGTACATGAACATGTGTGTGCCCATGCACATAATATTGAACATGTGTGTGTCTATGTGTGTGAGTATATATGTGTATGTATGCGTGTGTATGTGTCTGTGTGTGTCTGTGTGTGTCTGTGTGTCTGTATGTGTGTGTGTGTGTAGCTCAGAGGACAACCTCCAGTGTTATTCCTCACAAGTAATCCAGTCCCCTTGCCTTTTGAGATAAGGTCTCTCTCTGGGACAGGAGGCTCACCAGTGAACCTGTCTCCACATCTACAGCACGGGATTGTAAATGTACACGATGACACCTGGCCTTTTGGTGTGACTGCTAGAGGTCACACTCAGGTCCTGATGGGTGTGTAGCCAGGGTACGACTGAGCCGCCTCCCCGGCTGTTTCTGTGCGTGATGCTGGGAACGGGAGCCAGCACCTTGTTCACACTAGGCAAACACTGCGCCTTTGAGCTGCTCACCCAGTCCTGCAGGCTTTGACTGTGATGGCAGTGAAAGAAGACATGGCAGGCTGATGGACGGAAGGGAGAGGAAGGCGGCAGGAGGGAAGGGGAGGGAAGAAAAAGAAAGGAAATGAGGAATGTCGAGAGGGAAGATGCCACCCCAGGTGGGCTCAGGAGGAGGATGACGTGCAGGAATAAGCTCCCTCTCCAAAGCAACTGAAGAGCTGACACCTCTGAAGGCCGGGTAGGGCTGAGCTTCCTCCCTCTGCTCAGTCAGGCTCCAAATGCCAGGTCTTCAAGGTCGGAGAGGACTGGCTCTTCTTTCAGTGCCCGCCACCAGATCTGTGAGGGAGGTCCTATCCCCACTCACCCGCCAGCCACGCCTACATCTTCCCCAGTTCAGATCGAGCCCCGTGCCTCCTGAGCCACCCCCATCCTGAGTTCTGCTGTCAGTCACACAGGACACACACTGGAGTGGCCAGCCGCTTAAGTCAGCCCCTGCCATGTCTCCCTGCTTCCTGACCAGTTGGACCGAACCCCATGTCCAGTCCACCATGAGTGCACACATCCAGCAGTCGCAGCCACGTGGCCCACGCTCTGAAGACCCTGTGATTTTCCATGTCTGTGTGACATCCCTGCAGAGACGTCCATGGGAAATCAACACTGAGGCGGATGGCTGCATTTCTCCTATACATCAGCTCCTGGCCTCCTCCACCAGCAGACTTGAATAGTCCCCTAGAGGTTCATTTACCTTCCCCAAGTCCCATATATCCTCCAAACACCCCAGGAATGTCTGTGGGTGCCTGCATCCAGCCTGTTCTCTGTGCGGCCTGTCACCTTGTAGAGATGTCATGCTACTGAAATGTCACTGCATGGAACACGGAAGGGAGCCGATGCAGGAGAAGGTTCAGAGCAGCTCACAGCAGCTCCAGCTGGCAGCCCCAAGTATTTGCTAAGTAAAAAGCTATCAAACCTCCTACCTCCAGAGCCCTAAAGTCCCCTGCCAGCCACCCACAAAAAAAGAAAAGAAAAAGAAATAAAAGAAAAAAAAGTACTTTCATTGGAAGGGACCTCCTCCAAGAGTCACTGCTAAGAAAGACGTGTTTCTTATCCTCCACTGTGACAGCACACTGGGAAGATGACCAAAGAGACAGAAAGGGCCATGTCTGAGAAGATGCAGAAGTTACTCTGAGAAGGCATAAATGTTTGCCATCACCCAACACACACACACACACACACACACACACACACACACACACACACACAAACACACACACACACACACACACACACACACACACACGTCATAACTCTGACAGCTGACCATTGTCAGCACCAGGAACCAGGCACTATGATTTTATGCACCACTGTTGACTGCTGAGCCCATTTGTCATAGGGAAACACACAGAGGGGCTTGGGGAGGGAGTAAACCAGACTGGCCAAATCCGAGACATCTCGCCCTAGAGCTGCTACAGGAAAGGGACTGGTAGAATGTAGCCCTGAATTTGTGTGTAAAAGCTGAGAGCGGCCCTCAGGCATCAGGAACCCAACACCTGGGACCTTTACCAGGGGCCATGGGAGTCAAATGTCCCCTGAGTGGGTTCATCTCCTCGCTCTGCCAACCTATGCACCTGGTGGACCTCCCACACATGAGAAGGAGTCAGGGGCTGAGGTCTACGTGTGTGAGCTCATCCATGTCACTAATAACGTTTGGGTGAATTCTGTTCCCATTTCCAGATTTCCTTTTGCTTTCTGAAGGCAGCTAACTTAGACTTGGAAACACCTGTGTTCTACCTTATTGCAGTGACCTCTGGTGGTCATGAGTCAGACATTGCATAAATTCTAAGCGACTGGGTGACAAATGCCTTGAGGTCATCTGAGAGATTCTGAGCAGAAGATCAGGGAAGTAGGGGTCACGAACAGCTGGCAGCAGGCAGAAGGGAGAAGGCCTGACCCTGAGTAACCCAGTCAGGCTTTTGAACCATGCCCCAGGCTCTGGGTGCCAGCCTGCAGCCACACCTCAGCTATTGCGACCCCTCCCCCACCACCAGCTGGTAGCACCTCCATGCCAGGCATAGAGGCCTCAGGCTCCAGGAGTTTTGGAAAGGAGACCTGTTTGGGGGAACAGAGGGCTTCTAGAAGGTTTGAAATTTCATCTCTACCCCAAGTCCTGCTCCCCCGCCTCAGGAGCTCCTGAGAAAAATTGGGGGATTGCACACAAGCCCTGCACCAAGAGAAAGCCAGGTGGGGGCTGCTGTCTACAACCACCCAGGCTAAGAGGCCACAGGTTCGGCTCAACACCTCCAGAAGTTCATCTTGACACTTGTCACTGCCATTGTGACAGACTCTCACAAGACCCTGTAGTCTCTGGTTGGGGAGAGGCTTGGCCTCGCCGTTTGTCGCCGTTTGGAATCCGAAGACAGGATCACTCTCCTGGCATTCTTGGAGGCTCAGACTGGATGGAGGGTATCAATATTGGCTCAATTTTCTCTTCTCTATGAGAAGACGTCAGCAAACCTTCCTGCCGAGGATGGTACAAGGATCATTAAAAGGAAAATGTCCATGGTAATTGCGCCTTTATGCATATTTCTTCACTCGGAGATTCTATAACACAATAAAGCCTCCGTTCCCCCAGAACTGTCTCTTCAGCATGTTCTCGCATTATGCTTAATTTCATAAGAGTTTCTCAGCCCCACATAACGACACAGCTCAATGCAAAATCAGATATAAATCTAGCTTAAGAGACTCTCAGCAGGAATTTCATCTAAAACTGTAAATGTTAAAAGATTCCGGCTCTGATTTATGTTGTGTTGTGTTCAAAGAGAGCTCTTAGCCAGCCGCCTTAGGCTATGGGGGCTCCCGGAACTGCAGCTCCTATGCCCTGGTCTCCCCAGGTTGGACCCTCACCCCCTTATGGCTGAGAAGCAACTTCGAGGTCACTTCCTTATTTCCCCAAACAGCACGACACATCATACAGGGTACTCCTGCTTTCCCCCAACTCTGTGAAGAGTGGGAGGAGGTCAAAAGGAGAACCCTGAGTCGGATGCTGCTGTGCATCAGACCTGGACATGATCCTGACTCTCGGATTCCCAAGCGCACCGTAAACCCCAGCCAATGATGGCGTCTGTGTCTGGCTGTGTCCTGGACAGGGTACTTGAGATGCTGGCTGTAAATCCCCAATAAAAGGAGTGAATCTGGAGGAGGCAACCATCTATTGTCTGGGCATATTTAAGATGTTTTTAATATGCAGATTATTTACAGACCAGGCTCCTACGACTCCGAAGTGAGCATTACAGTCCGTCATGTAAAACCATATCTAGACGATTTTATTACAGCCTATCGCACGCATGCCACGCTCAGACAAAGTATAATACACAAATTATTTACATCGTGAAAACCTCGCTGTGGCCCCGGCATTCCACTTCCAACAAAAGACAACACTACGGCAGTAGATTACATTGAAATATGCTGGCTGGCTTCTGAAACTTCCAACTTTATGTTCCAGAATGCTAAATGCCAAAAAAATAAAAAATACGAGTTTGCACAGTTAGGGTTTGGCGTTCGGCGGGTCTAAAAATGAGCCTCATGAGTGGAGCTATGGTGAGCTGGGAGCCCCTCCCCCAACCCCCAAAAAAGCACCCCAAATAAGTCAGTGTTCTGCAATTGTAAAATCCATTTATTTAAAGAAGATTGAGGTTTCCGAGCCTTATGATGGTACTTAACATATTTAAAAATATGCACTGCAAAGCTCTCAAAGTTCCTGAATTCATCCATAAAAAAAAAAAAAAAAAAAAAAAAAGGCTTACCACTTTCTAATGGACTCCACCCAACTCAGAGCAGAATCTGTGGGGTACACGCCCCCAGAAGAAAAGACATTGAAATGACTTGTCTCCGTATCTTTCCAGGAAAGTGATTTAAATATAGAGCCGCTCTCACCCCCACCCGCTCTAGGCTGCCCATTTTCCTCCCACACCCCACAGCCCACGAAAAAGAGGAGAAAATTAGCACGCCTGTTTAAGCTCTTGGGTACCTGATGGCGACAGATCCGAGGGCCCCGGCTTTGTGCCTCTTAGAACATTTTGTCTCCAGGCTGACACATGCCAATTAGCTCTGAGCAATTCGCAGCACTCTCACCTCACATACCTGCCCGTCCTCCAAACATCTCCCATTTGTTTCCAATATGCCACTAAATGAGACTTCTGGGTGACAGTTCAGATGTGGCAGGAAGTGCTACTTATTTTAATTAAGACCCCTCATGCCCAGATACCAGGAAGGACCCAGGGCTTCGTGACAGATGTCTCTAAGCAGGAGTCCACTTCTGTCCCCTCTGCCACATGAAAGGCAGGAGTCGCTTGGACATTTTGTGTCTTTATAGATGCAGCCAAAGTTTCTAGAACTTTTCCAAAAGAAAGAGGGTGGGGAGAGAGAGGAGAGGACTAGAGAAGGAAGGAAAAGAAATAGAAGGGGAGGGGGCGGCCGCAGTGGCCTAGACTCGCAGTTGGCTGCAAAGCACGATTCTCACAGAACAATAGGAAGTAAAATCAGGAGCCAGCCCTGCTCCAGTCCGATCACAGGCATCGTCTGCCAGAGTCCTCAGAGGTGAGCATCTTCACAGACTGTAGAAACAGGCACCTTCAGCAACTATATCATTACAAAAGCTAGTGCTTCAGAAGCACTACGTGTGAGCATCACTCTGAGCGACGCCGTGCCTGCCTGCAGACAGATTTGAGAGGGCGCCGAGTAGACGGGATAAACTGTCAAAACTTCTGGTAACTGTGGAAGCTGGCTGACGGCATATTGGGGGAAAAAACTGAACTGTATTATACAACTGAAACCGAAATGACCTACTTGCAGATTGAAGTCACAAAATACTAATTCTTCCTTTAATATCTCATTGCTTCTCTTCTCATGTCAATGTGCGTGTGGCTCTTTGTCAGGTTTGTTTGTTTGTTTGTTTGTTTGTTTGTTTGTTTACATCTTCACTAAGTGCCACCATCTTCTAGCCCGCTCCTCCACAATGGACATTTAAGATACCTTGTAGCGACTGCACCTTAAGCGACATCTCGAAGTGTGTCTCTGAAGGTGCAGAATGGCCCCACTTCTCACGCACTATGAGACTTGACTTCCTTGGGTTTGAAGGTTAGTTTTTTTTTTTCATTGACTGACTGAGACAAGTGTTTTCATTGGCTGGCTGAAACAAGGGTTTTCATTGGCTGGCTGGTTTGACTGGCTGACCGACTGGCCAGTGAGTTTCAAGGATCCTCTTCTTCAAACACCCCCACCCCCCACCCCCACCCCCCACCCCCACCCCCCACCCCCGTGCTGGGATTATAAACCTTTGCCACCCTCTCTGGGCTTTTTAAATGTAGACTCTGAGGATAAAACCATGGTCAAAAGAACTGTCCTGAACTAGCATCTCTCCAGCCTTCCCAAGAGCTCATAGCCGGAAATAGGAGCCCGACTCCAAAGCTAATCACGTTGTTTGATTGATTGGGGGGTTTTGTGGGCATTTTGATTTCTTTTTCTTTCTTGGGGGGAGTGTGGGTTGGTGACAGTTTGTTTGTAGACAAGGTCTTACATAGCTATGGTTGACTTTGAACTCCTATCTTCCTGACTCCACTTCCCAAGCACAGGGATTATGGGTAGGTGCCACCGAGCACCAACTGGCTGAGAAGAGAAACTTGTTACTGGCCGTGTCTGGCTCTGCTCTGTACTGTCCCATCTTGGAAAAGATATGAGAAGCGTCTCATTAGGAATGGTGGTGGTGGTGGTGGTAGTGGTGTTGATGATGATGACGACGACGACGATGATATCTTTTTAGGATTTAGTTTTTTACTTACAATTATGTGTGTACCGTGTCCATGTGTGCATGTGTGTACATGGAAATGCGGCATCAGATCCCCTGGAACTGGAGTTACAGATAGTTATGAACCGTCTAATGTGGGTGCTAAGAACGCAGTGAAGATCCTCTAGAAGAGCAAGTCATCTCTCCAGCCCCCTTTCTCTCGACTTTGCTGGAACCAGTGGCACCGCCCCTTCCCTTTGGCTGTGTATATAGTTCCGCATCAGTCGCCGATGGTTCTAACTAGCAAAATCCCCTTAAGATTGTGAGTCAGCAGTTTTTTTCATATCTTTATGCCTTTATGTTTAGAAGTTTGATTTTTATCTTTTAGTTTTGTTCAGAAAAAGTCTCACACTGTACTTCAGGCTTACGTAGAATTCACTATTTGGCCCAGCCTTGCCTCAAATTCATGGCAATCCTCCTGCCTCAGATTTCCCGGATGCTGTGATTACAAGTATGTACCACCACGCCTGGTAAAGCTGATCACTTTGACCATCATGATTATAGACTGTGACAAAAAGATCAAACCCAAATGTCCCCACCCCACAGCTTTTGAAATTCACTATATCCCCAGGCTGTGTTGGTTTTAAATTTATCTAAAATTCAAAGAAAATTCTCCCCAAGTGCCTTGAAGACTAACACTCAGCACCACAGATGGGCTTAAAGGGCAGGGAGGCCATACCCCTTGAACAAGCCCAGGAGAAGCCGGTCCACCCCTCACACCATCCTCTCCCGCTGCGGCACAGACCCTCCGGGTCCTTCACAGACGCTGCTCTTATAAACACCCAGCCTGCCCTCCCAGATGCGCTCAAACCATCTCAAGTATTCCGTGTCCATTTTTATTTATCAGACAGCTGCAACCAGAAAAGGCTGAATGAGCACGTAAGTATATCATCTTTCTTCACATCACCTACACAATTAATTCAAGTAAATCTTTAGGCAGTGCTTGATGCATCTGAGGGACCTTATTAGCAACGACCTCCAAGGTTTTCTTGCTTTATTACCTAAAACATTAGGAAAGATTCCACTCTAAAGGTAATTAAGACGCCTTCCAGCAGTGCAGGGCACGGCAGAGGCAAATGACAGAGTCATCCAGGAAATAAGGCCACTTAGAGGCTGCAGGCCCTGGATGCATCAGCATGACATACAACCTTAAGGTCCCCAAACCACTGCATCTCTGTTGCCATAGCAACAAAAGGAATGTCGCTGAGAGTGGTGACTCACCCTTAGCAGCAACCCAGCCTGCCTTGCTACAATGAACCGGGTCTGGGGAGCTGAGTGAGGAGAAGCAACAGGAGAAGTCTGAGGAGCAGAAAGCATCTTAGATGCCGACAGCATGGGGGAGTCCCAGACATCAGGTTTCAGTCTTTATAGCTGACTGACTATGTGACATTGGGCAAGTTATGCAACGCTTATGAATAGGAGGCGTCTTGGCTGCATCCTAGGTGGTGATGGAGCTGAGGTAAAGTGAGCTGGAGTCCTGGTAGATCAGAGTCTTGGCAGCTATTGGCATTAGTGTTGATAACTGGGAGACGGGTCTTGCCAGGACCGCTCACTTAGCATTTTCCACAGCTCTGAGAGTCTGTTGCACGTTTACAGTGTTTCCTCTTTTTTTTTTTTTTTCCTGTACTTTTCGATGCTGATGGAAGTTTGAACTTTCTAGAACCTATAAGAAGTAACATCCACGTGCCACCCAGACATATCTCCTGGTCATAATATTTTGCCAGATCAATTTATTTTTAAGAAATAGTAAAGAAGGGACCGAAGAGATTACTCAGTCTGTAAAGCACCCACACACACACAGATATGAGGACCTAAGTTTAATGGCAGAGCCCACTATCCCCCACACATACACACACATACACACAAATATACACACACACACCACACACACACACACACACACACACATACACACACACACACACAAATATGCACATACACACACATGCACACCACACACATATATACACACATACACACACACATACACAATGCATACCTCACACACACACACACACACACACATACACAGAGACTACATACAGTGACACACATCTGTGATCCGGTGCTGGGGAGATGGACACAGAGAAACCCTGGAACCCATGGGCCAGTCAGTCTAGCTGAATTGGTGTGCTCCTGGCTATTGAGGGACATTATCTCAAAAGCTAAGATGGAGGGCACCTGAGGAAGACACCCAGTGTTGCCCTCTGATGACCTCCACATGTATGTGCACACGTGAACACAAAAGATAACCAGAGCCCATATCTCCACCTCCCCTTCCCCTCCTCCCCTCTCAAGTAACCACTGACCCCCAAATATGGTTTGTTTTTTGGTTCTTGTTTTTGTTTTTTACTATATAAGCACTGCCCTAGCCAGCTTTAACTGTCCATGTGACACAGCCTAGACATACCTGGGAAAGAAATCTCAGTTGAGGAATTGCTCAGGTCAAATTAGACACCAGCATGTCGTCTGTCAGGGACTGTCTTGATTGTTAAGTGATTCAGGAGTTTCTGTCTCCAGTTTCTGCCCTGACTCCCTCGGTGATGGACTTTGATCTGGAACAAACCCTTTGCCTCCCCATCTTGCTTTGTCATAGAAATTCTAAGACAGAAAGCTTTGTTCCCAGTGTGGGAGCGAAGTTCCCAGATCCCAGTAAAGGGGTGAGGACTTTAAGAGGCGTGGCTTAGCTCTGGGTCCTTAAGTCAAGGACATATACCCTTGGGTGAGATTAAGGCCGAGTGTGTTGGTGCTTCTTCCTACTGCAGTGACCAAACGCCTAACAGGGAAGGGTTTGTGTTGGTCAACGTGTTTTATCACAGCAACGGAAAGCAAGCTAGAACAGGAACATATCCATAAATCACACATTTTTATATTTGACGTTTATATGGACTGTAATCCATGACACATTTCTTTCTAAGCCTATTTTACATAGCTGCTTTGATGTCTATACACATGAACACCCTCATCTCAGTTTTCACTGCTGTGTACTAATCCATCCCAAAAATACGTTGATACTTTGTGCGTTCTTCTACTACTGAAGACTGCGTGAGCTGTCTCCACATTGACATTAGTGCAGACAGCGCTACAGACAACCCTCAGCATGTAACTCCAGGATCTGCCTGCAAGGGAGCCTCTCTGACGTGGGCCCTTGAGACAGCCAAGACTTGTTCAGGGGTCTGAGAGGTCAACCCCACTTTTATAGAACACCGAGGAGGGACTTTCCTTTTCTGACAAGTTGGCATAGGTGCTGTTAAAAAGACCAATGGGAAGGAGGTTTAGGTGAGGAGAGGCGGGAGAGGAGTGTAGAGGAAGGTGGGTGGGGACCGATGACTAGATCTAAGACCATATGGAAAACTACCATGTTACAGGCTTTATGGAAGAGACAGACAGACAGACAGACAGACAGACATGGAGACTCATACAAAAGAGTTTCATTGAGTTAAGCTACCCCAGAAGATAGAGGTGGACAAATAAAAATCCTGGTACCAGGTATGGAATACCTTCCCTCCAAGTTGTTGGTCAGGGATGACCCCAGAGATCCCCCAGACAATACAGGCTACATCCTCTGCCCTTGACTGCCTACCAGCAGTTGATGGCGAGACCCTAATTGCTGAAGACGACACAGGCTTCGGTCCCAGGACATGGAGACATCAAGCTAGATGACCAGGAGACTCCCTCCATGGTGACCAGCTTTGCTCGCACTGGAAGGTGTCCTGGGGACTGCTAGAGGGAAAAGGTTGTCCACAGTCTCCCTTAGCTTTGAATCCTACAAGCTGTAGTAATGACGTCAAGGTATAGCAATGCGTGTAACAGTGTCACACATGTCGTGGGGGTGAAGAACCACCTTCAGGTTGAACTTGGTGCCTACTGCATGGGAAGAAACACATATCCAGCATTGTAAATGTGCACAGGAACCCATGCCTGGGAGCTCACGGGCCCTAGGGATGAACCTACTCCTTTAATTCTGCTAAGAGGATGTAGTGTGAAGTCACCCTCTGTGTGTTCTCATTTCTTTACTCATATAGTACTGCTGCCTCGGGCCTCCTCAGAGAAGTTCCGGAAGCTCGAGGCTGATCAATGTGCAGAGAATGAGGGAGGGAGAGCTCAGTCACAAGTCACGCATGGTCATACACACCTGAAACCCAAGCTCTAAAGTGAATCCTAGGGGGTCATTAGCGAGTCAGTCTATCCAAGCCAGCAAGCTCTGGACACCGCCTCAGAAAATAAGGTAGAAAGCATTAGAGGGAGGCACTGGGCAATCTCTACATACATGCACACACACAGGCAAGCACACCCACAAGCGTGTGCACACATATGTATATGCCACATATAAACACACGCGTGCACATACATGCACACATACCACACACACATACACACACAGAAAGAGACACACACACATATATGCACACATACCACACACATATACCCACCCACACATGCACACACATGTACACACACCTATACACATGCACACACATACACACAAACATGCACATGCACACACACATGTGGACATACACACAATCACACACAACCACACACATGCACACATGCACATACACACATGCACATGTGCACACACATACATACAAATACACCTACTCAGGCACACACATAAACACGTATGCACACACATGCACACATGTGCACATACATGCATATTGCACACACACATGCACTTGTGCACACACATGCGCACACACACGCACATGTGCTCATCCGAAAGCGCATAAGAATGCGCACGCACGCACACACACAGCGGCACTCCTTCCTGGAATGATAAAAACAAATGAGTTTAGTGTTCTCAACTCCTGATTGTGTGTAACAAAAGGGAAGTGCACACGGAGGATCTCCCCCATAGGCCGGAGGAGGGTTATCTTGACAGAAAGAATTCCATGAGCGTTAGCGTTGCAAGATAAACTCCCCGCTTCTCACTGGGTGCCAACCTACAAACCAACAAATGTTCTGTAGACTCAAGTATCTGTCAGGACTTCTGCTTCTGGCCAAGATAGGAACCAAGAAGCTAGACAAGTGCCGAACCTTGCTTCTTTAGACACGGACATCTGACACAGAAGGACCATGACTGTGAGAAATGGGAGACATACAAGGTGAGCTCTGCAGCTTTCTTGGATGACTTGCTATGGAGTTTCCAGGCTGTGGCACAGAAAGAGGACCCAGGCCTAGGAATCTCTTTGAATTGAGGAGAAGGAACCAGAAACGGAGGTGGGCCAAGCTCACCGGAGGTCACAAGACAGAGCACTGGAAAGAATGCTCAGAGGATTCTGGAGCCATGCAGAGGGTGCCTTCACGTATTCATGTAAATACAGACTCTCACGTGCATCTGAGAAATCCATCCAAGGCCACACAGCAAACCAACCAACAGGGTTAGAGACGGTCATCCTGCTACTAGTACCCGGAAATAGAATGGCACCTGCTTCCAACACCAAGCACGGAAACATTCACAATACATAAGGTATAGATCTCCCAGGAGGAGAAAAATTAACTCCAGACTCAAAGCTGCTGAGGACTCAAGTAACAAAGCGTAAAAAACAA
Source organism: Uromys caudimaculatus (assembly GCA_028551405.1). Taxonomy (NCBI): domain Eukaryota; kingdom Metazoa; phylum Chordata; class Mammalia; order Rodentia; family Muridae; genus Uromys; species Uromys caudimaculatus. The sequence goes on from CM052702.1 coordinate 135,590,308, forward strand.
GACCTGAAATGTTTTATCTGATTCCAAGTGATGTAAGCATGCTCCAGAACAAAGCTCATGAATATTTATAGGGGTTGGAATGTAGCAAGCCTCCCAACATGGTAAACTCGGAATGTCTGAGATGAGACGGAAAATTTCCAGGTATGCAAGGGAGCAGGGGAATGTGACTTATAATGAGGAAAATCAATCACAGGCAAATCAGAAATTATACAATGATGGACTTCGTGGATAAGAAGATCGGAGGCGTGCGGGGAAGGCATGGGGACTGTAACAGGCCCACGTAAGGTTTCTAGCGATGGAAACGGCAGGCAAAAATCACAGGCACAACTGGAGTGAGAACACGGTGGGTGCGTGGGACAGAAAATTAGATGGCCTGTGCAGACACACAATGGAAATGACCAAGAGGCAGAGATAAAAAGGAAGGCTGCAAAGGCGGAGCATCAGGAGTTCAAACCCACCCTTGACCACTCAGTGAGTTCAAAGTCAACCGGTGATACATGAGACCCTGTATCCAGACACAAACTACAAACAAAAAGAGAGAAAGACACGGAGGAAGAAACGAACATCCGTGAGAATGTCGAGAAAGCTTTCTGTGGATAAAGTTCCCAGTGGAGGGGAAGGGGCAGTAAAAGGTTAAACAGCAACAAGAACAAAGAACAAAGAATATCCAAAGTTTTCCAGATTTGATTTTTAAAAAAAAACTATTAATTTGTATGTCCAAGAAACTTAGTGAGCCCCAAGCACAAGACATAAAGACAAATGCTGTCAGCTCAACAAGATCGACTTGCTTAAATCTAGCAATGAAGATAAATCTTCAGAAAAAAATTAAAAAGACAGGTTGTGCGCAGAGAAATGGAGATGCGGATAGCTTTGGGTTTTTCCACCAGAAATGATATGAGAAAGCCGAAACCCACGCAGACGCTTCTTGAAAGTTCTGAAGAAAAAAAACTAGCAAATGGGATAAAAAAATGATGGCTGAAATGGTATCCTGGGGAATGGTAACTCCACGGTCCAGAGAGAGACTTTTATCATTGAAGTGTCTCTGAAACACAGCTGTCTAGAGCAAAATGAATAATGGTGGAGTCTAAGATTGATCACGTTGCATGAATTTAAACATTACAACAAGGAGGTAACGCCGATAGGCCGACAAAGCAGATAACACGGAATCATAAGGATTCTTTTAACCCAGAGGAAGGTGGGAAAGGGGAAGAGGAGAACAAACAACAGATGTTAGAAGCAGAAAAATAATAGAAGCCTAATTATACTCTTAACCACATTAACAGTAAATGGTCTAAATACGTCAAATAAAGGACAGAGATTCCTAGATTGTAGTACAACACAAGACTAGACCTTAAATACAAAGACAAAACTTGTTTAAAACTAAAAGAAGGAAAGAAAATATCCCCCGTGAAACACTAATACAAGAAGGTAGACCTGCGCATGGTGGCGAGAGGGTAGCATGCAGTGTCAAGCAGGTTTGGGTAGGAGGATTGTGAGTTCGAGGCTAGCCTAGGCTATGAAGGAAGACTCTGGGAAGAAAATGAGGGGAGGAAGGTGGAAGGATGGAAGAGGAGGAAAAAGAGAGAAGGGGAAAGAAAAGAGGAGAAAGGAGTGGGAGGGAAGGAAAGGAGAGGGTGAGAGGGAAGTGGGGGAG
>CM052702.1:135592461-135622724 GCA_028551405.1 Uromys caudimaculatus
GAAGTGGGGGGGAGGGAAGTGGGGGAAGTGGGGGGAGGGAAGTGGGGGAAGCAGGGGAAGTGGAGGGGAGGGAAGTGGGGGAAGTGGGGGGGAGGGAAGCAGGGGAAGTGGGGGAGGGGAGGGAAGTGGGGGAAGGGGGAGAGGGACGGGGGGAAGTGAAGGGGGGGAAGTGGAGGGGAAGAAAGTGGGGGGAGGGAAGTGGGGGAAGTGGAGGGGAGAGAAGTGGGGGGAGGGGGAAGGGGGGAGGGAAGTGGGGGAAGGGGGGAGGGGAGGGAAGTAAGGGAGAAGAGAGAATCAGGAGCAGCTCTCTGAATACCACACACAGTAAACTTCAGAGTGGAAACACCACCAAGGATCATTTCATACTATAATGGAGAACACAAGAAGCAAACAGGAAAACATCAGCACACACAAAACAACACTGGGAAAACTGTAAGGAGAGACAGACACACCAACAACTATAGCAGGGAATTACCAGTAATTGACTTAAGAGGAACAAGTGGACATAAAACGAGGGTGATAAGGCCCGAAACACTTCCAGCGCGTGCTAACTCATAGCCACACGAAGAACACCTCTGGAAACGCCCGAGCAAGCACGCATCCTTGAGTCTAAAGGCTCATCAGTGCAGCCGAAAAGCACCCTGGTCGATCTGAGACTCTCTCCACGGTGTTGTTCTCTGTCCACAGTAGAAATGGGTTAGAAATGAACAACAAATATTGGTCAGATGGGTTTTTTTTAGCCGTGAATATGAGGCTGGGATTCCAACTGGCCGTATTGTTGCCAACTAAGATTCTGAACTCTTAGGCAAAAATCCGAATTTGAGAAAACTTGTATCTTCCACTGTGAGCTCACTCAGCCGCTTACAAAAATTAATGACTTTTCTGGAGCTGTAAGTGGTGACACCCGAAGGTAATCTGGAGCGTGTCATGTGACAAGGCGTGCGGGTTCTTAAGATCTTGTATCACTCAGTGAGCCGGTGTTTTCAAAATGGGCAGTGTCGTTTTTACAATCAGACCGCAGCTAGTTAAAGAATCTCTCCAGAGACCTGTATGCCAGAGTTTCCTCCAGGCCAGTGAAATGGTTCAGTGCGAAAAGGCACTCTTAACCTGACTGTGCCTGGTGGTCTGAGTGATACCCAGAACCCACCTCAAAGAGGAGAGAATCAACTGATGCAAACTTGCCCTCTGACCTCCCTCCACAAGTGCACCATGGTGTGCACACACTTACACGCATGCACACACACACACACACACACACACACACACACACATACACACACACAATGATCAAAGTAAAAGATTCTCTGCCAACACAAAAGAACAGGCTAATGGATATTACTAAAACATCATAAAAAATATTTATTGCTACACAGTCATAGATTATTTAGCTACAAGGACGCGTCTGAGCAGCTCTACTATAGTGCAGACAGAGTAGAGTAGGCTTCCTCAAACCGACGGGCACCTCTTGGCCCATAATCTTAAAGAAGGGCCAGAACACACATACTGGGCTGCCCCGCGTATCAGTATGTGATGGTAGTTCCCGATCCCATATCGCAGCTAACCTCTACGGATGTATCTGTCACAGCCTGGGTCTTTTTTACGTTCATGTGTTTGTGGTATGCATGAGTGGATACATGTGTGCAGGCACACATCCATACATACATGTGGAAGCCCAAGACTAACATTGGAAGTCTTCCTCATTCTTCACCTTATTCCTTGAGGCAGGATCTCTCTACTGAACCCAGAACTTGCCTATACAGCCGACATGGCTAGCCAGCTTACTCTCTGGTTCTCATGTCCACCTTCCGAGCACTGGAATTCCAGGCAGGCCACCATGACCAACCAGCATTTATGTGGGTGCCGGGGATCGGAGCTCCAGTTCCTCTATCTGCTGAGCTACTATTTCAGATCTTAGATGTTCCTCAAAGGCCGTGGGCTGAAGGCGTAAGCCCCCACCCTGTCCAGCTGCTAGCAGGTGCTGCAGTGTCTACAAGGGGGGGAGCTAATGTAAAGACGTTAGATTATCAGGGTTCAGACCCTTGAAGGTCATACAGAGGTCCGGGCCATCCCTTCCACTGTCTCTGTTTGCTCCCCAGTGGTGAGCAAGCCTCTGCCATCCCTTTCCACTGTGAGGGTCCCTCACCTCAGATCCAAAGGCAGCAGCCCCAGTAACCATAAAATCTCTGGAACCAGGAGCCAGTGTAACCTCCTCCTGACTCTCCTGGCGATGTGTCACAGCAACAGAGAGGAGACTGACACAGTACAACTTGAGATTTCAGTATCATATTCAAAGGAATACCCCCCCAAAAAATCTCTAAAACCACCATTAAAATAGCACCTTCCATTCTATTTGCACACATGTACAAAGTCAATTTTTTTCTCACCCAACATATCAGAACAACGTTGACAGCAGGTACAGGTTCGAGACGCCGGTCTGTCTTTCATGAAGCCAAACGTGAGAGAAATGGGCAAAGATACAAAACCATGTCGTTCCACATCAGATCTCATTCTGTTCCCAAAAATATTGCTATTTTTATTATACAGTAAGCCATTTTGGTCAACGCAAAATGGTTTTATTACTGTTGTTTTAATGAGTTAATACATATTTTAGTAATCACTCAGTTTTAATGTCTAATACTGTATATATTACAGCTATAAGTCATAAGCAGATGATCCTCGGAGCCCTAAAGAAGCTTTGTGAGAGGAGATGTGGGGTGTGTGTGTGTATGTGTGTGTGTGTGTATGTGTGTGGTGTATTGTATGTGTGTGTGATGTGTGTATATGATCGTGCATGGTTGTGTGTGTGTGGTGTATGTGTGTGAGTGAGTGTGATGTGTGTATGACTGGGCATGGTTTGTGTGCGTGTGTGTGTGTGTGTGTGTGCATGCATGTGCGCGTGTGCACAAAGTACCCTGCAGTCCCCCCGAAGAAGTACAAAGTCAAGAGAGTGGGACAGAGCAGAGCTGTGGGGACCAGCAGGACTCTGACAACAGAGCACCTCCTGAGCCTGTGGGTCCATGCAGACAAGTGCTCCAAGATACCTGAGCCACGTGGGGGACTAAGAGGTATGACGATCAGAGAAATGTCCAGAGAGGGAAGAGAGGACCTTGGAAGCAGCCTGAGGTTAGGAGGTGGGGTGAAGGCTCTAAACTGCATTGGCAGAAGGGAATGGGGGGCCTGGAAGAAGAGGGCCCCTGCACTGGAGAGGCCTACTAAGTTAAAGAAGAGAGCAAGTAAGCTGGCCGCTCTCACTGTGACTTCTGGCTTTAGACCACTCTGACCACCACCCCACCACCCAGAGGCTGGCTGGTACTAATATCAGCTCCACAAGTAAGCTAATAAGCCGTGGCTCGCGGCTGTGCTGTCCAGAGTCTCTACCTTTTTTTTTTCCTCCTGGGTTTAGTTTCTACCATACACTTGAACCCAGAAAACTGTCAGGAAGAAATACTTTTTGGAGTCTCTCTGACTGGCAGGAACACATATGCAGGCATGGCTACCAAAGCGAGCAGAGTCTAAGGATCTCTGTACTCAGGCCCAGCTGCCTCGACTCTCAGACAGATGGCTGCATCCCTCATTGAAGATGTGCCCACTATCAGATGAAATCTACCCCACACCCTTCCAGAGTTGCCTCAGGGGGGCTTGCCAGGTTCCCCTTCTGCCCACTAGCACAGATACCCTGGACACATCTCCATTGTCCAAATCTGGCTCAGTGGACACGTAGAGGAGACACGCGTGCTGCCAACCAGGGAGTCACCACATCGCCAGCCAAACCAGCAAGCGGAAGGTGTGCACCACCACGCAGACCAGAGCTGGGATTGAGATCGAACAGTTGCAGCAGGAAAATGCAGGCTGGCATGTATTGATCCCGGGGTCAGGGAAATATCTAACTAAGGATCCTTGGTCCCTTCCCCCAGGCCCAGTGGCCCTCCCTCGGGTTGTGCTCTTGGCCTTTGGCTTAATTGCAGCTATTTAAATGCAGCGTGGGTGTCACTATCGATCCTCAGAGCAACACTTTAATGTAGATGCTTGTCCTCTCAGGAACTGTGGCACCCAGCAAGCTGGGTGTGTATGTGTGTGTGTGTGTGTGTGTGTGTGTGTGTGTGTGTGTGTGTGTGTGTTCTACAAAGGGAAGCCATCTCTTTTCCACTTTGTCCCTCAGTGACAGATAATATGGCAGAGCCCAGTTTGACTTCTTTTCCTGCTTTCAAATTCCTTAAACAGGATCAAATGAATTCTGGGGCCAGGAACCCCAACACTGCACCTCTCAGGAGAAGCCAGCGGGATGAGACCCTTCAGGAAGAACATAGACAGGAGTGGGCAAGGAAAGTCTGTGCCCGAGGAGGTAGTGAGTGTGGATCCTGGGGCCAGAGTCAGAAGCAGCCCACGCCTTCCCTTTCCCACCCAGAGAGTGCTCTTCTCAGACGGATGGACCCTGTGGATTTTGCTTATTCTAGGCGAGACCACAGACGGGCGAGTGACTGGAGTAGCCTTTAGAACCTCCTCCTGCCCTCATCCACCCCCCAGGCAGGCCTGCCCAAGAGTCTGACAAGGTCTGGGAGGCACTGCTCCCCTGTCCCCTGCCCTGGTCTTTGGGAAGGACATCCCTTAAAGGGAGTCCCTATAAAGCCACATTCAGCTGGCACTCTGTCCTCCCTGACTCTTGGGGAAGACCTAATCCTGCTGCCTGGCAGCTCAGGCTTTCCCAGGCCACCCCTTCTTTTCCCAGTCATCAGCCCAGGTCACTGAAAGATCCATTGCAGCCACCCCAGTCCTCAAGAAGAACCACACAGCCAGAGGCAACCTCTTGGTTACTTTCACACCCTCTGCAAGCACCACCCAGTCAAGCCAAGACTGCAGACAACATGGGTTTCTTGCAAACCCACATCTCCTTCCAAGGCCCCGCAAGGTCCCTTTGAATTGCAGAGTCCCTGGTTATTCACCTGCGCACCCCTCAAGGTTGGACTGTCCCTCCTCCCTGGGGTGCAACTTCACGGCCACTGCCCTACCCCCACCTGGCTGTTTGCTGGACTTTCCAACCCTGCTGCACCGGCTACCACAGGGGAGAGATCATTACATTCAGATCAGCCACCACAGCAATAGGTCAGGCTTCCAGAAGCCTCCCCCAAACGCTGATTAATGGGCAGGAGCGGCCCCTGCGCATCTCATTGCGCACACGGCCGCAATGAAACCATCTTTGCTTTACAGTTCTGTGCAAGACATAAAAGTGGGAAGTGTCCCAGCCTTCCGAGGGAGCAGGCTATGAATACAGAAGCAGCCCCGGGTTATTAATCCAGTGTCATTAGTCTTAGGGAGTCACCCCAGCCCTGACCCCCTGGAAGGAAATTTCTCCAGCTGTCCATACCTCATTTCAAATTATCCATACAGTCCCTGTACCGACCACCGGTGAGTTATTTGATATTTTGGCGAGGAAAGTAAACAATATAAAAAGCAGCAGAACTTGGGGTACTATAAATTCCAAGCAAGTTATTTTCGGAGAGAGGGAGGCTGATTCATGGGGTTCTCTGCTTCCCAGGACTAATTTGGTTTGCTTTTTTTTTTTTTTTTCTTTTATTAATAGGAGGTTAGCACCCTGGAAAGATCACATTTCTGTTCTCAGCTGCACCTGTCAGGGGGATCCCAGGCTCACAGCCCGGCGTTTGAAGGTTTATCCCAGAATGGCTTTCACGGAGCAAGCACAGCTCTCACCGCATGCTTCAGGACCCCAGGATGGACAGACATGGGCGGTTCTTAAAGGCCAAGATGGTGTGACTAGCACAGGCTGCCAGAAATCCCCAACGCGTCGCTTGTCTGCCCTTTCGTTCCTCGGAAGCACATGTGAGCACAGAGAGAGCAGCCTCTGGCTTGTATTTCCTTCCATTTTTTTTTTTTTTCAAATGTATTTGAATGGATGGGGACTGGCAGTGGTTTGAATTTTTTGTTGTTGTTTTTGGGGTTTTTTGTGCCCCCCCCGATTATCTTCACAACATCCCCTTACCCCACATATCCACTTTTACGCTGCCCCGTGCTCACGCCTGACACTTCATCGCCTCTGCTTCGGTTCTGTCTTCAGCCGTATTCAAGCCTGTGCCTCTTCTCTCTCCCCTCCTTCAGGGACTCTGCAGGATGTGTGTTGGGCTGTCACGCCTCTGCTCCTCACCTTTGCCCAGGTTGCCATCTGGGTGATGTCCATCAGTCTGCAATGTGACTGGCTCTTTCTTTAGCAAAATGTGTGTTCTCTGGTTTTCATTTAAAATAATGGCTCTTGTTGTTTTGCTTTGTGTTTTGAGACAGGGTTTCACAACACTGCCCTAGCTGGCCTAGAACTCTATGTAGGCCAGGCTGGCCTTGAATTCACAGAGATCCACCTGCCTCTGCCCCCTGAGTTCTGGGATTAAAGGTGTGTGCCACCACCATACCTGACCCTGAATAGGGCTTTATAATCATCATCATTATTATTATTATTTCTAAAAGAGCTGATCAATTCTTTAAAATGTCCCACTTCTCACCAGCTCTTACCCAATTCTTATACATTTTATTTATTTCACTTCTTCATACTTGTATATTATCTGTGGTGGTTTGAATGAGAAATGTCCTCACAGGCTCAGGTATTTGAACACTTGGTTGCCCATAGGTGGCACTGTTTGGGGAGGTTATAGAACTTTCGGGAGGTAGGCTTTAGAGGAAATGCATCATGGGAGGTGGGCTTTGAAAGTCTGAAGCAAGGCCTCACTTCCTGTTCTGTTCTCTTTACTTCCTGTTCTGTTCCCTTTAACTTCCTGTTCTGTTCCCTTTAACTTCCTGTTCTATTTTCTTTCCTTCCTGTTCTCTTTACTTCCTGTTCTGTTCTCTTTAACTTCCTGTTCTGTTCTCTTTAACTTCCTGTTCTGTTCTCTTTAACTTCCTGTTTTGTTCTCTTTAACTTCCTGTTCTATTTTCTTTCCTTCCTGTTCTCTTCCTGTTCTGTTCTCTTTACGTCCTGTTCTGTTCTCTTTAACTTCCTGTTCTGTTCTCTTTACTTCCTGTTCTGTTCTCTTTAACTTCCTGTTCTGTTCCCTTTACTTCCTGTGTGTGAATGAAACATGATCTCTGTGTTTCTCAACTGCCAGGTCAGCCTCATGCTCCAGCTGCAATGACTTCCCCACATAATGGCTGTCTTCTTTGGATTGTGAGATAAAATAAGCTTTTCCTTCCCTGATTATTTTTAGTCAGGCTATGTTATCATAGCAGAGTTACTAACATACATTCTCCAGTGACTCCATCATCTCTACTTCCTGAGATACAGATTCTTTCCTGGCAGAATTTGTCTCTCATCACTTGTGGTAGGTTTTCTGGCTTCCTTGATTATTGTTGTCTCAGATCCTGGCTACCCTGGCTTCCTGCATCTCCTCATAAGACTCTCTAACATGTCCTAAAGCAACACATCCGCCCCAGAGGGGCCCTGTAGCTTACAAACCCTTGAAGGCCCCACTTGCTCAGAACCAACATTTTTTTTTTTTTAGGTCTTCGGCTCAGAGTCTCTATCCACATGTGCAGTGTGGGATATGGTCTCACGACCATATAGCGTTTAGAACTGGTCTCCTTGTGTGTTTCAAGAAGTTCCTATGGTAGCTATAGACTGGAGGTGGCCAGGGACTAGGGACATCCCTGTCCCTAAAGAATTCTGTTTTATATTGACTTCCTTCTTGGTCTGTTTTGTACTAGAAACACAAAGTTTTAACTCTTCAAGCCTTGACTGACTCACACAGACATGCCAGGATGTCCGTCTGTCCATCTGTCTCACCCTTTTTTACTGACACCCAGCATCCTCTAGTCTTGCCTTTTGGAGTGAACTTTTGATGTTTTCATTATAACCAATCCAGTGTTTCCCTGGGGCCAGAGGGGGAGGGGAGAGAGCCCCACACAGCACAGGCACACCTTGATCAGAAGACCAACTAGAGTCAGCCTAGGCTCTGTCCAAGGAAGCAAACATCTTACCTAACATTTACAAAAATACACCAACCTCGGTCGCAGCAAGCCACCCTTCAAGCCCCTTGATATACGGCCCAGAAATAGCCTGTCATTATTATAGGGGCAGAGCCAGGCTTTGGGTCTCCCATATATGGCCAACAAATAACCTGCCATCAATACAGAGTCATATCCAGGCCTTGGGCCTCCCTCATACTGCTGGGAATTCAGAGTTAACCAAGCACTCTGCCTGCCTATCCTGAACACTGTGTTGTAACAAGCATGGCCTTTGAAACAAAGGGTGTTCGTTCACCTGCAAGATAAGTCATGGAAGAGACCAGGATGAAATCCCACTCCTAATGTTCTTGCTACATAGGTAGCCCACAGAGTGATACGCACCAGACACGCAGGAGTCACCCCATACCCTTTTCCTTCGCCCCCCTCAATTACCAGCCAACTGACAAGAAAAGGGACAGATAATAGAGGGATAGCTCCTCAGCACCGATGCCACGTGACCTCAGCTCCAGTGCACACTGCTGATGGCTCCCTGTGACCTCTGCACCACACTACAGGCAGCGCTGGAGACGCCCATGCATGCTTCAACAGTCTAAATGTGCAGAACTTTGCAGTTGGCTGGCTGCGTGGCCTGAGCAGGTCACTTCATTTCCCCTCTGAGCCTCTGGGGACAAACACGGGAGCTACTGCACATGCAGGCCTGGCGGGTAGCTGCCACACCTCACCAGATGGCAGTCGCTGTCAACATTGTGGATAGGATCTTAAAGTGCCCAGGCCCCAGAATTAAACTGCTCCACACAGGGTGTGGGGCTCCCTCTGACAGGGAAGCAGAATGTGTGCCTTCTGGAAAGCTAAATATTGAAAACCATTTCTTGTAGCTTTTCTGCTCCAAATACCTAGGGTCACGCAGGCAGAAGTGACATATGGTAAAGCACTGACATCTGAGGTGTGCTGGCTAAGCTGTGTCCAGCAGTGGCCTCATCCCCATTAACACAGAAGATACAATTCAAGACACACGCTCGTGCACGCACGCGCGTGCGCGCGCGCACACACACACACACACACACACACACACACATACACACACCCCGGAATGGATATCAAGCCGAGGGTGGTGCCGAACCCTCACAGTACTGGGTTAATTTGCTTAGATTAGACATACCTGTCTGTGATACAGTTTAATCTGTAACTTAGACACAGGAGGGGTTAACAACCAAAACCAAAAGCATATCAGCCATGATCGTTGTAGAGAAAGTTATGTGAGTGTGGTCCCCCGACCTGTCCCTCTTGTGAGGGTGTGAGGCGATTCCGATTCGGTGCCTGCAGAGTGTGACAGAGGAGGTGATCCCGTGATGAGTGGTGGCTTAGTGTCATGTGCCCTGGCTGTCTGGCGTCATCGACAATGGGTAACTGAGGGTGGGGGCTGTCATCACACTCCTGTGACGCTATGGTCACATTGAAGCCAGTCCATGTCCCCCTCCCCCACTGATTTTCTTCCTCTTCCCCCGGCCCTGTTCATTGACTCGCGAGTAGTTTTCATTTGACTTTTTACGTTTTTTTAGATCAGAGACTGGGGGTGTATTTCAGTGGGTAAAGTGCTTGCTGTGCAAACAGGAGTCCCTGAGTTAGGACCCCAGAACCTCCGTAAAAGCCAGGCATAGCTGAGTCCATCAATTGCCCTGCGGGCAGGGAGGAGGAGCTCTATAAAGCCCTCGTCAGCCGGCCCCCGCTGAAGCAAACTGGCAAGCTCCAGGCTCTGTGAGACTCGGTATCTCAGAAAGAAAGAGTAGGAGAGACTAAGGAAGATATCCAACATCGACCTTTGGTGTCCACCTACACATGGACAATGACACTCACTCACAAACACACACACACTCACACCCACAACACACTCACTCACATACATGTACACTCGTACACACACAATTCACTCACATACTCACACACACTCACAACACACACTTACACACACTCGCACACTACACATGCACACTCACATACACAAACACACAAACTCACACTCACACACATGTGCACTCATACATACTCACACACTCACAACACATATTCACTCACATACTCACACACACGTACACACACATGTACACTCATACACACTCACAACATACTCTCACACACAACACTCTCACACACATAATCACACAATCACACTCACATACACACTCACCCACACACTCTCCCTTGCACACTCACTCACAGACTCACACACAACACACACTTACACACACTCACACACTACACATGCACACTCACATACACAAACACACATACTCACACTCACATATACATTCACACACATGTACACTTATACACACACAATACACACACATTCACTCACATACTCACACACACATGTGCACTCATACACACAACCTACTCACACTTACAACATACTCTCACACACTCACGACACTCTCATGCACACAATCACACAATCACACTCACATACACACTCACCCACACACTCTCCCTTGCACACTCACTCACACACTCACACACACTCGCACACTCACATGCACACTCACACACACACACATACAAACCAGAGAAAGGAACAAGATAAATGAGGAGTGGAGTGAAAGGAGAAAGGAAGGAAGGAAGAAGCCGGAGGGCACAGCTCTACAGGCCCAGTGCAACTGAGGGGCAGAGACGGATGGAGAAACAACACACCCTGGGGACAGAGAAGGAAACTGAGGCAGGGGGACATCTCAAAGCGAGAGAAGAGGCAGAAGCCCAGATGTAGCTGTGCTGGGTGTGGACCCCAGGCCTTCACGCTGCCCCCACTGCCCTCATTTCTCACTGCTGTGTGCCTGACTGAGCTCATCATGGTCACATTTAAAAACCACCCAAGGAAACACAGAAGGAGTCTCCCCAGCAAGGGCACACCACACACACACACACACACACACACACACACACACCATGGAGGGTTAGGAGCAGGGAGGGCCCAGGCTCTGACTGCCCGAGCCTCTGCGGACTGTAGCAGACATGGCCTGAACCCCGAATGGAGAGGAGGCACTCTGATACCTGGTGGATAAGCAAAGGCTCCAGACAGACACAACGGGCAATGACGTCATCAGCCCAGCATGCCTGTAGCTCAGGTCCCTGTTGTGAGGACAGCCTGGCTGCCTCCCCAAGTTCTGGCCAACCCTAGTCTGACCCCAGCTAGAGTGTGGGGTCAGGATGTGGATCAGTCCCAGGATCCTGTCCAGTCCTGCCAGGGTGACAGGCGGGAAGTTTATCACTCAGGTGCCTTAGAGGGTTCAGACCCTCAGCCCTGGGCCCAGTGTGGTAACAAAGTTTATCACCGCCAATGCTCTGCAAACTCCCTGTGTTAGTCAGTCAGCTCTCTGTTGTTGACGGAAACCTGAGATAACCAACCTATAAAGATAAGAACTTATCGAGGTGGGGGGAGATGGCTTGTTGGGTGAAGCAGCCTTTGCTACATGAGTGTTTGAGTCCCCAGCAGCCACATAAAAGCCAGATGCAGCAGTGAGGGCATCCGTGGTTCCCAAACCCCAGTGGGAAAAGGGAGGCCGAGGCAGGGGAGACCAGCTGACATAAGAGGCAGCAATGAGGTTCTGTCTGCAGCAAGGTGGACAAGCAAGGATTTTCAGTCAAGGCTGTCCTCCCTCAAGCAGTACACATATGAAGACAAGAATGCACACAGAGTCATGCATTTGCACACGCACACACACATGCACACACACATACATGCACACATACACACACATGCACATATACACACACAGACACATATGTGTACACACACACAGATACAGACACATACATACATACATACACATGCATATATACACACACAGACACATATGTGTACACACAGACACACAGATACAGACACATACACACATACATATACATGCACACACATATACACAGACACATATGCAAAGACACACGCATACACCAATGGCCTGCCGTTTAGGAGGTTTTGATCTGTGACTGGTCTGAGGAGAAACTATGCTCATTGTGGTCAGAATGAGAAGGGGGGGAGGAAAAGAGCACCAGGGTCCCTCTACCTTGTGTAGGGCACATTCTCAATGGCCACTACCCCCTAGTATGTTCTGCTTAAGGTCTCCAAGAGCCAGCTGTGGTGGCACACCCTATCGTCCCAGCATTCAGGAGGTGGTGATCAAGGAAACAGGACTTCAAGGTCAGCCTCAGCTACATACTGAGCTCAAGGCTAGCCTGGGCTACAAGAGTCCACTCCAGGTGGAGGCAAAGCCTATAAGACATAGGCCCTTGAGGAACAATTCCAGATCCCAGCTATAGCACGTCTCTCAGCCCTGAATGAGCTATCTTGTGCCCCAGGAATAGAATAAATTACTCCAAGACAGAACACTTTGTTGTTTTTAAAGTTGGCAGCATTGAGTAGCACTGGACATGACTGTCTGAAGTCTGAAGCCCAGGCACCCTGGTCACACCATCGACACTCCACCAACCCTCATGGGACTCTCTGATTGACACTGACTACCACTGTGGGGCACAGCCTAGAGACCTCTGGGATCACAAGCACTGTACCTAGGGAAGAGGAGAAAGGAACAGTTGGCCTCAAGACTGTACTGAATAAACTATTTCATCAGCACAGGAGGCCAAGAGAGTCGGGAGCCAGCATGGATGCTCCTTCATAAACCGGAATTCTTTGGGAGACAGCTTGGTTTGGGGGTCTAAAGCAGAGGGAGCCAAGTGTTGATGTTCTTGTTTTCTGTCTTGAGAAGTGTTTGCAACCCTTAAGCACTGGCAAACTATATCCTAGCTCAGGGTGCCTCGTTTTATGCTACTGTTGGCCTACGATTTATACCTCATTTCAAATATTGCCACTTATGCTAGGCTGGCGGGAGCCGTGCAGTCCTGTGTCCCTTCCTCATAGAATTACAAACACAGCCCCGGATCCATCCCTAGTCCGACTGCCATCCTTTGGCGAGTTCTGCTGTCCACGGAGCATGTTGTCGTTTGAGGGAACCTTTTAAAATGTCCCCAACACATCTTTACAGATGGTGAGCAGACGACCAGCAAAGACGTGGGCATAAAGAAGGCTCTAGAAGAGTCTCAGAGTCAACTTCCCAACCGGCCAGAGAACCCACTGGGGTCCTGGAATCAGGGGGAGACTGGGTTGAAGACACAAGAGATGGCACATCAACGGCACCAGTACCAGCCACCTCAAAGCACACAGGAGTCTGCTCCACCCACCATGGTCCCCTCACCAGAATGGAAGAGCAGGGAGCCAGCATAGGAAGAGGTCATCTATACTCAGGGGTTACTACTGATCTGTACTGGCTGGGGATATTTCAGGTACAATGTGGCCTTCCTGGGACTCACCTCAAGAGTCCCCAGGCAGCTCCTGCAGCTGGGCTTACCAGACAGAAACAGGAAACCAGGTCAAGCCCGGGCTTGGCCGTTCCAGGCTAGGAGCTCCAACAGCTGTGAAGGGAATTATGTTCCTTACACGTTAATTGAGACAAAAGGACCCACTTTAATTGTGAACTTGGGACCATTCACTGGGCTCGGGGTCCTGGACTAAGTAAACAGAGAAAGAAAGCTGAGCACCCAAAAGTGCGAATTCCTCATTCACATGCAACGTAGCCAGCTCCTTCAAGCTTCTGCCGTGGTGGCTTCCCTGCCGTGAGAAGCTATAACCAAGACCTGTGAGCCAAAATAAATCAATTCTCCCTTAAACTGTCCGAGTATTTTATCATAGCAACAGGAAAAGAAACTAAGGCAGCTGGTTTGACCCTGACACAGGAAGCACACCTGTAGGGAGGACCTCAGCTGCAGGGCAGAGATGCACCCTGATCCTGGGAAGACTCCTACAGTTGGCTTTTCTCAGTGCTCCCTCGCTCCCTTGGGCCTTTCTAGCTGAATCTGTGGTTTAAGTCTGGCGGGGCACAGCAGAGGAAGGGCAGGAAACCTGTAACATTGCCATGGAGTTCTCTAGAATTTACATAGGACCCCCTTGCGGCTCTCATCTCTACCTGTGCATTCTGCAATAAAGATGATGGCAGGGTGTGTCTTCTCAGGGGGAGCTCAGTGAGGGTGCCCTACATTAGAAGCACGGAGAACAGCCCTGCAGGTCTGCTCAGCCTGGACTGTAGCAGGATCTATCTCCCTTCGAAACCTTCGCTTCCCGCTAAGCCTGCCTGAGACCACAAGAAAGCCTGCTCAAAAATCACCTTCTGACCTATCAGCGGCGAGTGAGTCTACAACTCTTCCAACTCCTGAGTGACCTGGTCTCTTGACTAGCTGGAGTCCAGGATGTCAAACAATCAGGCGTCTGCAGACAGGACACCTCTGAGGATGGAAAAGGCCTTTCGTGCAAGTGTCCTCCATGAAGGAAGCTCTGAGATCAGCCGGCAGAAAGCCTTGGAGGCCGAGGCCTCAGGAGCAATCCCCAATGCTCACAAGAAGGACTTAGATTGTTCCTGTCATCCAAATATTTTTGGAGAAACAGCCATGAGCCCCACCCCACACACACACACACACACACACACACACACACACACCTCTGCTGAGGCAGGCAGCAATGAATTATAGGATAAGGAAGCAGGCAGCCATCACAGGTAGACAACAGCCACTTCCGTGCACACAGTTAGTCCAAAAAGGACCACCTGCAGGATGCCACCCTAAACCTGGAGACCCCAGTAATGGAGGCAGGAGGAAAAGGAAAGACACGTGAAAGTGGGGCGGAGACGAAGGGACACGGACCGGATCCTCTCTCTCCAGCCAAAGGACACTATGAAGACATGGGCAGGCTACCCACTCCCTCCAAACACTCAAGGTCAACAGAGACAAGCACACAGTAGGTCAAGCAGATGCCTGCCTAAGAAGCATTCTGGTCACGCGTGGGCAGATAGATGGAGAAAGAGAGAGACAAGAGATGTGTGTGTGTGTGTGTGTGTGTGTGCGCGCGCACGCACGTATGAGAGAGAGAGAGAGAGCACTTGCACACACGGACGTGCATGTGTTCCTGTGTGCACACACACATGCATGTGCATACACAGGTATGTGTGCATGGGAGGGTGTGCATGTGTGTGCGTGTGAGTGTGTGCATGAGTACACACCCGTGTGTGTGTGTGCATGTGCACCCACGTGTGCACATGTACACGCAGGTGCCAGTGAGTGTGCTTGAACATTTGATGGTGAGGTCTGTACTTTCAAGGGTCTCTCTCATTCACTGTCCACCTTGGTTTCTGGGCAGGGTCTCTCACTGACTCAGCGGGTGTGGCCATAACTCTTAACTCCATCTCCCAGAAATGGAATTTCAGGTGGTGTGCAGCTACACTTGACTGCTTACATTGGGACTGGGGACCCACACTCGGGTCTTCTTGCTTGTACAGTTTGCCAACTGAGCCAATCTCCCCAGCCCGCAAATGTTAGTTCTACAAAAGTAGCTCATTCAAAAATTGTCTGCACGTGAGTGTGTGATCAGCATGTCAATAGACTCCAGGCACATGCCACACATACATGTCACACACACGTCACACACGTCACACACGTCACACACATCACACACACACATATCACACACACATGTCACACACAGAATTCTTATGGCCTTTTCATCATCTAAAAACATGTGCCAAATTCAAATGAGAGCCTGGAGAGGAAAAGCAACTTAAGCAGAGTCACACGGCTAGAACCCGCGTAGCAGGATTACAACCCAAAGGTCAGAGCGTCCAGCCTGGACCCGGCTTCAGTCCGGCACCATTTCTGAGGCCCACGGGATGGAACGCCACAGACCAGGCCTGCTGAACCCTCACAGGACTGAGGCCTTTTCCTTCAGCTTGGCTACCAGCAGTCGGACATAAATAAGAAAAGGGAACCTGGGGTGGGAGAGATAGCCCAGCACTTAGAGTGTGTGCTTCTTATTCAGACCTGACTTCAGTTTCCGGCACCCACACCAGGCAGCTTAACCACTTGTAACTCCAGTTCTCAGCGGTCCAGCGCCCTCTTCGGGCCTCCCTGGGTACCTGCAATTACACGCACACACACACACATACACACACACAGAGACACACACACAGAGACACACACAGAGAGACACACACACAGACACACACAGAGAGACACACACACAGACACACACATACATACACACACACATACACACACACACACACAGAGACACACACAGAGAGACACACACACAGACACACACACACAGACACACACATACACACACACACACATACACACACACACAGAGACACACACAGAGAGACACACACACAGACACACACACACATACACACACACACACATACACACACACACAGAGACACACACAGAGACACACACAGAGAGAGACACACACGCAGACACACACACACATACACACACATACACACACACATACACACACATACATACACACATATATACACACACATACACACACACATACACACACATACACACACATACATACACACATATATACACACACATACACACACACATACATACACATACACACACATATATATACACATACACACACATACACACACACATATACACACATACATACATACATATATACGGGGGGGGGGAGTATATTGAAAAGTGTCAATATTCCATGCATTCAGAAGGAACGTGCTGAAGATGGTGGTAACCCCCGTCCCAGATGGCAGCTGGTAACACCCTGAGGGCAGACAATGGACCTGGGACACAGCAAGAGCCGGATGATCCAGGTGGAGGGAAGGCGCTCACCCAAGGCACAGGGTGGTGTCTTGGGGTCACCAAGGCTATGGTGAAACACCAGGACCAAAAGCAGCTTGGGGAGGAAAGGGTTAATTCGGCTTACACTTCCACATGGCTGTTCATCATCAAAGAAGGGCAGGGCAGGAACTCACACAGGACAGGAACCTGGAGGCGGGAGCCGATGCAGAGGCCACGGAGGGGTGCTGCTTACTGGCTTGCTCCCCAGCCCAAGGATGGCACCACCAACCATGGACTGGGCTCTCTCCCATCAATCATTAATTAAGAAAAGCCACTAAGCTGGATCTGATGGAGGCATTGTCTCAATTGAGATTTCTCCCTTCAGATACCCCTTGCTTGTGTCGAGCTGACAAGACTCTCTGGGACAGTGGGCCTGTGGCAGAGCTCACAAGCCTTGCCTCTGAGGAGGTGAGGGTCCAGTAAGAGGAGACAGGGAGGCCATCAGGACACCCACCTCGGCTCTCCTGCTGTGCCCTGTGAGACTGTCACCATGCTGGGAGGACCACCAGGCTTAGCCACAGAGCAGACAAGATCCTCTCAGAAGTTCCTTGAATGGCAAATGCTCAGGCCCGCCTAGCAGGGCCAGGCGAATAACAAGAACAGGGGCTTATTCTCCATGCATCTGTTCTGCAAGATACTCTATCCTGTAATTTTCTAAATTTCTTGACTTGGAATAATAAGATCAGAGGCTCCAAGCAGGAAGGCAGTTTACACATCATTTAGCTTGTGGTGTCTGCATCAGGGCGCCCTCGGGTATCCGAAAAAGTGTTCCATTTTCTTTCTCTGGGAAAAGCGCTGAACGTCTCTGTCACTGAGCAGCTCCTAGGCACCCCTGCTCGCCTCGGAGGCACCAGCCTTGAGAGACCCAGGCCAACTCCCGTGCTAAGCTAAGGGCTGCTCAGCACAGGTGACCCTTCTGCATGTCCATCGGTGGGAGACTGGAGTCTCGGTGCTCACAGATAGGCACTGGAGGAACCAGGAATGTCAAACACACAGGGTTGTCCCTTCAAAGGGAGGGATACAGAACCTGTTACCGACCCAGAAGGCTGGGAACGGATGTGGCTAATGGCCTGGTGACACTTGTACTGTCTGCATGGCCAAGACCTCAACAGATCCTCCCACAGACCCTTACCATGAGCTTGTCAATCCATGAAACCCGTCTTTATGGATGATGTCACATGTCCTTTACAAAGAGTTTCAATGTAGTCACTTCCTAAGCTTTATTGTGGCTACTGGGTTGAGTTAATTATCACCAGGAATAATTTCACCAAATTGTGCTGTGGTTCAATCGGCCTAAAGTAAACTACTCGGGGTTTTGAACCAACACCAGCTATGTAGTCGTGTTAACCTGAAGTACCTTCTTGCCTCTCTCAGATCCTTACTCTGCTGGCCATGGCGGTTTCAAAGATTCTAGTGGTAGTTACAAGGACTCCCACATCCATCCACCTGGTCCACCACTCAGGAAGAGGACAGTGATCCCGTCTTTGAGAAGACAGCCCCTTCTTCAAACTGCCAGGCTTTTCAGTGAATAGAGTCCTGCCCAGACTCCCTGGGGAGGGCAGGTCCTCCTGCATTGTTGGGTCGTCTTAGAGCAGAGGCAGGATTTCACTTACAGGAAGGCCTGCTGTTCTTACAGCCCCTGTCCCTGCCAGAGCTCCATCTAACAGGGCAAGCTGGCACAGAAAGGAAAAACCAGTCCCCACTTCTTGTGGGCGTCGGGATTCCCAGGGAAAGGGAGCCTGTCACCAGCTCCTTCACAGCTGACTGCACCCCAACCCCCTCAGGCCTTGGAGCTGTTTATAGCTTCATACCCTAAACATAGACTTATTTTGGGTTTTGCATGCCTGGCCCAAGGCTCAGCTTCAATTCAAATTTCCACATATGCCACTTTCAGCAGGTACCAGGACACTGGGCGTGCAGGCGCTGCCTCTGGGTGGGTTTTGAACTGCCAGGGCTGGACCAGTGCCCAGAACCCAGGCCTTGGCCTTGGCTTCCTCTGCCCACCCCTTGGCTGCTCAGGGCCACTTGCTCAGCGGGCCAGTCACCTGGGTGGAGCAGCCTCAGCACGATGCAGGACCCACACGACCAGCCTATTTTAAGAACAGTATTTTAGGAAGAGCATCGTGGCTGGGTTTCAACTATCAAGATCACAGCCAAGCCTCCTTGCCCCTGACTTTGGAGGAGGTTTCAGTTGCTGTTCGTCCTTTGGGCTTTAAAGAACAGTCTTGAGGAGGCAGAGAGGAGAGATGCAGGAGATCCCGCACGTCCTGGAGGCCGAGACCTGCAGAGGCGCCTGGGGTCCCTAAGCATCCAGAAGCTTCTCAAAGCCGGCACATTAGGAACTGTCCACAGTTGGGAGAGGAAAGTGGTACCCAAAGACCGACACCCACCTCCACCCCACATTCCCTCAAGTCCTTCAACCAGAAGCAGGGGCCTCTGAGCGGTGCCTCTCTCACCTGTGCCCTGAGGACTCTCAGGCCCCCCTTGTGCAGTCACTATGCATGATCAAGACAGAACCCTGAATCCATCCCATCCTGCAGCCTGTCCTTCACAGGGGTCAGAGAGTACCCCTGGGATGATGGCAGGACCAGCCATCACACAAAGGGACAGGGTTCCCTCTCCACTGGGCTGTGCCCCCGTGGTAGTTTATCTTCCATGTGAATTTGGCAGGATCTAGGATCACCAAAGAGACAGTCTGTGCTTGGTTATCTCGATTCAGTTCATTGAGGTGAGGAGACCCACCTCAGAGATGAGCAGTGGCCATTCCACAGGCCGGAGTCCCACGCCGCATAAAAAGGAAGAAAGCCAGCGAGCAGCACCGTGCCCCATGCTCCCTGACTGCAGACGCAGTGTGACCATCTGCCTTGTGTTCCAGCCACGAAGACTCTCCCGTGATGGGTCTGGCACCTTCCCTCACGCTGAAGCCAAAATAAAGCCTTTGTCGTTTCTGACCATTTGCCAAGTCTTTTCTCTCAGCAACAAGTAACCAGTGCAAGCCCTCACGACACACCCAGGCCTGGAGATGTGGCCTTCACCGGTGTCTCATCTGCCATCTCCATACCCTCTCCACGTCATGCCTCCTCTGTGGTGCCGCTCGGATACACAAACAATGATGTCCCTCCCTTTCTCTGAAACCTTCCATGGCCCCGTTCTCCTGTGGATAAGACACAACCTCTTTAAGGCGAGCAGGCTCATGGGGGGGGGGGGGGAGAGAAACCTTCACCCAACCTCACAGCAGAAAAACAAACACCTCAACTCAAACACAGGCGAAGGACCGAAATACACATTTCTCCAAAGATGTACAGTGGCCCAAGATGCTCGTGAAAATCGTGTCACTAGGCTGCCCAACAGTGCAAATCAAGTCACAGTGAGATCCACTTCGTGCTAATTAGGGTGGCTATGTTTTAAAGGGGAGGCGGAGAATAACAAGTGTTGGCAAAGACGTGGGGGAATCAGAAACCTCATGCACGGCTCGTGGGCGTGGCGTAGGCTGCAGCCATGGTGGAAAGTGGCCCTGGCTGCTCCCTGAGAATATAGAATTGCTGTGTGTGCCAATAGGTTCCACCTCCAGGTCTCGTCACACAATAGCTTCATGCTGGGACTTGCACAGATATTGATCCCACAGTCTTCAGAGTGGCATTGTTCATAAAAAGCCAAGGGGCAGAAACAAACCGGGTGCTGTGTGCCTATCCATAGATGGACTGCAAAATGAAAAATGGTGTGTGTGAGTGTCTGTGTGAGTGTGTGTACGTGTGTGTGACTGTGTGTGTAAATGTGTGTGAGAGAGTATGTGTGAATGTGTGAATGTGCATGTGTGAGTGTGTGTGAATGTATGTGAGTGTGTGTGTACTTGTGTGCATGTGTGTGAGTGCATGTGTGTGCACGCGTGTGTGATTGTGTGTGTGAGTGTGAGTGCATGTGTAAGTGTGTGGGATTTTGTTGTGTATGTGCGTGTGTGTGTGAGTGTGTGACTGTGTGTGAGCATGTGTGTGTGCATATGAGTGTGTGTGAGCATCTGTGTGTATGTGCAAGTGTGTATGTGAGTGTGTTTGAGTGCCTGTGTGAGTACATATGTGTGTATGTGTGTGTGCATGTGAGTGTGTGTGAGTGTGTGTGCGCATGTGAGTGTGTGAGCATCTGTGTATGCATGTGAGTGTGTGTGCATATGAGTGTGTGTGTGCATGAGTGTGTGTGTCTGTGTGTGTATGTGCAAGTGTGTATGTGAGTGTGTGTGTCTGTGTGTGTATGCAAGTGTGTGTGTATGCACATGAATGTGTGAGCATCTGTGTGTGCATGTGAGTGTATATGAGTGTGTGTGTGCATGGGTGTGTGTGAGTGTCTGTGTGTGTGTGCAAGTGCGTATGTGAGTGTGTGAGTGCCTGTGTGAGTACGTGTGTGAGTGTGTGAGCATCTGTGTGTGCATGTGAGTGTGTGTGTGTATGTCTGTGTGTGAGTGTCTATATGAGTGTGTGATAACATGGAATATATATAAGAATAGCAAGAGTCAGTGACAATGGACATGAGCTCCCCAACCTGTGACAGGACTGAGAGGAAGTCAGTGCCACCGGAGCAGAAAGCACGGAAAGCCAACAGGAACATGCATCAGGCGAGGCCCGGAGGGCGAGAGCCTGGCAAGGCTGCAGAAGGACTTTGCCCTTGACTCCCGGTGAGATGGAAGCCTAAGGAGGCTCACAGCAGCAGAGCAGTCTGGCCTGGCCTTCATCCTAGCAGAATGGCTGTGGCAGCGAGTGGAGATAAGGCTGAAGAAGGCAGAGGGGTCTCAGTGGCCAGGCCCACAGAGTTGCAGTGCCACATGTGACACCAAGTGGGACCTGGAAGTAGAGCCCACGGGGTTAGTGGACAGACAGGACGGATGCACGCAGGCATGACTTGGGGCTTCGAGGCTGAGACACGAGAAGGACAAACATGGGTGTGATGCTAGTCTTTGTTGTCAACTTGGCTGCATCTAGAACTAACTAAAACCCAAATGGTTGGGTACACCCCAGAGGATGGCTGGGTACGCCCCAGAGGGAAGACCTGCTTCTAATCTGTACCCTGGAGGTGGGAAGATCCACCTGTAATCTGGACCACACCTTCTGCTGGTACCCCACATAAAGGACGCGGTCTCGGAAGAAGGAAGCGTGCTTCCGTTTGCCTGCGCGTTCTTGCTCTTGCTTCACTGGCAAGTCCACCCCTGCACTGGCATCACAGCCTGCTTCTTCAGGATTCTGACATAGACTGGAGACCCAGCAAGACATTGAGAGTCATGGACTAAACAACCACTGGAGTCTTGGGCCTCTGTTGGTAGACAACCATTGTTGGACAAGCTGGGCCACAGCCTGCAAACCATTCTAATAAATCATATATGTGTGTGTGTGTGTGTGTGTATACTTATAATGTGTGTACATATACATGTATGTATATATCATATATTTATAATGTGTATATATCATATATTTATAATGTATATAGACAGACATATGTGTGTGTACATATACATATATGTTTGTATGCATATATATAAAGCGTGTGCGTGTTGAATCCTGACTAGTACAATCGTATTAACTGGGAAGGGGCAGTTTCTGTGTGAGGATTACGGGCACTCAGATCCTGGGTAAGATGGACAAATGGTGGCACCAGTGAGTTTGGAGCTCAGAAGAGAAGCCAGGCTGCAGACACCAAACAGGGCATTAAACAGAGAGGCTGGGAAACCAACAGAAGGAAAGAAAGGATACAGAGCCGCCACCCTACTGGACTTAGAGGAGAGGGAGGAGCAGGCTGAGGAAACAGGAAGAGAAGGCACGGCACAAGAGGGCAAAGAAATCTACCCTACCAAAGGTAGGAATGAGGTGTGGCAGACAGCATCAAGACGGGTTGGTGGTAAGACCAAGCAAGCGCCGGACAGTGGTGGCGCACGCCTTTAATCCCAGCACTTGGGAGGCAGAGGCAGGTGGATTTCTGAGTTTGAGGCCAGCCTGGTCTACAGAGTGAGTTCCAGGACAGCCAGGGCTACACAGAGAAACTCTGTCTCGGAAAACCAAACCCCCCCCCCCCAAAAAAAAAAAGACCAAGCAAGCACAGCTGGCTGGGGGTGTGGAAGGAGCTAGCCCTGCACTTGGTGCCGAGAAGAGCATAGCCTTGGGAGAAGACTTTAGCGGCACGCTGAGGGGCCATGTGCTGGAGTGTGCTGCACCCAGAAATTGGGCCTTCAGGCTGCCTGAGCGTGGCCATCCCTAGAGTCAGGCTCTAGTGTGTCACTGCTCTGGGAGCTGAGAATCTCTGGCTGTTCCCAGGTTCTGTCTGTTTAGAGAAAGCCAAGAGGCTTTTTCTGCAAACAGCCTGCCTGCATCCTGGTATCCATTAGCTTAGGTGTTTGGCAAACAGGCTTGGGAGCTGGAAAGGCCTAAGTGTAAATCAGAACTCTAGGGCCAACCAGTGTCATGTGGCTGCTGCTCACACAAGCCCAGTTCATGAGCTGTCAGAATCAGGTATGGATGGACCGTCATGGGGTAGGACCTGGCATAGCACAGGTGCTTGGGATAGGCTGGTGGCAGTATTTGCTGGTCCACTGTCAGCCATCTTCCTTCCTGTCTGATAACTCCGTTTCTTACAGCTATGTGTGCCCAGCCTCTTGACTGCTGTCTGCACTACTGAGCTGTGCATCTTGGACCCCTCTGTACTGCTTTGGGCGCTCACAATCCAGTGTGTGATTTGGTTCACTGACTCCTGACTGGTTACTTCAGAAGGCACTGCGCAGACCATGGCTACAGAGGGTCCTCACCTTGCGGTTGGGTCTGTGTGGGCTAGTCTGGTTCCAATTGTGCTGCCTGCTGCTCGAAGCTCTGCACACACTCTCCTGTCCTAGATACGTCCTGCTAGCCCCTTCCTGCATCTAGCACCTTCCCTGCCTTCTCTACCACTCTCTATTCTAAAGACAGAGGGCTCTACATGGACACCTGTCCATACTCAGAATACAAGATGGCCCCTTGTAGAATACAAAATGGCCCCTTGTAGAATACAAGATGGCCCCTTTTCCCTATTCAGGCCTCCAGCTAACTTGTCAAATCCCTAGCACTCTGTTTAAAATAAGCCCCTCCCCAGTCCCCTGATAACGCTTTATTATTTTCTTTGTGGTTTTTATCACGGTTTATAACTATCTTATTCTTTGTTCTGAATTGCTCTGGATATCACACCTATCTCTCCAGTCTCCCAAAATTCCAATACCATATCCCTAAAGACCCCAATATCACACCCCACCTCCCCAGAGTCTTCTGTCACACCCCAGGGGTGACAAGCCACAGGCAGTAGGAGTGACTCTTCCCACCCCCGGCCTGTTTCTCACTTGCCTCCCTCACAAAACTCCCTCCTCAGTCCTCGAGGATCCTAATGCAGTCCATATGCTGCTAGAGAGCCCCCCGAGAACACGCTGCTTCTGACAGCTCAGGCTGCTGACCTCATGTGACCTTCCCAGCCAGCCCAGGGGCCCACCCACAGTTCCCAGTCCCACATAAGGAGTGTGAATAAGGTCACGCTCCACATTCCTTTCCTCCCAGATTAACACTCTGTTCCCTCACTCCCCCCTCTTTCCTTCCCTCTTCTCCAGTCTCCCTCTTTGAGTCCCAGCCTCCAACCTTCTCAAGTGTCCTAGACTCTTCTCTGTTGCTGTGATAAAAGCTCTCTGGCCAGAAGCAACGTAAAGGAGGGCAGGGTTGGTTTGTTTGGCTCACACTTCCAGTTACAGTGATAGCAGGGGAGCTAACAGGAACCCAAGCAGCTAGTGGCATCACATACATAGCCAAGAATAGAGAGAAACTGCTAGACTCGTGCTGCCTGCTAGATTTCTCTTGCCTTGTATAGATCAGGGCCTAGCCTAGGGAATGGTGCCACCCACACTGGGCTGGGTCTTCCTATGTCAGTTAATAATCAAGACAATCCCCCATAGACATCCCAAACCAACCTGGTCTAGGCAATCCCTCCTTCAGGCTCTCTTCTTAGGTGATTCCAGTTTGTGACAAGTTGACATTAACTCTCATACCTCGAGCTGACATTAAAAGCCAACTGTCATACCTCGTTTCTATCCTTCATCCTCTGGATCTCCTGTCAACACAGCACCATGCTATGACCTCCCCACCTCAAAAATCTCTCCCTTGACCCCCCTCCTCTCCAACCACCTTATCATTCCTTTCCAACAATAATCTTTGCTGTGGCAAAGCATGAGCTCAGTCTGCATCCGAGTGGGTTTCACACTGCCTGGGGCACAGGTACAGCGCGGCTGTCACTCGACCCTCAAGCTGTCTGGAGCTCTTGAAGCATGAATACATACACACACACACACACACACACACACACACACACACACACGCTGCCATGAGGCTGCAGCTGACAATCTCTAGCAGCGGCCCTGGCACAGTGCACTGCAGAGGAATTGCTGGCAGCACAGATGGTGGAGATACAAAGGGGGCACAACAGCCAGGTGGTTGAAGGGGCCCCTGAGGCCCAGGAATACTGGCAGGGCCACAGAGCTAGCCCTGAACCCTGGAGCCACAGCCCTGAAAGAGCTCAGACCTAGGTGTCTGGCCTGCCCACCCACAGGGTGCAGCCTAGGGAGGGATTGTCTCCATTTCCTCTCCAAAGACCCAGTAGCATCATAGTCTAGACTGGCAGTGCTCGAGAAGACACCCCCAGGCTCCCTGAAGCCCACTGTACCTTCAGCCTGTAGCCTCAGGAGTTCCTGGTATAAGCCTGCACTGTTCTGAGGAACAAACAGGGCCCAGAGAGGGAAGGGCCATGCCAAGGCCTCCGGCTCCTTCCCATCCGGAGCCCCCTGTGAGAGCAGAGGTCAAAGGGTACCAGAGGCATTGAGGTCTTCCAGTGCTACTGTCCCCACCCCACTCTACCAGGAGGGCCAGAGCATCATCAAAGCCTCCCAGTACCGTGGCCAGGACTCCTGACATTCCCTCTCCGGCAAGTCTACAGGAGGCCTGAAAAGGCCTCTTCTTTCCCTCAGAGTCTTCCCCAGCACCCAGTTCCACCCTTTATCCCAAGGCCACTTAAAGCATAAAATGAGGTCAGACATTTCATTCGCTAAATAACTCGGCTAATCGGGGATTCTTCCAGAAGTAAGCAGAAAGTTCATTCCTTCTGTACTTAATTATAGGAAACAATCGTCTCCAATGAATATTTTACTATTTGTGTTTATTGGCAATCTAGCTGCTTTCAGAGACGTTTACAAAGGCTCCTAAGGCCTTCTAAAATCTGAATTAGCAAGATGAAGTCTTTAACTTGTAAAAACATCCTCCCGTATGATAGGTCACCTGATAGAGTCCTGCTTATAATTCTGCCCCTGCCCCCAGGTCCCAAAGAATGCCACCTACGCACCTGACATGCCCAGCCCCTCCACTCCCCCTGGAGTGGACCCCTGAGGCAGGTAGACCCCCTTGCAGGCTACGCAAACAAAGCACATACCCGGCCTGCTTGTTTCTCATACCTGGTGCCTGCTTAATGACAATGTAAAGCAACGAATAGACCATAGGAACCTTTTTTTTAAACTGTGTTTTCTGCCTTCCCCGACTACAGTCTGTCAGACCAACGCGCATGCGCACGGACCTCACGGCTCAATTCAGGGCTCTTAGTTTCCTCTTCTTCCTGTGAACTCTCTCTGCAGTGCTCACCAGGGCTGTTCCCTCTGTGGGTCTATTAGAATCTCAACTGAGTACATCAGAGACCCAGAGTGAAGCGAAGATCTCCCCTCTCCCTCATCCTCACAGAGTGTCCACTGGCCACTCAGTCAATCCCTCCAAAGCAACTGCTTCCGAGAGAAATACACAGAGCAAGCTAGAAGGTCACATCTTCCTGGCCGGATTCTCTTTCCAGGGCTCGGTTTTCTGCGCTAATTGTAGAGTGGATCTCCCTCTGGTCTGGCTAAAACTAGGTACATGCGGGTCAGTGCAACCACCGGCAAGCAGGACTAAAGGCCAAGACCCCGGGACAGGGCAGCAGGCATAATGAGCCCATCTCTGGGACGAGCTGAGGTGTTCTCACCTGCAGGTCTGGAAATGTGAAAGAGGCAGAAGCAGGCTACCATGGACCCTGCTCTGAAGCTCCAGCTAAGGAAGATACCATGGAGCAAGTTGGGGGGTGGGGGAGTGTGGAGAGCAGAAGGCAGGGGGAAGTCTTAGTCTAGGTCAAGGAATCCTGAAAGCACCTGAAGGAGTCTGAGCCACTTCCTGTGAGACTGGGGAATACCCCTACCTCTCGGAGGGAGGTCCTGATGCAGGGGCTGGACCCTGACCCTGACGATGCTCTTTCATTCTGTGGAAACTCATTAGGGCGGGCTGCATACACTGGAGCTTGGGTCCCTAGCAAGACGACTTGCTTTCCAAATATTAAGCGTTCTCATGTTTCTATTAGGGCCTCAACACTCCTTACAGGAAAATTCTAGGAGAGGCTCGTGCTCTGAGCCACTGTTGTCAATGTAGGCCCTTTGGGTCAGTTCCTTCCTCCCAAACCCCCACCCTGTCCCACCCCAGCGAGGATTCTGCAGGGCCAGCCCCTGTGGGTATACTCACTGAGCCCTCAGGGTTGACCTTTCATTCTAAGTAAATAAATGCCCCCAAACTGTAGCCCACGCTCCTCCATTCTTGCCCTCAGCGTTATTGACGTTCGGTTTTTATTCTCTGCCTCCACTGGTCAGCCTCACTGAGAAAGTACAGTTTATTATGGGCTATCACAAATCCTCTCTGAAGGAGAGAGAAAGTAAAATCCAAGTAACTAAACGAGCTATCAGGAAACAGAAAAAGAACTTCACAAGATAGTCACCTTGATGGTTTGGTTTCCAGAAGGAGGGGTAAAGGCGAAATCCCAGCTTGTAAGTGGAGTGGAGGCAAAGGAGAAAGGCTTATGGTGCCTTAGGCTGGGAGACGGACCCCTCGCCTCAAAGGCTGGGCTGGGGCACAGAGGAGAACCTGGCTACTGAGTGGAACCAAGAGACAGTTCAGGGAGCCCGAGCAGAAGGAGGCAGCTGTTTCCACCTCAGCTTCTATCTCGGCCAGGCTCAGAGCTAGGAGTCTCTCCTCTGATACAGCATCTTCCTCATAATTAATATGCTGATTCTCTGCACCTGAGCCTCAGGTGGTTCTGGAGGACGAACAGGGCTGGATTTGTTCTGTTCTGGTTTTCATCAGATAAACAATACGGGGAGTACAGCCCGCACCGCCTTCGTAGCATTTCTAGGATGAATGCCACAATGCAGTGAAATGCCACGTCTTTTCCCCTGTACTTTCTCCTTCTCTGTACTTTTTACATAACCTGTAATAAGCACTTATTAGTTTATAATGGAAAAAAAAAAACCAGCCTTAGAAATCTCTAATCCAACCAGCTCTTTTATCCAGGATTTTAAGGACAACCCATTGCCCAGGGCACAACTAAAATTAAACCTGGAAGTTTCTCAAACCCAAACATCTCGGCAGGTCTATGAAGCAATTCCAAGTTTTCTTCGTGCCGCCCCTAAGCCCGGAATCAGCTCCTATCCTCTTCCTGACATTCCAAACTCAGACTTACTGTAACTGCTCAACGTTCCCCAGTCTCAAAGTTCCCTCCCCCCTCCCCCACCCAAGCCCTTGACCCTGAGCAGTGTCTCCCAGACAGCCGCTCCACTCCAGCATCTGCTCCTCTGAGAGCTCTGACCTTCAGCCTCCGTGCCCCAGGGCTTCTACAAATGGCTTTGTTTGTCTGAGTGTGGAACCCACAAGGGGGGTGAACTTGCAGGTCTCTGTGTCTATACAGTGTGGTAGAGCTTTCACCCTCTTCTGGAACTTCCTTCTCCTCCTCTTCCCTCCCTCCATTGAAGAAGTCCCTGTATGCAGGGAGCCTCCCATAGCCCTTCCTAGCTCGGCCAGTAGCCTGCCTGTGTACGGTATTCCCCTCAAAGCCACACTTGCTACTATGTTACTTTCTGTGGTTGTTTATAGTAACGAGGCTTCCCTCTCACACCAAGTGAACTCAGGAAAGCATTGACAAGCCAATCTTGCTCACCTGTAATCCTCAGATCCCAGCTTAGAGGCACCACATATTCCAGAAAGAAGAAATAGAAATGAAAAGCAGAGAAAGTGAGAAGGAATAGGGAGAGGGGGAGAGGTCCCTGAATGACCTCCCTGATTAAGCTCTTGACTGTTTTCCTGCTAACGCTTCCGGGATCCCAGAGGTAGACTCCTTCTCAGCTTCACCAGGAGCCATGTGCAAGTTCTCAGACAGGGTCAGCCATTAGCAAACAGAGTCTCTGTCTAGACTGTGCGTCAGAGTCCAACCTGATGACCCAAACCCCTGCCTTCAGGGTGGGTGTCTAAACAGATGTGGGAAACACCGCCACGGTCCCTTTGGGTGACGGTAACATGGGGGCGTCTACCTTCTCTGCAGCATATATATATAGTCACATACACACACCACTCCTGTACACACACATACAAGCATACACGTAAGGAAAAATAATAGGAATAAATCTTCAGGAGAAAATAAAGAACCTCAAGAGATGGCGCCTATGATGGTGGCACAGCACCCTCCCTCCTCCCCACACGCCCATCCCCCACCCTCTTCTCCCCCTCCCCCATCAAACGCCCATGGCCAAGTTGTGGTCTGCATGTATGCGTTTGAGGTGAGGTTTGTATGTACGCCTCATTTCACAATAAGCTAAGATTTAATCGGTAACATAGTCTGAAGAGACCCTTCTAGCAACAAGAAGGGACCGCATGAGCTGATTGATTGGGTAAGTGCCCAGGTAGGTATTTTAGAGGTCATTCTGAAGCACCTACCTCTCCTTCCTGGACCCAGTTCTCCAGCTGAGGCTCCAGCTGCCTCACACACAAGTTCGAGTGCACTTGAAATCAAACTCCTACTTTTGAAAAATACCATAAAAAATAAACAAACAACAAAACCCCACTAGACTGGGTCCCTTTGCTCCTTGACAATTATTCTCTCTTCAAATAGGCAATTCTTCACGAGTAACCGGATGGGAGAATTTTCATTTGTAAGATGATCCATCTAGAAAATAATGCAGTGTCCACCATAATTCCCATTTCCTAGGCATGCTGGGCAATTTTTTATTTTGAGGAAAGCTAGGAAGGTCATTTTCGGTAGCTAGATGCATTCTTGTGCCCAAATCACTTCCAAGCAGCTTACACTGTGCGGCAGAATTATACTTCTGAGATGCACTGCATAGCCTGACTCCTTTGGGGAGATAATTTTCAAAATAAAAATAATGATGATGAGTAATCCCTTGTTTGATGTGTGGTGACAGACCTCACGTCACCTCTCTTGCTGCCTGTTTGTTCCAAGGGAACAACGCTAATGCTCCTGGAAATCTAGAAGCTTCTGCGGTTGGCTTCTCTGACCCAGAACACAGCTTTGATCTTGCTGGTGTGTCAAAGTCAACATTCTTCATGTGTGTGCCAGTGCGTGGGAGGGTTGTTGGAGGGGGTGTTTGTTGTGGGACTGTTTGTTGGGGGGTAGATGGGGTGTCTGTTGGGGGTGGATGGGGTGTTTGTTGGGGG
>CM052702.1:135622824-135691577 GCA_028551405.1 Uromys caudimaculatus
TGTTTGTTGGGGGGTGGATGGGGTGTTTGTTGGGGGGGTGGATGGGGTGTTTGTTGGGGGGTGGATGGGGTGTTTGTTGGGGAGCCGTGGCTATGGGGACCAAGAATGAGCTTTGTTATCATTTCTTATCACTGTCCTATTCGTTGCTTTTCTGTTGCTGTAATCAAACACCATGAGAGAGTTTATTTGAGTTTATGGTTTCCGAGAACTAGAGTCCATCATGGCAGGGAGGAAGCAACAGGCAGGCCTGAGGGTGAGCAGGAAGCTCAGAGATCACATTTGAACCACAGGTACAGGCTGGGGAAGCACATTAGAAATGGTGTCAGTCCTTTAACTCAAGGCTCACCTCCACCCTCCAGAGAGACACTGCCTCCAACAGCACCACCTAGGGGGAACCTAGTATTTAAATCTGTGCGCCTATGGGGGACATTCTCATTCACCTTGGGTGACTGGTTTTGGTTGTTGTTGTTGTTGAGACACTTTCTCTCATTTTCCTGGAACTCATTGACTGGGCTGGATTGGCTGGCCAGTCAGGGATCCATCCACCTGTCTCTGTCTCCCTGGCAAGGCTAGGACCATAAGCACTATACGACCTTGTCTGGCTTTTTAAAATCCTAGGTTCTGGGGCTCAAACTCAGGTCATCATGATTTCAACCACACATCAAACACTTCACCAACTATTCCATCAGCCAGCCTAAAGTCACTACGAGATTGATATAGATATAGATGATATAGATATGGATATATCCTTCTGGACTGGTGAAATGAATGGCTCAGTGGGTAAATGCCTTGTTGCCAAGCAGTGGTCAAAGAAACTTAAGGTTTCCCACCCACTCAGTTTCACCATCCCTGACCACAGTAAAGTCAAGAAACTCCTCTGTCGAAGATCGGGATTGCTGTGATTGGGTTGCAGTGTCTTTCGGGGCGGGGCCTAAGAAGAACTCTATAGGCTATGCTGGGGCCATGGCCCTCACAAGAGGTTAAACATGGCTCCTCCCCATGCCCTGGCTTCCTGTCAGCTAAGTGTCCTCTCCCTCCTGTGCCCTGCTATGTCACCTGCTTATGAGGTCCTCATCAGAGCTGAGAAGACACTGGTTCTGCTCTCTTGAACCTTCAGACCTGCAGCTAAATAAACCAGAGGGCTGGGGAGACGGCTCAGTGGTTAAAGTGCTTGCCACACAAGTGTGAAGACCAGAACTCAGGTCCCCAGAACCTACCTAAAGGGCAGGTGGATATGGCAACCTGCCTGCAAGTTCCAGTGATTGGAAGGTAGAAAGGGGGAGAGGCGGGGGGAGAATCCCTGGAGCAAGCTGACTGACTCACCAGAAGAGCTGTCTCTGCAAGCTTTGGGCTCAATTGAGAGATACTGCTCAGTGGATAATGTGGAGAATAGTCATGATACAGTGTTGATCTTACATGTGCACAGGTGTGCACGCAAGCGCATGCACACGTACACATGAGAACCGGCATACCAATAACACAGACACAGGCCAAAAGCGGGAGGCATTTTAAAAATCACTCAGAAAACACTGATGGTGCAGAGGTGAGAAACGAGCACCCGTTTGCTGCTGTCCCTGCCGCGGCTGTCAGGGAAATGTGCTAGCTTCAGGTTTGGCCTGTGAAACACTGTAGGCCACAGGCTTGAGGAGTGCCTGGACAGAAGTCATGGCCCCAGGAGGCCGCTCAGGTTTGGGGGGAGGGAGGGAGGGAGGGAGAGAGAGAGAGAGGGAGGGAGAGAGAGAGAGAGAGAGAGAGAGAGCCATAACAACCCATCACCACCCTGTATTCTGGAGAGCACTGGGCCTCTGGGTGGCCACGAACCTGCAAAGTCTCTGTGCGGTCCTTGTAAACTAGGTGAAGCCCCCAGAGCTAGATGGTGGAACAGTGGAGAAGGTTCGTGAGCTGAGCTCCTGAACTTACAAAGGCTGGGATTTCAGAGTCTGGCCAGCTGTGCATGCTACTCTGCTCTAACCTGGGGTTTTCTCTTAGTGCCTTGAATAAAGACATAGAGCATATTCTCTTGAAATCCCACGAATAGCAACTGAAACAGACCTCAGGGGGTCTGTGTGACAGAGTGAACCAGCTAGGCAGAAGTCAAAGGGTGCAGGGCTACACTTCTTTATGACAGTGTATTCCACACTATTTGAGCATGGTCCACACTAGTCCATAGGGCGGGGAGCTTGACCCCTATGTCATCTTTCTCTCTGGAAGCTTGCTACAAGAATGGTCTGTCTAGGGTTCACAATGTCTCTCAACTGGAACACGGGGCAGAGGGGGGAGTCCAACAGAAAGAGTGTGGGCTTGACAGGCATTTCCTCAGTTGCCTTAACAAAAGTAAAGCCGAGCAGCTGGAGAGTTAAGAATCCCCACTGCACTTGCAGAGTCAGCTCCCAGCGCCATGTCAGGTGGCTCAAAACTGCTGGCAACACCAGCTCCAAGCGATCTGACCCCCTCTTCTGGGCCCCGCCAGCACCTGCACACATGTGCGCACACCCACATACAGACACCCTTTACAGGCACACACACAGATGCTTAGTGCTACCCTGTTGCACACACACAGGCTTAGTGCAGCCCTGTTGTACAAACACACACACACACACCCCACATACACACTTCTAAAGAAAAATGTCAAGAATAGAGAGGGCAGCAAAGATTTTGCTTTCTGCCTAGATCAGAAACTATGTGTGTGGCCGAGTGTTCAGTCCTGGTTACTTCACCTCAAAGTGACTCCATCTTCCAAAACGACACTAGCTTGTGTCAAACGGACATGAAACCATCCAGCGGGACATCGTTTGAAATCAACAGAAACAAGAACCTCCTGACATGTGAAGCACTTGGAAAAGGCAGGTCACCACGCAGGGCGCTGAGCATTCAGATTTGGACACATTCGCACACGGGCTAAGGCTGAGGGAAGGCTCTCAGGTACTGAGCATGACAGCCGTTCTCTCAACAGGGGACAGGGGAGGGGTGAACGAGACAATGAGCAAAGCGATACATCCTGACCTCATGGAGTCCAGGGGTTAGCAGTCACCAAGAGGTAAAGTGCTGTTGAGGAAGGACTTGTGATCAGCTTTTTGCAGCACTGTCACTCCAAGGCAACGAGAGACACAGAGAACAGACTCAACGTGCACATATGCCAGCAAGGAGCCTGTGGGTTGGTCTGCACCTCCTAAATGCGCCATTCATGACCACGTTTAAGATAATCTGAGAGGAGCAGGATCTGCCAGCTCTCAAGTCCTGTCTGCCTTGTAAGAAAAAAATAAGAAAAAATAAGTGTCATTTCTTAGTGCCTGAAGGGTCTAGAGAGATGGCTCAGTGTTACAGTAAGCACACCAGCTGCTTTTGCAGAAGACCCGGGTTTGGTTCCCTGCACCCACCCAGCTCACGGTCGTCTGTATTCAACGCCCCCTTCTGGCCGCCGCAGGAACTACATGCACATGGTCACAGACACTACATAGGCAAGACCGGCACCCATAAAATAAAAACAAATAAATACATTTTAAAGTGCCTTGAGCCGGCTTATATCCAGGAAGACATGAACTAAAGCACTGGACCCCTGCTAGAGTCTGCTGGTCTACACCCCAAAGTAGAAGTTTAGAGCAGAAAAAGACGACCTGCCAAGCTTGCCTACCGACATGTAGCCAGGACAGGATCGTGTGCAGTGTGGTTTTTTTAAAAAGTACCCTGACAAAAGCAACTCATGACAGAAGTTTTATTTCTGCTCATAGTTCGAGGTTCGGTCCAGGATGAGGAAGGCACAGCAGGGCATGAAGCAGCTTCTCACACTGCGCCTGCGGAGGGCAGGAAAGGTTGGTGCTCCGCCCATGGAATGGCACCACCCACTTTTAGGGTAGGCTGTCCACCAGAATTCACCTAATCTCAATAATCCCTCACAGGTGTGCCCAGAAGCTTGCCTGCCAGGTAATACAGAGGCTGCCAAGTTGACCGGCAGTATAGACTATGGCGACCTCTCCCTCCACTCATGGGAACTATATTCCAATAAGGGCTGATGACACTTTAAAGGGAGCTGGCCAGGATGCAGGATGGCACCTGAAAGCAGGTGCAAGAACATCAGGTCACCTCCATCTAGACTCAAGAGCAACGCCCACCACTGAACTCTCTCAAAGTCCTCAGAAAGAGCCCAGTGGAGGGTCTCGGCTCTCCCGCTCACACTACCCAGGCCCACGTTCCTTTCCGAGTAGCAACAGCTCGCGGCCACACCTAAGCAGAGGAGCTTCCTCTGTGTATGTGGGTGAGCAGGGCTGACAGGCAGGACAGAATGCAAAAGAACCAAGTATCAGCCCCAGGGAAGCAAGCATGCTAGGAATGTGGGGGCCGCCAAGATCCAGGTGGACACTCTGGGCACGACAACATAATCAGTTCTCATAACAGGAAGTTGGTGTTCTAGAGATGGATGGTGAGGTCAGTGTACTTAATACCACTGAACTGTACCCTTAAAATGCTTAAAATGGCAAGTTCTATGTTGTGTATATTTTATCACAATATAAGAATGTGGAATGAATGAATGAATAAATAAACACTTGAATAATGTTATGAATATAAAGATCTGAGCATGTTCCCTGATACATAGACATCCAATAAAAGATGACTTTATTAAAAATATATGAGCGAAATAACAGCGCTATAGTGTTATAATTGATTCATTTATAAATATGCACTGATCGGCTGGTGTCTGTCAAGTGCCTCAGCTAAATGTTCGAGGGACATCGGAGGGCAAGACAGACACAAAGCGCCACTGGTGTGGCCACAACACTTTAGCAGGAGCAAGAGAAGACAAGACACAGAATGAGCCAGGCGGAGCTGGCGCTCAGAGAAAGGTGTGCGAAGGAAGTCCCTGGGGAGTGGTGGGGTTGGGCCGATCGATCAGAGACTCCAAGGAGGCTGGCTCCACATGACCAACGGGCATCCGATAAAGGCAGGTGGTGGGGCCGACGCAGAGGGACAGGTGTGGCACTTGCCAATCCACAAACAGAGCCCTGGCCTCTGCTGAAGGGTAGAAGCTGCCAGAGGCACAGACTTAGCATATTCTGTGAAGCACGTGATAGGTCAGTCAAAGGGTAATTTAGTGAGCTGACGGCTGAGGAAGGACCTCGCCCAAGAAGCATCAGGAAAGGAGCGGACGGAGGAGCAGGAGTTTCTTAAGTTTTAAAGGAAATTTGGGGAGGAGGATATTATTCAACCTCTTATAACAAGAGGAGCATGAACAGTTAGGGGGCGGGGTGAAGAGGCAGGGGGCGGGGTGAAGAGGCAGGGGGCGGGGTGAAGAGGCAGGGGACGGGGTGAATACACGGGGTAAATAGGAATGGGACAGGGTGAACTAAGAACCAGTATTTAAAGAAAGGTATAAAGACCTTAAACTGAACAGCAGGCAGCAGGCCAACAAAGATGTAAGACGGGGATAGTAGATGCTTCTGAAAAGAGCCCGTAACTCAGGAAGATAGACTCATCGTGAAAAGATACGAGCCTAAGAACTTGGCCTCAGAAAATGCAGAGTAATAACTGGCCAAGCCACAAAAAGAAACTGATAAATCAAGAGATTTCTTTGGAGACTTTAACATATCCCTCTCAGAAATTGATGGCTCATGCACACAAAAACAAAAAAGAAGGAGGAAAACAAAGAAGAGATTTATTACGGTTGGGCTAACAAATGCATAGAGAATTCCCCAAGAGATGTTGGTAGTTTTGAGTGGGGGCAGGGGCTCCAATCAGCGTGGGAGAATCGGCATTATACATTTGCATGACTAGGACCCTAACAGAATTTAAAATGAAGAACGATGTTGCTGTCGCTGTCGTGTCATTAAACTGCCTTCTGAGAATCTACATTTGGTACCTAGATCTGTGCTGCTCTCAGCTTTGGTCTGAGAAGACTCACTCTGAGGTGCGATGTGCTTCATGCAGAGAACTCAAAACGGGTCCAAGTGCTCAGTGTGAATAACTGAGTGCTCAGCTGTGGGGGAATCAACTACACCACCATCCACCCCCCACCATCCGCCCCCCACCATCCGCCCCCCCACCATCCGCCCCCCACCATCCACCCCCCATCCAAGGTTCAGGGAACATCATGGCACAGGGGGTGGGAAGAATGTCGAAGCCAACAGAAGGGAAGGAGAGCAGCCAGTCAAACTTTCAGCACCGGACGGCCCCACCCCCGTGGGCGGAACCATTGGCAGTTGCGGCTACCACGTGACACTGGCAGGGTCCCTGGGCCCCAGGGGATGGCCCCGCACCCATGCGCATATGGACCACACTAACTGAACTCAGAAGGCCTCTTTTACTGCTGTGCTAAAACACTGGCCAAGAACAACTTGGGGAAGAAAGTGTTCATTTGGCTTACATTCTTTATCACAAGCTGACAGAGGAAAATGAAGGCAGGAACTAAAAGAGAGCCCATGGAGGAACGTCGCTCACTGGCTTTCTCTCCAGGCTCAAGTTCTGCTAGCTTTCTTATATCTCCCAGAACCGTGTGCCGGGGTGTGGCACCACCCACAGCAGGCTGGGCATCCCCACATCAGTCACTGACTAAGACAGTGCCCCACGAAGAGACTCACGGGACATTCTGTGAGGTAACTCCACAGGTGCAAATTATTTTCCCAGCTATGTCTAGGTCTGTGTCAAGTTGACAAAAAAACAAAGAGAACAGGTTGGGAGAGAGACGGAGAGAGAAGAGAGAGAAAGGAAGATGGAGGAGGAGGAGAGGAGAAGGGAGGGAAGGAGAGAGGGTGGGGGAGGGGGAGGGAAGGGGCCTTGAGGTTGAGGAGGAGAGGGACTGCTATTGGTGAAATAGAAGGGATTAGCAGTGGATGGATATCACCAAAATATGTTGCATAAATTCATGGAATTTTCAAAGAATAAAAACCATCATGGGGTCTGGGAGATGACTCAGCAGTTAAGAGCACTGGCTGCCCCTGCAGTGGACCCAGATTCAGTTCCCAGCACCGACACGGAGGCTCACAACCACTGGTAACTCCAGCCCCAGGAGATCCAATGCCCTCTGCCAGCCTCTGCAGGCACCAGCCACAAACCTGGTGCCTATGCATATGTACAGGCAAAACACATGCGCAGAAAGTAAAAACAAATAAATCTCTTTAAAATATCATTTTAAATAACTATGGAAAGGGTTGCTTGCTTGCAAATTCATTATATCTGCAAACTAAAAACCTCTCATTGATCCACACTAAAGGAAACATTTAAGTCGGTTAGACTTTCAGTCACATCGTCTGAACCTACAGACTCAACAGATATTCACAGACAGAAAACACTTGGGGGAAAGTTGCTGAATATGTGTAGACAACTTTTTTTTTTTTTAATCCGCGTTCCCTGAGCAACGCACAGTGTTTAACGGCAGCCTTACTGGACTCAGTACCGGGAGTCAGATAGAGCCATTTAAAAGCCTGGATGAGCGTCTCGGTTATACCCAAACCCACCACCACTCAAGGAAGGACTGGATGATGGGGTCCTGGAACCAACCCTTGCATGGATGACAAAGAATCATGGTTAGGCCACATTGGAGCTCTGTCAAAACTTAAGGGACGAGAAGATCTGTTTCCAACAACAGAGGGAGAGCTCATATCGGATCGACTCTCCGACAGCCACATTCTGGTTCTAACCATGTGATTGAAACAGGGTCTCATCCCTCCCTTTGTAGTTTAGACTGGCCTAGAGCTCACTCTGTAGCCCAGGCTGGCCTCAGACTGATGGCAATCCTCCTGCCTCAGCCTCCTGAGTGCCAGGATTATAGACATGAGCCATCATATGCTCAACATATTTTTCTTTTAATTTGAAAACTCCAAAAAGAGACCAAAGCAGAAATAAGCCTGTGGGATACAGGAAGGGGGGGGGAGGAGGAGGAGGAGGAGGAGGAAGAGGAGGAAGAGGAGGAGGAGGAAGAAGAGGAGGAGGAGGAGGAGGAAGGGGTAGAGGGGAGGGGAAGAATAATGAGCTTCTACATTTGTTGGTTTCTGACTGTTTTGTCTGTGACAGGTCCCAGTGAATGTCAAAGTGCAGCAAACACTAAGAAAACTGCAAGTCCTTCAAAAGTCAGAGAGCCGGGCCCAGGGCTCACACATAACTCCAGCAATCAAGAGGCTACGAGGTCTACAGCTCCAGAATAGTGTAAGCTACAGAGTGAGTCCACCTCAAAAGGAGAAAGGGAAGGCCAGAAGGTTACATAGACAGAGAGAAAGAGAGACAAGACAGACATGTGGTGCCACCTGAACAAAGATGACCCTGGCGTGCAAGGCAAACAGTCTATGCTGTGAATTCTGCAAACCTAAGTGTGCTCAAACGAAAGACCCCTTATAGAGAATAAGCCAGCAAGCCCTAAATCTGATCACCGGCCTGACCTTACCCCCAGGGAGGCTCCGAACACGTCTATCCTCTCCCCCAGCTTCCCAACAGTGTACCTAGATTGGCCTACCCTTCCTCCTCACAGGTCCCGCCCACATTCGAACAACCAATCAAAAGCCTTATCCAGGTCCCTCCTCCCAGGGGCTGTCACAGACCATCTTTACAAGGACAGTTGTTCATCTCTTGGTCTCCCACTGCCTAACTAACAATCAGTGGCATTCCGAAGCAACGCTGAAATTAAAAGAGAAAGACTTTAAAACGAGAGCTGGAGAGATGGCTCGGGCATTAAGAGGACCCGGGTTCAATTCTCAGCCACCACATGGTGGCTCACAACTGTCAGTAACTCTAGTTCCATGAAATCTACTGCCCTCTTCTGGGATCCTACACACAAGTGGTACACACAAACTCATGCTGACATATACACATGCATTAATAAAGTGAATAAGGATTTTTTAAAAGAAAACGAAGGGGCCTCTGAGATGGCCCCTGACTATGATACACAGTAGCATCCTATCCCAAAAGAAGACGAAATTTTTAAAAATTAAGGCAAAATATAATATTTAAAATTACAAAAAGTAAGATACAAAATCACCAAAGAATTAGTTTATTGAAAAATTTTAATTCTTATTAACATAAGTAAAATGTTCTGGGGCCAGGGAGGGTAAAGATCCCTGCTGCCAAGCCTGGGAACCTGAGTTCAATCCCCGGAGCCCACTGGGGAAGGAGGGAATTGGTTCCCACAATTTCTCTTGTAACCTCCACACATGCACTGTGGCACCATGTTCACGTGTGTGTGTGTGTGTGTGTGTGTGTGTGTGTGTGTGTGTCTGTGTGTGCGCGCAAAATCTAAAAAGAAACTTGAAGGGCCAACTCCAGG
Source organism: Uromys caudimaculatus (assembly GCA_028551405.1). Classification (NCBI taxonomy): domain Eukaryota; kingdom Metazoa; phylum Chordata; class Mammalia; order Rodentia; family Muridae; genus Uromys; species Uromys caudimaculatus. The sequence goes on from CM052702.1 coordinate 135,632,069, forward strand.
ATTTATTATAAAAACCACAGCCATCAAGACAGTGGGGTCCTAATGCTACTTTAGAGGCAGTCTATAAAATGTTAGGTAGACTGAATACAGTCCAGAACACAGACACCCTTGTATGGTCAGTGTACTTTAGACAAAGGTGCCAATGCTACCCAAGGGGGAAAAGAACACCTTTTCAGTAAATAGTGCTGAACAAATAAATAGACAGCCGAAAAAAAAATGGCTCAGGGGGAAAGATGTTCACCACCCAGGTCAAAACCTGAGTTCCATCCCAGAGACTCGTGGTGTAAGGAGAAGCCAGTTCCCCCAGGTTGGCCTCTGGCCTCTACACACATGCTGTGGCATGCATGTGTGCGCACATGTAGATACATGACACAAGGAAACAGATCGGTAATAAAGCAAAGGACAACAGTGTGTCCCTCCTTGAATCATACACTAAAATTAGTCAGGGGTGGAGAATAGACCTGTGGTAGGGAGCCCAAATTAGAAAAAGGAAAAAACACAGCAGAGTGCGTCCACACCGACACGGAGAAAGACCTAGGAAGCGAGGCCGAGTGTGTCCACACCGACACGGAGAAAGACCTGGGAAGCAAGAGCCGTAAAGGAGGGGAAGCGATAAATCATCCCTCGGCAAAATTAAAAACTTCAGCTCAGGAAAAGATAACAGTATAAAAGCAAACGTGTGGACTGTGTCCTGGGAGGAACAGCCTGACACACATAGCGAAGCAGTGGGTAGCTACCGCGCACAAGGCCGGGACTCCTATGAGCCAAGAGCAGGAGAAAACCAAAGATCTCCAGGGGCAGAAGATTAAACAGAGTCGCCGTAGAGAACGATGTGTGTAGATGGTTAAAAAGCACAAAAAAAAAAAAAGTGCTTAGTCATTTTGGAAATGCACATCGAAGCCACACTGAGATCCATCACGAACCCTCTAGAACGGCCAGCATTAAAGATGACAGATAAATGTTGGCACATGCGCAGGACAGCTAGAATCTGCTCGGTCTGTTGGTGGAAACAGCCATGCCTTGAGAGGGGAATCTGAGGGGGGAGGTGTTTTACATCTTTTATTCTTTTGGGAGGCACACACGAGCAACAGTGTGCATGAGGAAATGAGAGGCCCCAGCAGCTGCGCTCGGGCCATCCGGCTTCGAGGCAAGTGCCTTCACCGGACGAGTCTTTCTCTCTGACTCTGGCAGCTTGCTTGCTTTCTCTTCTTTTAAGAAAATAAAAATACAACACCCCCAATTCTTAGGCACTTACCCAAAAGAAACAAAAACATGTGCCCTTCAAAGAAACTCGTGTAAAATATTCCCAGTGTCTTTACTCCTAACAGCCCCACACAGAAAACAGCAGATGCCAAGGAGAGGCGCACAGAGCCTCTCACTCAGACAACGAAACCACTCAGCAGAAAGGACACTGACAACTTACAGGAACCCCCGAAGCCTGCACAGTGAAACCATCTTCCCTCAGAGCACAGAGCACATGAATTCATTTGTATGAGGTTCAAGAAGAGGCAAAGGTCGTGTTGGGGAGCTGGCTCAGAGAGTGGGCAATGCACTAGCAGCTCAATCATGAAGACCGGAGTTCTGACCCCTGAGAGTCCATGGAGAAGCCACAGGAGCCTATAAGCCCCAGCTCTGAGGGTGCAGAAACAGGGGATCCCCAGGGCTTGCTGGCCAGCCAGTCTAGCTACAATGATGACTTCAGGCTTAGTGAGAGACCCTGCCTCAAATAATAAAGTGCAGAGAAGAAGATGCGGACACTGGATGTCAGCCTCTGCCCTCCAGGTGTGCACACATGGGCAAGCATGCCCACCCAGCCCACACATGTATAAAAAACATGCAAAAATCAGCTAGAGTAAAAACAAATACTGCCTGGTGGCGGGCTGACCGGGAAGACATTAAAAGAACACTCTGGAATTGTGGAACCATTCTGTGCACCAGTCAACACCATGCTCGTGAGATCGTGCATCTTGCTATAGAGAAATTTTACCAAAGGAGCAAATAAATAGTTCATGATAACACGTGGCAACATATTTCAAGGTGGTGTGCCGATATCTTCATCCTACTATGCAGAGCATCAGTTAATATAGCTCAGCAAATGGATTCAGGATAAAGCAATCTAGCAATGGTAGAGGGGCAGTACCAAGGATTGAACCTGGAGTGCCGCATGCGCATGCGCATGCGCAAGTGTTCTCCCACTGAGGGCTAACATCCCACCTCAGCAAAATGCTAAGTGAGGGAGCTACATGAGGCCTTTAGCCGTTCTCTACGTCTGGAATTTTTCATTATAATATTGAAGGAGAGGAAGATAAATAAATGGGACACGACTGGAACTGTGTGTGGAGGAACGTTAACGGCCCACATTCAACGTGAAACAAGGTTTAAAAATAATCCACTAAGCTTTTGCGCTTTAAAAACTGGCAGCGACTGCCTCCTGAACAACACTCTGCTTTTATCAGGGAAGGAGGAGCTGAGGATCAGACGGGCCTCCCAAACCCTTTGCAGACAAAGTCAGCCAATGGTATGCTAGCAGACGTGTTGGGCGAGCCACCTATCGAAGCCCACCTCTTGTCTGGAGTGGCTCCAGAAGTCACTCTGGGCTTCCTCCTCCCTCCCCTCCCCCAGTTCTGTGTCTCCACATCCCTTAACCCCAGTTCTAAAGGTAGGGACAGGGACAATGAATCAAAAACGGAAAACTGTTTTTTGTTTCTTTGTTTTTGTTTTTGAGGTATTGGTTTTGTTTTGTTTTGTTGAGACAGAGTGTCACTATGTAGCCTTGACTGGCCTGGAACTCATCATGTAGACCAGGCTGGCCACAAACTCTCAGAGATCCACCTGCCTCCGTCTCCTGAGTGCTGGGATCAAAGGCGTGTGCCAACACTACCTGGCTAGAATAATGTTGCTTTGGTTTGGTTGGTTGGTTGGTTGGTTGGTTGATTTTTACTTCTAGGTAGTGAAGTTTAAAGTGCACCTTAGTAGTGAGCAAACACGCAATAAGGACTTTCCAGGGTCCAGAGCCTTTGAATTTCCCTTCAGAGCAAAAATTTTCCCAGCAAGTCACCCCAGGGAGACAGCTCTTGGTAAACGGCGAGGGCATCCACCAGATGAAGAGGCTACTGTCTTGCTTAGAAGCAGCAACTTGGCAGATACCTTGAGCCATGGATTCTCATAAATCTTGTTTGGGGGAAGGAAGAGAGAGAGCAAAAAAAAAAAACCTTTCAATTCCCACTGGAAATATGCAAAGCAGTCTCCACATGGTAAATCTTCCTTTTCAGTCCTAAGGAGATAACTCAGACCTATTAACCTTCCATGTTATTTTCAACTTCATTATTTGAGCTGACACGACAAGAGACCGGTGACGGCTCTTTCTGGCAGAGTGCATGTAAATCGCTTTCTCTAAGGAAATTACTTCTCTGGCCTGAATGTTATTAATCTAAATTCTCCCTTAGTCAAATTGTTGCCCAGAATAAATATGGAAGAGGCTAGGATACTCAGGGAGTGTGGTACACTTGGCAGAGGCTGGACCCACTGCTAACATGTCCCCTCAGAGGAGGAACATGGCCCCAGATGGTTCCTGCCTCAGACCCCTGAGGGTGGGGTTGCCCAAGATGGCTCCCGACCCTGCTCCCACTTTCCTCTCTAAGCACCATCAGTCCATCCTGTCCACTCCATCTTCAATATCCGGGTCAAGCCCTGCTAATGGCCTCTCCTCTAGGGACAACTTTCCAAAGAAGCTTGAGGACTTGAGGTACCACTTAGCATCCGCTCAGCCCACATGCTCTACCCAGCTCTCCGAAGTCAGGGCCTCCTCAGCCTTTCCAGGAGCCAGACAGATTCCTCACAGGCTGCTCTAAGGTTCTGGGTTAAATGCATCTTGATACCGGGAGAAGGGCTGATCTTGGTTGTCAGCCTGACTAGATCTGGAATCAGCAGAGAGACACAGCTCTGGACTTCTATCCTGAACAGAAGAGCAGCAGCAATCCTGGCTCCCTCCAGGCCTCCAGCATCAGTTGTGGAGACGTGGGGCATCATGGTCTGCACAGCTGCTGGGGTCCAATCTTTGCAGCTCCACGCACACATCTCTCCAGCATGTGCACACCCATCAGGGATCTACCCAGCACACATCATGTGAGCCAACTGCACTGGCTGGTTTTGATGTCGGTCTGAACAAGCTAGAGCTGTCTGAGAGGAGAGACCGTCAATTAAGAAAATACCTTCAGAAGATTGGGCCACAGGCAAGCCTGCGGGGCATTTTATTTAATTAGTGTTTGGTATAGGGGATCCCAGCTCACTGTAGGCACTGCCACCCCTAGGCAGGTACTCCTGGGTGCTATAAGAAAGCAGGCTGAGCAATCCATAAGAGCAAGCCAGTAATCAGTACCCTTCATGGCCTCTGCATCAGCTCCTGCCTCCGGGTTCCTGCCCTGCTTCAGTGGATATGAACAGCAATTCAGAAGTGTAAGCCGGAAAAAAACAAAAACCAAAAACCTTTCCTCCCCAACTTGCTTTTTGGTCTTGGTGTTTCATGGCAGCAATAGCAGCCCTAACTAAGACACCAATCAAATTAATCTCTTTTATATATATATATTCATTCTATCAGTTCTGTTCCCGTAACTCTAGCTGCAGAGCAACCAGCACCTCCTTCTGGCCTCTAGGGGCACTGCACTTGCATGCGTGTACCCACATATACACACACATACACGACTTTTTAAAAATGAAAATTCGCCGGGCAGTGGTGGTGCACGCCTTTAATCCCAGCACTTGGGAGGCAGAGGCAGGCAGATTTCTGAATTTGAGGCCAGCCTGGTCTACAGAGTGAGTTCCAGGACAGCCAGGGCTACACAGAGAAACCCTGTCTCAAAAAAACAACAAAAACAAAACAAAAAAAAATTAAAATTCAATACAGTTTCTAAAGAGCCGTTCTGTTTATTACCTAAATCTTTACAAACATCGCCATCTCCACAATCTGGGGAGGAGGGTAGAGGCTGCTAACTCGCTTCTGCGTGGCCCAATCCTACCTGTTGTACAGGCCAGTAAGAATTCATCACGGAAGACGCTCGTTTCTGACAAAGCAGCCCGAAGGATAGAGAAAACTGCTTGCCATAATGCAGGGGGTGGCGGAGCACAGAAAGCTTTTTTCTGTTTCTACTGGGGTTCTTTCCAGGGTAATTACAAGAAGTTGAGAATCTATTTGGGGACTTGTAGCTCAGTAAATGAGTTTCCATCTGTGTACCCACCACCTAAGAAGTATTGCTTTGTACAATTCCCCGGCTTTATTGGGTGGAAGTCAATCTGCAGCGTACACCACCGAAAGGGTGTTTCAATAGCTCCTGATTATGCAGAACGAAGCTGGGCTTGCGTCAGGCCTGCCTCCTTCGTTCCCTAACCCTTGACGGGGTGCCAGGATGCAGAGGAGGGGGGCTGCGAAACTCCAGCTTCCAGAATAACCTGGGCCCTTTGCTCCCTGCTCATCCCTGCCGAGCTTAACGCTCACTGTGAGAACCCCAGCTGAAGGATTCACTTAGCGATTCCAAGCATGTCCTAGGTTGATCGATTTTATTTAAGGGCTAATGTTCCCAGGGAGGTGGGAAAGCAGGGAAGCTCCCACTGCTGGTGGAACTGCGGTGAGCCCCCTAAGCTACAGAAGACCAAAGCACAGAAGCCACTCCAGGCTGCATGGTATGCAAGGAAGAAAGTGACCGAAGGACAGAATCCCTTCCCCACGTCCCCTCTCCCTTCTCCAGGGAAGGTAGCACAGAGGCTCAGGAGCCTTCCTTCCTAAACTACATCAGAAACCTCTCTGCAGGTGGTCAGTTCCCAATTCCTCAGCAAAGGATTTTCCCATCTCTGTCTAGAAAGCCTTTCCCAAGATTCTCTCTGTCGAATTTTAACGACGGCCCTGCCATGCAGGGGACAGAAGGCTGCGTCACTGTCACTCTGTGACTAGGAGGCAGAATATATCAAATGATCACCCATGACGTTGAGTAGCACCACGGGCCTTGAGCACCTCCAATCCCTGAATGGGAAAATCTTTGCAGAGACCACCCTGCCAAGGAAGTCATGATGGCAGATGACACAGCCCAGGTCTACCCCAATACCCTCCCAGGTGTGACAACGCCTGCAGGTGCCAACATGGGAAACATGTTCAGGAAGCATCCAGGAGTGACTTCTCTAAACGTTAGTGTACACAGGGGGCCAGGGAGATGGTCCAGAGGGAAAGCATCTGTCACCCAAGCAGGAGGACCTGAGTTTGACCCTCAGCACACATTAAAAAAAAAGCTGTGTGAGGAACACAGATCTGCAATCCTCGCCTCAGAAGGGTAGAGACAGGTGGATCTCTGCAGCCCCCTTGCCATGCGATCTAGCAAACCAGTGAGCTCTAGGTTCGGTGAGAGACCCTGGCTCAAAAATTAAGGTGGAGAGCAACTGAAAAAGATGCCCAACATGGTCTCCACATGTGCTTGCACACACACACACACACACACATGTGGACACACATAACACATGCACACACACACAGCATGTACATACAGGCACACAAATAATACTAAAGTGCAGAGTTTGCATTTCCAGAATGTTCCGCCAATCCTGAAGGAAAGAAGTCAGCCTGAGAAGGGTTAATCCTCCCAGTCAGAGATTAGAAGATGAAACTCTTACCCATGCACAAAGGTACCCAGAGCATCCGGAGCCTAATAAATCCACGCATGCAGAAGGCCTCTCTCCTCATTTGTTAGTCAGCGGTGTGTGAAAATGTTAATGAAGGGAGCTATAATCTATGAGAATTCCACTATTAAAATGTAGTTCACGTCTGAAGGCTTCTGCTTACACACAGCCCACTGTTCATCAATCCTTCCCGGGCACTGCTAATAATAGACATAATTGCCTCGCTCCGTCTAGCCCCTTCACCCTGCGATTCTAAGATCTGCTACAACTGCTATTGTAGAAATTATTCTCATGCTATTAACTTTGAGCTTTATTATATGTGTTCTTAAAAGAAAATAAATACGCCGGGCAGTGGTGGCACACTCCTTTAATCCCAGCACTTGGGAGGCAGAGGCAGGTGGATTTCTGAGTTCGAGGCCAGCCTGGTCTACAGAGTGAGTTCCAGGACAGCCAGGGCTGCACAGAGAAACCCTGTTTCAAAAAACCAAAAAGAAAAAAGAAAAAAAGAATAAACGCATAGAGACTGTAACTGTGTATCAGGTTCCTGGTGAAAGTTGTTGGTTTTTTGTTTTTTGTTTTTGTTTTTTAAATATAACACACTGACAAAGGCACCAGGACAGGTGATTTAACAGCCTCCTTCCCTCACCCAGGCCTAAATTAGATTGCGCAGGTTTTCTTTCTCCTTGGGAGAAAATTTCTACTCTGAAAACAGCATCAGGTTGCCTGTTACAGAAGAGAGAACTGGGAAGAAGCTCGTGAGGCGGGTACCATGTACGAAGCTCGGCTCGTGAGGCAGGTACCGTGTACAGAGCTCAGCTCGTGAGACGGGTACTGTGTACAGAGCTCAGCTCATGAGGTGGGTACTGTGTACAGAGCCCAGCTCTCGAGGCGGGTACTGTGCACAAGGCTCAGCTCACAAGGTGGGTATTGTGTACGAAGCTCAGCCCGCGAGGTGGGTACCGTGTACAGAGCTCAGGCGGGGGCTCCCTCTCCAGTGGTCCGTTTCTCCTTGCATAGATGCTCTTGCTTTACCGTGGGTCTTCCCCTTCTCAGCCAGTGCTCCCCTTCTCAGTGAGTCCTCCCTCTTCACAGTGGACTCTCCATCCTCCCAGGAAGTCCTCCCTTTATAGTAAGCCCTCCTGCTTCACAGTGGGCCCTCTCTCTTCATAGTAAGTCCTCATTCATGAGTCTGCTCTCTTCATAGTGAACCTTGAAGTCTTCATAGTGACCCTCACTATGTACCACAGAGGTATCAGCTACATGGCCTGACCAACAGCTACAGAAGACAGACCAGGCCCTAGACCTCAGGGTGCCAGTGATCTCTCCAGGCTGTTGAACTGGTGTGTAAGGATCAGGAAGAGGGAGAGGGAGAGAGGGAGAAAGGAGGGCAGGTGCCCCTGCCCTGGGTCCACAGACTTGCCTTTCCCATGGGCAGGCACTGGTACAGCCACAGAACAGGGGAGGGGAGAGGACAGGAGATGTGGGGACTCAGTCTTAGAAACCCATTCTTGGATATGTTCTAAGAATGTGGATCAAGACAGTCAGGCAGGAAGTATGTCCTGGGGTGCAACACACACACACACACACACACACACACGCATGCATAATCACACATATACACACCCATTCACACACACATACACTCCCTCATATAGACACAAAGACACATATACACCCATGCAGATACACACATGCATAAACACACACATACACACCCATTCACACACACACCCATTCACTCACATAGATACAAAGACATATATACACCCATACAGACACAAAGACATATACACAGAGACAGACACATTCATATACACACAAAGAGACCCACATACACTCACATAGACACACACACGTACTCACATGCATACACTTACAACACACATACACACACACAGACATACAGACACACATTCACATTCTTTCTGGAATTAAAGGGGAAAGGAACACAGGCTAACAAGAGCCTACAGCCCTGTTTGCAGGAGGGTTTGGAGAGTGAACCATCCAGAGTAGCAGAGGGAGGGGCTGGGGGCTGGGGAGGCAGTCCAGTAGCAAAATGGTGAAGTGCTTGCCGTGAGTGTGAGTGAGCCCAGCACTCATGCCAAGAAGTCAGGCATGGTGGAGACACCGGGATCCCTGGGGCTCCCTGGCCAGCAAGCCTGACTCATTTGGTGAGTTTCAGGCCAGTGAGAGATCCTGCCTCAAAAAACAGCATGGACAGCACCTGAGGAAAAAACACCTGAGACTGTCTTCTAGTCTCCACACTCACACATGCATGCATGTGCAAGTACATGTATACACACACATGTACACACGTGTGCACACATATACACATGCATGCACATGCGTGTACATGTATACACACACACACACACACACACACACATACACACACACACACACACGCGCGCGCGCGCTCAACAGAAACTGATCGGAAGATCTGTAATCTGAAGAGCTGAGGCTCACTGCCCACAGTAGTGATGAGTCCGCTCCTTCCACCTTCCAGGGGTGCGCGTGGACAAGACAGGGCGGAGAGGGCAGCAGTTGCCTAGCAGCACCCTCCAGGTTACCCATCATCCTTAGCCCAAAATGCCGCTCCCCGAGAGTATCTAGGGAAGCTCATGCCCAGGGGAGGCCACACACTGCCCACCCACGTGCTCAGCGGCGTGTTCTGGAAGGTGCTCTGTGGTCATTTTTTTTTTTTCTTTTTTTCTTTTTTTTGGTTTTTCAAGACAGGGTTTCTCTGTGTAGCCCTGGCTGTCCTGGAACTCACTCTGTAGACCAGGCTGGCCTCGAACTCAGAAATCCGCCTGCCTCTGCCTCCCAAGTGCTGGGATTAAAGGTGTGCGCCACCACTGCCTGGCGCTCTGTGGTCTTGTAGTACATCTCAGTGCAACAGCGGCAGGTGGAGAGTCAAGGAGCCCAGCTTCTGACCCTGAGGCCATCGGACTGTGTTAAGTCTTTAAAACATGTAACTGTGTTTATTTGGAAACATAATAAAACTGATCATGTGTTAAGTGGAAAACTAGGTATTATACACTCGCCTAACGAAAAGTGTTCTGAACTGTAGGGAAGAATGTGGCCATGAAAAACCACCTAGACAAAAGACCAGAAACTGGATAAATGAGGCAGTTGCCACCGGTTTCATCGTTCAAGCATTTCTTCAGAGAAACTGCACTAGACATGCCCTTATCTTTGATTTTAAAAAATCTAAAAACTAAAAAATAAATTAAAAAAAAAAAAGTGGAACACAGAGGTTTGGAGTCTCTGGTAAATCGAGAGTTCTCCGTTGGGTCCGGTGTTTGAACACTTGGCCCCAGTTGGTGGCAATGTTTTGAGAGGAGGCTTTGTTGAAGCAAACCTGTCCCTGGGGACAAGCTCTGGGAGTTTATAGCCTCAGCCCACTTTCAATGTGCTCAGTGATTCGTGTTTGAGGGTGGAGATGGCTTGCTCAGCTTCCTGCTCCTGGCGCCATGCTCTTGGCTCACTGCCAAGCCTCCCGGTCATTATGGACTCTCCCTGTGGAGCTGTGAGGCCAAATAAACTCGTGTGTTCTTTTGGTCGCTGGGTTTATCACAAGAGAAAAGTAACCAATTGGGAGTTTTGTTGTGATGGTTCAGAGTTTGTTTGTTTCAGAGAGGTAGCTCAGGCTGAGCTGGGACACTCAACCCTCCTGCCCCTCACAGGACTGTGCCACTATGTCTACACAGAATCCAAATTTCCCCTTAGATTTGGCCCCTTGAGATTATGTGTGTCTGCGCCTGCAGCACAGCTGACGCCCAAAAGTTTCAGATGGGGGAGCCACATACCTGGGGACATCAGCTCCACCCTCGGTGCCTATGTGTTGTGGCTTGCCGTACAGCCTAGAGGAAGTCTCTCTGGGCCCTCAACTTCCAAGTGCATGTTGAAAGATGGAGACCTTCTTGTCTGCCCTGTGCTTGTTGCTTTTGGTTCACTGAAAACCTCTGAGGGGCGCCCTTCCCTTTAGTCTCCTAGGGCTCTTTGAAGCATCCTTTGTTGGCCAGAGAGGAGCCTTGACCTTCGGAAGAGGATTCTGGATGCCCAGTGATGGTAGGAAAGTACCTGCCCACTGCAAGGGGGGAGGAAGGAGGGATGGTACCTAAAGCCCCCTGGGAAGAGGGAACCTCAGGTAAGAGAGTGCCTCCATCAGCATGGCCTGTATGCAAGTCTGTGAGGCATTTGCTTGATTAATGATTGATGTGGAGGGCTGGGGTGGTTTGACTATGCTTGGCCCAGAGAGTGGCACTATTAGAGCTGTGGCCTTGTTGGAGGTCATGTGTCGCTGTGGGGGTGGACAATGAGACCCTCCCCCTAACCACATGGGAGCCAGTCTGCTAGCAGCCTTCAGATGAAGATGTAGAACTCTCAGCTCCTCCTGCACCATGTCTGCCTGGATGCTGCCATGTTCCCCCTTAATGATCATAGACTGAACCTCTGAACCTGTAAGCCAGCCCCAATTAAATGTTGTACTGATAAGAGTTGTCTTGGTTATGGTGTCTGTTCACAGCAGTAAAACCCTAACTAAGACAAGGGCCCAGCCCATTGTGAACAGTGCCGCCCTTGGGCAGGTGGTGCTGTAAGTCACATAAGAAAGCAGGCTAAGCAGTCCATGAGGAGCGAGCCAGTAAGTACTTGCTGTTCCTGCCTCTAGGTTTCTTCGGTACTTCCTTGAGCTCCTGTCCTGACTTCCCTCAATGACAGATTGTAAAGAAGACATCTGAGCTAACAATCCCTTCTTCCCCAGACGGCTTTTACTCATGGTCTTTATCACAGCAACAGAAACCTAATTAACTAACACATCTACCCTACCCAGTAGGTCCCAGACATGTTAGCTCAACCCATAAGTAGCCCAGCCCATAAGGAGCTGGAGGAGTTTAGTAGGTTACCACCTCCAGGGGGCTTTTCTGGGGTTGCTCTTCTGCAGAAGGAAAGTCCGTGGTGGTTTATGAAGGTTTCAGTGACAGAGAGATGGGTTAGAGGACAGGTTCTTCTCTGTCACATAACAGAAAGCACTGGCCTCCCTCTAGTCCATGACCTGAGGAACCAGAGCCCTAGGAGGGCCACAGCAAGCAAGGAAATCACAGAAAAGGGACATAGAGGTGTCCCACACGTTGGGGGTCCTCTCCAAATGCACGGCACCCCAGCTTCCCAGTATTTAGTTCTCTCTTAATTTGGGGCACGCAGCACTATCCTAAGTGTTTTAGGGAGCTGGTAATGGCCCTCCACTAAAATAATTCAACCATCACTATAATTTCAGTGCCACCATCAAAATGAAATAATGGCTGTTTACTGTGTCACACCTTTCAAATGACCTTCATTTGAATACAAATTGTGGCTTGAAGTTCTGATGGCTGCTCAGGTTCCAGAAGGCTGCAAAGCTCAGCTCAGGGAGGCTTGCTCTTCCAGAGCCTCCTGCCAGCACTTAAAATGGCTCTCTTCCCCTGGAGCTGCCTGAGTGCGGAACGCAATGGCCCTGACCCTGCGCCACCAGGAACAGGAGCTGGAGGAGGCTTCCAGGAAGCAGCTGAGGGAAGCCGGACCTGTGGACAGTCCTGATGCTGGACAGACTTCCTCTGCAGGTGAGAGCAGAGGCAGCTGTCCATGACCAATACCCAGGGCCATCTCTCATCTAAGTTTCTTTCTGGATTATTCTAGCCTACTTCCTGCTCAGCCTTGTCTTGCTGTTCTCCGTGATCCCTCCTCCAGGCACACTAAGAACCCACCAGAGCCTGAGCCTCAGCTCCTCTGTCCTCTCGGATTGCTCAGGGCCCCACTACCCCAGGTGTAAGAGAGGGCAGGCCTCCTGGCAGGGCCATCTTTCTCTGAGCAAATGTTCCACCAGCATTTACCAGGAGGGGCTGGGTAGGAAGGGTAAGGCTTTCTTCCATCTGCCTCAGACCCTCCAGCGAGTGTGCGTGTGCCTGTTTCTAGTTCAGGGAGAGGAGAGTGTGTGGATGTCAGAGAAGACATCAAGCATCGTCTCTTAGACACCTTCATCTTTTCTTTTGACCTCGAGTCCTTCCTTGGCCCAGAACGTTGCAAACAAAGCAGGCAAGGCCAGCTGCCTGCAGGCTCCCAGGATCCTTCTGTCTCCCTTTCACCAGGGCTGGGAGTATCAGCATTGGACCACACACTCAGGTTTTTACTCGAGTCCTAGGTCTCGAACTTCGGTCCTCATGATAACAAGACAAGTTCTTTACAGACTGAGCCATCTCCCCAGCCCAGGCATATGAACCAGCCCCTAAGTAAATATCTGTTGCCCTGAAACATCATCTCCCAGGACTTCCAGCTGTACCGCAGAGCGACGCTTTCTTGTCTAAACCAGGATCTCTGACTTTTATCACAAATGACCGAGAACCCAGGTCTGGACACTTTTTTTGGCAAAGGTGACTTGAGGTAAGGACTCGATACCTATAGCCTTAGTTACCACATCTGTAAAGGAGCAATAATGATACCAAGCACCTAGCGAGCCACCAGGATGAGTGGCTGCCTCAGTGTTCACTAAGAAGCTCACACCGGTCCCATTACCAACATGAACCAGCTGGCGCCACAGCAATACGAACGCGTACAATGTGTCCGACTTGTTACGGACACGCATCCGTTACCACCATCCTGCCTTCCAGCCTGTCCACAATAACACCACACACGCATACCCACATGCCACCATCTTTCTCCTATCCGGCTCCCCAGCCTGGCTTGGGTCTAGAATGTTCTCTATCTTCTCTGCCCCACTGGCCCACCTGCCCTGGGATTTTCCCCTCTGTACTGGCTAGTTTTGTGTGTCAACTTGACACAAGCTGGAGTTATCACAGAGAAAGGACTTTCAGTTGAGAAAATGCCTCCATGAGATCCAGCGGTGGGGCATTTTCTCAATTAGTGATCAAGGGGGGGAGGGCCCCTTGTGGGTGGTACCATCTGTGGACTGGTAGTCTTGGGTTCTATAAGAAAGCAGACTGAGCAAGCCAGGAGAAGCAAGCAAGCCAGTAAGGAACACCCCTCCATGGCCTCTGCATCAGCTCCTGTTCCTTGACCTGCTTGAGTTCCAGTCCTGACTTCCTTTAGTGATGACCAGCAACATGGAAGAGTAAGCTCAATAAACCCTTTCCTCCCCAACTTGCATCTTGGTCACGATGTTTGTGCAGGAATAGAAACCCTGACTAAGACACCCTCTAAGAGTGCTTGGTGCCCTCACAAGCATCCCACCTGCTCCCAAGGCGGACTGTTCAGTTATCTACTCTCAGAGTCGAATTGCTCAAGGCAGGAGTTCTCGTTGCCCGGAACCTCACTCTAGACCCTGAAAGCTGACTGAATTAACAGGGGCTGCAAAGCCGAGGGTGGGTGAAGCCTCCTCTCCCTCCTGTTAGACACTACCAGGTCCTACCCAGGCCCCCAGGCTGGATGCACAGGTTTCTCCTGGCTTCTGCTGATGAGTCTCTCTCTGCCCCTGGCTGAGACCTTCACGCCCCTCCTTGAAGACCAGGAAACACCCACAGGCCTCCCTCCAGACACTCTGCCTCCTCTCATTCTACCTAAGTCCCCAGCTCACTAGGCAGGTCATCAGCTGTGTGCTCAGCTGGATCCCGTCTCTATCCATCTCAGTGTCACAGGGCACTAGAGGGGCAGCACAGGCCACAATGTGGATGGCCATGAAGCACCACGCAAGGCCACAGAGATTCTCATTCCAGCTGCGTGAAGTGTCCAGAGAAGGCGGATCCGCGGGCACAGATAGAGTAGGGGTTACAGGAGCTTTGGCGAGTCTGGGGGGCTGAAAGTGGAGACAGCTGAAGACAATGAGTTTCTTCTGGGGACAGTGGTGGCTGCGGACTCTGGAATACACTAAAGGCCACTGAGTCACACACTAAAAGAGGGAGGATGGCCCCTTGTGTGAGTTACATCCTTGTGAAGCTGTCCGTACTCTTTGAGCTCCAGCCCCCTCCTCTCCCTCCCACAGCCACACCAGGCCGACCTGAGGTCCCTCCATCTCACCCACCCTAGGAGCACCTGCCCATTCCCCAAGGCTCACTCCCCGAATTCATTGATTCATCCTTCTTGCGTTCAACAAACCCCAGCTGTTCATCTCCCTGGAATTCAGGAGCCAAGGGCACTCAGGCTTGCTCCCAAGGAGCCCCAGGCCTGATGACAGACAGACAGACCGCAGCGGCAGCAGGAAGCAAGCCCAAGGTCCCGCAGAGGGCACCGATGAGAACTGCCCCACTCAGCTGGTCCTGAGCGTGTCACTCTCTCTCAGGAGCACTCTCATTCTCTTCAGAGGATCTGGAGCCCCAAGGCTCACACATGGTGGCAGAAAGAATGGTGAGGCCCTCAGAAGGCCTGGAATCTGCTCCCAGTGGGTGTGGCTGGCTGAGGTAGCCCATCCCATGGCCCTAGAAGTCCTCCCCAGTGGGATCCTCTGCAGAAGGGTCCTCTCCCAGCCAAGTCCTCCCCAAGGAGGACTCTCTTCAAAGGGGTCACGCAGCAGAGTCCTCCCCAGCAGAGTCCTCTCCAGCAGGGCCCCCCACACCAGCATCCTCCCCCAGGTGTCCTTCCCCCAGTGGAGTCCTCTGCCAGTGTTATCTCCTCCAACGAGCTCCTTCCTAAGTAGGGGCTCCCCCTGAAAAGCAGAGGGGCAAGTCTTTCACAGAAACACCCACCCGCCGCAGGGCGCTTCGTGAGGATGTAAGTTGGCATAATAACCTGTCAACATACCAAGTGCCTTGTAGACTGTCCTGAAGTAGGAAAAAGTTGGGACTGGGACCGTAGGTCAGTGGTAGAGCACTTGCCTCACATGCATGAGGCAGCAGGTTCGAACCCCTGTACTGCCAAAACAGTAGGGAAGAAGACAGAAGCTGGATCCCTCCCCCTCTCTCGTTTGTTCCAGAAAATGCTCCGGTGGACAAATGACTTGACTAACGCTTTTTTGCCCCTACTGGAGTAAGACGTTTGGCTGCCCTAAAGGAATGCCCCTTGGTCGTCTCTAAGTTGACCCTGAAGAAGTGTTGAGGTGAAGTGGAAACTTCTAGTTTCTTTGGAAAGTCAGTGATGTCAGATGATGCTTTGCTGGGGCGCGCAGGTCAGAGGATGACTCGTTAAAGCAGCGCGGGAAAGGATATTTTCCTGGGGCAGACGCAGGCGAAAGGATGTTTTGATACAGCAGACACATGAAAGGACCCGAGGAGGAGGAGTATAAATGTGACCCCACGGACAGTGGGGGGGGAAGCAGTGAGCACTGGTTTGGGTTGCTCTGCCTTGCCATTCTTTGCTAACACATGTATTGGTTAGGGTTAGGGTTAGGGTTAGGGTTAGGGTTAGGGTTAGGGTTAGGGTTAGGGTTAGGGTTAGGGTTAGGGTTAGGGTTAGGTTTAGAGTCAGGGTCAGGGTCAGGGTCAGGGTTAGGTTTAGGGTCAGGGTCAGGGTCAGGGTCAGGGTCAGGGTTGGGGTTATGGTATTGGCTTGCCTTACATAGTGTCTTTCAGCTCAACTTATAATAACACATCCATTGAGAGAAAACTTGCCCTAGATCTGCTCATGAGGTTCCTATGGCAGCTCTTGGCCTCTGCAGCCTGGTCCTAGGCAGGTTGGTGGGCCTGGCGGTTTCTTCAGGAGTGAACTACAGCAGCCTGGTGTTGTCTCCTTGCTGACAGGACTGGACTGTAGCTGCTGCTTCATGTCTGGGTTCTGCCTGCCTAGAGGACTGGTCTGTGGCTGCTGAGTTGTATTTGGTGTTTGCTACAGGACTGATCTGCTGCCCAAGAAGATCAAGCCCTCCCCCAAAGAACTACTGCTGAACAGGTCCATGCCCCCCATACCCTAATAACTTTTCTCTTCCACTACCCCTGCTGGGTGCTGGGCTAGAGGAGAGGTTGAGCCCTTATTAAAAGTAGGTGGCAAAAAATGTATTCCTTCTCTGAGGGACATGCGTTTGCTCACAGGAAAATCTGGTGTTGCAGTACAGGCCTCTCTGTGATCTGGGAATGCACGTAGCCCTAGGACTGGTCAACCTCAGCAACACCAAGAAATGTCTCAAAGGGCGTGGAGCCAGCGAAGACGGGGTACCAATGCTGTGGCTCTTGCCCCCTGACCCATGCTCCCATGGCCCTGATTGGCCAGGTGTCAAGCCACCAGAAGCACTATCCAAGCATGAGCTGTTGTAGCAAGTGCACATAGACAGGACTCTCTGTATGCCCAGCCCCAGGGTTCTCACACAGTGCAACTTGGAGGGAGGGGCCCCAGGAACTCAGGCTTTGGGACCGACTCTAATGGTGGCATGTGGGGCCTTGAACTGTATTTAATTAGATTGAAACAAAGAAATGTAATCTTCCCTGCGCTCCCAGCGCCTTGGAATACCTCCAGTCTGACATTTAGGGGGATTCTCCGAGATGATTAATTCATATCTGCCTCAGCAGCCACATGCAATTCCTGGACTTAGCAACAACTGACATTTTAATTTTTTTTTTTTTTTTTTTTTTTTTTGAGACAATGACCAGGGAACTATGAGTGACTGGGCGCAGAGTGGGAAGCATTACTTCTCCAAAGTTGCTGTTGTTTGGGGAAAGCCTGGGGAGGACAGTAAGGGATGAACCTTAACGGATTTCAGAAAAATGTTTCAAAACTCTGGGAAGGACACTGAGCAGAGCAGAGGGGATTCTGGGAAGAAGTCAACGGTGAGAACAGGAGAGCGTGAGATCCAAATTGCAACTGAATAAAAAGCTTGGCTTGTACATGTGTCTGTGTGTGTTCACGTGCACACACATGCAGGTGCACATGCACTCCTGTGTGGAGGCTGGGGGTTGACACCATGTGTCTGTGTGTGTTCATGTACACACACACACACACACACACACACACACACACACACACACACACGCAGGTGCATGTGCCCTCCCGTGTGGAGGCTGAGGGTCAATGCCATTGTCTTTATTATGCTCCATCTTCTGAGACAAGATCTCTCACCAGTTAGCTGGGACTGCTGACCAGGAAGCCCCGAAGATTGGCCTGGTTCCCCTCACCACTGCTGGATTCTTGACCAACTCACTCACCTCCCTAGCCCTGAGAACTTCTATGTTGTCCATACACAGCCAGTAGCAACCAGCGGCTCAGTGACGTGTGCTGGCTGATTGCATCCTTAGGAGACAGAGCAGAGGACCCAGGTTCCGTTGCTAGCACCTGCATGGTGGCTTACAACTGTGTCTAACTCTGATACCAGGAGATAGGACCCCCTCTTCTGGCCTTCTCAGGCACCAAGCAGGCACACGGTGTGCACACATGCCTATGCAAGACACTTATACATGCACGCTTTTTTTTTTTTTTTAATTATTAGGAGGAGGAGCAATCATGGCAGACCTCCAGCAGAGGGTGCAGGGACAAAGGTTTCTCTGGCCCTGCTGCAGCTCCAGGGTAGGTGGCTGTAGATGGTGGCAGGACAATCTCTCTCAGAATAAAAGCACAAGGAGGAGATAGGGCCCCACAGATGATGGACAGAGAGAATCCTAGTTTGATGTGGCCCTGAGATGGACCCAAGCCCCTGCACTGACCTGGAAATCGTGGCTCTGGCCGTCTGCCTAGGCCTCAGTTTACTTAGCTGGGCTCCTGTGCAGAAAGCCAGTGCTAATGTCTGGACAATCCTCCAGGATGCTCTACCACGCGGTGACACGCCAGGCTCTTCATGGCCCTCTGGACAGCTTCCCAGTCTCTGACGCCCAAGAGGATACGGGCTAGCCTCACAAGAAGTATGACGGGCAGAGGGAACGGGAGGGCTGCAGGCAGACGACCTCATCTTTCTGCATTATCTCCTGACTTCACAGAAATCCCTTTGCCCAGGATGGAGCCTCACACGGGAATTATTGACAACAATTCCTCAGCTTAAGAACTGGTTGCCTCCATGTACAGGTTGCTATGCAGCGTGCCCCCCCATTCAAAGTTTATTTTGCATTAAATCTCCAAGCCAGAGACCCTCCCATTGGTCTGCATAAAGCAGAGTTATGGGTCCAAGTGTTTTTAAAAATAGATGCAACCCCGGACCCCAAGAAACTGAAGGGACATTATGGGAATACACAACCACATTGTTTTGTTACTGTATGAAAAATTGGATTCTCTGACTCCAATTTTCCCCTCCTGCTCCCGGCTCCTCCCTTTCCTCGTTCCTCACCTGAGTCGCTGTGGTGGTTCCCAGCACTAAGCACAAGATATATTACAAAGCAGAGCAAGCTCCAGGGTCCCAAGCTGCCGTGTACATGAGGCCCAGGCAAGCCCCCAACCCCCTGAACATTCACAGAGCCTGCCAGTCTAGGCCGGATGTCAAATGAGCCCCACAGTTTCAGGCTGGATTTCAGATGCATTTCACCACAGGGCTCCTGTTACAGCACTCCTGGCATGGGTTGTGCGTGTGCACACACGTGTATGTGCACACTTGTGTGTCACAGAGTGAGGACAACCTCAGGCGTCAGTCTGCTCCTTTAATCATGGGGTTCCCAGATATGGGACTCGGGTCACTCAGGCTTGGTGGCACGCACATATTTACCCACTGAACTGTCTCAAGGGAACCAGCCCAAGGGAAGCTCTTTTGAGCAATGAGGTTCTGAGATGTGAACACTCTCTTGAGCCAGACACCATGAACGGACATGGCAGCAACGGCTCAAGCTTTGACCCATGCCAGCCACCATAGAATGAGAGGAAGTGGCTTGCTGGGCAGTGGTGGCTCACGCCTTTAATCCCAGCACTTGGGAGGCAGAGGCAGGCGGATTTCTGAGTTCGAGGCCAGCCTGGTCTACAGAGTGAGTTCCAGGACAGCCAGGGCTACACAGAGAAACCCTGTCTCGAAAAAAAAAAAAAAGAAAAGAAAAAAGAGAGGAAGTGGCTCCTCCGTGCTCTCAGGTCACAGGGCTGAAGTCACCACAGTCAGTGAACTAAGAGAGTTGAGTGTCACAGTGACCCCGTGAGGAAACCATCTCACTGGAGTAAGAGGTTTGGAGGTAGATTCAATATGGACGACAGGGTAGGCTACAGGCTGTGGCACTCCTGAGTATTTTCCAAAAGAACAAAAGACCCAAGGTCAAAAGAGGCACTGCTGGAGACTGGGATAACTCTACAAAGTGTTTGCCTTGCAAGCATGAGCACCTGAGTTTGATTCCCAGACACTCCCCCACAAAGACAAGGCTTGGGGCTATGAAGCTGGTTCAGTGAGCAAGAGCCTTGCTACATTAGCATGAGGATCTGAGTTCAAATCCCCAGCACTACACGGAAAGCTAGGTGTAGCTAACGCATGCCTTAGCCCCGGGGCTGAATGGGGCCGAGAAAGAGGGCATCGCTGGGGCTTTTGCTGAACACCAGTCCAGCCCCAGGTTCATAGAGCCTATCTCAACAGTCTAAGGCAGACACCCAATGCCCACAGACACCTGATGCCCGCCCTGGCCCCAGGTGTACACAGGTGTGCACATGCACGCAAACCCAAAATAAGGAAATGACTTTTAAAATAAAGCTTAGAAAAGACTGGACATCGTAGGCTACACTTAAAATCCCAGTGCTGAGGAGGTGCTGGTTAAGCGTCCCTGGAACTCAATGTCCAACTATCTTATTGGTGAGTTCCAGGCCAGTGAGAGACATTTTTAAGGATGACAGCCGAGATTGTCTGCTGGCCTTCACACACACACACACACACACACACACACACACACACACACACACACACAGAAAATGTGGTAGAAGCACACTGCATACACTACAATAGTTTTTAGTCCTGGAGAAGGAATCCTGTGACATGTGACAATGTCGATGAGCCTTGAGGGCAGTACGTGGAGCACAATAGCCCCAGAAAGACAGACACTGGGGGCCCCAGTTCCATAAAGTACCCAGGAAAACCCACAGAGTTGGGCCCCACACATGGCTGCCAGAGGCTGAGGGCAGGGCGTGAGGTGTGCTAGCCAGTGTGTATGGAGCATCAGTTATACAAGAGGAACTCACGTTCATGACCCACTGCACGAGGCCGTGCCTGCAGACAGCACTGCCAAGGGTGCTGAGACAGAGCTCCCGCTGGGTGTTCTTATCAAAGTCACAGTGTGACGGTCAAGCTCAATCTTCAACTTGATAAGATCTAGAATCATCTGGGAGACAGGCCTTGAGCGTGGGTGAGAGAGATCACCCTGATTAGATCAATTGAGAGAGGAGACCCACGCACTGAGAGCAGCAGCATGGTTCTGTGAGATGGAGCCTCAACGGTGAGCACCTGTGGGTGTGACGTCACCAGCCACCCCACGCTCCAACTAAGCTGACTTCCCCAACCGTGAGCCAAAACAAACCCATTCTCTCTTAAGTGGCTTTCACCAGAATACACTGTCACAGAAACAGGAAAAGTGACTAACATGGTAACTATAATAAAAATAAACCAAGCTAAGTCTGCATGTGACACAGTAAAGCTTGCTCCTACTCCGCCCTCTGCCCGTCATTCTGCTCTGCCCTCTTCATTAACAGCTCCTGGCTAAGGATCAGCTCTCAAGACAGCCAGTCACGCAGGGCCTGATGCCACAGGTCTGCCTTTGAGAGGCTAACCCAGGAGCATTGTGAGGTTCATGACCAGCCTGGGCAATTTAGCAAGACCCTGTCTCAAAAGAACAAGTGGGCACAGGCTGGCACGGCGGCTCAGCGGTGTTGCCAGTCATGCTCAAGACCCTGGTTCAGCCTCCAGCTCTGAGAAGTGGGGAAGGTGGCAGAGATTCCCGGTGGCACACTGAGGGAGGGGGCCACGCACCAGGAGCGAGGAGCCTGGCAGCAGTCACAGAAGGGAGAGAGAGAGCAAAAACTAACTGCAGTGCACCAGGCAAAACCTCAAACACTTGTCAAAGGTCAAATCGATACTAATTCACTCAAGGTATAAGGACGCCCTCTGCCCTTTTTTTTTTTCCCCTGTCTCTTCTCTTTTGTCTTTATTAAAGACCATTGGCCAGGTGTGGCTTCCTTTAGAGCATGCCTGCTATTCCCTACAGTCTAAGTTTAATGCTTAAGAATCAGACACAGGAAGCCAGTTCCTGCCAGCTAGAGATGGGGGACGGGAGCCTCTTTCCCAAACAGGAACCTGTGTGCCTTAGCAAACCCTCTGGATGAGTGTCCTGCAGAAAGGACAGAGATCTCTAGCCAAGTTCCTGGTCTCTACCTCCTGCCCTTTGCCCTCCCAACAAGGGTGAGCAGCAAAGCCCGGTCCTGATATGCACTCTTGCCAAGATAACCTACAATCCTGTTCAAGGTCTGGCCAGCACAAACAGAGGCCTTCCCTCAAGACAGCAGCCCCACCCCTGCCCTAAACACTCCTCGATTCCAGCCATCTTCTATGCTTCTGCAAGGCTGTGACAGGATCAGGTCACAGCAGTCAGTGCAGATGATGTCATTGTGAAGCTCTGTAGAGGCCACAGACAAGGGCCCGCTTCTCCAGGACACAACTTTCTTTTCTGAGAGCTGGGAAAATCTGAGCACTTACCCAATACTGACAAGGACAGCTGGTGGTGCCCATCCCACACAGACATCACGGCCCGCCGTTATGCCAGCTGTAACACGACAAGTCTTAAACGTCATTGGCCGAGGGGCTAGCGGGATGGCTCAGTCAGTAAGGTGTTTGCCGTACAAGCATGAGGACCAGAGATCAATCCCCGGTACCCATGTTAAAAACCAACCACAGACATATGTGGTAGCACGCGCCTGTAATCCAGTGGGGGAGGAGGGGTGAAGTGGTTGAATTTCTGGGACTAGTCAGAGTAGCAGAATCAGTGAGCCTCAGGCCTGAAGATCCTGTCTCAAAAAAAACAAGGGGGAATAGCTTGTGAAGAATGACACCCAACACTGACCTCTGACCTCCATGTATACCTATAAATACACACACACACACAGAGTCATTAAACACCACTGTGTATCCAGATGTATGCACTTTCTCACGTGTATACATATACGTGTACCACATATGTATGCACACATGCGAGAGGCCATGGGTCCTCCATAGCTAGCCATCTTGCTTTTTTAATAAGATTTATTTATTTTATGTGTGTTTTGCCTGCATGTATGTCTATGTGCCAGGTATCGGATCCCTGGCACTAAGTTACAGATGGTTGTGAACACCAGGTAGCACTGGGAACTGAATCCAAGTTGTCTGCAAAAGCAAGTGTTCTTGACTTCGGAGCCACCTGTCTGCCCCTCCTGCCTATCTTTTGATGTAGGGACTCTCACTGAGCCTGGATCTCATTGGCTGGCTAGGCTGTGTGGCTGATGAGCTCTGGGCTCCACATGTTCCCACCCCTCCCACCTGGGATTACAGATGGGTAACATCACAGCTGAGCTTCTACATGGCTGCCGGGGCTCAGAGCTCAGGCTCTTACACGTGAACTGCAGGAATTTGCGGGCTAAGCCACTTTCTCAGGCCTGGAAGCCCATTCATAAAGAGATACTAGGGATGGAGAGATATCTCAGGGATTAAGAGCACTGGCTGCTCTTCCAGAGGCCCCAGGTTCAATTCCCAGCACCCACACGGCAGCTCACAACTGTCTGTAACTCCAGTTCCAGGGGATCTGATGCCCTCCTCTGCTCTGCAGAGTCCTGCCTACATGCAGGGCACCTAAGCTAATATAACTGCACGCACATACACATAAAAATAAAAGGTAAATAAGAACTTAACAAAGGGGCCACCTGTGGTTCTTTCCCATCAGAGACCTGCTCAGAATGCACCGGCACACTGACAACTGTAAGATGCACAGGGTGGGGGGGGAGGGGGACCTTCCCACACCGACCTGCTTGCAAGCTGCTTGGGAGACTTCAATTCTGACTCTCTCTCAGGTCAGTCTTCATCCTCACTAATGTCTCAGCTGACTGACAGCCAGGGGCCAAGTCTGTGAGATGATCACAGCCTTAGGAGCAGAGGCACAGAGGGACTGCTCCAAGCATTCCCATGCCCAGCCAACTACAGGAGCTCCGTGGTGAGAAGCAAGGAGCAGCTGGGTAGACTGAGAGGGGGGGAGGGGGCACAAGAAGGGAGGGGAAGGGGGGAGAGGCGCCCACTCAGCACACTTCACTCTCTGCTCATGACCCTCAGAGTACCCTCCACCTCTGCTTTGTGGTCACTGACGCTCCGAGGGCCACAGGAGAGCCAGCTGCTCTGGACAGCAAAGGGGCTTCCAAGGCTCCCCTGGGACAGGAAGTCAACCTGAAAGCAGTGCCTGGTGGAAAGCCAGAGCTCCAGGCAGCCAGGCCCAGCACAGGGGATGGGGCCGACTGCAGCAGCTGCCGCACACACTGCTGCCTCCCGGAGACACACCCTGCCTAGCCCTTCAGCCCCACCCTGTGTGTAAGTGGGGGGTCTGTACCTCTGTGCTCCCCATCCCAGGCCTCCTCTGCACCTGTACCACGCGCAGCTATCCTCGGCACCCCTGTGTTCTGTTCCCTTTACCTAATGCTTTCCCAGCATCCTCTGGCCTGCCTCCTTTTACCAGAGCATCTCCTAGTCCTCCTCCACTTCTACACTTGCAGAGGACTTCCCATGAGCCTTCCCTGGTTGCCTGGGATGGATTATATGTCCAACCGGGACAGGTGCTCCAGTGGCAGGTGCTGGGGGACACACACTGACCACACTCACTCTTACTGTCTGTTTTCTCATTGGTCTGTATTGGCCTGGCCAGCACAGCACAGTGGGCGGCCCACAGGAAGAAGATACATGCTGTCAGATCAAAGGATCTCTGACTAAGAAGTTACCATGACTCCTAGGCAGTTGCCGCGTGGGGAGCTGGGATATTACTCACGTAGTTCTGTACTCTGGGGCTCTGATCTCTGTAACTTCATCATGAACAAGGCTAGCCCTCTTGTCTGAACTCAGAGATGGAGCAAGCCAGGACAAGAGGTGCCTGTCTCTCAGGAGGTCCCCGAGTGCCAGGGAACACACTCAATCCATGTTAAGAGCAGTTTCCTTGGCGCACAAAGAGGTAACTACTACTCCTGGGGTGCAAACTAGGCAAAAGGACCTGGTAGAATTCTTGGGGTTAGCGCTCCAGGAGGAAGGGGTTGGGCTTGGCCGCAAAGGGAACAGCAAGCTGCCGGTGCTCCGTTTGGCAGTCCATCGATGCTCTGCGAGTTAATGCCTTATTATTAGCATGCATATTTATATCGCGCCCTCCAGTTATTAACGGTGATATAATGCCAACTGAGAAAACCAAGGGACCTCAGAAATATTTACATAGCAGCATAATTAAGACCAAGAGCTGAGTCACGGAGGGAGCCTCCTGACTTCCTGGGAGAGAAAAAAAAAAGGAACATTCTGGCTTCAGCCCTGCTCTGAGGCTTCCTAAATGGGAGCCAGTCAGAATACAGCTGTGCCTTCACCTTGAATACCCTAGTCCTTCAGTGGAAGGCCACCCTCTGGGAGACTGAGATGCCTCCCACATAAGACTCTACCAGATTTCTACAGCAAACCCCATGCAGCAGCCAGAGTAGACAGAAGGAAGGAGGCTTGAGCAGGGACCACAGCCTCCAGACTGCCCAGCTTTAGAGCCCCTGACTGACCAACATCCCCAGAGAAAGCACAACACAAATGCAGAGGTTCCCATAAGCAGAGGAAGCTCCGAGACTGGTGAGCAGGAAAGCCGTCAACCTCAACCTCAGAACGGAGGCCTTTGACAAGGACACGAAGCTCCTTCCTCCCCTTCCTCTGATCTCCTCCTCAACACCCTTAAACACTGTTCAATCTTCAATCCAGAAGACCATTCTCAGCCAGACTTAAGGGCTCCAACAGGGGACCCTTAGCTAGGGCTGTCTCTCAGTGCACGTAGGTGTTCATGCTTATGGGTGAGTGAACTTGTGTCTGGCAGGGTGGGGTTGTGGGGGGGTGGGGTTGTACTTGTTTATGGACAAGTGTGCTGTGTTAATGTGTATGTGAGGGGGTGCAGGCCAGAGAACAATCCAGGGTGTCATTCCTTAGGAGCCACCCACCCTGTTTTTTGAGTCTTTTTTTTTTTCAAGATTTATTTATTTTATGTATATGAGCACATTGTAGCTGTACAGATGGTTATGAGCCACCATGTGGTTGCTGGGATTTGAACTCAGGACCTTCGGAAGAGCAGTCAGTGCTCTTAACCACTGAGCCATCTCTCCAGACCCGAGACAGAGTTTCTTACTGATTCATCTAGGCTAGCTGGTCAGTAAGCCCACCAGGATCTGTCTGGATCCTGGCTCCCCAACGACAGGATTACTGGTGCACAGCAATGCACCCAGCTTCTTAT
This sequence comes from Uromys caudimaculatus, assembly GCA_028551405.1. Classification (NCBI taxonomy): domain Eukaryota; kingdom Metazoa; phylum Chordata; class Mammalia; order Rodentia; family Muridae; genus Uromys; species Uromys caudimaculatus. The sequence goes on from CM052702.1 coordinate 135,657,988, forward strand.
GTGGGTCCTGAGAATCAAATTCGGGTCTTCATGCCTGTGTGGCAAGCGCTTCACCAGCTGAGCCACCTCCCTAGTCTCAGTGATTTATTTTCATGACCATCTTTCAAAATAAGGAGGAAGGGAACCGGCTTGAAAAGGAAGGAAGGGGACTCAAGACACAAATTAAACGTGATAAAGCGGTAGAATATTATTCAGGCACAGAAAGAATAAAACTGTGATGCCTGCTATAGCATGGAGAGACTCCGTGCCTAAGTGAGAGAGGGGCGTGTCGGTAATGGTTCCAGGGGGCATCAGACAAGGGGTTGGGGTTTTCTCTCCGGGTACGAAAATGGCTCACACAGCGCTGCTGATGGTGTGATTCTGGGACTGTGTAAGAAGCACCTGAATTATAACGTAGAGTGAGTGAGCTGGGCTGCAGAGACAGCTCAGCAGGTAAAAACTCCTTCTGGTCTTGCAGAGGATCTGAGTTCAATTCCCGGCACCCACGTCAGTCAGTTCACAACTGCCTGTAACTCCAGCTCCAGGGATTCTATGCCATTGGCCTTCAGTGACCACACACGCACATACACACAAATTAAAAATAATGTGTAAGTGGATTAACCGTACGGCATGTGGCCTGCACTGTGACATAGAGCCTAAAGCATAGTAGGCAGGCCCCCTGTGGCTCCCTGAGCCCTTCTGTGGCAGTCTGTGGTCAAGGTCACACTGCAGCAGCCTCCTGAAGCCTTGCCCTGCCCACTCGGAGACAGTTCCCTTGGTCCCCACCTGCAGGCCTGACAGAGGCACCCATGTGGAGCCCCAGAAAGCTTACAGGATGGAAATCTACCTTCCAAAGGACACAACACGCTATAACTAACACCAGACCTGAACACCCTGCTCGAGATAAATGTCATCCCGTTTGCTTCTGGAAGGGTCTCTGCTCTGCAGCTGATGCCCCATCCGGCCCCATCAGGTCTCCATCACAAGTGATACGCAAATGTAGCTCTTGCTACTCTAATAACCCCAGAGTGGGAACGTCCCCATAAAAATCACTGCGACAGCCCCTGGTTTTATGGCCAGCTAAGTTTTCTTTGCTTCTTGTCAGGACTTTCTCTTCCTTGCAGCTGATTAGAGAACAGGATGCTTCATATTTCTTTTCTGTTGGAGAAACCAGGGCACGCAGTCACCGAGCTGCACCCCCTCTGTCTGCCACCTTGCTTCAGCCGCCACCACTGCCCAGCTCCCTCCCAGCTGCAGGGACTTATAATGCACAGTCCCCTTCCCACCAGGTGTGGAAATGCATGGCCTCTGCTCAGTGCACTCAGTCAGAGGGGAATATAAAGCCAGCTTTATTTATAACAACTGAATGCCTGGGCTCCTCAGGTCAGAGCTGCTGTGCACCATACATGTACACATGTGTACGCACACACACAAATACACACATAAGATACACAAGCACATGCAACTGTATGCTCAAACATATGCACACACAGACGTACAAGCATGCACATATAAGCTTGCATACTCTTACACACAAACACATGTGGAGACATATACATTCATGTAAGAGATGCAAACATGCAAGCACGTGACCACATACATGCACATATGGGGCACAAACATATATATAAGCTAGTATGTACATATGTACACTGACACACACACACAAGCTTGCAGCCTGCACACACACAGAGGCTCGTATACAAAATATGCACAAGACACACATAAGTTTGTATGCACGCATGCATACACATAAGCTTGTATGCATGTATTCACAGATACACACAAGTTTGTATCATATATGCTCACACACACACATATATAGGCACCCACACATATATAGGCGTGTACACACACACACACACTCACACATATAAGCATGCATACATATATAGGCACATACATACATACATTGTGCTGCTTTTTCCAAAGTGGCTTTCACATATACCTCGGAAGAAAGTACCTTGCACCCTGGTGTCTTGGTAGAAAAACTCCTGGTCTCCCTTGCCAGGGCCATGGATCCAGGGAAGAGAGAGCAGAGCAAGTCTCCTAGGTGAGATTCTCCCTCTCTACAATTCAAGCCCTGCTTTGAGGTCCAGAGAGAAGACTTCAGACCCCTCTAGCACAAGACTCCCTGCCTCTATCCACATTATAGAGAAAGCCATTGGCCCTCCTTCCAGAGAATTCCTAGGTGCACCCACAGACAGGACATCCTACCTCCTCCCCCACTGGAGGCCCTGGGAGAGAGGAGGGACAGGCATCAGATCTTCCTCCCAGTCCTCTCAGTGCTCCACTAAGTCCTCCTCAAAGACCTCAACTGCAATGCAAGACTGAAGGGTGGTGAATGCAGCAGGCCATCTCAGTATCTCCAAGTCCTGCAGGCAGGGGACATGTGCCACACCCTGACCCAGGCACTTGGGGTGCTGTGTCCTATGCTCACACTACTGGACATAATATGGTAACTTCAGGACCACACAGCAGCCTCAGCCCTCGAGGATCCAACATTATTACCAATGGGACTAGAAGGGCAAGAGCCTCGGACCCTCCTTCCCATTAAGTGAGTCAAGAGTGCATCCTGTGGCCCCTCTTCAGCCTGCTTAGCCATCAGGCCTGATGAAAGCAGCCCTGCCCACTAGCTGAGGAGCTCCCCCCCACTAGCTGAGGAGCCCCGCCCACTAGCTGAGGAGCTCTGCCCATTAGCTGAGCAGCCCCGCCCACTAGCTGAGGAGCTCCGCCCACACCCACGCCATTTGCCCTTTTTGTTCTCGGTCAGTAGATGGCCTTACAGGGGCTTCCCCATAGGCATTTAATCCAAGCATAGCCATTCCCTGAAGAAAAGGGTCCATGAGTCACTTCCCGGACCACCTCTAAATCACACTGTCACTCTGGCTTCTGCAAGTAGGGGCTGAGTAGTGAGAAGCCTGGAAAGGGAAGAAAAAAAGGCCCTGGAGGGTATGGACCCTGCAGGAAATGGGGGTGAGGGGCATAGAGTGTCAGGAGAAGCCAGACGCCTTCTCCCCGGAGACCCGCCTCCCAGCAAGGCAGAGTGACCTTGGTGAGGTGAAATGAGGCAGTGAGAGAGAGGCCGGGTACAGATGCTGCAGTTGTGTAGACGTGGGAAGATATTACTATTGTGTAGCACAGACTCTGTCTGCTGGTTTCCAGGTCTGTCCCACATGTCTGAGCTCATAGCACACTGAACAACAAATAAGATGTCTCCACAGAGGTGCAAAGTCTAATGGTTCCCTACGCTCTGCGAAACACCCAGAGAGCAAGACATTGACACCTAGGTGCCCAGGGGAAGGCTGAAGGCAGCTTGCCAGTCAGATGCCGAAAAGGGCCGGCTAGGAGAAGGCAGGCTCCCGTCCTGGCCACCTCAGGAACACTCACAAAAATGAATGTGCAGAGCCCTCCCTACAAGCCTAGAGCAGCCCCAACCTTCCCCCTCCACCAGGGACAGCCAGCCAGACCCCACTCATTCTGTCTCAGAGACTGGGTGCACCTGCACTGTGCTAGCATCAAGCATCCGAGTCAAGCTGGCCTGGTGGCATTTATGTCCCTTGGCAGCTGAAAATGAATGGCCTCAGGTCAATCCATCCCCTGGAAATGTTAAAATAATAATAATGATGATAATAAGAATGGCAGAGGCCACAGCCTGTGACCATCCCTTTCAGGGCATCGTCTTCTCTCACCCCCACGTCAAACTGTGTACCCAGGAGCCCCAGATACCCTCGCCAGGTCTGAGGCCTGGCAGCAGTCTCAGCACCAGGCAGGCAACAACACCCACTCAGCGCCCTGACACCCAGTCAGTGCCTTGACGCCCAGCATCAAGATAGTACCAGCTCCTAAACTGGCAGAGCATGACCGTGAAGTAAGGGCAGCCCGCCCTTTCAGGAAGCCTGGACTCGGGCTCCCACCATCAGGTCCCTTGGCCTGCCCGTGTGTTCTCAGCCTCCTCATGTGTTCTCCAGACATGCTACTCTGAACTTCATGGTGCATCCCTTCTTGCTTAACAGAGACAGAGCTGTTCCTGTGGCTTACACAGAGGGCTATACCCGCAGCTCAGTGCCAGTGCTCGCCCCAACCCTCCCTGGAAGCCCACAAGTGGAATGAGAATGAATTCCCCCTCCTAGGCACTGCCACCTAGAACGAGAAACAGCCCACCCACAGTCTTACACCGAGGTTCCCACCCAGACTGCCTGGGTCTGAAAATTCTGCTTCTCCCACCTCCAGCTGCCTGAGGCTGACCTCCCTGAGAGAAACTCACTTCCCTCCCCTGTAGAGTGGAGAGGACTGAGCTATCAGATCTTATATGGTCGTTACCAGTGTGTCATATACGTATTATATAAACACCTTACAGTGAGACTGGCAAGACAGCTCAGCAGGTAAAGGTACTTGCCACCAGGCCTGAATGCTCCAGTCCCAGGACCCATGTGGTGGAAGGAGAGAGCTCACTCCCCAAAGTGGTTCTCTAACCTGTATGTTTGCACCATGGCATGTACTTACATACACAAACATACATACACACACACTCACACAAAATAAATGTAATAAAAGGTTAGAGTAAGCCCTTCCTGTGGTACAGTCTTCTACCATATCATCTACTGCCCCACCCCACCCCAGTTTAAGTTCATGACTCTCTGAGCACCCACAATGGGCCCTGCGCTGCCCCAAGCCCAGTGACACAAAAGCCTAGTGGATTTTGTCTGCAGAAGTCCCCATCAGGCAGAGGACAGACTGGTAAACACGTAAGTCTGCATCCGGTATGAGAAGATTGTTTGGGAGGTGCCGTAAAGTGTGGTGGGAGCACGGGAAACCAGTGATTAATTTTGCTTCAGGGCTGGGGAGTCTTCGCAGAGGTGACATTTGAGCTGGACTTTGAAAGACGAGCTCTCCACGGAACTAAATCTGGACCCAGTGCCATGACTGTCAGCCCCGAAAATCAATCCTGCCACCCGGAGGAGGGGCAGCTCGCCACAGACGCTTCCTGCCCCGAGGACGCCCAGCTGCCCTACGGTGTGGGTGTCCAGACTCTCTCTGGAGACTGGCCCACATTCCATGTACAACTTGACATCATTTCCCACTGTCTAGCCCTGTCCGCTCACCGCCAGCTTGGGGCTCTCGTTTCCAGGCAAACTTCTTTGGCCTTTGCCCCTTGAAGGCAATTCGAATTTTCTTCCCCTAATAAGAATGATCATGACCTCTTTTAAACGGAATCAGCCTCTTTAGAGAACGCGTCATGTATCTCCGAGAGAAGGGCAGAACTCTAGTCAAGGCAGGGTTTCATAGCAGCCCTGCCGCCGATTGCAGTATCCAGGGGTGGTGGGGCGTCACTTCCCTGCCTCGGTTGCCCGGTCTGTACATTTGAGTAGCCATTGCAGTGTGGCTGGGATGGTTCACAGACAGGAGGATTTTAGGATGGGATCCAGGAAATAGTGGGCTATCGAGTGCTGGTACCCTTAAGTAAACACATCTGCCCCTCCCACCATCCAGAACCCTCTACTGGGCCATTCTTCCTGAGCTATTTTGTGATAAGCTCAGCGGATCCAGGGCAGCCTGTTTGAATCCTGGTTCATTTGTGTGCCAGCTGGGAGACTTCCGGTAAGTCTGCTAAACCCCCGAAGGAACAGAGGACCCTGAGGGCTGCGTCCAAGCCTGTGGGATAAGTGCCTGCCCCACTGCCTGCCCCACCCACCGATGGCTGCCTGCTAAGGATGCACGTGGTCGACTACTGCAGGAACTTCTAGCACGGCTGTATCGCTGTATCTCGGGAACCTGACCTCCAGGCTGTGTCCCGCTTCATAGTCACAGCACACTGGTGGTCCCTGGGAAATACTAGCAATCTGATTCTGAGCCATCTTGGGCTTCCTCTGGGCAAGGCTAAGCGTGATAGCCAATGCCGCTGCTTCCTGCAGACCCTTCCACAGTGTGCCCCCGTCCTGTGGGGGACTAGGCTCTACCCATTGAACCATCTGACCACCACGTACTGATCTCCGTGGTTGTCTCAACTGCTAGATGAAAGGATCCTACTGTCTCCTTCAGGAACATTCTGTAAGAATCCATGATCTCGCTTGGATCTCTGACTAATTTTCCCAACACAAACAGCGCTGAGGGCTACCATGTTTTGGGGACTCTGCAGACTGCGGCTGTTGCTTTGGAATTGTTGGCAGCAAGGACTCCACCAAAATACTCAAGGTCAAGAAACCAGCGTGGGTCTAGGCAATGTGTACCTCTTAAAACAGTGACAAATATGTTATTTAATTTTAATGAGCGTTTTTGCATCTCAAATCTAATTACGGCATTATCAAGCCCTGCTTTGAACTGCAGGTGGCTTCTCATTACGTGTGTGGAGCTGCCACAAGCGTTTCTCGTGAATACTAATAACAGCCTGACTTTACTATCTGCTAAAAAAATAAATAAATAAATAACTTCCAGGGACTTAGAAGGCCTGGGTTTATAAAGCATCTGTGGAGGCCAAGCCACATGGCTATGCGACTTAATTAAAAAAAATAAATACTGTATGTGGCCACCCTGGAGGGTGACAGCTCAGGAAGTGGCAGAGGGGAAGTGTGGCCAGGAGAAGAGTCCTTTCCCGCAGGACTCAGAGGCTCAGGCTTACTCCAGGCTCCTTGTGTAACATTTAAATCCCCCAATTTGCTTGCAGTTCAGAGAGACCGGTTCCGTCAACAGATTTTCTGGGTGACAGACTCCAGTAATGGGCCTGGAGCTGGAAGTCTCCAGGGATGTGCTCCACAAGCCTGTGGGGTAGACAGGTCTGAGGAGATGCCCGCAACCCATCACAGAAGCCATCTGAGACAGCGTGTGGCTGCCTCCTGGCCAGGCTGGATGGGGAGGGAGGGCGGATCCAGTTGTGAATGAGAAACTCTGCAGCCCCTGAATGGGGAACACTGTCAAATGCACGGCCATGGCTCCCTGCTGGAGCGCTGGAACAATGCCTAGGGTCTGTGTGTTCTTTGTGTATATTTGGGCAGGTTTTCAGGTTGTGCCTGCTTCCTGACTGGCACTTTTCTCAAGAGGGGCAGGTCTTGAAGGGCAAGGGTGCCTACTTGTCATCTTCACTCAGGAAGACCCCAGTGGTGTGTGAAGTGCAGGGTGCTGCTATTGTTCCTTAAGGGGCAGCAACATCTAAGGCAGGGCTACCAGTGCAGGACAGAGCAGTCTGATGGTCCAGCTATGGTCTCCTCTAGGACCTGTACATCATGGTCTAGATTTTAAATGTCTCCAAAGGCCCACTAATTAAAATAAACAAACAAACAAATAAATACAGTATGTAGCCACTCTGGAGGTGACAGCTCAGGAAGCAGCAGGACCATGGACTCGGGGCCAAGATGGCGGTTTGCTCACTGGCCTTTGGCATCAGCAGCAGGTGCTGGGACCTGTAGGAGCCGGAGTCTGCCTGGAGGAAGTTAGGACTTTGGGTGCGGGCACTGGAGCCATAGTGAACCTGGATCCTACTTCTCCCTGCCACCAGGAAGTGAACAGTTCCCTGAAGCACACATTCCTGCCATGAAGTCTTACCTCAACCCTAGGCCCAAGAGCCACAGGGCTAAACTTCTAAAACCACAGGGTCACGTAAACCCCTGCTCCAAGTTGATCGATCCAAGCTCTGCCCCAGCAACACAGAGCTAACAGACCTTCCTCAAACCCAAGTCCTTCCTGTGTCCAGGTCAGAGGGCACATGCTCAGGTTGGCCCTAGGTCCTGATCTCCACCTGCATGTGGTCAACAGGAGAAAAGTCCCCTAAGACATGTCACATCCTCAGAGCTTGTAGCTATGTTACATGGTGCTACCATCGGCTGTAATTTGAGTGTGGCTCAAGGAGGGCTTGTGTACTACAAACACAGGCCTCAGAGTTTGGAGGTGGTGTAGGAGCGTTAAGGGGTGGCACTTGGTAACCTGGGCATTGGGGTACCGTCCTTTAGAAGGGATGATAGTAGCCTCCAGAGTTAACTGTTCTCAAGAGAGAGGCGTATTGTGGAAGAGACCGCCCTGGTTTCTATCTGTCAGTCTGGGTATGAGATTAGACCCTCCTGCATGGTCTACCACAACTCTCTCTGCCCTGAGGCAACAGAGTGTGCGGGTGGTGGCAGGGAGGACGGAGGTGGCACCCTCACTAGAGCCAATGGCGTGCTGTTTGAATTTTGAGCCTTCATTTTTTTTTTTAAAAGGTAACGAGCCTTGGGCACTTTGTCACAGAAATTGAAAGCTGATTAATACACATGGCAAAAGGGACTTGGGATTACCAATGCAATGAAGGTCCCTAGTCAGCTGGCCTTGAAATGGGAAAGCTATCAAGCTGTAACCAATATGGTGTCATGCGTCCTTAAAAACAAGAGAAATAAGGTGCAGAAAAGAGCTTAGAGAAACCACCATGAAAGGGATCTGGTCCACTGGATCCTTCAAAGACAGGATGGGGCCATGAGCCAAGAGGAGGCAACTCTGAACGCTGGACAAGGCAGAAGGGAACCTCCCTTGGAGTCCAGCCTTGCAGTCAGCTTGAGTTCAGCCCAGGGAAGCTCATGGAAGGTTCTGGCTTCAGAACCACAATCCAAATGTGTTGTCTTAACCCCTGACGTCTGAGGTAACCCTTTATACCAACAGGAAGAAAAGCCTGGGAGTCAGGCTCCCTGCTGAGTTCACACCACTTGCCACATTACAAACCAATTTTTTTTTTTTAAAATCAGACTGCCCATTTCCTGTCTCCTCCTTAGGTCCAGGAGAAGCTTTGTTTTCAAATTTGACAGCACTGGAGTGGGCCTGCATCACCCTGTACCTGACAGAGCTCTGCGACTTTACATTCCTCAGACCCATACCCAAGGTGTACAGATCCGAGACTTTGCTCTTAAACCCAAGAATTGCACAGGTTGGGCCTAGAGAGATGGCGCAGTGGTTAAGGCAAAGAGACTTGAGTCTGGTTCACAGCATCTTCATCAGGGAGTTCACAATGGCCTGAAACTCCAGCCCTATGAGATCTGATGCCCTCTACTGGCCTCTGCACAAAGTGCACTCACAGGCACATACACATGAATGTACACATACACATACATAATGCACCCACAGACAGACACATGCCACATGCACATGCACACACACAGACACACACATGCACACACACAGACATTGATATACACACACATGCACACACATATGCATGCATACGTGCTTGCACACACAGACACGCGCACATGCATACTCACACACATGCACACACACACACACACACGGTTTAAAATGAAAGGAAGAATGCTAAGCTTGGCAGACCACCTGCAGGACTGCAGCAGCTCCTCTCTTCAAAGGCTGAGCCTGCCTGGACTCTAACTGACAAGTTCTTTCCGGGACCCTGGTGAGATAACAGCTCTAGGAAGACTCTGGGCCTCTGAAGGCCTGCAGCATACCTGGTGTTAGCCTGTCCTACAGAAGCTTCATCTGCCACCAACCCTGGTCCAAACAGACAGGGTAGTTAGTGGGCCAACCCTGAACACTACTCGCCTTTCCTTTTAAGACAACAGGAGTTCATGACAAAAACAGCAATATTTCCTTCTTCACAGGGCCATCCTGGGTGCTGCCTCCCGGGCCCATCAAGCCTAGTTATCTTGCACAACATGGTCGCACAGGTACTGTTGCCACCGACAAGTTCACTGGAAGAGAATTTATGGCTTAATTGTGCAGCTGTTGCCTTCTGGGCCGGTTTTCAGAGATATCCCACAGTGTGGTCATAATTTAGTTAAGTTTTTATCTCACGAGTACACTGTAAGCCCTGTTGTTAACAGCAAACGGTAGACCAGAGTGTGAGGAGGGCCAGTCGTGGAGCCAACAAACCCCAGAACAACCGTACCGTGAATCCGAGTTCTCCAGAAGGCCCACTCAGACCCATGCTGCCCCTGAAATTGACCACGAACTTCAAAAGCACACCTGAGCCTGCAGCTAGAGAGGTCAAGGGGGGGGACCTGCCTCTTAAACTTCTCCAGGGACTGCAGTGTGGACAGAAGTTCAGGGTCTCCTTATAGGGAACAGCCCCGGGGGTCTGCTGTGCAGCAGTGTCTAGGTGGGTTTGAACTCAGGGAGCAGAGTAGACATGCAGTGCACCTCTGTGCAGTAGGGTGCGCATGGGGTGGGGTGGGTGAGCTTTAGCTCCCAAATGAGGCTCAGCTGTGGCACCTTCTCCCAAAGAACAGACCAGAAACACTGCTACAGAGGAGGCCTGAACCTGGTCTTTCCGTGCATTCTCTCCTCCTCCCTGCCTGTCACCTGGAGGGTTGCTGGCTTGCACAGGACATGAGTCCTCTGGGCAGCTGACTCTTCTGCCTCTGGCACTAGTGCAGGTCACGGTGCAGTACTGCGGTACAAAACAGAGTCCAGGTTTGATCTTTCAAGAGCCAAACCCCCATCAAAATGGCTTCCCCCACCCACAGGTAGCACAGCGCAGGCCCCCATGGCCCAGTCAGAGTTTAATTGGCCATGATTTTCTTGAGCACTGTGAATAACGTGCCAGAGAAGTAGTGAAAGGTTGGGACAGAAATTCAGTCCTGGTGGGGTCTCCCTGGCAGCCACAGAAAAGAACAGAGCCCAGGCACATACAGAGCTGCTAAGACACGGGTACTCTGGTGTCCCATTTACAGGGAAGGTAAAGTCATGAGAGAATGTGCTGCACTGAAGGCCAGGACTCCACCCGTCTAACTGACCCCAGAGCGGCTCTAAATGCCCCACCATCCTCTCCACTGGCCCATGACTGTAAATAACAGAGCCCTCTCTGTCTGGCCTGAGCCTGACTCAAAACTGCTACAGTCCTACCATATTGAGGACCAAGTGCCTTCATCCCCAGGGCAGAGGAATAGGGACACCATGGTGAGGGGTAGAGACAGGGCAGATGCTGGCCCAGTGTCTAGAGCCATCCAGCCTAAGGTCTCTGCTCCCTACCCCCACCCTGACTCATCTGAAACCAGAGAAAAGTAAGAGGTGACTAGAGGGGGGATGGGCGCTCCCCTGAATACTGTTAATGAGGCTGGAAGACTCACTTCCAGATTGCCAGAGCCACTGCAGAGCAAGATGCAAGGAGCAGAGACAACAATCGATAAGGCGGACTCTGAGCGTGAGCGGAAGGGAAATCGAAATGCTGACCTGGAAATCAGGCTCGCCTGCTAAGAAAGGTTAGGGTGGGCCTGAGATGCAGGGTGCGGGGACCAAGAGGAAGCCCATCTTGATAAGGGGGATGAAGGAAGCAAGCAGCTGAGGCCCAGCCAGTACCAGGCATGCTCAGAAATGAACTCCAAAGACAGGTGTGGAGGGGCATGCTTGCAATCCCAGCATTCAGGAGGCTGATGCAGGAAGGTTGCCCTTCTTCCTCGTCTCCAAAGCCAAACTCAAGAGTCAAGATCAGAAAAAACAACTGAGAGACTGAGGGGTGGCCTGGCAGACACATCTGGCAATGTGGTAGAGAACCTGAGAGGCCAGAGGGATCGCATGGCCATTTTAGGATAAATGCAAGAGCCAGGGCTAAGGAACAGAAAGTTCCCTTGCCTGCATCCAGACTGGGGCTTCTGCAGTAGGAGAGCCCTGGCCTAACCTGTAGATCTCTTCAAACCCACAGGGGTCTGGAAACGGAGAGCAAGCCTGCCCCGGTTCCCACACAGCACCAGCCACTTCTGCATACAGCTCTACCCCTCACTGGAACACACCGGCCAGCCAAGAGCCCACCCAAGGGTGACACTGTCAGAAAACCATGACCCGGGTGCTGCTCACGGATGGATGGACAGACCAGAGAAGTGTACGTTTCCAGGAGAAAAGACAGGCAGATCTCTTGTCATGTGTGGATGGCTGACTGTAGAGGGCCTGGCTCCCAGTCAGGACCTGAGCCTCTATCAGTGGACCTGGCCTTTCTGGTGCTGGAGGTCAGCATCATCAGAAAACCTGTGGGAACGCAAAAATGGGCTTGGGGCTGAAGGTCCGTGGCTTCTCTGTAGAAGCTAGCCTGTAACTCCGTAACTTTCACGCTACTGCTGAGGTCTTCGGCCCACATTATGCTCAGTCATTTTATGTGGGATTATGTACCAAAGAGATCGTTTTAAAGAAGACAAAATGGACTGAGCGTTACATTGTTTCTGAAAGGCTCCCCGCAAGCTCTGAAGTTCAGAGACTTCCGAGTGCTGGAATTACAGCATCCCTCTATCAGAGCAGACTCTGGGCACAAGGATCTAAGAAAAGGAGAGCCCTTAGCTGGGCAGTGGTGGCACTCGCCTTTAAGCCCAGCACTTGGGAGACAGAGGCAGGTGGATCTCTGAGTTCAAGGCCAGTCTGGTATATTGAAGGACAGGCAGGACTTCACAGAGAAACTCTGTCTTGAAAGACCACGTGGAGTCCAAGGTCAAGGATATTGGAAATCCCAGAGCAGGCTGACCTTCCTGGCTTGGATTCCAAGCTGGTCGTCTCTGAGAGAGGGAAAAACCTGTTGTGAGGTGTGACCTGGTCGCCAAGCAGAAAGCACAGCTGTGTGTAGTAGAGAAAGCCAGGTTCTCAAAGAAAACAGCAGAGCCAGGCACCTGTGTTGTAAAGGAGCACTGTCCACCTTGGTCCCCGGCCAGTGCTGACCTCTGAGCTCCTGTGAGCCCTGCAGAGCCATCCCGCCCCAGCCTACAGTAGCCGGGAACATGCCCAGCAACAGAGAGTGTTCTCATTTCTAGATTCTCTTCTCTCTATCAGGCTGGGCTGGGAGCCAGGAGTGGGAACCACAGTTAACTCCTCGCGCTGCGACAGCAGTGTGGAGAGAACATGACGGGGTAGCCGCAGGACGGGCTATTAGGCAAACATTAGCAACCGTGTTTGCAAAGAATGTTTAATGACTGGGGAAATATTCACAATATGTTGTCAAACGGGGAAGTAAGCTAGGAAAAATAATACAATCCCAGCATTACTGACTATGACAACAAAAACCGAAAAAGACAGAAACAAAAGAACGGAGTCCTCGCTGCTCAGAAGGGGGCTGAGGAGAGAAGATGTCCAGCCGCTGGGTGGGCAGACCTGAGGCAGATCTCACCGTCCCCGTAATGTTCTTCTGGAGGTTTCAAAGGCCTGCCATGAAGAATATTTTTACTATTGCAACTGATTGTGTTAAAGATTCATCACTGAAACAATATTTCTTCCCAAAGAAAATTCATTATTGTATCCGACTTGATGCCAGAAACGTCCAACACCGGCACTGATTCAGGGGTGAAATACCCACGAGGGCCATGTGCTGACAGTTTGCGCCCCAGCTGATGGGGACTGGATCGAGGGGCTCTGACTTAATTGATGGATTCATCCAGTGACGGACTCATAGTCTGACAGAACGAGGGGGTGGGACCTTGTGGAAGGAAACAGGCCTGGGGGGTTATGGTGCTTTCAGTGAGAACGGCCCTCATAGGCTGGTTTGTTTGAACTTGGTCCCAGTTGGTGGAGCTGTTTAGGGAAGATAAGGAGGTGTGGCCTTGATGGAGGGGATCTGTCTGCTAGGGACCGGCTTTGAGGTTTCTAATCCCAGCACTTGGGAGGCAGAAGCAGGTGGATCTCTGTGAGTTTGAGGCCGGCCTGGCCTACAGAGCAAGTTCCAGGACAGCCAGGGCTACACAGAGAAACTATCTCAAAAAACCAAAGCCCATGCCAGGCCTAGTCTCCTCCTCTGCCTCCTGCTTGTAGGTGAGATGTACACTCTCAGTTACTGCTTGCTCAGCACTGTGTCTGTTGGCCTGCCTGCCACCGTGCTCCTGCCGTGATGCTCATGGGCTAACCTTCTGAAACAATAAGAAAGCTCCCAACTAAATGCTTTTTTATAAGCTGCCTTGGTCACAGTGTCTTTTCCCAGCAATAGAGCAGTGACAGAGACAGGGGTGCATCTTGTCTCTGAGCATCCGTCTGCTTCCCAGGCTGCCCCTGAGCCACGGTGAGGGAACCAGCCTCTGTTTCTCTGCCCCCCATGCTCTAGGTCACCTGAGGCCCGACAGCAATGGTACCAATCCATGAACTGATATCACTGAAACTAGAAACCAAAATAAACCCTCCCCTACCGTCTTAGATATTTTGTGGCAAAAAGAAAAAGCTGGCTAAAACATCCCCCAATATTGTTTGGGGGAAAGGTGTTAAAATACATGTAAATGCCACTCTAGACAGCTAACTACCAGTATCATCATCAGACAGCAAGCTGGCAGGAGGGATCTGCCAGACAGAGACTGAATGGGTGGCAGGTGGGAGGTACGAGGTGGGAGGTGGGAGGCGGGAGGCGGGAGGCTGGAGGCGGGAGGTGGGAGGTGGGGTGTGGCTCAAGGAAGCAACAGGAAATGTCCGTAGATCTAGATAGTAAAAACATGGTCTGAGACTGATCTGGCACCTCCCAGTTTACACAGCATGTGTCACAACCGTACCGCATACCATTGACACTGTTAGTGCACCTGTCGGTGCCACCGTCATCCAGGGCACCTGCATGGCTCATGTCACAGCCATGCAAAACATTGCTTCGAGCTGCGCTGTACTCGACAGTTAACTCTGCACATCTCAGTTACATTGTGTTACATTGTGTTCCCTCCTCAGTTACATTGCTCCGCAGCTCCGCCCACACCTCACAGTCATCCACAGATGATGGCAAACCAGCCAGCCGCACCTACACCTGACAGTGTGCATGAACCCTCAGCCTAGACACAGCGTTTCCAGGCTAGGTCTAGACTCCCTGCTCCAACTTGACTGGAGAGACGAACGTCCCTGGGGCCGAGGACAAGGCACAGAAGGCTCTGCAGCCTGACTAAGGGGACTTGGGAGCAGCATCTCCTCCCCAGACTACACTAAGGGTCTCCAGGAGGTGCTATCTACACAGATCTGCACCAAATTGGTGCTTCCCAGAGCTGTCACCTTAGCTGCCATGTCGCTCCAGAGCCCATTCTAACCCCATTTTACAGAGGAGAAAATATTGATCTTTGGCTCTTTCAATGGAAACTTGCTACATGCAGGACAAACATGCCAGACTCCCCACTTCCAGACATTGTCCCTCCCATTCATCCCTCACACTGGTGCTCATAACATAGGGCATAGTTGACAAATGTTAGGGAGGCAGTGACTAAGACACAGAGGGGCTAAATTCCTCCACTAAAGACATGTTCTCGGCAGAAGATGATCTATGGTTCAACAACTTAATGAACAAATCCCACCTGACCTAGATCCCACACCTGCAGATTCCCCCGACCTAGATCCCACACCTGCAGATTCCCCCTGACCTAGATCCCGCACCTGCAGATTCCCCCTGACCTAGATCCCACACCTGCAGATAACCCCTGACCTAGACCCCACACCTGTAGATTCCCCCGACCTAGATCCCACACCTGCAGATTCCCCTGACCTAGATCCCACACCTGCAGATACCCCTGACCTAGATCCCACACCTGCAGATTCCCCCTGAACTAGATCCCACATCTGCAGATTCCCCCAACCTAGATCCCACACCTGCAGATTCCCCCCGACCTAGATCCCACACCTGCAGATTCCCCTGACCTAGATCCCACACCTGCAGTCCAAACAGGCAGTTGTATATACTCCTGTTTGTGCTGTGATTCCTGCCCTCCCAGCCAGCTCCTCTGGATTCCGGAAAATGGGGGAAAGCACAGTCTTTCCTGCAAGCCTTTCCCTGGGTCCTATAGGGAGTAAGAAGTCACTCGTGCTGTTTGAAGCAGCTGGGGGCTGTCCTGACGCTTCCTGTCAGATGCAGCTTTGGAAGGAAGTTGGTGCCTAGGTTCCTTTCTTCCCCATTCCTCACTGCAGCACTCTCAGCCCCAGTGCCAAGCAGTAACTCAAGCTGCAGTGTAAACTTAGACTAAAGAGCTAGGAAGCTACAGGTGCAGTCAGTGAGGGGTCCATTGCCTTCGTGCACAAGGCCCGGGACCCATTCTAGCACTGCCAGGGACAGAGGGAGGGAGGGACGGAGGGAGGGAGGGAGAAAGGAGAGGGAAGAGGGGACGGAGGAAGAAAGGAGAAACAGGAAGGGAGGGAGAAAGGAGAGAGGGAGGAGAGGAGTGATACACACACACACACACACACACACATATACATACATGCAGATGATAGATGATAATATACATAGATAAAAAGAAAGAACTAGATGACAGATAGATGATTGATTGATAGATACAGAGATACAGAGATAGATACAGAGATAGATGACAGACAGAGATAGATGATAGATTATAGATAGATAGACAGACAGACAGACAGAATATCTCTACGGATGGACACACAACCCTAGCCCAGGCTCGTCTCAGCATTAGTCTTCTATGCAAAGTGAGAGCATGAGAAGCGGCTTGAGAGGAGACAGCCACGCCCTTCCTCACGTCTCTCCCTGTGTTTGTCCCCCCATCCTGTCCCCTGCCCCTGGGATGATAGAGACACTGTGGCTAGATGAACCTAGAGCCAGTTGGCAGACAGACACAAAGATTCATCTGTGCTTGTGTATCATGGGGCCTGCATGGAGCCTGGAGTCAGCCCCCTGTGGGGTCCCAATCTGGCTCTGCCCTAACTGTGCTGCTGGCCTCAGAGGGCCCCCCACGCACCTACATCTCAGGTTCCTTCCTCCCTGTCAGAAGGGACAATGACGACTCTTCCAAAACTAGTGTGGAAAACAAAGGAGACCAGGTCCAGAGAGCCTGGGTAGGATTCGAGGGCCACCAAGCCTCTCTGTCACTGTCTCTTCTGGACTCGCTAAGGTTTTGTAGGTTGGGGGATGGTTTCATAGTTTGATGCCTTTTAAGAAATGCACTTATTAAGCCAGGTAAAGCTGTGAGACAAGACTGGGGCTCGAATACACACAATGACTCCCCAGCATCGTGCTGAGGAGTCACTGTGGGTCTGCTGGCCACATCCAGGTTCCGTCAACTCCATTCTAACCGTTCCTGTGGGCAGCCTGCCTTCCTGCAGTACTTCAGCAGAGTCAACTCCCAGCGAGAGCCTCTAGGGAGATCAGCCATTCCTGAGCAAATGCTGGCTCTGGGGTGGGAGAGAAAAGCAAACTCATGAGGTGACCAGCACTGGCTTTCCAGAATTCTTTCGTCCTCAGCACCGTCGGGCCACCCCTACTGTCCCAGGTATTGGAAGAGACTGTGGTTCTCATGGGGATCTGGCCTTAGCTCTCTCACTATCAACTTTGAAATCTCAGCCATTCAAGAACCCCCAACCCCTTGAAACCCCTCTTCTTGCTCAATTCCATTTCCCCAGGAACCTCCAGGAACTAGGTCTGAAGTACAAACAGTTTATCCTGTTACAATTAATCAGCACTCCCGAATACGACGTCGTGGAGTGGCTTAGCCACAAGGACTGGATTAGTTGCACTTATCTAAGAAAAGACAGGAGTTCGTGTTAGCATCTCTCTTTTGTCACCAGATGGTCAGTTCTCCAAGTCTCCCTGGAAAATTATCCCACTCCCGAGAGAGCAGTGGCCTCAGAGTGGGGCGACACACAGAGACACGCCAGAGAGCAAGAGCGCCTGCCTGCATGGCCCTCTGGGAAGGGTTATTTTTGTATTATCTTATCCTTTTAATGGATTTTTTTTTTTTTTTTTTGGTTTTTCGAGACAGGGTTTCTCTGTGTAGCCCTGGCTGTCCTGGAACTCACTCTGTAGACCAGGCTGGCCTCTAACTCAGAAATCTGCCTGCCTCTGCCTCCTGAGTGCTGGGATGAAAGGCGTGCGCCACCACCGCCCGGCTTAATGGCTTTTCTTAATTGTCACTGGGCTTGTGGTGCAAAGAAAGCAGGTAGAGAGCTTAGGGGTCAAATGTTGGACCTGAGGGGCGATCCTTCCATTCATGAGCCCCATGCACAGAGCTCTTAACCCCACTACACAGCAGCCTTCTGAGTCCCAGCAAGAAGAAACTCGCCTGGATGAGGATCAGTGGAGCTCTGTACAGAACCATCAGGACGGTGTCTAGGCACCGCCACCACCTGCCACCCAGCCTCTCCCAGTGCTAGCTTCTTGTCAACAAAATGGGGACATCAAGGTTGCCGAGAGGATGAATGAGGGACCCACGATAAAGCCCACACACGGTGGCGCATGCCAATAACCCCTGCTCGGAGAGGAGCCTAGGCCTCACAGAAGGACTTCTAGAGTTTTCCACTCAGCCTTCCAAAATGTCCTCTGTCTCGTTGGTTTACATCTCCCCCAACCCTTACATAGAGAGATGTCTCAGCAGGGGGAGAAGGCGTCCCAACAGGTGGCCCGCATGTGGCAATTCTGGGCCTAGCACAGAGTCACAACCTGCCCAACACCTCAGGCCTCTCATCACACAGTCTGTACCATGAGGGTAAAGGACAGTTATTGGACGGCATGAGGGTTAGCCTATACTCATCTGTATCTTCTCTCAACACCACAGTACAAGGTTAGCCGGTACAATAAGACAAAAACAAACAAACAAACAAACAAACAAAAAAAACCAGGCACACAGACTGGAAAGGAAGAAACAAAAGTGCCTTAATTTACAAATTAGATAATCTTATACACAGAAAATCCCAAGGAGTCCACAAAAACGCAATTAAATTAATAAGTTCCGCAAGACACCCAGATAGAGCATTGACGGGCAAAAACCAATGGTATCTCTGTACATTTGCAGGAACAATGCTAAAGACGAAATTAAGAAAATAATTCCATTTGCAACATCTCCGAAAGGACAAAAACACTTTAAAGTTTCTGGCAAAAAAAAAAAAAAACAGTTTAAAAGTTAAACTCTCAAAACCACGTAAAAAAAATTAAGATGCTATGGAAATAGAAAGGCGTCCCGCGTCCGTGTATGAAAAGGTGTAACCGTTGACAGAGGATGCTGTCTCAGCACGATCTCTAAAGTCAACACAGTTCTTACCGAAACCCCAGCTGGCCTCTTGGTGGAACTGGCTGAGTTGGTTCTAAAGTCTATAGGGAAACCTAGACCCAGGAGAGCCAAGAAAACCAAAAGAGCAAAAGACTCACATTTCCTAATTTCAAAACTTATTCCCACACTACCACAGTCAAGACGGCATGGCTCTGTCAGGAGGGAGGACATGGAGATCAGGGTAGAGAGCTTGCAAACAATCCCTTGCAGTTGTGGGCAACTGACCTACAGACCAGGTACCAGGTGACCCAGCGGGTAAATGGTGCTGGGTGAGGAGGCGCGCGGTGGAGATGCACCCCTCCCCCATGCCCTACACAAAAATGAACACAGTGTGGATCAAAGTCCTAGGTCTAAGAGCTGAAGCTGTAACCGCTAAGAGGCCTGGGACTCTGTCTCTGTGACACCGAGTTAGGCAGCAGTGGCTTAAAAACAAACAGGAAATGGAAGGAAGGGCTAGAGGGAGGGAGGGAGAGAGGGAGAGAGGGAGGGAGGGAGGGAGAGAGGGAGGGAGGGAAAGAGGGAGGGAAAGAGGGAGAGAGAGAGAGGGAGAGAGGGAGGGAGAGAGGGAGGGAGGGAGGGAAAGAGGGAGGGAGGGAGAGAGGGAGGGAGGGAGGGAGGGAGACAGCCCAACAGCGAACAAGCTGAACATCATCAAAATGTGGAACTTCTGGTTCCCAAGGACACTGTCACAAAAGTAGAAACACAGACTAGAATCTTTAAAGAAATAACATATCCGATAGAGGCCTTGTGCCCAGAATATGCAAAGAACCCTTGCCATTCAGTGACATGGCCCAGCAGGGACAAGCTCTTGCCACACAAGCCTGACAATCTGAGTTCAATCCCTAGAGACTACAATGGCAAGAGAGACCCAGCTCCCTAAAGATGTTCTCTGACCTACACACACACACACACACACACACACACACACACACACGCACGCCATGATTTTGGAGGATTCTGAGGTTGAACCTAGCATCGCATACATAGAGCCCTGCGTAAGCGCTCTGCCTATAGAGTAATACAGCTCTTAACTCACATCAGGGAAACTTCTGCTTGCAGTGGACGGTGATTAGCAGAAACCAAAGGGCAGAGAACGCTCGGCTGTACAGGGAACATCTCTACTGCACCCCTCCCCCACGGCTCAGGAATCACTGCAGAAGAAGGGGTGAAAAGACTGTAAGAGCCAGAGACGGTAAATAAACACACGGAAACAGGGTCCTTGGGACACAGCTAGGCAGCTGCACACATGAGCTCACAGCAGTTGTGATGGCGTGCCCTGGGGCTCTGCGAGCTCAAGCCAGACCAAATCCTAGCATGAGAGGGAGAGTGGACTCCGAGTCTCACCCAGCCAACAGCTATAGGCAGTGAAGAGGAAGAGTCACCTTTAACGGTGTAGACCCTGGTGGGTCAGCCACACTCCAGTGGAAGACCTCGCATCCCACGATACATGGGCAGCACAAACTGGACTCGGTGGATGTAGAAAGAGGGCACAGAGCTGGGTGGGTGAGGAAGAGCGTGGATCTGGGAGGAGTCAGGGGAAGGAGGAATGTGGTCAAAACCCACTGTACGAAATTCTCAAAGATCCCATTCTTTAAAAACTGTATATAAGTCAGTTACACACAACATTAGGTAGGATAACTAATGCTTTAGTTAGTTAGTTAGCTAGTTAGTTAGTTAGTTAGTTAGTTAGTTAGTTAGTTAGTTAGTTAGTTGGCTTTTTGAGATAGGGTTTCTCTGTGTATCCCCGGCTGTCCTGGAACTCACTCTGTAGACCACAAAGGCCTTGAACTCACAGAGATCTGCCTGCCTCTGACTCCTGAGTGTTGAGCTCGAAGGTGTGCAGGTGTGCGCCACCACTGCCTGGCTAGCTAAGGTTATTTATAAAAAAGAGATGGGGTGCAGGAGTGTAGCAATTGCCAAGGCACAGAAGCTAAGACCCAAGGGAGGAAAAGGGACCTGGGAATTCGGGGGTTGGGGGGGACATCTTGCCTTTGTGCTGCACAGCAGGAGCACACGGGGTTGGGAACTAGATGTGGCTGCAGAGTAGGATGGAGCAGGTGGCAAGGAGGCGGGGTGGGTAGCTCTAGGCTCCGTCCTAAGAGCTCAGTCTAGAGCCGGAGGCCGGAGGCCAAGCCACAAACTCATGGCTCAGGTGAGTTTCAGATCGCGCTCCTGGTCTGCACATCCGCGTTTATAGTGCCATCATTCAGAAGAAACCCAAGGGTCCACTTATGGGCGAACTAACAAATAAAACCTGACTTATCCTTAAAAAGAGTGAAATGGTGACACCAGCTCTGATACAGATTGAACCCTGAGAGCACGATGCCGGGTGAAGGAGCGGGTCACAACTGGACATGCGCCGTATGGGTCACGCATGAGAACTGGACATGTGCAGTGCGGCTCACGCGTAAGCATTTCCACAGCAACCAGTCATAGCGCTAAAGCAGGGTAGGCCCAGGGGCTGGCAGGGGTGGGGGTGCTGTAGAGTTTGGATAATGAAAAATGTTTGGAGAGGGATGACGGTGATGGTGGATCCATGGCATCTTCTGCCCCTGGATAGCCTAGCTCATGGTCATGTACATGGAAAATGTTATTACATTTAGATGTAGCCATCCAATGTTTGGTAGAACAGGGTAACATGCATGTAGCGGTCAGCATGCTGCCTGGCTGGTCAAAAGCCCTCAACAGAAATCTCTAGAAGTTAGAGGGATACGTCATCCCTTACAAAGTTTACATTAGCGATATTATTCTCAAAGCTCGCCCAAGGGAACAATGTGTCCAACACCAGCAGGCCAGAGTCCCTCCTACCCAAGCTGCCCTGTCCAGCCCCGAGGCCGCGGGGCGGCCGAGATGACCAACCCTCTACAGAGAGCCTGCCCTACTGCGCTCCTCTCGGCCAGCTCTACATAAAGAGCCATGGCCTGGATGCTGGGCTTTACTCACCAGCTAAGCGAGAAGGAACATAAGACTGTAGACCTGCATGTAATTGCTAAGCACATATATAAGGCTAATGCCATTGCTATATTAAAATACTAAATTCATGTTTCTACTTTTTTATTTAAATTGTTGGGGCCACTTGCCATGGTTGATTAAAAATTCTGAACAGGGTATATTGTGTGAGCCAATTATGAAAGAGTGTATAAGTGCTGTGAACATTACTTAGAAAGTACAGGAAACCATTTGTAAAATGAAAATTCTTCTTTAAAAAAAAAAAAAAAAACCTGTTTAAAAGGTGAGAAAAGCCAGGACTGGAAGCAAGTGCTTCTAATCACGGCCTCTAAGGAGGCAGAAGTGGGAGGGTGAAGAGAAGGTCTGGAGTTCAAGGTCATCCTTAGCTCTAAAACTAGTTCAAGGGCAGCCTGGGCTACGTGAGACCCTGGTTCAAAAACAAAGTTGACTTAACTAAAGTCAAGAGAAACTCGATGGAGGCGGGCAGAGGCAAAGGCAGGTTTGCTCTGAGCCTGTGCAGGCAGCAAGAGAGGCAGCCTAGTGGGCGTGGCTTTCCCCGGGCCCGCTCTACAGTCCCAGCCCACCATGCTGGGACCAGGCCAAGGTTTGTTTTCCACCCTGAACTTGTTTGTCCTCATCCTCAGGCTCTTCCATGGCTGAACTTATGGGAACCCTGTGGTACAGACTCTGTTCCAGCTTGAGAGGCTAACTCGGCAGCTATCTCTGAGCTGGAAGTGCTAGCTCCCAGCCCTGAGGAGAAATTCATTCATGCACTCAGCCAGATATTGGATGGACCAGCAGACAAGCTACCAGTCCGGCTGGATCTTACACTGAGGCAGGGGGATGGCGAAGCAGAAACCCTTCAAGAGAAAACAGTCCTTGTGAAAGCAAACCCCGTACTATGAATGTGCTGGCCATCTGCTCTGGCTTTGGCAAATGGGGAATCCTTCCCCCAGGTGGGACCTGGGCAGAAAGGAGGACTCACATGATCTGCCAACTCAGATCAAAAGGCATTTGAGCCCATGGAGAAGGGAGCTCCTGTCTGTCACAGGGAATCAAGCCGAAAGGGGCCCTGAGGTTGGAGACAAGGAGACAGGCTTCCAGAGGACACGTTAAGAGAGTCTCTCCAGGATGCTAGCAGGCAGCACTGGGTCCCAAGCCAGCAGCGCCAAGGCCTGTCTACACATCACCATGGTGATTCCCTTCCTGGGAACCAACTATGTTTGTTTTCTTTTCCGCATTCTGGACGGAGGCCATTTGATAATTACAAAATGTACAACCCATAATGTGTCCTAAACTGGCTCTGAATAGTATGTGGTTTTGAAATAATACATAAAAAGCTTAATAAAAATTAGTGTGGAAAAGAGACTCATCAGCCTCAGTTGGAAATAAAATCGGTATTAATTACTTTGCCCACAGTCACTCTGATGAACTAAGGATGGCGGAACCGTTTCCTCCACGTAGGAAGGGGGCGTGGAGCTATCCCCGCCCCTTGGGCTACCAAGGCCCAAGGTCTCATCAGCACAGTCCTGTGAATCATGGCACTTCCCCAAGGTTCCTACCTATGTCTGTATTGGGTCCCAGGGAAAGAACTGTATGAAGGCAGAGCTTGACATCGGACACGTTGACTATGAGGGTGGAGCTTGACATCGGGACCTGTGACTGTGGGGCGGATCCTGACATCAGGATACACCATTAACTGCTGGAGTATCCTTGAGAGATTCATATCCTCGGACCCACCCAGCAGTCCACAGGAGCTAGCCTGAACCCCAAACCTTGCTTGAGCGCGGAACTGTAGAGCAACAGAGCAGCAGGTGACAAATCTCCCACCGTCTGTGACCACAGACCTGTTGTGTTTCCGGGTAGCTCAGCCAGAAGTGTGAAGCCATAGTTCTGGTCAGTCCGCACCACGGAAAGCCTCAAACCAAAAAGGCAGATGGGCTGCTGGGTGCCATGGAGACCGGCACAGCCATCCATCAAGGCTGGGGTTCGGGGACTCCTGTCCCTTCCCCATTGCAGGGGGGCCCTGGACCGCTCCTGCTATGGCGCCCCCAAGCTTCCGGGGCCAGCGCTCCAGGGAGCCTCCTTAGCAGCCCCACCCACCCAGCCAGCAACCCGTCCTCCCACAAACCACACAAGGGAAGAACGTCCAGGAACTGGTCTCCAGTCTCAGAACTTCTGACATCCTTCAGGATCTGTTCTTGACAACACCACGCGGCTGGCCTTTCCCTCCCTTTTGCTGTCCCTTAGAACTTCTCGGTGTTCCTTTGAGGTCCCTCAATGATGAGGTGTAAGTAACAAAGTGTGTTCCAGGGGCTGACTGCTAGGTCAGCCGCTTCCCTAGGCCTCTGCTTTCTCATCTCTACAGCAGATTGCCTGTCTTGGGGGCTTAAAGGAGACAACCGATGTAGGTGATTCACCCAAGAGCCAAGTACAGGATAGATGACAATATACGTTATCAAGTGAGATGAGATGGTACTGATGATTATGGTGATGATGCTGGAGATTAAGAAGATGCAGATGAGGATGGAGATGATGGTGATGACGATGATGATGGTGGTGGAAGCAGAGATGATGGTGATGACGATGACAGGGATGTTGATGCTGTAGAGGATAGTGATGATGACATCAGTGACCTACAGGGACCAGATGACGGCGGTACTATGATAGTGACAATGACACTGGGACAGGAAAAGCTATGGTGATGGATGACCGCAGTGACTGTGCTGAGAGAGATGAAGATGGCGGCTGTGCCACCAGTCGTGATGATGAAGATGATGGTTAACACTGGTGTTTATGAAGACCATGGGATGTGCTCTCTGGCTTTTAGGCAGAATGTAACCCATATGACCAAAACACTTGTGGGCTCGGAGCTCTGCTCATGCCCAAATCCGCAAGCCAGAGCTCAGCTCCCTCCCCCCCAGTCCTCAGGCCCTGCAGGCTCAGCAGATGCAATCTTGAATCCTTATTCATCAAAGAGAAGGTCAGGGGAGAGCCCCTCCCTGCACCGGTTCACATCCACAGACACCTCTCTCCAGTCACCCCACCCACAGGCATCTGCTGGCAGCCCAGTCAAAAAGGTCCGGTGCCATCCCTGTCCCAGAACCCTAACTGAAGCACCCCCATCCTGAAACCCTATCTGCCGTGCCAGCTGTTTGTATTCCGCTTTTGGGGGCATTCCATCCCTTTGGACTAAATACCACCACACAAAATGTTGTGTGGCCTCTCTGGATAAGAAGAGACACCGTGGGAAAACTGCCATCAGACACTGCTTATTATCTGTGTTACTTTGTTGCAACCAACACAACCAAGGCATAAACAAACAGCATAGGGTCTCTGGAGCCAAGTTGGAGTCCCCGCAGGCGTCACTCAGAGCAACATGATGTGCTGCACCAAGGCTGCGCTGCTCAGCCTGGGGTCTCCAGTGAGGAGGGGCAGGGGCTGTGAAGCCGTGTCTCCCATGCCCGTCACTTCACAGCGCTACGCTTCCGACAGCCAGAGTTCATGACAACGTGTGTGTGTGTGTGTGTATGTGTGTGTGTGTGTGTGTGTGTGTGTGTCTGTCTGTCTGTCTGTCTCTCAGATCCAAGCCTCCTTGCACTGGGATGCTAAGCCCATCCTTCCGAGGCTAGAGGGTCCAGCCAGGGCTCGCTTGGCTTCCCTCCACCCTTGGATGGTGCCGTTGGCTATTCTCACACCCAAGCATCTAGTGTTAACTGTCACTTCACACTCCAGGCGGGGGAAAAAACCCCACTCATATCTGGCTCAGAAAGGCCTTGGAAAAGTTTACTTTTTTGTAAATGTTTTCTTTACCAAGGCCAAATCCCAGAGCTGATGCGATGTGCGGTGGGTTAGACAATTAAAGCAGCCGCGCAGAATACAAATCTGAGTTTGTTCAGCTGGGTCGAGAGGATCTCGCCATTTCCTTCCTTCCCCCAAGTCAATTTACTCAGGGAGCGGCCTTCTCTCCAGATAAGCACATTGGCTTTAAAATACTGTGCGTGCCAACAGCTGCAGCCCTACGACAGAGCAGACAGAGCCGTGGCAGCAAATGATAATTAAATATATTTTCATCATCCGCCATTTCTTTTTTTTTTTCTGCAGGTGCCAGGGTAATAAATCTAAACTCGCCTCTTTTGTCAGCTGGCAGTGAACACATTTTAACTTCAGATCTCTTGGGAGGAATTAAGAGTCACTTGGCCTTGTAAAGGAGAAAGGGTTTTTACTTCCAAACTGCCAAGTGGGGAGCTCACAGCTGATTGGTTTCATGATACTTTATTATTTGACAATATATACGAGTCAGGTTGTATTTCAGAACGCCACACCTACAGGATAACCAGGACTCCAAGAGATCCATCATCGGATTCTAGAATAAAAACCTATTTGAGAAGATTTTCACCACTATTTCTTTTTATGAATCCCAGATTTAATATATTATTGACTTAGGTTTATTCCAATATTTTAGAACTTTTTCGGCATTCTTGAAATCCCCCCACAGCCCCGTTTCTCCTTGTGGCACATCACAGGCAAAGCTGTTGCCGGTGCCGCCTGCAGCCCGAGTTAAGTGCTTTCGATTGGCCTGAGGAGTTTGGTTGACTTTTTATTTTGACAGTTTAACGGCTCCTTCTCCCCAGGGGGCCTCATGTTCGCAGTCCTCGAGAAAGCATGATGGGACGCACCTCAGCCTCCTCAGCCCTTCCTCCCTCTGCCAGCGACAGTTCCTCTGCAAAATCCCTTCTCGAAGGGCAAGCCTGGCTCACAGGTGAGGCAGGGACCGGCAGAGGCGGTGAGGCCGCCTGCCGTGGGGACTCAGGTGGTACCTGCCCGTCATGAACCAGCCCTGAGCAGTGGTGAAGGGTTTGTCAGCTCAGCCTACCACACCCAGAGCATGCGACTGGACCACCAGCATTTGCAAGCGACTTTCCCCCTCTAACTTTCTGGAAAGGAAACCTCACCTTGTCCTCACCCACATCTGTGAATCCTTAAAACACTAACGTCTAAGGCTGGTGACATGGGACAGGTGAAGAGGAAGGCTTTGAACATGCCTCCTTGGAAGGGAAGAGGCGAATTTACCAAGCTATGGCTGAGGACCTCGAACGACGGAAACTTTGAAAGCACAGTCGAAGTGTTCAGACCTACATCCCTCAGATGGGATCTACGCATAGGAATAAAAAACGCAGAAACCCTAAGGTTTTACTAAAAACACTACACACACACACACACACACACACACACACACACACACCCCCGCTGCAGCCCTATGACTACAGATGAGTCCCACAGACATTCCACACAATGGGGTGCCAGCTGACACAGTTCCAAAGGAGGCACTATGGAGAACATGGCATGAGGGGCTCCCCCATCAAAGTCCCAGCAAGCTTTGATTCAGAAGCAGGGAAGCCAATCCAGGAGACTGTGTTGATATGGAGAGGACTCAGCCTAGCCAAGAGAATTGGAAGGTAGGTGTCACGGTGAGAGTGGGGACAGCCATGTGTCAGAGGATCCAAGACTTGCCACATAGCTACTAGCGTCAGGACAGTGTAGTACTGGCTTAAAACTAGACAAGCAAATCAATGGGATAGATTCGGAAGTAAACCCTCACAGATAGGGACAGATCACTCCACAAAAGAGCCAACTGTGGTGCCCTGGAGGCCTCCCAGTTAAAGATGCCTGAATGAGAAAGACTGAACCCCGCCCACTCGTCACGGGACAGGGAAGAACCACCCCGCCCACTCCTAACAGGACGGTAAGGAATCCAAAAGGACTAAAGAGCTAAGTTGAAAATGAATAAAGTCAAACTCACTTGTGCTTACTGCCAAGGCTGAGGCCTGAATTTGATCACACACACACACACACACACACACACACACACACACAAATAAATAAGTAAATGTAGTAAAAGATAAAATTTGGAAGAAATGTCATGATTCTATTATAATATTAGATATTTAAAAATCAAATTTAAAAGTTAAAAAAATAACAAAAATACAAAACAAAAAGATAAAATTTGGGACTGGAAAGATGGCTCAGTAGTTAAGAGCACTGGCTGTTCTTCCGGAGAACCCAGGTTCAATTCCCAGCACCCAAGTGGCATCTCACAAATATCTGTAACTCCCGTTCCAGGGGATCCATCCAGTGCCCTCTTCTGATCTCCACAGATACCAGGCACACACACATTGCACATACATACATGCAGGCAAAACACTCATACATGTAAAAAAATAAAGAAAAGAAAAAAAAAAAAGAAATCTGAAAACATAAAGAACAAAAACAAAAACAAAACAACCCCCCCTCCAGGTGAGTGGTAGAGCACATGCTCAGCATTTGCCAGGCCAATCCCCAGTGAGAACAGAAACAACAGAAAACTCTGGAAACATCGGAAAGATGCATTTATTCATGACAGTTGCTAGAAAACAGCCTAAGAACAAACCATAAAACCAAGAAAGGCAGAAATGAACTTCAGTACTTAAGTCACGGAGAAGATGAAGGGGCAGTCAGACGGGGAGGAAATTAGTACAAAGGCCCTGTGGTATGACAGACTGACAGGGCCTAGGGTCTCTCAGAGTTCAGTGGCAAGAAAAAAAAACCCAGTGCTCTACTGTCCCGGCTGTCCTGGAACTTAGTATGTAGACCAGGTCAGCCTTGAACTCACAGAGATCATCCCAAGTGCTGGGGGACCACACGCCCATTAGGTCAGATGAAGTCAAAAGGCCGACCACACGAAGCGGTAAGATGTGGAGAAGGTGGACCCTTCACCCCACGGTGGGATGGTAATTGGTGCAGCCACATTGGAAAACAATGACAGTCTCTGAGTGGTCCAGCCATTCTAACCCTGCTGTTACCCACGGCCCCAACAATGAGCTTATTGTAATACTAACTCATTTTGATTGTCATTTTGAGAACAATGAGGCACTGTCTGGTTCAGGTTGTCTGTGGGGAATCATCTTGAATATATTAATTGGGGTAGGAAGAGCTGCCCACGGTGGGCACTAGCATGTGTGCAATAATGAGAAAGCACATCCACATAGAGACATCCATGTAAACGCTCACGGCGGTGGGAGCACCCTGAATGACTGTCAGCAGGTTAACGGACAAACCTCTCATACCCTAAGACAGAATGCTACTGGGCAGTAAGAATCAATGGGTTTCACATCACACAGGGATGGATCTCAGAGCTGTCATGCTGCGTAAACAGACAGAACCCTACACCATTTGTGGCATTTATATAAAAACCCTCAAAATGGAGAGGTGGCTCAGCAGTGAGGGGCACTTGTTGCTCTTCGCAGAGGACCTGAGTTTGGTTCCCAGCACCCATGCTGGGCAGCTTACGACTGCCCACCTGCCATTTCAGCCCAGGGAATCCTGCCTCCTCTTCTGCCTTCTGCGAGTGCCTGCCTGCACATGTGCACACACTCACACTCAGATGTGCCCATAGACACATACAATAAAAAAAAAAAAAATCAATCTTAAGGTTTTAAAACTCTGGAAATGTGGTCTATAATGACAGAAGATAGATCGAAGCTGCCTGGGCGGGGGCCATAGCTGGGGAGGACGGGACAGCCTGCCTGTCTGACTCGCCTCGTACGTAGTCCATTCTTGATGCAGCTTAGTAGATGTCAGTCAGGCTCCGGGGAAGCTTTGTTGTTTAAGTGTGCAGCGAGAGCAGTGCCCCATGGGGCTGTGTGAGGAGGCTCCAGTCAGCACAGGTGCTGCTTGCGCAGGAGAGGAGAAAAAATGAGTTGTCAAAAGAAACAGGGATTTGCCTGTCACTGCTGGTGAAAAAGTGTGTGCCCCAACTCCAAAGCACATGTACCCACTCACTCATTCCTCCACCCACAGATGACGTACGAGCCCTGAGAGTACCGAGATGGCTTCTCATCTGCCAGGAACCAGAGCGGGAGCTCTGCTGATGTGTGCTGACTGCTCTGTGCCTTGGCCCGGAGCCTGCACATCTGCATGCAGGTGTGCGAGCACACATTCATACCAGATCGCCCAGCTGGCTGAACTGGGTTCGGACAGATGACACTTTGTGCCTTCATTTCTTCATCTACCAAATGAGGAAACCAGTAATCCCCACCCACGGGGCTGTCACGACCCAACAAGTTAACTCCGTGTGGCTCTTAGCACAGTGTTGGGCACTTTTAGGAACTCAGTGCGTGCTACATTTAACACTTTATGACTAAGTCACCTGGAGAGACACATGCTGGGGTGTGGCAAGGTCCTTGTCTGCTTGAGCAAGTGCCTCTCTGGTCTATCTGATTTCTAGTACTTTGTTTTCATCATTGAAGTCGGTGAGAGACCCACGTGAGCAAGCAGGCCAGCAAGCTAGAAAGCAATAGCACTTACCCCTGCAGCACACACCAACGCTGAACTCTGCAGGTGTACCCAGGTAGAGTTCAGGCTGCGCCTACTCTCCAGCCCCAAGCAGGCAGACATTCTACAAGTCTTTCACCAGGTGAACATACTACAGTCATGATGAGATTACTCTCTGTGCTGGCCCCTCGGAGACTTGGATTCTAACCTGACTCACAGCCTCTCCATGGCAAGTGAGAACTGTCACCCAAAACCAGAGAACAGAGACTGAAAGCCCTGGCTTTGGAATTTCAAAAGTGAAGGCCCAGACATGGAGCAGGGTGAGCCAGAGTGGTGAACGAGAGGCCACTCCCTAGCTGTGAGCTTCAGAGAGGCCCAAACACCAGCACAGGACCCGAGTCTGTTCTTCAAGTGGAGCTGGGGATCATTTAATCCAAACCCCAGAGGTTTACATGTGACAACCACACGGCTCCTCAAACCCCTAAGAGAGATGCAGACGCGGCTAGCAAGAGCTGGCTCTGGACAGGGACAAGGTGACAACCTTACCTCCTTGCGTAGCTCGTACCAATAAACCCATCAACTTTGGGTCAGGGTTAGGTACTGGATCCTGAGCCTGGGGCCTTAACATGCTCAAAGCATTCTGCCTTGAAGCTACATATCCAGCCCCTGGGGAAGACTTCAGTTGGTTCAGAAAACGTAGAACTAAACCAGGTAGTGTTTCTGTAGCCTGAGGGATTGATCTAGAAGTTAAAATGAGGTGCAGAAAGAGAAGGGCCTGCGTTTGCGTACCCTCCTTGTCACCTGATATTTGTCCCACCTATAAACTGACTGTGACAGTTTGTCAATATCACATCCTA
The DNA here is from genome assembly GCA_028551405.1 of Uromys caudimaculatus. Lineage (NCBI taxonomy): Eukaryota > Metazoa > Chordata > Mammalia > Rodentia > Muridae > Uromys > Uromys caudimaculatus. The sequence continues at coordinate 135,688,970 of CM052702.1, forward strand.
GAATTACCAGGAGGGGGATCTCAGTGAGAGACTGTGTAGCTCGTTGTCTGTGGACCTATCTGTGGGAGATTGTCTTGACTCTGTCAACGTGGGAAGCCCTGTCCACTGTGGGTGGCACCATTCCCTGGGCATCCTTGACTATATGAGAATGTGGTGGTTTGAACAGGAATGACCCCCAAAGGCTCATAGACTTGCATGGGAGCTGGGAGTGGCACTACTTGACAGGGATTAGGAGGTGTGGCCTTGTTGGAGAAAGTGTGTCACTGGTGGGGGTGGGGAGGTTTAAAATGCTCAAGTCAAGCCCAGTGTTGCTCTCTCTTCCTGTTACCTGTCCATCTGCATATAGAGCTCCCAGTTACCTCTCCAGCACCATGTCTGCCTGTGTGCCACCCATCATGCTTCCTGCCATGATGCTTATGAGCTAAGCCTCTGAATGTAGCAAGCCCCAGTTAAATGCTTCTTTTTTTTTTTTTTTTTTTTTTTTTATAAGAGTCACTGTCATGGCTATGGTGTCTTTTCACAGCAACAGAACACTAAGACAGTGAGTTGAGTATTTATGCATTGATGTATTTATGCATTAATTAATCCGTGGCTTCTGCTATTGTGGATGTGATGTTTACCACTTGCTTCAAGCTTCTGCTGTCTTGACTGCTCCTCAATAAGGGACTTTCACCGAGAACTCCCTTAGGGTGTTTTGGTCAGGATATTTTGTCATAGCGACAGGAAACCAAGTCGTTCATGGCTGCCAACAGTAAATAGCTATACACCCTCTGGAACATCGTGGCATGCGGGCCCCTCAACACAGATGGAGCGAGATTTGAACTCAGCAGGACAGGTGAGTGGACACGTGACAACACAGGGCAAGGGGAACGAGCCTGGTGGCAGAAGGGCTCACAGAGGCATCAGGGGAACCAGGAAGAATTGAACGACCCACAAAGGCACTTCTGCAGCGACAGCAACAGAAAGCAAGTTCAGTCTACGACCTGGATCCCAACCAGGGGCCCACACCCTGTGACGATGCCACGGCACGGAACCCTGGAGGAATGGTGCCAAGTTGACGCTAGAGAGACAAATGCCCCCAGGTGCTCACCAATGACCTCTGGCCTTTGTGAGGTTTGCGTCCATCCCTCGAGGGACAGGGACTGGGAGAGGGACAACTGGTTATTTCTATCATGTTACATTTACCCTGCTGGAAGAGCCGCCCTTTACTCAAGGACCGTGTCCTTCCAACTTTTCTCTGATCAGACATTAGTGATACCCAGGACCTGGAATTCTTCTAAGCCTTACTTGGCAAAACTGAAAGTCCTTCACCTTGAGTCCCATCCATCTGCACAGAGGACACACTGCCTCGGAAAGCATCACCCACAGGGAGAGGCTTACTGACAGTGAAACCAGGGCTAAATGACAAGAGAGGAAAGGTGTCTTCGGCAGCCAGGAGGAAGCCTGGCTCCAAGGGCAGGGAGGGGGGATGGAGGAACTGGGTCTCCTCTCAGCAGGGCGCTACTGTTTAAGGAAGGAAGCATCTCTTGGAAAGTGAGCAGGGTCTTTCACCAGAGAGGCTGAGGGCAGAGCACTCTGAGGGATGGGGACAAGAAGGTGCAAAGGATATACAGCACACCAGTGGCCAACATCACACTGAATGGAGAGAAACTCGAAGCCATCCCACTAAAATCAGGGACTGGACAAGGCTGCCCTCTCTCTCCCTATCTATTCAATAAAGTACTTGACGTACTAGCTAGAGCAATTAGACAACAAAAGGAGGTCAAAGGGATACAAATAGGAAAGGAAGAAATCAAAATATCACTATTTGCAGACGATTTGATCGTATACTTAAGTGACCTGAAAAACTCCACCAGAGAACTGCTGCAGCTGATAAACAACTTCAGCAAAGTGGCCGGATATAAAATTAACACAAGCAAATCAGCAGCCTTCCTATACTCAAAGGATAAACAGGCTGAGAAAGAAATTAGGGAAATGACACCCTTCACAATTGTCACAAACAATATAAAGTATCTTGGTGTGACTCTAACCAAACAGAAATTGAGAAAGAATCTAAACCAAGAAAGAAATCGAAGAAGACCTCAGAAGATGTAAAGATCTCCCCTGCTCATGGATTGGCAGGATTAATATAGTTAAAATGGCCATCCTGCCAAAAGCAATCTACAGATTCAATGCAATCCCCATCAAAATTCCAACTCAATTCTTCATAGACTTAGAAAGAGCAATTCTCAAATTCATATGGAATAACAAAAAACCCAGGATAGCAAAAACTATTCTCAACAATAAAAGGACTACTTCTGGGGGAATCAGCATCCCTGACCTCAAGCTGTACTACAGAGCAGTAGTGATAAAAACTGCATGGTATTGGTACAGCGACAGGCAGGTAGGTCAATGGAATAGAATCAAAGACCCAGAAATGAACCAACACACTTACGGTCGCTTGATCTTTGACAAAGGAGCTAAAACCACTCAGTGGAAAAAAGACAGCATTTTCAACAAATGGTGCTGGGTCAACTGGCGGTCTACATGTAGAAGAATGCAAATTGATCCATTCCTATCTCCCTGTACAAAGCTCAAGTCCAAGTGGATCAGGGACCTCCACATAAAA
>CM052702.1:135692077-135764126 GCA_028551405.1 Uromys caudimaculatus
ATGAAATTCACAGGCAAATGGATGGAACTTGAAAATATCATCCTGAGTGAGGTAACTCAGTCACAAAAGAACGAACTCGGTATGTACTCACTGATAAGTGGTTATTAGCCCAAAAGTTCGGAATACCCAAGATTCACTTCACAGCAACCACTGGGCTGAGGTGAGGTCCCAGATGGAGGAGTTGGAGAAAGGACTGAAGGAGCTTAGGGAGTTTGCAGCCCCATGGAGGGAGCAACAGTGTCAACTGGCCTGACCTCCCGATGCTCCCGGAGACTGGACCACCAACCAAAGAACACACATGGAGGGACCCATGGTGCTGGCCACATATGTGGCAGAGGAGAGCCTTGTTGGCTCTCAGGGCCATCAGGGGAAGGAGAAGCCCTTGGGCCTGAGGGTGTTAGAGGCCCCAGTATAGGGGAATGCCAAGGAGGGAAGACGAAAGTGGGTGGGTGAGTGGGTGGGTGAATACCCTCATAGAGGCAGGGGAGGGGGAGGGCATAAGGGGGTTCCAAAGGGGAGATCTGGAAAGGGGGAAACATTTGAAATGTAAATAAAGTATCAAAAAATAAAATTATTTCATTGCTAAAAAAAAAAAAAAAAAAAAAAAAAGAAGGTGTAAAGGTCCCAAGGGGGAAGTGGGCAAGCGAGGCCTGGAGAAGGCCGATGCAGCAAGCCCTGGTGAGGGCCTGCCTACGGAAGGGTAGGAGCAGAAGGCAGACAGGTGGTCAGGGAGAGGGAGGGCTGGCACACCTGTTTAATAGGAAGCACCCCTGGCCGTCGGAGCTCAGTCAGCTCTACCTGACTCATGTGCCTGCTGGATGTGAAGGCCAGCTCTGATCTTTTCAGATCCCCCATTTTGTAAACTGGGGGGTTGCAGAACTCTCAACCCTGTGAGGCTGGGGCTTTCAGCACTTCAGGTGGAGGGCACGCACCCACCAAAACAGCAAGGGGAATACTCGGCTCTGCGTGGAGCGCTGTGTTCCTGGCAAGGCTGCAGCGCAGCCGTGGAGATGAAGGCACTCTGACAGGAAGGCTTCTCTGAGCCTACATCCCGGAAGAGCCATATGTTCAAGGACCTCCATGAATGCGGAGATCACCTCCATCAATGGCTAGATAGCAAGGCTGATGCTCCAACAGAAAAGAAAGAGGCGCGGGACCCACCTTTTCCTGTCCTATAGACTGGGTGGAGCGGAAGGTGAGGTGTGTAGCCCTGCCTCTCTCTCCTGCAAACCTCCCGATGGGCACACAAGACTCAGAGCCGGAGGGATAGGAGTCTGCTTCTCAGCTGACCAGTCTTTAGAGCTTTGTTCCCTAACTGCTCCGAGGCACCTTGTGTGCCCGCAGGGGACCCACGGGGCATATTAAGATCCTGGGGTTGGGGGCGGAGGAATACAACCCTCGGTAGTACCTGGGGACTGTCGGTCTGCCCAGGGTGGCTCACCACCATTGGCCATTCTTTGAGATGACACAGTGAGGATACCACGCCATGGGAAAGCTGGGTTCTTGGGATTTGCTGAGATAAAAGGCAAGGACCTCAACAACAACAACCACCAAAAGAAACAAACAACAACAAACAGCATTTGGAGCAGGAAATGAGGGTGAAGAGACTCAATGTACCCAGGGTTTGTGAATTCACAAAGTATTTGAAGGACACACAACCCACCGTGGCGAGACGGTCACAAAGGACATTTTAAAAATCAGGTATATTTTCAAACAACTATTAAGCATTTAGACCATGAATATATTGAGGACTTTGGGTCTAAACTAGATAGATATTGTTAGATATTTAAGTCTAAGGTTATCATTTAAATCACAATTTAAATCAATTTAATCACAGAGAGACTTAGGGGCCAACAAACCAGGTACTTCTGATCTGGAGAACATGGATTCGACTGTACTCAAGACATTTCCCACCCCAAAGGGAGACTGGTGGCCAGAAGATGTTGGGAGCACCACTCAGGATGGCCAGACAGTCTTGAACTAGTGACTAAAGGACTTACTTCACCCTCCCACCAGCCCATGAAGGACTTATTTCACCCTCCCACTAGCCCATGAAGGACTTATTTCACCCTCCCACTAGCCCATGAAGGACTTATTTCACCCTCCCACTAGCCCATGAAGGACTTATTTCACCCTCCCACTAGCCCATGAAGGACTTATTTCACCCTCCCACTAGCCCTTTTGCCTTGGGAGCAGACTGGCCTGGTACAATTAGTAGTTTCTTTAGTCAGCATGCTTCTCCTGTGGGCATAGTGAGGCAACACAGCTGAGAAGTATTGGAACCACCCGCTACCCCTAGTGGGAAGATGAGCTGCACACCGACCACTATGATCCAGGGGGCTGCCAGAAGCTGAGAGCCCAGTGGGTCAGCATTGAGCGTGTCTCTTTGGAAGGGATGCTATGGAGCTCTGTAGCTGTGGGGCTTCCATCCACAAGGTCTATCTGGGACCCGGCCTTGCCTCTTTGCAGCAGGGATCTGGCAAGAACACACACCAAACAGTCACCTTGACGAACTGTCACAGGCTGTTTGAGTACACTCTGCATAATGGTCCTGAAGTCAGGACGCCAGAATGTACAGGCAGGACATTCAAGACAGGAAGGGTGGCAGAGGTGTGGAGTAGTAGAGGCATCGGGGAAAGATGCAGGGTTGAGGCAGCTTCCAGGTGGTGAACAGTGGGAGGAAACTCAGACAATGCTCACCCTGGTCCCAGGCACTGGAAGCTCCTTCCCCTAGACCCGCTGCCCCATGCAGTGCTGGTCCAGGGCAGGCCTCAGTCACTGGCACTGGACACGTAATGCCTCACTATCCAGATGAAGCTGTCATGGTACCAGCTGTGGAGGGCCCAGCCTGGCCTCAGCCCGACATTTATAGTCACAGCATAATCTCTTATCATATCCAAGGCAGCTACAACCATGTCACAAGAAAAAAAACTGCCCAGAGAAATCGGACCAAGGGGCAGCTCGGGCTGCCAGAGTCCATCAAAATCGCTATTTGCAAGATTCTCGGCCAGCTCTACTCAACGCGTTGCCACCCGAAGTGCTAAATCCCCAGCGTAGTAATAGAAAGAGTATTCATAGGCACTCTCGGCTTCCAGTAAGATGTAGGAACTTAGCTCACATCTTTGAACGTTTATAAATAGCCTCAGCAAAGGAGCTGGGACATGCTTCTTAGTAAATACAGCTGACCCATTTTCCCGTCTTCACCAGGAATGAAGAGACTTACACGGAGAGTACAGGACAATCTAAATAGATACCTTCTGTTCACAGGGCCAAGACCAGAAAAGCAGAGTCGATGCTCTGTGAGTAAGGGGGGGAAGCCAGGCAGGGGAGAGGCGGCTGTGGTCACCTCTGTATGCACAGTCACCAAGTGGATGGAGCAGAGCTCTATCGAATGCCTGCTTGGGACAAAGGGGGCCATGTGGACCCTGGTCTCTCCGGGCCATTCCTCAGGATCACCTAGCCAGCGCCTCCTGGCCACCGGTTTTAATTCATTGGCCTTTTTGTGCCTTTGTCTCCCGTGGCTCTCCTTCAAAGGAGCCAGAAGGGCTCCTCTTGTCACTGCAGACTTAGGAATGGTGCTTGGCCCAGGACAGGCACACAGTATCTATCCGATGACTGAGTAGCCTGGCTTGTTACTGACTCCAGGTAAGCTTCTGGTGGCTTGTCACCAACCAACCCAGGTGTCCCCTTTGGTGTAGGGAGCTACAGGCTGGCCTGGAGAGAGTGGAGCATTTCTGATGAATTTCAACCTCAGCAGACCTGGGGGATTCAGAAGGAAAACTGCCCCAGCGATTGCATGGGAGACAAGCAGAAGTGTGCCTGGCTCGGTGGCTACCCACAAATGGATGGGAGGATCTGAGCAGCCAATAGTGCCTCTGCCCCCACTTGTCTAACCAGAAATGGCTGCTGTGTGCTGGCCGGGGCCGCCAACATGTCTGCCTTCCTGAAAGAACCACCAGCTACTCCCCTTTCAGGAGCTGTGTGCAGCAAGGCTGGGGAAAAGCAGCAGGTGGGCTAGGTGGGCCAAATGGTGGTAAGGGGCACCTGGGCTGGTAAGCCAGGGTTTCCAAGGCTCCGTCTGCCTCCACAGGAAGGAGGTGTAGAGACACAGCCGGTGTGGGGCAGGAACCTGGAACTCAAAAGGGCTTTGTGCTCAAGCAGTGAGCCCGAGGGAAGGCAACCAACAGCTGGGGAAGCCTGGGTCAACAGCAGTCAGACAGCAGTGAGGGCTGCCAACCCAGGCCAAGGAAGCAGCCATGAGTGGTCCCCTGGGGGCCTGGCCGGGTGCTGCCTGACAGGGTGTTGTCTTCACTTCCCTGGGAATCGGAACCAGAAACCTCCAGCACCAGTCAGTCCTTAGAACTGAACAGCCAGCTCATATGTGGAGGAGAGGCTGAGAAAAGGTCTGTTCACCCCTTCCTGCCTGCCTCAGGTTCTGGGGAGGAGGCTCCTATTCCCACGTGACGGCAGCATGTCACATCCTGGAGAAACAGTCTTGTCTGCAGAAGGTGCTCTGTATGGGTTGAAGGTGGCTGCTTCACAGCAGCAAGTGCCTGCCATCCTGGGATTTTTGTCTGTGTTTCTGGAGTCTGCTCTTTTATTGGTTATTTCTCTAACTTGACTTTAATTCATCGTCTCCGTTATGATCATATAAGACTTTAATTGATACTTATTTGATGGAATCTACTTTATTCATGAAATTTATTACTTCATCCAAGTACAAGCAGGAACCAGAAAGTGGAGTTTGCCACTGTCGCCTACCAGAGCAGGCGGGTGCTCCAGCAGCCTCCTGCCTGGAACTCTTAGGGAATGGGGGCAGGGCTCCAAGACTCCAGTGCTCCAAATTAAAACCTAGCCTCCCAGGGGAGCCTCGGCCTTGGCCTACTGGTTGCAAACGTAGGGTGGTTTTAAAACAAGTCTGCACAGCCTCCGGCTTGCCTCCCACCAAGAAGTGGTGTCTGGTTCCCTCATGAGCAGCCTGGCCTTAATGGCTTGCTTGTGACTAAGAGCCTAAAGCAGCAGTGACTTGCAAGGCTGTTCTGTGAAAGGCCAAGGTCTCCGTGCATTGGATCCCATGTGAGAATTAACAACCCTAAAGCTACCATGCTGAAAGGTTACACAGAGGGAGGGGTGCCCCAAATGTCTGCATCTCCCCAGACTCTCAGAGGGAGGATTTGGGAGTGCCCGTTCCTGTGCCAGTGGGATTACACTGAGACACCTCCAGCAAAAGATGCTGGGCCAATCCAGAACCGAAAGAGTCGGGCAGCCGTAATAAATGACTGTTGTCTTGCACTGCCCTGTCGGGAGTAATTTGTTACAGAGCCAAGAACAACTGTAATATACAAGCCTCGGGAGCCCCAGGCCCCAGCCAGGCCCCTTCCCTCTGTTCCTCCACTTGCTTTTCTGAAACAGGAGGACTGGGGGCCAGGTAAAGGTTCTTGCCAGTGTTTGGCAAAATGAGAAGAATTTTAAAAGGGGGTGTGGGAGAAGTCAGCCTGGAACAGATCCTGCATCCGGCTGAATGTGGTCCCTGTTCCACTGGGGTATGCTTTGTCTTTAAGGCATGCCCCTGCCTCTGTTGTTGGTGTGCCTTTTATGAAAGGATGGTAACTCTGTGGGAATTGGCTTTTAACTGGCTCACTCGGTCAAATTTAGGAGTTGGCCATCCTGTATCCACTCACAAATGTATACAGGATTGGACCAGTCTGTGACATCCTGAGTAGCTGTCACTTGGACATTTGGCAGGCCATCATTCACGAAATACCTTCATTAAGGAACCTCGTACTGATGAAACCCCATCCCAGCCTATCAGCTCAGGTGCTTGGCACTGCTTTAAAACAATTCTAGATCTCTGGGGGGACGGAGAGGCTAAGGCGCCAACAGCAAGCCAGCACCTGACCCAGGGCAGGGCAGTGCATTGCACAGACACACACAGACCTCAGGAAAAAGGTGTCAGCAGATACAGTTTCCAAAAACAGAGTGTTTTCAGGTCACAGAGCAGAAATCCGCCAGCCAGAAAGCACTGCCAGCTTAATTTCTAAAATGGTAACGAGGCACAGAGAGGTTCAGCTCTTCGGTCTCTGCTTGCTGTGTCTCTCTGGTTTCTTTAAAGCCTGGGGCAGCTTTACAGGAGCCACACCCCGAGATCTGAAGTAGTGACCACCCAACACCACTGGGCCAGGGCCAGACAAGATGACCTTCCTTGCTGGAAGCCAGGAGAGGGGGGCAAGTCCACAGGACAGCCCACAGGGACAGCACGGAGGGATGCTTCCACGCCAACAACTATGGGTAGGCAGAGATGAACCATGTGTGTGTGTGTGTGTGTGTGTGTGTGTGTGTGTGTGTGTGTGTGTGTGTGCACGTGCGCGCGCGCACACGCGCACAGGCCAAGCTGACGGAGGCAGTTCTGGCTTCCTCGGGTGAGGCTGTGGGTAGGCCAGGCCAGTGCTGATGGTTTTCAGACAGTGGATAAACAACATTTTGAAGCCACAGTATTTCTCAAGCACAAATAGTACAGTAAAGCTGAGACATTTATATGCAATTGGGAGACATTTATCCTGTGACAACATTCTATTCCAATGACTTTTCTATTACCACCAATGATTAATGATGTAAATTCTGTCACTTGGGATGATGGATGCAGGGCAGCTGAGGGGCCTTTGCATAGATTACCTAAACTCTGCCTTCCTATTGGCTCCCAGGACAAATGTGTTCTGTGCTTCAAAAAATACACTTCTTCAGTCCTCTCCTAAAGCAGCTGGCTCAGGACTCGGGCAGAGGTTCTTCCTCTCATACGTTTGCCTGTTCAGCGTCAGGGCTGCTGACGTAATCCACTTAAGAATAGTTACCTAATTCTTCCCAAATAGGAGCTGGGGAGGCTCTGTCCTAGGCATTGCCTCAGAAGTTAAAGAAACACATTCAGGGTCTTGGGGTTGCTGGGCACAACCCAGCCTGTCAGATTGCAAAGAAGTCAATACCCTTGACCTTGTCGCATGGTCGGCCCTGTTATCCAGTGGCTTCCCCATGACCTGCCCACGGGAGCCCACAGGGCTGTTCATGGCAGCCTTCCTGGTACTTCTTTGTGGTTAAGCCCCATGCCATTATGGACTCTTGCTAGGGAGCCTTCAGCTGAGATCACTGTCCTCCTTAGGGGCCCCAAAGCCAGTGCAGGTGAGCCCTTGCCCAGCCAGCCAGGGCTAAGATTGGGGATTTATCCTGGCATGGCTCTTGGCCCCAACCTCAGTGACAGATGACTAAGTCCTCAGGATTCCTTAACACTTGAATCTGTCATTTCTGTCTGGATCCACACTCTTGACACTATGGCCTGGATTGAGAACAGTGAGTTCATGACCTCCCAGTTCTCCTGGCTCAGATCTTGCTGACCTGGACATCCCGTCCGAGCCAGATGTCATCACCACATCTGGGCCTTTCCACTGCAGCCTGGACATCACCAACACACACAACCCCCTTCGCTGCCCCCCTCAGGCTTTCTCCAACCTCCCAAACACATCGAGTTCTCACGATGCCACAGCATCTGAGTATGCTCATGTGCAAAGCAGAAAGGAAAACCCCAGTCTAAAAGAAAAACCCAGAAGACCAATGGCTTCATTCATAAGGCAAGGGCTTAAACTGGAGCAGAGAGATTGATGTGCAGCAAACACTCAGGCCTGTAAATCAAGCTGTTGTAAATGCCACGCAGAGAGCTGCTTGGTTTCCCCTGCTGAGGAAACTCAGAGGTGGGCGGGGCAGGCCTTACAGGAACTCAGGGCTGCGCCTGGATCTGGCTGGATTCCTGGCACTCCTAACTCAATTTGGCCATCTCTCTCTCTGCGTCCTTTCTTGGAAAACAGACGAGCTTTCTACTCTGTGATGCTGAGCTGTGCCAACAGGTGGAAGAGTCTGATACAGTCCAGCGGGGGTGAGACCAGCAACTCTCCGCTGTGCCGAGGATCCCTACCCGCTAGCAGGAAAGAACAGAGCAACTCCCCCTCCCCGAACCTCATGGGCACTGGCTCTCTTTCCCTACCCTGGCAGCCTGGTCACCTCCCAGGCTCTGGAGTCTTGGAACAGTAAGACAGGGATGGCACTGGGGGGGGGGGGGGCAGGCCTTGGAGACTCTGGGCTCCAACACCAGACATAAAACATGATGGCATGCCCAAAAACTTAAGGACTCAGACTTCTGAGTCAAGAAAGAGCCACTGAGAACCAGCTGACAATGTGGGTGCGTCTTTCTGGGCAACCGGAAACCCTCACAAGCAGGAGAGCCTGCTGTCCTTGTTTGTCCTTTTGTCTTTAAAGACAGAGTTCCACACAATCTAGTCTGGCCACAGACTCCCTCTGTAGCTGAGTGAACCTCTGACCCTCCCGCTTCCACCTCCGAGTGCTGGACTGCAGGCACGGTCACCACACCCCTTGCCCAGTGGTGCTGGGGCTGGAGCTCAGAGCTTCAGGCATGCTGGGTAAGCACGCTCCCAACTGAGTTACACCCCAGCGCCTCCGTGACCTTCCTCCTCATGTGAGTGACCACGGCTGCCATGGCGGACTCCAAAGCCCAGGGGTTACTCCCTCCAGATTCTCCCTGTGGCTCTGCCATGTGTCCCATCCCCTCAGTCTAGGGACTCTGGCCTTTGCAAACCATCCCTTCCAAGGGTAAGTGTAGACTTGGCTCTGCTGAAGGCCTGCAATGGCCTCCCTGTTCATCAAGGCTCCTGACTACAGCCTGGGCTCCACCCTTAGAGCAGAGACAGATGGTCGTGGCTGACGGCCAAAGCCCTCAGATGCGACGATACAGGTCAGGAGGGGGAAATGATAAAACGCAAGGGATTCAGAGCACTTAAAAGGTACTGCATTCCTAAGGGCTTCTCTTCTGGAGGACCCAAGATCAATTCTCAGCACCCACAAGGTGGCTCACAGCCGTCTGGAACTCCAGTCCCAGGAGAGCTTATGTCCTTCTGGCCTCCCCAGGACACTACACATGGAAGTGGTGCACAGAGATGCATGTAGACAAAACACCCAGACACAGTCTTTAAAAAAAAAAAAATTTTTTTAAACTACATTTCTTGAACGAACTTTCCTGGGGGTGGTGCTTACATTCTTGGAGTGAAGAAAGTATAATCTTTAAAAATTTCATAAATATATCCTTTCAAAAAACTCAAGCTATTTAAAGGAAGCCCCATTTGTCTGACAATCCAGAGTCCTGACTTTAATGCTTCTATTAAAGCAGTTTTCCTGTTTCAGAAAATAAGGAATTGAAATCAGAAGTCTTAATTAAGCCCGAGAACAGCAAGGAGAGCCAGGCAAGGGGAAGGGTCCTCTCTGCGGACTCCTGAGCAGCTGTGGCGATGCCTGCCTGCCTGCGAGCTGCAGTTAGGATTCAGTGGGGCTGCTCTTTGCAGGCAGTACAGAATGCCTTCACTGGGGCTACAGAAGGCACACAGATCAAGATGCAAAGCAGGTGAGGTGGAAAAAGGTGTTTCTAGAGAAGAGAAAGAAAGCGGCAGACTCTCTCCGGCTCCCAGCTAGTGTGAGGCCTCCATCTTCTCAGCCACAGGCAGGAGCGCATCCCATCCCTGAGTGTCTGCTCTAGGAGAGGCTTTGTCCAGGCAGATGGTGCCCCATGCTGCCTCCTACTGGTCAGAGGCCACAGTGAAGGCCATTGTGTGGCCACTAGCTAGAGCAGTGTACAGTTACATGTGTGTGCACATGTGTGTCTGAACGGGCTTGCTTTGGAGTGCATCTGCACATGTGAAAACCCTGGGCTGTACTCAGCGCCAGAGAACAACAGCAAAGTCAGAGGCCAGCCTCTCCTTTGGAAGTCTACACTCATGTGGAAGGAGTCAATATCATATAGATCATAACTAGTCATTGTGCCCAGTATCCCGGTGGCACCGTGAGATACGGTGACCAACATTGCCTCATGCACCTCGGATCAACCATCAGGACACTCACACACTCGAGTCTGTGTTCCAGACCAAAGGACAATTCCCTTGCCTGCATTTTCACTCTCTCTTCCCAAACCCCCACCCCCACCCCTGCTCAAATATCCCACTCTGCCCGGAGACCCAAACCGACACTACTGTGCTGCGAAGCCTCTGGTAGTCTTCCCCAGCTCCACCCACTGAATTTCCCTCAGCACTTAGCACAGAGGGGCACAGCTAGAGTGGCCAAATACAAATGCCCACTCACAAAGCTACAGGAGACACTAAGGAAAGATCAGAGTCCTGGGCCCATGAGGGGGAGTCTGGGCGGGAAACTCAGGGGAAGTGAGTGCCCAAGGCAGGGCCAGGACTCACCAAGGCTTCTTTTGGAGCCTGAGAACAGGACAGTGGACAGTGCTCATAAAACAGCACCAGACACTTAGGGGTCCCCCACCCACCCCCACCCACCCCCACCCACCCCAAGCCTAATAGTGATTTAGGACAGTTGGTGGCCTGGGAGCTGACCATGGTGCTGACCACTAGGGGCTGATCTAGGAGGCTGCTGCACTGCAGCACCCCAGCAGGGCTGAGGAGTCCAAGGAGGGCATTCAGGTCATGCAGCATAGCCACACTGGGTCAGAGCCGTCAGGTGGATGGCCACTTCAACCTCCACACACATCCAGGCACAGCAGATGGCCTGGTTCTGAGCCCAGGAGAAAAGCCAGTCACACACACAGGATGAGGCTACACACCACACACACAGGATGAGGCTACACACCACACACACAGGATGAGGCTACACACCACACACACAGGATGAGGCTACATGCCACACACACAGGATGGGGCTACACACCACACACACAGGATGGGGCTACACACCACACACACAGGATGAAGCTATAGAGAACGTCCTTCCTTTTAGAGAACGGGGAACTGAGCATAGGGATATCAATCAGTCCAGGCCACAAGCAAGGATGGGAGCCTGGGGTCCTAGAACCTGCAGCCAAGGACAGAGGATCTGGGAAGAAGCAGAGGTAGCAATCTGTCCTGTCTCTGTAGCTCGGGTGTGGAGGCTGGGTTCACACTCTGCCTCTCTGGTGTTCCGACTACTGCCTTATAACCTGGCCCTGAACGTCTGTCTTTCCCTGTAACTGGTTGCAGGATCACTTCTTTGGGTGCCAGCTGTAGAGCCTAGTGACAGGCACAGAGACTGGCAATGTGCTGGCTCCTGGCCCAAGCTTGGTCCTTGGTGGCTGTGACAGCAGATTCCTACAGACTAAGGCAAAGTCTCCTATTGGGAGTGGGGCCTAAGTGGCATCTAAGCTGATAGGTGCCAGTCCAAGAACAAGTCGCCAAGAATGCCATCCAAAATACCACCCCAGCACCTACAAAGTGACAAGGCTTCTCCCCCACTGGATAGTCACTGTACTGGCTAGTTTTGTGTGTCAACTTGACACAAGCTGGAGTTATCACAGAGAAAGGAGCTTCAGTTGAGAAAATGCCTCCATGAGATCCAGCTGTAAGGCATTTTCTCAATTAGTGATCAAGGGGGGAGGGCCCCTTGTGAGTGGTACCATCTGTGGGCTGGTAGTCTTGGGTTCTATAAGAAAGCAGGCTGAGCAAGCCAGCAAGTTACATCCCTCCATGGCCTCTGCATCAGCTCCTGCTTCCTGACCTGCTTGAGTTCCAGTCCTGACTTCCTTTGGTGATGAACAGCAGCATGGAAGTGTAAGCTGAATAAACCCTTTCCTCCCCAACTTGTTTCTCGGTCATGATGTCTGTGCAGGACTAGAACCCCTGACTAAGACAGTCACCAATGCAAATGACCAAACTTGCCTATTTCACCAGAAACACCAAGGTTGTCTGGCAAGTGCTAAGGAATGTTAGCGTCTGGAGCTCTTGATGTGAAGTAGGAAAATGCTGAGAACCTCGGACGCTGACAGAAGAGATGGAGAACATTAATATTTCATTAGTGTCCCGTTAGCAACACAACACACATTTTCACACTTGATGACTTCTTGGGAATATTACTTTATTCTGAAACAAAGGGAAGATGCCACTAAATCTCACCCTGCTAGCCTGCTAAGCACCCTGAAGCAGCTAGTCGGATAGGATTTGACCTTCAGGGTTATGGCTGCTCAAGCCAATGAGTTCCAGCATGCAAGCACTCCTAGACAGGGGCCTCCACACCTGCTAATCCGACATGAATCTAAAAGCTGGGCTGGAGAAGGATGAAAGGCCTTTCTTAGGGTTCTTGAGCTGAGTTCATCTCCAGGCACATGGCAGGACAGCACCTGCCAGTTGCGGGAATCCTAAAATCTGACCACCGAGACCTACCTCCATCCCTACCCCATTAGAGCCTCAAAGGAAGTCGGGGCATAGCAGTCAGGGTTCAGAGGACAAAGGGGGTGTCCTTACTTATCACTTGTGTAACCACTGTCACATTCATTTGCTCAACAAATATTGATTGTGCACACAGTGAGGGCAAGGGCTGTGCTCGACGCCAGACACACAGCTGTAGCCTGCAGACCTTCAACAAGGACACCTAAGGCAACTGACTTAAGTTGTTAATCTGTGATTCACAGCAGCCCTGCAGTGGTGAGGGAGGTAGCTACCAACATTCCCACTTTTCAGATGAGCGCGGCGAGTATGGTATCTGTGGGGGTCTCTTCTATGCTGGCAAGGGCCTAGTGCAAGCTCTACCCAGGCATAGAGCTCCCATACCCCACGCTGCTTTACCCATCTTGAGAGATAACTTACAAAGACAGCCTAAGGCACAGAGGTGCACATAACAATTACCAGCAGGCAGAAAGAGGCCTCTTCCCCGACAGGGCCTAGCTCAGTCAGAGGCAACAAGAGGCAGTGTCTCTCAGCTCAAATAGTCTCCTTCACAGGAGCGGCCTGAGAGCCAACCTGCAGTTTATCCACACTGGCTCTGGTTCTAAGGCTAAGTCCTCTTCTCTGTCTGTCCAAGGAGCAGAGGGCACCAGCCCTCCAGGGACTCCCTCCCGAACTCCCTCTAACTTGGTCTATTAATTTAAAACCCAGGAAGCTGGCCAGGAGTGGTAGGCACAGGGGATGTCTGAGAGGGTCTAATTAATGCGGCTGCTCCAAACTGGAAGGTAACACCTCTCCTCATTAGCAGATGGACTGCAATTTAGGATGACAACCTGAAGGACAGCGGTGGGGGCATGTGCTCCCCTGCAGGTCCCCGCCTCGCCCGCCACTTTAATTTCCTCACTGTTGAGCAGTCATGAGCAGAGCACTCCGGCAGAAGGTTCTGAGGGGCTGACGCCCAGTGATGAGCTTCTGGGGTGTAGGATCCAGGCCCAGCCACCAGCACTCCCACATACAGACCTGTTAGGTAACAGGAACACACCCCTCAGGCTTTAAAGGATTTTCTCACTAACTATCCAGCGTGACAACCCATGTGGACTGTGCTCTATAAACAGACATGTACAAGATGGTCTTCAAGGACACGGTGACCTTCCTCAGCAGTGACATATTAGGGTTCAAGGTGCAGAGGACAGCTCCCCAGCAGTTCAGGGCACAGAAAGTTCTGTCAGAATTTTCCACTCTGTAAACAACACTAGCATTTCCCTATCAAAATCAAAAACAAAAACAAAGGAGACTTCCTCAGCTGGCCCTGTCTTAGGAGCCTCAGAAATGTCTATGCAGCGAGTTAACCCCTCAAAGTTCCATCCTAGCCTCCTGGCACCCCAAAGAAGGCAGAGGAGCCCTGGCATAAGACGGGAAAAAACCAGAGTAACTTTGCATGACTTCCTAGGGAGACCTGACCTAGGGGAGAGAAGGCGCCAGGCCAAGGGTCCTGTCCAGGTGGGTTCCTTACAGAAGCATGAATCACAAGCACGTGAAAGGGGTCTCCACCACCAGGAAGTGCCCTGGACACCTTCCAAGCTGCACCACTACCACCACAAGTCCCAGCCAGTCTGTTGCTGACCTCCTAGTTGGGAGGTAAAGTGAAGCTCTCCTGAACTTTATGGCGCACGAAAGAATGCTATCAGGCTAGACCGGTAGTGTTGCTATTGGGTTATCACAGCCCAGCTGAGACAGCTACTCCACGTAAGCTGTAACAGCTTCAGGTGAAGGCTTTTCTCTTCTACCCAGTTAGGTATATGCAGAAAG
This sequence comes from Uromys caudimaculatus, assembly GCA_028551405.1. Classification (NCBI taxonomy): domain Eukaryota; kingdom Metazoa; phylum Chordata; class Mammalia; order Rodentia; family Muridae; genus Uromys; species Uromys caudimaculatus. The sequence continues at coordinate 135,706,144 of CM052702.1, forward strand.
CTGGGGCAGGCTGGGCTCATCTGGATCACGAACTTTAACTACGGCCTAGCGGAAGTGGACTAACAAGAAGCCCCTTGGATCACTGTGCAGTCACCAGAGCCCGACAGGTAACATCACCTCAGCTCTGGAAGGGCAGCAGGGCTTTGTTTGATCCCAGGGCAGCAAAGACTGAAAAGCAGAACTCCTGAGTCCCAGGAGAGCTCTGACAGGCCAGCTGACCTCCAGGACAAGAGACGGAGCAGTGCGCTGCGCTGGAGTTGGTGCAGGCTAACCCGATGGAGAAAAGACAGGAGGAGGAAATGCTCCTTGGCTTTAGGTTAATGCTCTAGGGAGAGGCCATCCATCCCGCTCCTCTTGGGAGTTGAACCTGAGACAAGAGACCTGGAAGTTTGTGCAAGCTGTTTCACAAAAGCCTTCCTCACACAGATACTGCTAGGCCACACAATCAGCCCAAGGCTATGTGTAAACACACCAGGACTTCCATGTATTGGGACCTCCTCCTGTCCCCAAGGGCTCCAGCTAGAGTGACCCTACAAACTGGCAGGTGGGTTTTGGCTCAGTGGCAGCATGTGCAAGGCACTGGGTTTGTGAGCCTGGCCACATCCACACTCTCTGGAGAGTCCCCTCCTAGCAGGGCGGCTCTGCATTCTGCCAGTGTGACTCTGCCCTGAGGTGAATGTCTGCCTGGGTCTTCTCCATTGCCTCTCTTGGGGTACAGAACCTAAGCACCAGGGAACTGCACCCTGCTAGAGAAACCCCAAGCCCACCAGCCCAAAAATGGAGCTTCCCAAATTACACCAGTCCCAGTCCCAGGGCCTGGCAGCTCTCATGCTTTGGAGATGGTCTTGCATAGACACTCTTTAGGTTCGTTTTCAAGTACAGCTGGGTAAGAAGACAAACTAGCTTCCCATGAGGATTTTGAATTAATTCAAATATAACCTATCTAAACACTAGAGTGTGGGCCGCTTTGTTTGCCCTTTCATATAAATTATTAAAAGTTCTTAAAACTATTCTGTTCACACCAACCACTTCAGATGACCACATCAGACAGCTGTCTCTCAGAGGCCAGGAAACCCTTGTTTCTCCTAAGAGACTGTGGCACTTGCCTTCACGGCAGAGCGAAGACAGGATTGGATGTAACATGGCCAGGGTGCTCGTGTTATCATGAACTTAACCTACTACCATGTGCCTGATGCCTTTCATTACATTTAAATTGATCATTCAGTTCCAGCAGTGGGTCCTCAGTGCTTGTGTGGTTCTGAAGACATTGGAATTTGACCAAATTAATACTGAGCTCACCTGTCTGTAGAAAGGTCTGGTGAAAGGGTGAATATCTGAGCCCAAGGGATTGCCCCAGAGCAGCAGGAAGCCTGCAGAGACCCAGCTGTCTGAACTCCACTCGAGGCTTGAATTCACACCCCACATTGCCCAAGGTGAACCCAAGCTGTGTTTTCCATCCTTCCAACTCTCCACCCCAAAAATATAAAATGAGGGAGGGCTGTACTTCATCAAACCAGAAGCTTATGACACGAAACCCTCTTCTGAGGAAAGCAAGCTAGTCCTCTGAACAGGTTTAAGAGGGGCCTTCTGGGTTCGAGGCTGGCTGTTGAGAGTGAGGTGAGGCTGGCTGTGTACCCTGAGCACTGCTGGGCACCAACCTGCATGCAGGTTTGTGCAGGGCTACAGAGTGCTAGGAGTCACCTCAGTATCATCATACAGGGGTGAGATACAGGTAGATGTTGGCTCAGCATCCTCCAGGCGGTATAATCTGACTGCAGGAAGTACCTCCAAGAAAATTAGGAAGGCAGAGAAAGGAGGGGTGTATTCAGAAAGGAAGATGGGAAAATAGGGCTTAAGCAGAGCTGTGGTGAGGGTCTCTGGAAGAAGGAACAGGCATCAAGATAACAACTGTTTAGGTATCTGGAGGAAAGCAAGCGGCCACTATGATCCAGGAAACAAAGAAGGAAAGGTTTGTGGGAGCGAGGCCACAAGCCAGACTTCTGCAAGCCCAGGAAGGCACAGGGGACTGAGGGACCACGTTGGCTCCCAGGAAGAGCTACTAAGGTGTGCCTGGCCCTTGGATTATGTCTGTGAACAGTTATGATGTGACTGAGGCATTTTTCCCAGGCCAGGGGGAAGCTCCTACTCCCCAGGTGGGCTAGCCCAGTACCTGCTGCTCATGGGTATCTCACAGGAAGGGACAAGAAGCCCCAGAGACAGCAAACCCTCTGACAGGCAGTTACATGCCGTCCTCTCAGACACCTTGGTTCACTGAAGGTCACAGTGGCGCACGTGGTCTGACCATGCTCAGACTCCTGACTGCCTTCATTTGAACCTAATCCACAGCCCACCCTACTCGGAAGCATGCCTGCATCAAACTGCAATGACTCCCCCTCAGGCCTCCCAGAAATGTGGGAGGTTGTAGGGCAGGAGAGAGAGGGGCACTGGGGAGGGCAGCTGCTGAGGCTGCAATTTCATCTGTCCTGTCTCCTTACGGGAGAGCTTCTTGAGGTCAGGGACTGCGTCCCCCCATCCATCCCTGAGCCCAGATGTCTGGCGACTCAGCAGATAGCAAGTGTTGACACTGCCGCCTGGCTCCAGGATGCCCTGTGACTCTCCCTGTTTCCCCAACTCAAGGACAGGGTGGAAACCACACGCCGGATTTAAAAAAGCAAACAGACTGAAAAAATTAGGACAGACAAAACGAAAACATCTGCAGACAGAAGCCTCCATCGATGGCTACCTGGAAGGTGGAGAGTTTCCTCTTCATGCCCTGGGGTCCCTCAGGAGAAAGAAAGGCTTGTCAAGGAGCGTGCTGCGGCAGCTTGCACCCCTTTGGCCGGTCAACACCATTCCTCCTGTGCTGCCCACGGGGCTCAGGAAGCAAGGTTTTCAGCTTAGCTAAAATGCATATTTTGATTTACTCAAGAAACTCAAACTGGCCCCAGGCAAATAATAACTGCATGAGAATATTTCATTTAGCGCCTTCCCTCTCACCCCCTCCAGGGAGGAGACTGCTGCACTCAGAAGTGAGGGGGAGGGAAAATTAAATAAAAAACACATCGAAGGAAGGAACAGCTACAGAGTGGGAAGAGGAGGCGCACGTCTCAGAGCTGACTTCCAAACTCAGGCCGCCCTGGTCTGCCTCTGAAACAATCTCACTGTGCCTTCTGCTGTGTAAACAGCAAGTATTAAAGGCATCAATTAAGAGTGCCCAGTTCTAGCACTCCCATGGCCAAGGTCTCTGGCATGCCTCCCACTGCCCCCACTTCCTATGGCAGAGGAGTAGAACCATCTAAAACACCACCTTTTCTCTGGCTGCTTAAGTTTGGAGGAAGGGCTGCTGCCAACCCTGCGCTACCAGAGGACAGAGGGCAGATGCCTCCAGTTACCTCTGCCCCTTCAACTGGCATCAGTAGCTCAGGCTCAGCCAAGGCACAGAACAGGAAAGATTTCCATTGCAGGAGGCTGGCAGTTGTCTCCCAGAGTCCCTGACAGGGCACTGTTCCCTTCTTCCCCTCTTTGCCGAGGAGACCGTCTTGGGAAACTTCACTGGCAGGATTACTAGGACCAGAAAGAAAAGAAGCTCCCTCTTCCTCTGACCTTAAACGGAAAGCCTACATACCAAGCAGCGGTCCTTCCTGGCTCACCAGAGTATATTTTGGGCAACACGGAGGTTCAAGATTGCAGACAGGCACTGGACTCCTATATCAGAGCCCAGGCATTCCAACAGACTGGTCAAGGACACATCCCTTGGGGACATCCAGTTTGTGTGAGACTCAAGCCCAGTGGTGAAATGGTGGTACCACCAGCCTCTTTAAATAGTAGGTACAAGGCTGTCTGGCCCCAGAAGATGCAAGTGAGGAATGTAGGTGCTGTCCCCAGGGATGCTATGGGATGGGAATGGCACAGTTAGGCTCCCGTGCACTTCCTTACTCAGGGGCAGCAAGCACAGAGCAGGCGGGGTGCCCTAGAATAGCTCATCCCTATCCATCTGCCCAGAAGAGCAGTCAGTCTGCCAAGACCCTGGATCCTTAGCATGGGGCTGGTGGCTTTGGCAGTATAATGTAGTACTATAAAGGCTATGTAAGGCTAAGAACCAAGAGGCAGATACCATCACAGGTAAATGGATATGTGCTCCACCAGAAGGGAAGGCATCCCAGAGAGAAGGCCAAGAAGGCTGCTCTTAGGGTCTATCACACAGTCGGAGGTACAGACTCGGACCTGGTCACACCATGTCATCACCCGTCCAGGGGAGTTCAGTCCTGAACCACAGAAAGCCGGGTCTACTCTGGCTGCTTCCCTTGCCCCGTGGTCACCGCTGGCAGGTTTCCTTGGTGTTTGCATCCTCCTGCAGGTGCTAAGTAAACACTCCTCATTCCCGAGTTCCAGTTCCGTGCCAGAGCCGTCAGCAGTTCTGTAACACTCCACTGAAAGTTCGCCACTGATAGGCGAGGCTTCCTCCCAGTTTGGGGTTTCATACAAACGTTATTGTCCGAGTCCTTTGGGGAGCTTTCCTATTTCTTTCTTTAAGGTAATTACTTAGCAAAGGAATTGCTGGGCCATAATAAAGATTGCAGGGGAAAATAATGTAGAACCTCAGAGACTGTAATCCTTGTATTTTTCTTCCATTTTTACGTATGTGCATCTGTGTGTGCCAAGTGTGCACGTGGCCATGAAGGATGGAAGAGGACACTGGGTCCCCTGGGATTAGTTACAAGTGGCTGTGAGCCCCATGACGTGGGTGCTAGGCCAGAACTGAGAGAGCAGGGAGTGCTCACAGACGCTCTTTGCTCACCTCGGCAGCCTGTGCCAGCAGCAGTTCCCTCAGTGCAGACCCCCTAGTGGACACTACACACTCCTGAGTCTCTGATACGTGGCACGCCTTCGCCACACTTATTACTTGAGGACCTTCCTTTGGATAACTCCTGTTTCAGTCATTCATGGCTACACACTCTTAACAACACACAAACATGTACCCACGGCCATAGCCAAGACACGTGAGACTTCTCTCCTCCCACAGCTCCCGGGCCTTTGCAGCAGTGAACTCCCCCACAGTCCTCAGCAGCCTGCCTCCTTTCCTATGAAAAGCCTTCTGGTTCTAGTCTTCTAAATTTAAGACACTTGAAAGTCATCCACGTTGTTAGTCCTCGCTGCCGTCTCCACTCCTGCTTTTAGATCTAGCGGTCATGAGAAGCACAGAAAGTATCCATGAAGATGTTTGTCAGCACGGCATCTCTCCCCTTAGGAAGTACCCTGAAGAGCTGCTGGGCCATATAACAAACAGTGGTTTTTATCAGGTGTTCTTAAAGTATAGATCTATTTTAAAACAAAACTAAACCAGGCTTGCCTCAAGGCGAGGCCTTGTGGATTCATTTGCATTACCAAGCTGAGCTTCAAGCGCTCCGAGACTTCACCAGCACTTGGCAGTGGCCACCCTTCCCATGCTTTGGTGAAGACAGTAAGTGTGTACTGGTATCTCACTGCGGTATAATTTCCCTGGTGACAACTGACGACCATCTTCCACGTACTTCACTGCTCTCTGTAGATATCAAGTGCATATGCCAATCTCTTGCCTGTCTTCCCACTGGGTCTTCATATTCCTGAGGCCTAAGAGTTGTCTGGGCATCACACATGCACTCCTGGGAAACACTGGTCTGCTCCGTGTGCCCTTCAGGTGTGCCTCGGGTTCTGTCTTTTTAATTTCTGTGAAGTCTAACATTGACTTCTTACAGAAAGCACCAAATCAAGCAGTCCCTACTAACCCAAGTCTTTGGTTTTCCCCTCAGGTTTCCCAACCCTGTAACATAAGCTGCGTCTACGGCCATCTTGAGTAGCTTCTGCACAGTCTAGGGTGAAGATCAGGCCTCCTCCTCTTTTTACCTGGGAGTCCAGGCGCATGACTCTCTGATTACTACTTGTTGTAGGCTCCCTTCATTGAACTACTTTTGCACCTTTGTCAAGATCAATTGACCAAGTCTATTTCTGGACTCTCAGTTTTGTCCCATTGATCTCCATGTCTACCCTTCTGCAATACCACCGTCTTGATTGCTAGAGCTGTACAGGAAGTCTGGAAACCAGGCAAGGGTAATCTTCTAGCTTTAGCCTCAAAATTGACTTGTTTTCCTACGTCCTCTGTGTTTCCATATAAACGTCACAGGCAGCCAGCTAGAGCTGGATGAGAATGGCACTGAAACCGGAACGACGTGAAGAAGGCAGGTGCCGTCAGTGCCAAGCCATCTGACACAGCACCCTCTTTCCTCTTACTCAGATATTAACGTTCTCTCTGACGTCACAGCCACACACGTGTTCTTTAGAGTGTTTACGGGAGGGATGCTACTATAACCAATACTGTTTTCAAATCTCGATCTCAGTTGTTGATATATATCCTGTCAAACTCAAATATTCACCTAGGTAATGTTTTGCTTTGTTTGGATAAACTGCAGTTTTTCATAATTATGTTTTCTGCAAATAAAGGTTAATTTTTGGAGCTCTATTAACTGTCTGGAATGCCAGACAATAGGTTGTTTTCTAATTACAAAGTGTACAGAACAGCCGGGTATGCTGGTGCACGCCTTTAATCTCCGCACTTGGGAGGCAGAGGCAGGTGGATCTCTGTAGGTTCGAGGCCAGCCTGGTCTACAGAGTGAGTTCCAGGAGAGCTAGGGCTACACAAAGAAATGCTGTCTTGAAAAACCAAAACCAACCAAACAAACAAACAAACAAAACCCAGGACACAGCTCAGAGACCGCTCACTTTCTAGATTTAGATCACAGAAGCTGATCAGATTCGGCTGTCAGAGCTTCCATTGTCTTGTTACAGATGCACTCACTCTTTTGTGGGGCCCAATGGGAACCTGCCACAACACCCAGCATGCAGTCAGGCAGCAAGGAGCAGATGCCTCTCCACCCATACCCGGGCATTCCTCTGTGTTCACAGTAACAGGACCTCAGCCTAGGAAGCAGGAGGGCTTGCTCCTGGGTTAGAGAGCTCCATGTCATCCTTTCAAGAGCTCTGGAGAGTGAGCTGTGAACGGGGTTTTTCCCGCCAGCACACCTACATGAAGGGTCTCAATTACAGACAACTAAATAACCAACTAAAACCACATCAGTGTTTGACATGGAAAAACGAAGGCCCCAGGTTTAGCATGAGGTCACACCAAACTCACCAAGTTCCTGGTACAACTGCTGACATACGACAGATCATCAGATAAATCAAAGGCTGCAGGGCTTTTCTGCCAGGTGACTGTTTCTGTCCAGCCTACAGTTACTGGATCTGACCACGGTCCTTGGTGGCATCTGTGGTGGCATCTGCAAGGACTTACTCAGAGCTAACTACAGCCTCCACCATGGAGGCTGACCCCTTCCATGCAGGCAGGACTTACTCAGAGCTAACTACAGCCTCCACCACGGAGGCTGACCCTTTCCGTGCAGGCTCCCACCCGGAGCCCCACACACTGGCTTCTTTCCTAGGAGGCAGTGGCGCTGTGTCTCAAGCGCACCACTTGTATGTATGGAACTTTTAACAGAAGAGTGGGTCTCTAGCACTCCACTGCCATTCGATCAAACTCGAGGCAAGGGATTGCTGAGTTCCCAATTATGCTCAGCCTTAACTCCCTGTCTGCGCTGATTGCAGACCCAGCCCTGCAGGGAGTTGTGCAAAAGCATGTATTTGGCAGGCTTTCAAACCACGGCAACAAAACATGTGCTGAGGAAAATGATTCAATACATTAAGAAAGCAGTCATTTATTTTAGAAGGCCTGGTCACGTGAGACAATAAGCTGCTTCACAGAATTGGCGCCGTCCATCAGGAAACCCTACAACCCAGCACACACTGGCCGGAGTGTGCCTTTCAGCTATCATGGGGCCTTGGTAACGATTTATCATCCACTTGCATCCAAGGTGGATAAGCAGGCTGGGTGCATGCCCATGATGCTGCACAGCTGCCATGGGCAGCAAAGCTCCCGGCTTGAGAGCTGTACCCAAGGTCAGATGACCTCACGGAGCCTAGAGACATACCAGAGTTCAGCATAAGCCTGTGGACACAGAGGAAGAAGACAGCCAGGCTGCTTGACGCTGGATGGACATGATCCATCTCTAAATTTTAAAAACTATGTTGAACAAGACAGGTCATGACTTCACATTAACTAGGGCTCTCCTCCTGGGAGGTCAACATGGCAAGAGGCTACAGGTACTTGTAGAAATCGGGTTAGCTCAGGCAGCAAGCTAAGCCACAGCTCGGAAAACCCTTCCGGGTGCCTTTCCTGAACAGCGCCTGGGAAACCACCTGTGCCATCGTCAGAGCTGACTCACACACCAGCCCTGCATGGAGCCCAGCCCTCGGCACCCCGTGAACGTCAACCTGCCTGCCTGCACGGAAGACGACAGACTGCCAATAAAGCAGAGGGATGAGCAGCTGGACCCTGTGACATGACCGCGGTGACTAGTTCTCTCAATCAGGGCACACAAGGAGTTTAACAAATATTTAATCTCCTCCACCAACTTTAGGAAACGATCGGCCAACCATGGTGCAAAAACCAGAGTGTGAGCACTGCTCAGGAACTGAACCTCTGGAGCCTGCCATCTCAAGGTAACAATGTCAGAGTCGTGGGTGTCTGTAGACACCTCTAAACATGACCCTTCAAAGGTAAGAGGAATTACAGACATGTAGTTACCCAGACATCCATGCGAGTATCTTAGCCATAGAAAGAAAGGCTGGGAGAACATGGCCCTTTGAGGTAGGAAACTATTCTGGCCCTTCTAAGACTGGGAGAAGAGACTGACGGTGAGTGGGAACGGTCCACTCATGGCCCACCAACTACAGCTAGCATGTCCAAAAACACCAATCCCTTACCTCACGACTTATCAGAGGGCTCAGAAGTGATGACTTTATCACTCCTGTTTGTCAGACAGCATCATATTCACTATACACACAAGTTCTAACAATATATGTGGGAGTCATGTGGCCTTTCAACACCGGGGTCACTGCCCAGCGGCAGCCAGGTGCGTACAAGAATAAGGTTGCAACCTTCCGTTGAAGTAAGCCACCATGTGAACTTCAAACACCACCAACCAGCGATCCAGTCTGAAGTCACGGATTCGATGGCCATGAAGTGACAGATTTGCCGGTAAAAGGGAACGTTCACTAGGAACTCAGACACTGGAGACCAACGGACGCCAACTCTCCTCCCCACACCCTGCTGATCTAAACACATCTGCTCACTGCCATGGGAAACCTGCCGCCGCTCTTACTTCCAATAGCCTTGTCCAATCCCCTCGCTGGCATACACAGCACCCATGGTAGTCGGAAGAGGCCAGCTGCTCTGTTCCCACCTTGTTCGTTCCAAGTCCAACCTGGCTCCTAGTTGGGCAGTTACAGCACCTGTATGTCCATGGCATTAGGCGCCAAACAGGAGAGATCATCAGCAAAACCTCGGCTGATAAAATGGCACTCCGTCAAAAGTAACACAAGTCCTCCCGCTCCGAGGAGCAGTAACCAAGTCTCAGTTCAAATTAAAAAAAAAAAAAAGAGTCCATTTCACTTTGGATTAACAGAGGAGCAGAGGAGTCATTGCTTACAACCCAACCACTACAGAAATGCCTTGATAAAGACAGCAGCAAGAATGGAAAGTCCCCCCCCCCCCCCGGGAGCTTTTGCTCAGCAGACAGGTCTCCTGAGTTTCACAACCCAGTCCCCAACTAGCACATTCAAGACCAGAGTGAGCTTCGACAGACAGCCTGGAGAGGCAGGATATATCCGAAACTCTTAAGTTGGGAATGTAATTCTTCTCTTCCCTGAGGAAGTTTTGTGTAAAAGGTCCAACTAGCAATGTAAGCACCCTCACTTTTCCAAGTATCAACAGCTGTCTACATTTTCTCCCCAGATCTGGTATTGTCAGGGGGGAAACTAAAAAGCTGGATGCCGCTAGCTGAGATCAAGATTTTTGCCAATACCTGTACCTTAACAGATCTGTTTCCAGGCCAGAGCGAACTGAACCTGGAGTGTCCTTATCATACTTGACAGAGAGATATCACAGAAGCCACTGCATTGGCTCTCAGGAGTGGCCCTCTGCAGAGTCAGGCCAGGAAGTCAACCACCTAGCAAGCTCATCCTGTAGACAAGAACCAGGACATTAGCTCTCCACCCCATCTGGAGTAGAACTTCCACATAGGACACGTCCTCTGGGGACTTCATGATGCCCCAAGAGGGGCTAGCTGTGTGAGAGTGAGGGGGCAGTCTCCTCCCACACAAGCTCCTCTCCCATACACTCTCAGTCAACAGCAGTGTCCTCCAGGCGCTTGACTGCTGGGAACCCAGCTGAAGAGGCAGACTGGAGAGCGCTGAGGTAGTGGGGAAGAGACAGGAGCCGAGATAAGGTAACAACTGCTTGACTAATCAACGCCATGGAAAAAACAAAGATGCATCGTGGATTATGCAGACTGAATACGGCAGTGGTATCACCTGAGCAGACGATCCACGGATGAGCCCTGGCTGGTACAGAGGAGCCAGCACATACAGATGGGGAAGGTAGGTAGACAAAACAGGAAATGCCCAAGAGAGCCATGTCTGATGTGCTCCAGGTCTGGACAGCCTCAGCAACTCGAGGCTGAGTAGACAACCAGGGGATGGGGGCTGGAGGGGCTGGAAGGGGAGTAGGAGGGGCGTGGGAGGATGGCAAGGCGGACCAAAGGTACTCTCCCTTCTGGACAGATACCATGGCTGCTGCCCAGGGAGGCAGAGAGGCAGGGAGTCCAAGCAGGAACTGGAGTAGCCGTCCAGCAAAAGAGGAGACGTGGCGCTGGGTGGAGATGTAGTCTGGTCCAGATTAGAAGGAACCAGAACTGACAGATGATCAGATGTTTGAGACGGGGAAAGGGAGAGCCATGGACACTCCAGAGTTCTGGCTTTAACTAATTAGTCTGTATGCGCTATCTATGTCCTATGAGACAGGCATACACAGCTCAGGCTGGCTTCAAATTCTCAGTCTTGCCTCAGTCTCCCCAGGCTGGGACTGCAGGTGTGGCCCAGCCCAGCTTACCCTTCATCTTCCCAGTCTTCCAAGCCCTTTCCCCAACACTGATTCAGCCCTCAGCAGCCTCTAAGGCAGCTGCAGACTTCAGTGCCTCAGACCAGAACTGGCCAGAGCCAGCCCTCTCTTCCCACGTGCCCCTCCTTACTGAGGAGCCTGGCTCTGAGGCCCCCCACCAGTAGCACCACTGCTCACAGAACAGCTTCCTCACCAGGCTTTTTAAAGCAGGTACTTTCTCTGGCTTGAGTTTATCACTGTTTAAAATGCTGTGCTAGTTAGCAGTAATTATGTAAATGCAAGCAGCCATTTCTATTTTTAAAAGGGAACCCCTTTTAGCATTCTTACATCCTGAGATATTTAAAATAGCTAGTCCAGTGGTGCCTTCGCTTTATTCAAACTATTTGTGGTTTAAACACAGGTTCAGCAGAAACCAAAGTAAGCCAAACATTTGCTTTCTATTAAATGTCTAAATCAGAGGATTAAAAAACAAACTACTTTACATTTGACAGAAAGCGGCCATCAAATCAGCGCCGTGGCAGCATACTGACTGCCAGACAGCAATGACATTGGAGAAAGAATCAATTTAGGAAAGGATGGATGGATTTCTTTAAACTCTTCAAAAAGGGAGAAAATACATTTGAGCAAATCTTTTAATTATAGGCATCTTCCAAAGAGCCTACAAAGCCTTTCTTCTTCCCAAACCTAATGCTTTTTAAAGGCAGCTTTGCCCCTTAATTCCACATGAAATATTCAGTACAGCATAATTAAATTTTATTCCATGCTATTTTTACTGGGTTCACTGAAATAGGGGGTGCTCACATCTTTAAAACAAACTTCCCAGCAACTTAGCTTGCCCAGTGAATAGTTGGTTCTCAAAACTCAACTTAAAGCCAGGCAGTGGTGGCGCACACCTTTAATCCCAGCACTTGGTGGGCAGAGGCAGGTGGATCTCTGAGTTCGAGGCCAGCCTGGTCTACAGAGTGAGTTCCAGGACAGCCAGGGTTACACAGAGAAACCCTGTCCCGAAAAAACAAAAAAAAACAAAAAAAAACCCAACCAAACAAAAAAAACCCTCAACTTAAAATGCAAAACCTACTTTAAAGGCCTCTGCCAGTGCAGGGCACTCACACAGGTATCAAAAAGGCAGGCTTGATCCCATGTTCCACCAACCTTCACTCAAGCTACTGACCCAGCTTTTCCCGTCTTTGCCACAGGCACCAGGCAGCTCGGATCTTCATTTCCAACTAGGCTCTGTTCATTTTTCAGTATCTCTGTGGTGGGAAAGGCGACAGAAATATAGACAAGCACCATCTGTGGCTGAGAGACCTGTGGTTTCACTATTTGGATAACTAGTTCTTGTAAGTGGGGAGAAGGCCTGGTGGTTTGGAATTTTTATACAAACTGAAATCGTAATCACTCTTCCAGTTAGATCAGTAAGTAGGTCACAGGGTCCAACACAAGAGAAAGGGAAGTGTTAAGTATCTCAAATGGTAGACAGGAAAGCTCATTCTGCAAAAGTAGCCAAGCACCATGGCCACTGACATGGGCTCAGGAGGAGAACAACTGTAAAGTACAACTCCCTAGGGCCACATCTCCATCCTGGATTCTGCCAACCTGAGATGGTCTCTGAGGGCAAGCAAACCAACAACCACGATCTGTACAACAGACACTAGAAATCGTAAGGACAGCCACCAGGAGTCGACTCCGGACAGCTCTCCTGAACCTCGGGTGCCAGACTACAAGGGACAACACTCCAGACAGGTTTTCAGCTTTAATGAGGCTTTCAGAGGATCAAAACTTATCTCAATCCATTCGTCTTTGTAGAGCCACCTTTACTACCAACTGAAAAGGTCTTCGTGGCACACACTTTAATCCCAGCACTCTGGAGGCAGGGGCAGGAGGATCTCTGAGTTCAAGGCCTGATCTACATGGTGAGTTCCAGGACAGCCAGGGCAAAGTACAAAGACACTATCTCAAGATAAATAAACAAGGTGGCACTCAGGAAGTGAAGAATCAGGGAAATCAGAAATTAAAGTCTCTCCTCGGTTATATAGCAACTATGAAACCAGCTGGAGCCAAATCTCAAAAGAGCAGAAGAGAAAAGCAACAGATGCCACCTACCAAACTCACCAAAGTGGCTGATGCTTGAAGTCAAGTGTGCTGCTGTTACCACAATCACTAGGACAGGGGACTCTGCTGAGATGTCCTTAGAAATGTATCGAGCAAAAGTAAAGAAGAGCAGGGCACACGACCACAGTACGTCACAGGGCAGGAACGGGTGTTGTTCTAGTTTATCTAACGCACGGCCACCTCCGTCAGACATGCAAGCCCTTTCTCCGGAGATGCTCTGCTCTTCCATCCTCATCCCAACGGTTCCGAAACATGTCCTGCTATCTTCTCCAGAACTCTCCCTTACTGAGCGTCTCTTTCAAACAGCTCAGTGGCACTCATAAAAGCTGCTGCACATATCTCTGCTGGCAAGGTTTATCTGCGGCACAGCATGTACCCGGAGCGCAGAGTCGCTAAGCCTCATAGAAGCAGCCCCAGTTATAGAGCCCATTACAGCGCCAATGGAGTCAATGCAGCCATCACTTACAGATGAGCCCTGCTGCCTCAGCCCTGATTTCTTCAGGCCTAACAATGTCAACTCCAGAACAGCTGGTAAAGACCTAGAAGAAGGGAACTGCCTACAAGGCATCAAAGGGTTCTTACGCACAGACAGCCTAACGTCACCACGAGTCTTCTCAGTGCAGAGGCCAGCAGCCTTCTCAAACGGGAACGGTCCAGGAAACGTGCTAGAGGAGCTGGGCTGCTTGCAGAATGGTTAGGACCAGGGTCTGCGTTCTCACTCTGGCCCTCCACCCAATCAATCCTTGATCCTCTTACATCATCTGGCTCATGAAAAAGGGACAAAGCTCTCCCTTCTCATCCTCAGCATGAAGAAGCCAGGTGACAAGTGTCTGGCATGTCACTTTCTTAACCGCAAGGAGTTTCCATGTATTTCAATAAATGTACTAACATTAGCTAGCGGACTGGATTAAGATGTTCGTTAAAGGGGTTTGAACTGAGAGCTTTTGGGGACCATTTACTCATTTTGAAGGCAGATATTGTCTTCATTCTAAGTGTATGAGACGCAGCTAACAGATTACAAAACTGCAGAGATGAACCACGATGCCATGGACCACCCCCTCTCCGTAGGCTGCATGTAGCAGTAATTATACAAATAGGGAGAATACTTACACATTAAGATGCTGGAAAATTGCAGAAAGTGTTTCTAACATCAAAGAGCCAGAGACATGGAACCAAAACAGAAGGTGGTCTGGGACAAGTGTCAGGCCTGCCTGCAGTGGAAACTCAGGTACTGAAGGCAGACATTTCAGTCTTCAGCAAAATGCTAAGTGGACACCTAAACCCGATTTGACCCAGGTGCATTGATTTAAAACACTATTCAAGAGAACCCAGCCATATCAAAGGGATTACCAGTATGTGTAAACTCAGTCTCATCTTTGCAACTTTGTTGTTAAATTATGAAGCTAACCCAAAATAAGGGTGGGGTTTTTTTGTTTTTGTTTTTTGGGGTGGGGTTGTTTGTTTGTTTGTTTGTTTTGAAATTGTCTTTTATGTACCAAAGGCAGGCCTTGCTGTTAAGTGAAGGAACGCATCCTTTGCAGCCATCCAGGAAGGTTGATCTGTCTGGCCCTTGAGCTCATCTCTTAGCTCTTTTCTCCAGGGTCTGACACACGGGCTGGGCTTCCTCCCTCCCTACTTCACAAAGGCCCATCTAAGGCGGAGCCACCTCCCCAGGCCCTAAGGCTGTACAGAGCTAAAGACAGATTACATGTCTGCTCTAGCTGATGCCAAAATCCAGAGTAATAGAATCTGGCCAGGGGACCTCAGTGGGAAAGCTGGCCCCAGAGACCACCAAGGGAGCAAATAAGGCCATCAAGACCTACCAACCAAGTTCAGGCCAAGCTGTGCCTGTAAATCACACAAAGCTACTTATTGTTAATCCAGGAACTGACAACAAAGCCCCTTCTCAAAAAGGCAAGGTAAGGAATGCATCTAAAATTATTCCGTGGATCCCCTGGGAAATCTAAATGCCAGCACAGCCTCGTACAGCAAGCCCATCTGAGAAGTCCCTCGCTCAGAGCGCCACTTTCAACTTGAATGAAGTTGTTGCTAAGTCAACCCCATGGCCCAGGCTTAGTGGAGTAACTGGTAGGCATGAAACACAAGAAAAAAGACAAAATTCAAGTGGGTGTAAATCGGCAAACAAGGGGCCTTCAAAGTCACAAGGAAAAGCTGACAAAAATAATCTCCATGTAAAGTGACTTCTCTTTAAAGGCTCCTGGGTCAAAGTTCCTCAGCAGAGGGCACTAACTCATGCAATCACTCTTTAACAGCTTATGATACACACACACACACACACACACACACACACACACACACACACACACATGTAAACAGCAGTAAGCCAATCAGATCTTTAGAGCAATGAAAAGACATTTCAAAATCAAAGCAGACATGAAGAGCATCTCTTCCGTCTTCGGCCCATGCGATCTGTAGCCTGGTCAACCTCTCGGCCATGTGATCTGTAGCCTGGTCAACCTCTCGGCCATGCGATCTGTAGCCTGGTCAACCTCTTGGCCATGAGATCTGTAGCCTGGTCAACCTCTCGGCCATGCGATCTGTTGTAGCCTGGTCAACCTCTCGGCCATGCGATCTGTAGCCTGGTCAACCTCTCGGCCATGCGATCTGTAGCCTGGTCAACCTCTCGGCCATGTGATCTGTAGCCTGGTCAACTTCTCAGCCCACGGGATCTGTAGCCTGGTCAACCTCTCGGCCATGCGATCTGTAGCCTGGTCAACCTCTCGGCCATGTGATCTGTAGCCTAGTCAACTTCTCAGCCCACGGGATCTGTAGCCTGGTTAACCTCTCGGCCCGTGCAATCTGTAACCTGGTCAACCTCTGCCAGCTCCTTTCACACGCATACAACAGGAGCACCAACCAAGAAAGATGAGTCGGTTTCTTAATTTGAGAAGGCATGTTTGATGAATCAGGGAAGAGACGCTGACTGTAACAAAATCCCAGTGCACTTTATTAAGCGGAGCCGAAACATGATTTCGTTTGTACTTCAGCCCCTCTAGGAATAAGGAGCATGCAGTCATGCTCACTGTGTCCTGGGTTGTTGTTCTAAGCAAGTTACCTCATCCTTACATCTGTACCCTCGACCAGGATTTACTCACGCATACAATTCTGAGGAGGCGTCTGTGAGCTCCGCCTCGTTAGCCACTTTCTGCAATTATATTCTCAGCTCAAGATCCACACTTCTGACGCTTTCATCGGAGGGAAAGGTCACATTCAAGGTCACTCAGTGACTTGCCTGGTGCAAGCAGCACCACTACCACAGTTTTAGCTTCTTGGCTTGCTGTGTGCCACAGAAAAGCCTGGCCTTTGCTTTCCTTAAAAATGGCTTGAGTCTGGTTTGATCGAAGCTATCGAACACTTCCCAAGTAAAGAAAACTTGGGTTTGACTGGCTCTCTGTTGTTTTAGTCGACTCCTTCTGTGTGTAAGAAGCAAAGTTTACAACAAGATGAAAAAGTGGACAGGCGAAATACACTACCCTGGAGAAGTCTGACCTCTGCAGACTTATCACAGGCCAACACGACAGACTCACCTGGAGACAGTGGCCCGCATCACAGGAGACTGGCTCCTTAGTCTTTATTCCAAAACAAAAACTGGAGATTTGCAGGAGTAATATTGTCATTGTGACCTCTGCCAATACACAGAGGATAAAGATGGGGAGCGAAGGCTGCTGGGCCAGGACTTGTGGTGTTTACTCTCTACAGATGGACATGC
Organism: Uromys caudimaculatus; assembly: GCA_028551405.1. Taxonomy (NCBI): domain Eukaryota; kingdom Metazoa; phylum Chordata; class Mammalia; order Rodentia; family Muridae; genus Uromys; species Uromys caudimaculatus. The sequence goes on from CM052702.1 coordinate 135,723,033, forward strand.
TTAACAACTGCCCCTGGGTGCTCTGGGCAACACAGGAATACCACAGAGCGCACCTACCCCACAGAATAAGCCAGTCCTGGGCCTACTAAGTCCTAAATTCTCGTGAAGCAGCTAAGTGTGTGTAGTCTATTGATGGCCAAAATGTGACCTCCAGCTCCACTTGTCCTGGTAAATGCCTGCTCACTAGACAGCGCCTGGGCGTCCTGGAAACTGTCACTGGGATCACTAGATAACTGAGGAGACGATTCAGGGTAGCTGCTACTTTTCTACCGTCTGTGCTCGTTCCTTGAGGCTCCTCCTGGACTCTCCTCAGTGATGGTGATGCTACACCAGGCCAGTGAAGTGACTCACATTCCCATCTGCCTGCTGCCACACAGGCGGCATGGACACCACAGCACACAGTGGCTCTGCAACTCGTAATCCCACCGTCTTGGATACTCTGGAATCTTGTATCTCCCTGAACTAGCTGCAAAACAAGACTTCCTACTGACGTTATCATCTTCAATAGCATACAGTATATTAACAACAAGTTACAGGAAAGACTGAGAAAGGACGCAACACTGGGGGCCCACCAGTTCACTGAACAGCATTTATTAATGAGACAGGAGCTGCTCTGTGTGCTGGAGACAGAGACAGCAGCAGGCCCTGCTCTCAAGGAGCTTCCATTCTTTTGGGAGGCAGTCATCAACACAAACAGGTCACTGCGGGGTGAGTGTTAAGAAAGGGGGAGTCTGCTGGGGGCAACAGGGCCGAAGGGCATTCGTGGGACACGCCTCTCCCAGAGGAGTGGCTGCGGGACTCTTTCACAGTCACTCTGGAGGAAGTAAGAATAGGCCACTTGAATCTATTTCGTTTTTAGTAGCATTCAGTCCATATAAACTTAGGGTTTAACGTACAATTAATTGTCTACAGAACTGGCCTGAAGAAGGTCAGGAGCTGGCAGGAGGGAGAGCTTCCCCTATGCCGACGGCCTCCTCCCCATGTGTCAGCCCTCACGGCTCCAGCTCAGTGGGTCCCTCTTCTTGCTGCGCCCATGAACAAGTGTGTGGTGAGAGCCTGAAATAAACAGGTGTGAAATGGGTCAAGACCGTCGCTTCTATTTCTGTTTTTAACTGAAGAAAATGTGCCCCACTTCCAGAGGCAGAGAAAGAAGAAAACATGGGAATAAAGGCCAACGAAAGTATATTTTAAACACACGTGAGTGTGTATATGTACATGTGTCTCTACCCCACATGTAACCTATTTCCCTAATTCAAAATTGGGCCTCATATAAATGTCTTTTTGACAGTGTTACAGAATAACTTTTATTAAACTATATCTGAGAGACCAGAAAACTTTTAAAGAATCAAATTAAAAGTTACAAGTTCAAAGATACCAAGGTCCAAGCTCAGTTAACACCAATTTTACAGGAAGTTTTTACTCACTCTGCATGCTCAGCACACTCCTACAGTTTGTGTCTTTTTCTGACATGGCGTCCCAGGGGAGCCATTAGGTACAATAAGCTCTCTAATTCAGACTTACGTGTCTCGGTACATATGGACAGAGCAGACAATACTTTGAGAGGCTGCCTTGCTGGAGTGTGTCTGTGACACAGCACTGAGATGGCCGACTTAACTCCCAGCACTTCTGGCACTGCAGGCCAGTTTCCCAGGTTAGAAAAATACAGTTTTTCAAAGGGATGCTAAAGGCTTCCGTCAAGGGCATGTAAGGTGCAGAAGGGAAGCCTCAGAGACCTCTGCCTCCCTCTCTCAGGAGCTGCAGTGGGCAGTACTGAGCGGCAGGCAGCAAAGCGGAGCACTAGGCTCCCGAGCCATGAGATTGAGTACACAGGAGTGAAAGGCGCATGGCTGCCTCTCAGCCCTCACATCAGCACAGTGTACGCAGGACTGTGTCATTCAGGGATTCAGGGGAGTCCAAGGCCCACAGCAGCAGGCTTTGCTCAGTGCACCATGGGCCTGAGGATGACGAGGGCCCATGGCCTTCGGCAGGTCAAAGTCTGCATGACCTATTTCCCCAGGTGTTATTCAACTAAATTAGCAGCTGGAGCTATCAGGACAAACTGAAGATCTCAGCATAAATCACACGTGCATACACTGTGACATCCCTGGGTCAGAGAGCAGCTTCTGACTTGTTGCCATTGCTCTCTGCACATGTGCTTTCTGCTACCCAAATTTTAAGACCTGCATAAACAAAAACAGCATTTATTTTTCTCTTCTCCACAGAGTTTTAAAGTTTACTCTTACCCAAGGCACCTTACCCCATCATTTCTCCTACCCCCAACCCTGATTCCTTCTCTCACCAGCACATGGTTGGTGCCAGGCTGGGCTCTAGGCAAACAGGAAGAGGGAGGCCCAGCACCAGTTCCAGAGAGCTAACTCAGTGCACGAAATAGATTGTGGAATACACTGTGGCACAGGCCCTCGTGCTGCAGGCCACACCTGCAAGAGCAGTGAATGAGTCAGAGCCTGACAAGAGGGTTTATGGGAAGGAATCCCAGCTGACCTGCAGAGGCTGAGGAGGAGGACGGTTGGGCTGGCCCGGCAAACAGGGGCAGAACAGAAGGGGGGTAGATCAAGAGGCAAGCAAGGTGCTGCTGGGTGGGACACAGTCTCAGGGGCCAGAGTGGGGGTTTGGTTATCAGGTGTGTATGTGGACTCTCTGATGAAGACAAGGGATGGGCAGGCACCTACCTATGGAAAAGCAAATGCCAGCAAGTTTTTAAAATAAGTCACATTTAAAATAAATAATTGTTATACCTGAAATTCTTTTTTTTTCTTTTCTTTTCTTTTTTTTAAGTACTCTAGTAGCCCAGATCTAAATTTAAAATGGTGAGCAAGGATCACTCACTTTCCCAGACTAGACAAACTGACCTCACTTTCAATAAGACTACAATTCCACGCACGCCAGTTAAGTAATTGTGCTAACACTGCCTTTCAAACCCTGAGCCTCTGGTTCTCTTCCGTGGCCTGACTTACAAGTGACAGACAAGGTAGCCCTTCTTCTGCAGGGTCCACTGAAGTCTACTTCTCTTCAAGATTTATGCATGAGAGATGAGTCTATAAGCAAAATCCTCTTGGTGGTAAGGAAAGCTCTGAAGAAGCTGCAGGGAAGCCAGCCATCAGTACTGTCTCCTATTCTGTGTCCGACTGGCCCCTGGTACCCTCACTCTCACTAGGCTAGCAGGGAAGTCAGCCATCAGTACTGTCTCCTACTCTGTGTCCGACTGGCCCCTGGTACCCTCACTCTCACTAGGCTAGCAGGGAAGTCAGCCATCAGTACTGTCTCCTACTCTGTGTCCGACTGGCCCCTGGTACCCTCACTCTCACTAGGCTAAAGAGAATCTGAGAGAGCTAGTGTAGGAGTTAAGTTTCATTATTTCTAAAACATATTTCTTGAGCTTTTTTTTTTTTTTTTAAATGCAAGAATACATTTGGAAACCAACAGTTCTCTGGCAACACTGGAGCTGGGCCTTGACAGGCTGCAGACCCATGCATCCCTTGCTCTCTTTTCATACCAGCTGCTACTAAAGGACCATGTAACACACGGCTCAAAATGAGCTCTTTCTAAACATGGTGCTCAGAAGATCTGACAGGAATTCCTAGTTAATGTTAATACTGTAGAGAAAAAACCAAAAGGGAGCCTAAGGAACCTTAGGGCTGATAAGGAGTGGACTCAGGGCCCATCCAGTTTTCTCTCAGGGCTCAGACTAAGTCTGCATTACTGCTGGCATGAAAAGCAACAACAGAGTAAGCCAGGGCAGACCTGCAGACTATCTCACCTCTTTCCCAGCTTTTACGAAAAAACAGTTTCTAGACTGAATCAATTTTTATTAATCTTCAACAACTCAATGTGGGTCAAAGCAACACAAATATACAAATACACTAATTTGTGCCCGTGCAGATATAAACTATACAGTGGTTAAGCTTCGTGGCAGAAGGCTGACCTGGGCCTTGTCAGGAGGACCAGACAGGACAAAGAGTGTGCACACTGCTGTCTGCATCACACAGAAATGCCCTGAAGCTGCTAAAAAGCCGGCTTCTGTGGGGATTCAAGCACCTTCAAGACTGTTGAGCTAAGTATTACTAACTGAATTTGAGGGATTTGAGGATTATGCCAAAATAAAGATCAGCATCTAAAGATACATGGAAATAAAGACAAGACTCTGCAGGCTACTTACGCTCCCCTGGGAGAACGGTCTGAAACACTCACATGGGCAACACCTCTATCAACCGCTCCAGGAAAGGCCTTGCCTGAATGAAAGCAGAGGGCACCAGAAAGCTGCCACGTGAGGAAGAGCCTACAGAAATTATGTTTCGGTGTTACTATGGAAAATTCTGCTCCAGACCAGCCCTCAGACCACACAGATGTTCAGACTCACCCCACAGCAGAAGCTTAAAGCAGAGCCCTAAAACACCCATTCACAGACATCGCATGCAGTGGGCGGAAGACTGCAGTGCCGCCTGCCTGCCCCTCTCTTCAGTCCTCACCATGTGTGTTCTCTGTACAATACTCTGCCCCTCCATTGAACACAGCCACAGCAGCCGCACCTCGGGTTAATTCATGTCTACTCTAGCCTGACCTGGCCTGCACTTAGCTCCTGAAACCAGAACCCCAAAACTAATGCTCACCTTTCTACCCTCCTACTTTCATCTGAAGCTGCTGGTCCTGGGGCTAATGAGCCATAACCCGCACTGTCACCAGTGACTCCTCGGTGGTGTCCTGCTTGAACCTTAGGATCTGACAGATGACCACACCACTTCTAAGGCCTTCTTGTATACCTTCTCTGCTTGTTTCTCACTCTCCCTCCCTCTCCTTCCCCCAGGAGGCTCAGGGCTCACACTCAGAGCTATCACCCATGATCCCTCCCCGCAGGACTCGTCAGCCTCACCACCTCCAGGCAGCACACCAGCACTGCTGCTGCTGCAATGTCTAGCTGTAGCTGAGCACGGCCTCTCCTGAGTTGGACAGACACATGACTGCATCTCACGCCTACAGCAGGCAGCTTTCAAAGCTCACTTGCCCAATCACACCTCAGGTGCTCACTCTCCCTTCCCTCTTCCTGACCTGCCATTCCCAGCCTTCCCAGTTCCTCTGTGCTCAATGTTGACATCACAACTCCATGAGACTCCCATGTGTCAGCTCTCGCTGAAAAACTCCTCAAACCCAACTACTCCTGACTCTGTCTAAGCCACGTTCCGTTCTTCCCTTACTGGGCCACCTGTTTCCAGTCTCCTTAAGTGGCAGAGCTTTCCAAAAAGGGCCCGAGGCAGCCGCTTGGTCTGCTGGGCTGGGCTGGGCTGGGCTACAGAGCTCAAACCCAGCCTCCCACAGTCCTTCCTGAGAGCTGCCCTGCTGGTCACTATGTGGTCAGATGCATGAGGTAACGGGCTCTCTCCCAAGGGCACTACAATCAACCCTGAATGGTGATGTGGAAGATCACTCGTGCTCCTCATCCTTGTACAATGTGAACGGCGTCTGAGCCTGGGGGCTGTGCCACACTGAGGAGCAGCAGACGGCACGCAGACCCTGCCCTAGACTCTGCCCTACAGTTGGAGTGTGCGTGTGTTCCCACTTGTACCCCTGTGGGGGTGCAGTCACTCATGTATATGCAGGTGGAGGCTGACATCAGGTGTCGCTTCTGTTACTATCATCTCATTTTTTTGAGATAGGGTCTCTCACTGAACTTGGAGTTCACGTTTTCAGCTGCATCGCCTGGCTGTGTGCTCCGGGATCTGCCCTATGCACACGACCTCCCTGAAGTTATAAGAACATCCCGCTAGACTCAGGTTCCCATGCTTGCGCAGCAAGTCCCTGACCCACTCAGCCCCTCCCCGTTACCCACTCGGTCACTCCCCATTACCCACTCAGCCCCTCCCCGTTACCCACTCAGCCCCTCCCCGTTACCCACTCAGCCCCTCCCTGTTACCCACTCAGCCCCTCCCCGTTACCCACTCAGCCCCTCCCCGTTACCCACTCAGCCCCTCCCTGTTACCCACTCAGGCCCTCCCTGTTACCCACTCAGCCACTCCCCGGACCTTAAAGGGTCCTCTTCCTGTTTCTTTTCTACCAAAAAAAATATAAGGATGGCTTCTCCTCATTTAGCAAAAATCAAGAGGCCTTAGCCAAGAATGGTGCTACACATCTGGAATCCTAGCACTCAGGAAGCCGTGGCAAGAGAACGAAGCATTTAAGGCCAGGTTGGGGCTACACAGGACATGCGGCCAGCCTCGACTACATAGGTGAGACACCGTCTCCAAAAAAGCTTTATGTATTTCCTGCAAATGCTCCCAGGATGCTCCCACTGGTCTGCCCCGCCCTGTGGTGCTCAGTGCCTATCTGTCCAGCACCAGCCACTGTCACACATCTTGGGGCCTCTGCTTTGGGCTGCCCTACCCATTTGGAATGCCCTCCCTCCAAATCTACGGGGCTCACTACGCCACTTCCTTCCCATCAACTAATGGGAGGCACACGCTCGAGTCACACCTGAGTGAGTGTGACCCTGGGGCCACGGGACAAAGCTCACCTCAACGCAGCAACCTGTTGCCACTAATTATTATAAATAAGCTGGTCAGACAGCTTCATTAACACAAAATCTGGAGTCAGAACACTTAAGTTGCAAGGCCAACAGCACTGCTTCCTCGGGTGAGGAGAACAAGCGAGCTCTGCAGTACCCTGGTCTCCTCACCTATGGATCTGGGAACAGAGTGGGACAGAACATGTTCTGTGCTGGGGGATCTGTGAGGCAGTACATGGAGAACTGATACATATACACCCTCATTTCTGGTACTTGGTTTTTGTTTCTTGTTGCCTTTCCCCAACCAGCAAAGGACTTCAAGAGGCAAAGTGTGGCTTGCTTAACGGCTTTATCCTGGCACCTAGTAAGAACACATCAATAAATGCTGGACGTTAATCACTCTGGAGCTGTCATGAGGATGCGAAAGCTTTCTCCCAATCTATACCAGAAAGAGTAGGCCACTCAGCTTCCCAGCACTCCGGAGGTTAAGGCAGAGCATGGGTACAAATACAACAGCAGCTTGGATCAAGGAGTGAGATTTTATCCACTGCCTTAAAAAAAAAAAACAAAGCAAGAAGCACACCATCTTGGGTAGTTTTGTAGATTTTGTCCCTCCCTGAAGAATGAGTGTCTTTGCTTCCTTGATGCGAGACACACGCACCGCTTCCCAAGTAGCAGGAGTTTAACTTTATAAGCTGGAAGCCTCCTACAATCTTAAACTCTGTGCTCAAATGTTTAAAAAAATTTTTTTATTGTTGTTCAGTCTGCCAGGTTCAAATTCACAAATGTACAAAGATGACTGAAATCACTAGCACTGCCCTACACAGGTCATGTGACATGCTCTGGATACTACCATGATCTGAACAAATACCACAGAACAGCTCACCAAATACTGAAGTCTCCCAAGCAGAGGCAGATGAATTTCCCACCTGCTTTGAGACCAACACTGTTCAAAGGACATCCCAGGTCCCACGGGCACAGCCTGTCTCACATCTACACACATGCATCTCTCCCAGGCTAACTGACAACTGTCCATAGAGGTACTGATATGTTAAGTCAGATCCAAGCTTTAACATCCTGGGAGAGACATACATGTTCTTTCTGGGGAAGCCAAACAGAAGGGACGGCAGAGAGGAAGTGACCCAGTGCTCAGTAAAGGTAGGACCAGGATTCTAAACTCTGAGCTGACGCTGTGAATACAAGTCTTCAGGACTGGTGCTGCTTAGTAAAGCAAGGTTGTGTGAAGCTGCCGCACCTGCACTGGTGCCTTCAACCCTGGTGCCAGACTGAATAAATGAAACCTGGCAGCAGAGGCCCAAGAGTATGGCCATAGTGAGGTGCCACACACCCCATGCGGGACCTGCCCATTTCCCTGTACTGCTCTGGCTTCCTGTGATGGTCACGGGAGCGGCTGGAGGTCACTGGGAGGTCCTGAATAGCAGTAAGATCTAGAGAGGTCTTTTCTGTTAGCCTTTGTGGTGGGTGTGTGTTTTAAATTCTGCACTTGATTAACCATTAAGGTCACCGTGACATAACCGGGGCCTGCTGTGAGGCAGGCAGCATAAGTCACATCTCAATTCTGCACTGCTGCACAGTGGCAGCACCTGAAGCACCAGGATGCTGCCGCTCTACTTTAACACTGTACTTAGCTGATGATCCTAAATAACACTGTCAGCGTTTGTAACCCGGCACAAAACCGCACGCCTTGTGATCTACCAGCTGGGCTGCGGTAATGCCCTTGACTGGAGGCTTAAAAGCTTTGGTCAGGACGTCCCTGTGATGTATTGTCTTTCCATATCAGACTGCAATGATTACCCCCAGATGTGTCATCACATAGAGTGCTACCAAAATTAGATTATGGCCAGCTAGTGAAACTCCCTCCCTCTCCCCTTTGGTAGCACCGTGGAGGCCGCTGCTCTTGCCTTTGTCTGCAGGATCGAGACAACACAGCTCTAGGTTTACAGGATGCAGGGATAAGAACCATCTGCCTGGTTTGGTATTTCTTTAATTAAAACTTTAATTACAGATATATCTCTGCATAGATACGTGCGGTCTATCAGCTCCTGCTCTTAATTACCTGCACTAATGAGAAATGAAGAGCTAGCATTCGCTGAGTGTCTACTATATACAGGAACATGTGCCAGAGGTCTAAGGGGAACTGGAGCCCAGCAGGCAGGACCCAGAGACAAGACTTGGGCCATGAATTTCACCTGTTCCTCGACCTGTCCTCTTGGCACCATCTCTGGAAAGATGAAGGATTAAGAAACAGAATCTGCACAGGAGAAAGAAAAGGACTGGAAGGGTCAGCCACTCCCATAGCACTATGGCCACCATCTTCTGGTGGAGTCAGTAACTAGGAACGAGAACTACAAGATGCTGCTGTTTCCATGACATCGCCCTAAGTCTGACGCTGTCTTCTTTATCAGCGCCCTTCAGCTTAGGTAGACCTTTGTGGGGAATGACACAAAGCACTTACCACAGTCACAAGGGCAAAAACCATCAAGGGGGCCTCAAAGGTCACCAGGTGGCACCTAGGCCAGAATACTCAGATCTAGGGATGCACAGAGCCACCACACTCTAGACTGAGGCCTCTGCTTCCCTCAGAATCACCCTAGTCTTGCATCACTCACTCTAATGGAGGGAAAGCAGAAGATTAATTACTCTGACTACTCCACCAACTCGGCCGGAGGCAGGCAGCTGAGGGCAAGCTTCTGTGCTGCCATGTTTGCTGCTGCACCTAACACAGAACTGGTTAGGGTGGCAGCAGGAGAGGCAGTGGGTGTGAAGGCCTTTCCCTCTCCGGAGCAGATTCCTCATCACCAAAATCAAAGGGTTCAGCATGGGTGATCATCTATCTCCCTTACAGTTTAACAGCTTACAAGGTAAGAAGCCTCCAAGACCACACCAGCTTATCCTAGTGCCTACGTGGCTCTGCTTGGTGACCTAAAGCACAGAGTTTCTCGGCCTCCCGAATAAAGCCCATGTGGCAAATTACCAAAGTCCTCAAGATGAGTGAAACCTGGAGGACCACAAACACAGCCTAACGATATTCAGCCTAATGAAGGGTGGCACCTACTCCTTTAAAAAACAGATGCCAAGACAAACTTCTAAAAATCCATTGGAACATCTATGTGCTGGGACCTCTGGAGGATTTGTAAATAGATTACGCTGTGATGACAGATACACTGTGAGCATCAGGGATTTATTGGGGGAGGGAGGGCACAGTGCAGAGCAATGGAGGAAGAAAGGAGAAAGGAAAAGACATGCGAGGAAAGAAAGGTGGCAGAAAGAGAAACCACGAATGGCCCTTGTGGTGCTTAGTCCTAATTGTTTCATACAACCCAGCACCTAGGAGGATGGTCTCGAAGAACTGTCTAGACCAGGTTGTCTTGTGGGTAGTTGTTGTGGATTTTTGTATTTTAATTCTAATTCCGCTTCCCCAAGAGAGACTGCCTTTGTCGGGGAGTGAATCAACGTCTCAGGTGACTTCCTGTGAACCTTCCCCTAATGAATCAAGGTTTCTAGGAACGAATCACTAGGCAAGTAGTAGGCGGGACTTCCTGTTGGAGAGGGGCCAAGGAGAGGCACAGAAAAGGTGTCTAGCTTTTGGACTGGGAGAGCTTTGAGGACAATATGTAGCTAACAAGAGGCCCCCGGATCAGATGGCAGATGTGTTGGGATTCACCACTGAAGGAGATATACTTAGAATAGCTTACAAAATTAGGATGCTAGCTGCTGCGCCCAGTGATTGAGACCTGTTGATTCTGAACTAAGTTTGTATGGTGTTTCCCTTCAATCGGCAACTCAACTGGGCTCCAGAGAGAAAGGTACTGCGGAAAAGCGTGGGCTTGAGAGAAGTGTACCCCAAAAGGTCGTAGGAATTTGGAAGTGTGGGGATGGCGTGGCATCGACCCGCCATGGGAACTTAGTGAGTCGGGTGGAGAGATTTCGGAGCTCCGGGTCAGAGTCGGCTGAGATGAGAACAGGCAAGCCTGCCCACGGTGCACTGCTGGCGTAGCATGGATTGTTTGTGTAGTATTTCACGCTACAGGTACATGTCAGGGATTGTCTTGATACCTTAATTAATATGAAAAGACCCAGCCTGCAAGCGGGCAGCTCATTCCCTGACTCTAAGTCCCCAGCTCTGGCCAAGCACTAGGTTCAATGTGTTCACTGTCTTCAGCTCCAGTGAGGACCTGATGGGATGGCGGGCTCAAGCTCCTGGGACTGCCCCACAGTGTTGTACTGTAGCTGGAAGTTTTGAGCTGAGTTTGAGTTTCTCCCCCTAAGCTGCCCTCTATAAGGTTTTTGGTTTTATATCTTAGCAACAGAAATGAAAGCAGACACCTCTACTTCAGGAACCTTGGAACATAAACGCAGCCTGGCTTTCCTGACGGCTTCTCATTCAGTGGGTGACCACTGCACAGAGCGATGGGGGGCTTTAGGTACCGGCCAGTGTTGGTGAAACATCTACACAAACCAGCCAGAGAGCCATTTTCGTTTGCAGTGCGGTCTGCTCTGGGAGTAACAGCATTGGCCCATACACTGCAGAAAAACACATTTCCATGTGTGCACATCATTTCCCTGCTTTTTCTCTCTTTATAAAATAAACTTACAGGATTTCTGATCAGTGGCTCTCAGCCAGAAAAAGATCAGACCAAGGGTAGCCCACTGCCCCAAGTTTTAACCAACTATACAAGGGACTCTTGATACACAGCCAGGATAAGGGAGCCACTGTTCCCAGTGAAGCCTTACTGCTTAGGGCAGCTCTGTTACTGTCTGATGACTGAAGGAAGAGAATGAACCCAGATGAGGCCCTGCAGCCAAAATGGCAAAACTGTCTTGTGCAAGGTAGCGAGTGTCAGTGACAGTTGCCCTGGAGTGGCAGCTCTGGAGCGCCAGGGCCATGGGCCTGGGGAGTGTGGAGACCTACCTGAGCACCAGCACACTTCTGCAGGCCTCCTACCTCCTGGGTACATCTGATGGTTAAAGTGTGTAGACACTACTGGGAAGAACATCTGATACATATTTGCACACATGGTGGCAGCGAGTAAGGACATTTCCTTGACTTAAGAGGACACTGAAGAAAGGCTTCGGCAGTTGAGAGAACACTGGGCAGCTCAACACCCTGACTCCCAATATGCTAGCTTACCAAGGGAAAGTGAAGGGCGAGTCCGGCTAACCAGGCAAACAGTGACTTTGCCTCTTTACTCTTCTTTCTTTCATCTCCAAAGTCCAAAATAGGTAAACAAAAGAACCTTAAAAAAAAAGTAAAGGTAGCAAGGTGAGGCGGCTCCTGGTAGCTCTGAGAGATGAGGAGGTCGGGTAGTCTGCCCTGAGCTTGCCTCTGCTGCAGGCGTCCTTACTCACCATGTCTGTGTGTCTCGGGTCTGTCAGGACTGAGGGAGGCAGGGCTGCAGCCCACCGTGCCTGAGGGGCGCGGCTCACACTGCTCACACTGCACTTAGCTCTGCTCTACAGACCTCACACACATTGACTGCTGGAACTCACCACGATCCTGGGAGTGGGTGCTATCACTGTCACCCCATTAAAGAGGCAGTAAACTCGGGAATAGGGCGGCTACGTAATGTGCTGCAGTCAGAACACTTGCAAGAGGCCAAGGTGGGATTCAAACCTCAGCAGCCTGGCTCCACAGCCATGGTCCTGGCCCTTCACCACGGGGTTCACTACCACTGCCTCTTGGCACAGCCATAGGATGAGGTTCAGTTTCAAAAGCACCTTTCTTCTGAGTTCTCAGTGTCTCAGTTATCCTCCCAACAACCCTAAAAAAGCAAGTAGGAGACACACAGTATCTGTATTTCATGCACATTACAATGGAAGTAGCAAGAAAATGGCTTACAAACTCCTACCTGGGCAGCCAAGCTCCTAATTCACTGTTTTCAACCCAAACTCATGTCTTATGAAGTCTTTATGATGGAGTTTTTTTTAAGCTCTGTGAACTGCCTTAACAGACATGTATAGCATGTCCAGGCCTTCGTAGTGCAGAGCAGACTCTCACTCAGACACCAATCCCCTCAGTGAGTCACAATTACATAAACAATATCCATGGGGTTTACAACCTGGTACAAGTCCTGAGTGCCAACCCAGAACTATTTTGTTCAAAAGTAAGTTACTAGCTCTCTGAGACAAAAATAGGTTATCTTCAAAATGTACTAAGCAGTTAGCTTTAGAAAAAAATCTAATTTATTTAATCACAGTGACAGTAAAAACATTTCACTTCTGCATCTATTAATGTGTTCTCGGCTCCTACTACATTTATGAATAAAGTACTAGACTCTAGAGAGCCAACTCTTGTCAACAGGGAGCCTGGGACTACCTTGGGTACCATCAGGCAGCTGAGAGGAGAGGAGGTGACAGTACCATCACCTGCCACTCAGAGTCTACCAACTGTTATGTCAAGGCCATTCCTTTGCTGCCGAAGGATACAGCACCCAAAAAAAAACACAGGACACAACTAAGACGGGGAAAGGGGGGCTTTGGGGAGAAGGAAAATACTCCTGCACAATGTGCAGTGCATTATGATGAGAAATGTTTAATCACAAGAATAGTCAAGGCTCAGTCCCCCAAATGCCAGGACAGGTCCAGTCCCAGGGGCTGCACAATCACAGGGAACTTTATCTATTTCTCAGCTCTAGTGTTCTGCGATTCTATGACAAGACACCCAGCAGGCCAGAGGCAGTGCTGCAGGGGTGTAGGGGTAGCAGGCCAGAACAAGCTCAGGAGCCCCGAGTGCAGGAGCCCTGGTCATCACCGAGCAGCCTCTTGTGCTCTGCGGTTCTAACAAACGATGTAAACGTTGGAGGCCATCAACGAAGCTCGGAAAGGACTGAGCTGCACTTCAGTCTCGTCTAGACATGTGAGCTGTGTGCAACCCAAGTGCATTCCGTGATCTGGGCTCTCTGGCCACGCTAAGGAATTACATTCGGGGAGTGGTATTCATCAGTTCAAAGAATTAAGTATGGTTTTGAAGCTTGTTCTGCTTTGTTTTTAAGATAAATGCAAAAGAAATAAAAAACAACAACCTGTATTAAACTGAAAAATAACTGTAAGGGCAAATGGTGTAAATCAACCTGGCGTAGGGTCCACCAGAGCTGACCAGATTTCAGCAAAGACAAAACACATTGTGGATCGGGTAAACCATTGCTTTCCCTCATGTTTAAAAGAAGTAGATTGTTAAGGAATGGAGAAAGGTAACACTTAATGAGATACCTGTATTCATCTAGCTTTTAATGACATAAGTTTAAACTTTTTCTCTCAGTAAAACTTGAGAACACAAAATATAATTCAAAATATGGCATTGGAGAGAACAGCAAGTGAAACTGCTGCTGCTTCTGAGGGGAAGGTGGCACCAGAGCCGTGTGAGGGCGGGGGTGGGGAAGGCTGTGGGAAGGATGAGTGTGAGCGAGCATGCGTGTGCACGGGAGGGCGGGATGGGAAGGGAGACCTCAGGCCCCTGAGCATGTGTGTGAGCAGCGTGTAAACACCAGCTAATTCATAGTTTTCGCAAAACATGGACAGAAAAGGAAATACCCTACATGGGGAAATGCACTCATTAAACTTAAATTTTAAAAAGATGAAAACACAGATTACACTTTATTCTTAAAAATCAAAATGAATTTAAATACAGAAAATGAAGACAGCATTTTGCAACTTTTATCACTCAAAAGAGACTCTCTACTTGAGGAAATCAGTGTGCTGCAATTGGAGAGATGAAATGTTACAGCTTGTACACCAAAATTAAAAATGAAATTAAATTAAAAAATGAAATGGTTACCAAGGTAATGCAGGTCAGGGGATCAAAGGTGAAGGGTCACACATTATTAAAAAGAAATCCAAAAGGGCGGCTGCATCATGATCTCTGCAAAACAAAGGAGCTCCAGTAAGTACAAGCAGCATCTCCCAGACAAGCAAGCTCGCGCGGCTCTCCCTGAAACCGAACAGTCGTCCCAGATTCCATGGAGAGCCATTTTTATTTCAGTACAAAACCAAACTTTAATCATCTATTAGCAACCAAAAAAAGAAAACATATATTTAACCAATCATATTAAAATCTCAAATATTTCCCATTGGAAGTGGCTAAGAAGTGCTGGCATTTCATTTCAGTTGAATCCACACCCTGTTTTCTGGAAATGACAATGTTTGATAAGTTGCCATATCAGAATCTAATTTGGTCACAGCATGGTGAGTTGATTTTCTTTCTTTCTTTCTTTCTTTCTTTCTTTCTTTCTTTCTTTCTTTCTTTCTTTCTTTCTTTCTTTCTTTCTTTTTTTCCCTTCTCCTCAAGGAATGAGTTCCAAAATTGAGTTTTTGCAAATTTCTCTCATTTGAAGTAGCTGCATAAAATTCCCATTATTGAAACATTTAGTATAACAATGTTCTAGAAGACAGCAATAAAGTGATACATGATAAAATAAACTGTATAACTATATCTATTAAGTCTGTTCCCACATTCAACTTTCGCTGCACAAGGGAAAGGACATTTTAAGCAAAATAACAACTTGCTATGTCTGTTGGAATTATACAGTTAACAGGAGCCTGACATGAGAAGAACCAGGGAGTGAGGAGGGGTCTGACAGGCTTCAGTTCTCAACCAGCGTTATACTTACTCAGTTCCATTAACAAACTGATTCATGCTCCTGCAAAGAACAGGAAAGCCAAGGCTTTGTTTGAAATTTAACTACCGCCTAGTTGTGGCACGTAACTGACGGCCACAACAAGCTGAACAGTGACATGGCAGTAAATGCTCACTCCCTGAAAACTGACCAGCACACAGGACAGTTGTCCTCACATCTTCAGTTTGAACACTAAGCCTGAGCAGGCTGTCCCCTCATTCGGGACCAGGGTCCTCACGCTGACCAGACAGTGCCTGGGAGCCCTGCACACAGTGGCCTCCTGAGGCAGGTGAAGAACAACTGGCCGTGGGAACTCGGTGTGGTAAGCGCCTCTGTGGATCCCATCTGACCAGCACTTCCACTCCCCCACCTCAGTCTCATGCCCACGTCCAACATTCAAGTTAACCCCACTGACCTCGCCTCCATATCCTTATATATTAAAGCATCGACAACTGTCCAAAGGCTTTGTTAAAGGGTAAGATCCTCCTTCTCGTGGCTATGGCAACAGTAAGATAATTCTATGAATGGCAGTCTTGCTTCCTCTGATTAGGTTTTGTTAAAACAGCTGCAGACCGCGTGCTCTGACTCCAGCGTGTTGTTAGTGCCGTAAGGCGTCATCTCTAAACCCATCGCTCTCCCTTAAGCTGCGCTTATGAAAAGTAAACTAGCATTCCGTGTGAACACTCATCTCACACAGCCTGCCACACACATTTGCTGCTGGAAGGCATGCAGGCAACGTTGAACACTGCAGAAGGAATCAATACCCCATCAAAACAATGCACACGGTGCTTTAGTAGCATCATTATTGAGACTATTTCAGCATTTTGTAACAAAAGGCAAAAAGCTAGCAGTGTGGCATTAACGCAGGTTTTGTTTTCCTAGACTATTTTATATTAAAAAGAAGCCCCAGGCCTGTTCAGATCAAGTTCTGTATGAACACATCCACCATTAAACATCTATCCGTACTATCTTCCTGACAATAAGATGACTTCTAGACACTTTTTAAAAGGCTTCTAAATCGTTCTTAAAATTCCATACCTTACAGAAACAGATTCCCCAAATTTCTGCCTAGTATTTATCAGTCCCAGCCAGAAGTGTGAGGCACAGGCTGCCCAAGGCCAATGTGACTTCCAAGGTGTCAGGTGCTCCCTAGCACAGCCTGACCTTCCATGGGAGTGCACTTGTGCTTCCTATCTGGACACAAGGCAGTTCTGACAGCCTTTGAATGCAACTGTGCCCTTGGTGACTACAATCAGATGGTTTTTAAAATAACAATCAATTAAACATTTTAAGCACTGTATCCTGGTTTGGGGAGAAAGTAAGACCAAGGGAGTTTACTATGATTCTAACAAGTACCTAACGCAGCACTCAGGAAGGTAAAGGGCCCACACTACCAATGCCGGCAAAGACTCAGCACTAGATTCCAAGATGTGGAGTGCAGCTCTGAGGCCACTGGGCCTGTGAGGCCAGCATGGGATACTCTCAAGCAGTGCTCCAGACAGCAGGGCACCTACTTGACCCAAAACCATTATTCTGGAACACAAGTTCTAGGAGGTTCAGAGCTGGGTCACTACAATCTTCGTCCAAGGCGCTAGTGCTAGTCTACACGGGAGCTACTGTGTTTTCCTTCTGGAATGCCCTGCCTTTCAGACCATCCCCAGGCCTTAGGCAGCAGTAGACCTCATGAACCAAAAATACCCATCTTCCTTTTCTTCTCCAGCAGCCTCCCTTGCCTTTCACTAAAGCCACAGTCAGCTAGTGATAAAGACCTCACTGAAGTAACAGAGAACAGACTTAGGAGTTGCTACAGCTAGGGAACCACAGGCAATTGTTCTATCAAGCTGGGACTAGAGCTCTAGACCACCTCAGGGAAACTTTACAAAGCTACAGTCTGTCCCTTTCCACAGCTAGTAAAAGAATTAAACAGTAACTGTTGAGAACCTCTAACCAGCCTCCAAAGCCTTCTGTGTGCCCTTGATCTGAATCTATCCACCTACTGCTAGCAGGATGCCCCAGGGACTCTCAGCCGACTGTCTGGAACGTGTTCACGAACAAATTCAATTCCTTTTCTCTACAAATTTATGAGCAAGAGGAACAGCTCACTTCTCAGACAGAGCAAAGGCCTGCTAGAGGAAAGAGGCACTGCCATGTTTCCCTTAGACGTTAACTTCTGAAGTAACAAATACAGAAGAACTGGGAAGAAACGTACAATAAAGAACTCAAGAAATTCAGTGAGGGGGAGTACCAGAGAACTGAAGAAACCCATCAAAACAGAACCCTAGACATTCTTTCTGGTTCTTTGCAAAGCGGCTATTAACACTGTTGTGTAATGCCTTCTGCAGCAGACGTTAAGTTCAGCAAGCATGTATACCGACTAAAGAGACAATCAGCAAAAAGCTGATTAAAGCAATGGGGCAAATTTTATTGCTTTTAATCTATAAATATAAATACATAAATCTCTGTGCAATTGCGTAGCATCAAAGGTACCTGAGCTATAGCCAGCTTTTCAGTTAAAGCAGAGACTATAATTCTGTTACTAGTTCATGATATGCTCTGTTAGTTTGTCTTGCATGGTAGAAATGGAACCCACTTCAACACCAGAAAGAGAAGCAGTTAGCTTCTATATCTGCAGTCCCTGTGTTCACAGGCCCTGTGTCTGCAGTCTCCGTGTTCACAGGCCCTCTGTTGGACCCAACACATGATATAGATAGCCTCCTTTCCTTTGTCAAACATCACCATGTCTTCTGGTCTTCCAAGGTTTCAAAGCACCAATTTTCTGTTTCACATCTCTAAGATGAACTAAAATGTCTGTTTTCTCCAAAACTTCCTTTCCATGAATGATAGCACACTGTACACCTACAGTCACAGTACTTACTCTAGTCATGATAGCACAGTCTACACCTACAGTCACAGTATTACTCTAGTCATGATAGCAGTCTACACCTACAGTCACAGTACTTACTATAGTCATGATAGCACAGTCTACACCTACAGTCACAGTATTACTCTAGTCATGATAGCACACTGTACACCCACAGTCACAGTACTTACTATAGTCATGATAGCACACTGTACACCCACAGTCACAGTATTACTATAGTCATGATAGCACACTCTACACCTACTGTCACAATATTCTTCTATAGTCTTTTTTTTTGGGGGGGGGGGAAGAGGATCTCACTATGTAGCTCTGGCTAGTCTGGAACTCATATATGGATCAGGCTAGCTGTGTATGCCTCCCAAGCCTTGGGATTAAAGATGTCTGCTATCACACCCAGCCCCACTATATTCCTTTGTGGGAGATACTTTAGCACATACTTGTAACCCCAAAATTAAGCAGGTTGTAACAAGAGGATTTAGAGAACTTAGAGAACTGGACCAGGATGGACTATGCACTAAGGTAAAAAAAAAGAAATAAAAAGGCCGTGGAGAGTAAAGGAAGGATTTAGAGGGGCAGAAGAGAAGAGACAACCTAAACATTTGCCTTGAACAATAAATGTGACCACTCCCTCTGCTGGCTTATACTAGTTCACAGAGGAGAGAGAGAATAGGGTGGGGGGGAGGCTGTGAGAGGAACCAGAGGACTTCTGAGGGATGGCCATGCCCATGGCACTGAGGCTGCTCATGGCAGTACATACTGTACAGTTATCACTCTCTCTCTCTCACACACACACACACACACACACACACACCCCACTGTGCAAAGTAGTAGCACATGATCTCATGTGCAAGAACTAAACACTCAACCTCAAAAAGTTAATGTAGAAGAGCAGTGGTCAGCAGAGCCTGGGGTCTTGGAAGAACAGTGGTTAGCAGAGCCTGGGGTCTTGGAAGAACAGTGGTTAGCAGAACCTGGGATTTTGGCTGGGGGCCAAAAATAAAACACAGTGCAGGGGAAAGGGGGACAGTGTGCATTCGTCACTCTGAGACAGGTTCTTACACGAATTGTAGCACACACTGGCCCAGGCTGGCCTCAAACTCATGATAATCCTACTACTTCAGCCTCCCCAAATACTGGAATGTTACAGACATGAACTTGGCTAGAAGGAGTAACTTCTAACGTTTGGTAACTGAGGAGTGAATGGTGGACAGCAATTATATACTTCAAAATAACTAGAAAAGATTTTGAATAGTCTCAACACTCTCTCTCTCTCTCTCTCTCTCTCTCTCTCACACAACAGATATGCCAATCAATATTTTTGATTTAGTATACTGAATAAGTATATTAAAACACCGTAACACATCCCATTAACATGTAATTACTATGTACCAATTAAAAACAAAAATAGAAGGGCTGGGAGATGGCCCATGGATAAAGCACTTGTCACACAAGTGCGAGAATCAAATCTGGGAGCCCCAGGCCCTGTGTAAATATACAAGTGGTTGCACCCATCTGTAATTCTACAAGATATGACGCAGAAGCAGGAAAACCTCCGGAGGCTCGCCAGCTATCCAGCTGTATGAAGCAGTGAGCAAAAAAAATCTCACATCAAACAAGGCAGAAAGTAAAGACTGACACCCAATGCAGCCCTCTAGTCTACACGCATGTGGCTGTACACTACCCTCCCAGAAGACACACTAAACACAATAAACAATTTGATCAATCGATATGGCTGTAGCTCCGTTGTTAACATGCTTGTCTAATATGTACCAAACCCTGGGTTTGATCCCCAGAAGCACATAAACAGGGTGCAGTAGAATGTGTCTGTAGTCCCTGCAGAGGACAGACACAGAAGGGTCGGATATTCAAGATCATCCTTAGCTATGCTACACAGCAAATCCAGGTTAGACAGGCTCCATGAGACTGTCTACATGAAGAGCTATTTTAAAAGAGTGTATTATTTCCCATGTGCCACTTCCTCAATAAAGAAAGCAGTGTGAGGATGCTGAGTGGGAGCACAGGACACGGATGCAGCCTCACACTTCACTCTAGGAACCAGGCCACACCGGGACTGCCCGTGCAGACAAAGCCAACAGACTTCAAGGGAGGCCCTAGAAGCTACTGCTCCTGAGCTCTCTGCTGCCTGTCTATTACCACAGATGAGGAAAGACTCCTCCCGTTCATAGATAAGAATACACACAGATGCTGTGTATTTAAATTTTCTTTATCTTGGTTACCCATACTGGCTGCACACCTGAAATTACCCCATTACCAAAATCAGATTGGGCTACCACCTTTATAAAATTGACTAACCTTTGGCATAGCCAAGACCCAGTCCTTTCTAGAGTTATCCACTGTGGTAAGGGTTGGCAAAATGCACAAGTTCCCCCAAATACAAATGTAAAAGAAGTAAATAAAAAAGGAAACAAATTTGCCACTACTGGCTTCATCAAATTCCTTGTTTGCAGATTTCTTAGCAACACACACCATTGCTCACCTATTTTTTCGGGCTGGGTGAGATGCTGTCATCTAAGCCATCCATCACCTGTCAGCAGTATCTCAAGCCTCAACAGCAGGACACCACAGTTCTAAACAAGTGTCTGAGGAGCCTGCCTTCCTGGCAAGGCACCCCATAGCCCTTCCTCTGGAATGGGACCCAGGGAGGCTGAACCCACAGGCCTCATGAGGTAACGAGCCATAAGCGGCAGAGCTGCTAAAATGTTAAGTTTAAAAGAAAATTCAAGGCTGGAGAGAGCTCCTGTGTTCAGGGCAAGAAACCATGTAAACCAGGTGTGGAAGCACATCTGTAACCCCAGGCGTGAGAGCACACATCTGTAATCTCAGGCATGAGAGCACACATCTGTAACCCCAGGCGTGAGAGCACACATCTGTAACCCCAGGCGTGAGAGCACACATCTGTAATCTCAGGCATGAGAGCACACATCTGTAACCCCAGGCGTGAGAGCACACATCTGTAACCCCAGGCGTGAGAGCACACATCTGTAATTTCAGGCATGAGAGCACACATCTGTAATCCCAAGCATGAGAGCACATCTGTAATCTCAGGCGTGAGAGCACATCTGTAATCCCAGTGCTCCAAAAGCAAGACAGAAGAGACAGGACACTCCCAGGAGCTTAGCCACACAGAGATGGGCAGGAGTCATCCACACACTCCACACACTTGCTGGTGCCACAAACTTGTTTTTGTTTTTAAAGAAAGAAAATGCAAATACAGCATATTAGTGGTTTCTCTCTACCAAGACTTAAAGCTCTTAAGTGCCTAAAAATGCCTTAAGTTTTTAAAAACCCAAGAGGATGGTGTGTGAGTGGAGTGGAGGGGGAAGGGCAGGTAGAAGGCAGACACGGAGAAGGAAAAGCAACAAAAGTTACTTTCTGACAATGTGTCCTATGGAAACCCACAGCTGTAGAAGTATCCTAAGATCTATCTATAAGCAAAAAGTTAATATGGACTTGTCTTACACTGGGCCAACAACGCCCCTACTAGATACTAGAGGCCAATTTAAAAAAATTTTTTAAAAACAGTTCCAGGAACAAGTTACTTTTAGGGGAGTTGGAGGTCAGTGAGATCCCCCAAGACCCCCAAACATTACAGGCTATTGCCAATGCTGTTGGGTTACCTTCCAGAGCTTGCTTAACTTCCAGACTGCATAAATGAAAACACCACATACTCGATCATATAAAAAGAGCCATCAGGCTAGTACGGACATGGAAGCATCATCTCTACTGGCTAACTTCCACAATCCTGGAAGGTGCTATGCTTGCTACCAGAGAAGAAAAGGTAAGCCATTTTACTCAGCTGTGAACCCGGCAGGCTACAATAAAGACAAGCCTGGTAAGACGTGGGCACTGGTACAGCAGTGCCCTTATTTGGCACTGTTATGAGGCCCAAGAACCTTTGGCTGCACAGATTATAGATCCCAGGAGGGACCCCACCATCACTCTACTAAATACAGTGTTAAACCAACTCCTGTGAGCTAACACTCTACCTATAGACTTAAGTCACTCTCAACCCTCCTGAGAGATACTTCTATATATGTAAATGGTGATCAACACAGAGACCTACAAGTGGCCATGGTGCAGAAAATCGGAGACTGGAGAGCAGTCAGCCCTCAATGGACATACATATGCACTCCCTCCTCCAAAGGCCCAGGAATCAGGGAGAAGGGGGCAGAAGTGTAAGAGGCCTAGGCAGGGATGGCGACAAGGGAAACAGCAGGGCACCTGCTCCTGTGCACTCCCGCAGTTGTCACAGCATGCATAAGAACTAAGCAAGCCAGGGTCAGCCTAATCCCAGCATGGAGAGGAGTGGGAAGCTGCTGGCAACAGGTGGCTGCTGGGAGAGGAAGGGTCCGGTTTCTCTACAATCATAGCCTCTGTTAAGTCGACAATATGCCACACATTGAGACTATTTGGGCAATACAAACTGGCGGGGCGGGGCGGGGCAGGGGGACAAAGACACCCAATTCCTCCTAGATCATTTTCTCAAATAAAGTTGATTTAGAAAGCAAGGGTAGATCTGGGAAGAACTGGGAGAAGGAAGGTGGCTGATCAAAACACATGAAATTCTCGAAGAATATTTTTTTAAGTCTTTAAAACACAAAGAACAGTACTGCAAAGGTGGGGTGGCCAGCTATACGACTTAAGGGTTCTCTTCAATGCATAGGGTGAACCTGGGTTAAAGCAGGAAAGTCTGCCATTTCTTCCTTTTGTGACCGTGGGGTATTACTTCATTTTCAACTATGCCTTACATTCTTCATTTATAACATGAAAATATTATCCCCGCATCACAAGGCTGCTGTGAGAAGTAGCTCAAGTGATGGAAGCACTAACAGCACCCAAGCGGAGGACATAAATGCTAGCTCTGTGCAAGCACGACACAGCTGCCCTGTAACATCTTCTTGTCTGACTCCCCAGCTTACGAGGGACATGTTCATGGGGGGTGGAGAATACAGATTCAAGATGGTGAATCTTAAAATTGGAATTCAGGGTACATAGCTCAAACTCTAAAGGACTGGTTCACACACACTCCACAGCCCACACTGCACAGGGCACTGCAGTGCAGGAGTCTGCACTCAGGAAATGAGCAGGCCATCAGGAAGGCTGAGAACGTACTTCTTGGCCCGACACTCACTCACCCTCTCACTGCTCCTTACAGAACACTCAGTGGTGGCGCACGCCTTTAATCCCAGCACTCGGGAGGCAGAGGCAGGCGGATTTCTGAGTTCGAGGCCAGCCTGGTCTACAGAGTGAGTTCCAGGACAGCCAGGGCTACACAGAGAAACCCTGTCTTGAAAAACCAACCCCCCCCCCTCAAAAAAAGAACACACAGGACAGGATGCAAACTTCTTTCTGCCCACGGAATTAAAAATATATATCCAAGAACTTGCTTATTAGCTAAAAGGAAAGTGTTTGTTTTCTGACAAGAATTAACCCAGTGGGCAAACATTTATCAAGCACGCCTACCTTGGGGCAGATGTCAGGAGCAGGGAATGAGGAGGGGACACAGAAAGAAGCAGAGACAAAGTCCTAGCTTGATCTACCATAGTGATCCAGGAACAGCTCAGACAGCATGGGTACACTGAAAAGGTGAGACACTATAAAAACTCCCAGCAAGGGCATCTCACTGACCCTGGAGGGGAACTAAAGATCTGAGGGAGACAAAGTAGAGAAGTGAGCGCCAAGCAAGAAAGGGCTGTAGAAGAGCTAGGGATACAGAGGCAGCCAGCAGCCGGGCTTCAGACCTGTGGAAGGTGCTGACAAAGTCCTGAGGAAAAAACATTTCAAGACTACTCCGGATGGAGCTCAAACTAAAGGCTGGGCTACAGTAGGCACAGGGTCTGAAGAACCCCAAGGCCTTTTTGGTCCGGAGGGAGCAGTGGGCATAAAGAATAGAAAGAGCCAGGAAAAATTGGGCAATGTGCAATACAGACCAAAAGAAGGGGGAAGTGTTCCAAATGACCCTCAATAGGAACAAAATAGTGGCCTTACAGTGGATCGATGTGGCTGATATTAATAGCAACAGTTAATAGCTCATGTAGAGAACAGGTATCTTTGACCTAATTTGGTAAGAATGATACTTTTCAACGACCCACAACCCCATCTAGTCATAAGGAAAGCCAGCAAACAAACCCAAACCTGACAACATCACACAAAGTATTTCTCCTGTCAAGGTTAATACCACCAAGACAAAAAGGTGACAGTTAGATGAAGTCTAAGGAGAGATGACAACTAGACAGTGTGGCATACCACAGTCTAGGTCCTGGGTCAGCAAAGAGGAAGGACAGAGTGTGAAGGAAGTGTGCAGCACAGGTTAACATGGCAGCAGTTCACTGGGGACCACTCAGCCAGCACATATTAGCCAGAGCCAGATGTAGGGCAGAGCTTAGTAACATCTACAGCTCTCCAAACGTAAAGGTGTGTCTTAAATCTGACCCAAGATTTGACTGGAGCTGGAGGCTGAGGTTCTCTTTTCTGAACAGGGCTCAAGAGGAAACTGCTAGCTCTATTTCAACAACTAAGCAGGAGTCTCCACCAGAGCTGCAGAGGAGACCTCAGAGAGGTAGCTCTGCTGTACATCTCAGTAGAGTCCTTGGCAAACTGGGATTATGCAAGGCACTAAGAAGGAGTGTCAGAAAAAGGGATGTCCCAGTAAGCACATCACCATCCCAGCACTATAGAGGAGGGGGTGGAAAAGGAAGGGGGAGGGGGAGGGAGGGAGACCCACACTCAGAAAGCAGACCGGAGAACAAGGCTGTTGGGGCTGACTGCGTGAGAAGATGCTGGCCAAAGAGTACAGACGTCCAGCTGCAAAAGGAATGAGCTTTGGGAACTCCGTGCACATCCTACTGGTACTAGTTAACAATACTACATACTGCTTACTTTAAATTTGCTAAAAGTCACCTCCCCAGCAGACACAGAAGGTGTGGCCCAGCGCACACTGACTGCTCATCATCACACAGTACACACACACCGAGCCGTCACACCTTGGCCTCTCACGCATACGGTATTTATCAGTTATACATCTTAGTGTGTCATACCCTTTAAAATCGGTGTCGTTCATACAATCTATGTTCTTGTCCTCTTTATGATAACTTTTTTATCAAAGGCATCTTATTTACATAAGAGATGAAACTGGCCTACCTGATAAAATCTCCTTGGCTCTCTTTTTTGGGTGGAGGGAGGCAGCAAATAATGTCCACACTTAATAGTACCAGACAAAAGGCATAAAGCCAAGACCTGAAAAAATTCTGTCTTGAAATTCAGGAAGAAGAGAGTAAGAAGAGCACCCAACAAAGAACAGAAAAGGGGCAACCCATCCTAGAGCTGGGAGGGCCGGTGTGAGCCCGGTGGTGCGGCCCGCCGCCGCCCTATTGCAGGGAAGGTGGTGTTGGTGGCAATGTGGTTGATCTTGGTGATGCTGGTGCTGTGACAGTGCTGAGACCCAAGTTTGCTACACAGCCCAGGGTGGCCTAGAACTCGCAGCAATCCTACCTCTACCTCCTCAGTGACTGGGATCACAGATGTAACTCACACGCCTGGC
Source organism: Uromys caudimaculatus (assembly GCA_028551405.1). Classification (NCBI taxonomy): domain Eukaryota; kingdom Metazoa; phylum Chordata; class Mammalia; order Rodentia; family Muridae; genus Uromys; species Uromys caudimaculatus. The sequence goes on from CM052702.1 coordinate 135,748,622, forward strand.
TTGTTAGATCTCTGGATCACCTATGATCCAAGAAAGAAGGCACTACAGAATAATAGAAGCTAGGTTCAAACAGAAACACTTGAATAACAAATGAAAAAGCAGAAGTGAGGGGAGCAAGAAGTCTGGATCTCAAATTGGCAAACCCACGTTCATAGCAGCATTATAAAAACCATACAGAGGGAGCAATGTGTTATCTACATAAGGGAATGTCGTTTAGGTTTAAAACGGAAGGGGCTAGGGAGAGGCCTCGGAAGTCAAGAGCACAAATTGCTCTCGTAAGAAGACCCAAGTTCAGGTCCTAACCACCTCTAAATCCAGCCATATGGCTGCTCATGCTCTCTCCTGGCCACTGCAGGCACCTGCACCCATGTGCACAAACCCAGGCACACAGTTCACGATAAAAATACACAGTTAAAAATCAAAGCCCATCTTTAAAGTCAGAGGGGACGGGATGCTAACGAGAGCCCTGCACCAGTCACACGCAGAAGACAGCACTGCCTGACACCCTTTACAAGGCCACTAGAACAGCACATGCACACATGACAGAATGGAAGGTGTCAGGGACAGGACGCGCTGTGTGATGAGGACAGAGTTTCAGTTTCTGAAGCTGGATGATGATGGTAGTTGCACAACAAAAATGAACTTTAAACTACTGCACTGTACACAGAAACAGGTGAGACACTAGATTTTCTGTTGTGTAATCGGAGAGACACCTGTCTGTCTGTCTGAGCACCAGAACAGCTCTCAAGTCATCATGATCATCACTGCAAGACAGAACTTGGAGCCGGAGTCCATGGAAAAGCCTGTGGTTTAAGCAGAGAGACTGTGGGCTCCAGGCCCTCCCTCACACCCTTTATGAGGAAGCAGGCAGCTGGACCAGACCAAGACCATTCCTTCAGCTGTCACAAGACCTAACAACAGTTGTGATGTGCCAAGATGTGGAAATGGCAAAGAAGTGATGGCTACAGAACAAAGACAGAAAGTATCCAGTCCTCTTGTCAGTGGCAAGGCCTGCTGCAGATGCTGTTCTCCTCAACAACACACAGTGTCTAAGGATGTGTGAGCTCATTTACTGAACTCAGAACTCACTCAAAGATGAGCATGTACTGAAAGGCTACCCTCCGTTCTGACAGACAGCTAAGCAGAGGCAGCCAGTAATTTTCTTCCTATGTTAGACTGAAGGGGAGGGTCACTATGTAAGGAAAGAAAACCATGAAGCAGCATGAAGCCCAGAGGGAACAGATCAGAGTCCACACAGAGCTCAGGACTTCACAGCAGCACAGGTAACTGCAGCATTCTAAGTCAACTGGGAGAAAAAAATCAACAACTCAGCACAAGGAGCAGTCTGGGGGGAAAATGAAATTACAACTCTCCTCACCCTGCTCATGCGGCTTCTCAAGAGTTTGGGTACATTAAACATCTAAGGAAAAAACAAAAGAGAGTCTGGAGAGACAACCCAATCACAGTTACAAGGAAGTCTTTTCTGTTAGCCTCCAAAGCCAGAAAGAGCCAAAGGTAGTGTGCACTGTCCACAGGGCTGGCACCCAGCACGTTCAGAGAGCTAACAATTAACTACAGGTGCTTTGGGCAAGAAAAACTATTTATATTTCTTGAAGAAAAACACTTAGAAAGCAAGGGCAGTGGGAGGGAAGATGAAGAACCAACTTCAGAAAAAAATCAAGCTACACAAGCAGTCCTAAAACGCTAAGTCACAGGAACATACAAACAAATGAAATTTAAAAGAAGCAAGGAGCCAGGCAGCACATACCTATAATTCCAGTTCTGGGGAGGCTGAGGCAGGAGGTTGTGAGTTCAAGGCCAGCCTCAGCTACACAGAGGGGCCCTATCTCCCAGTATCAAAGGAAGTAGGAGTTTTTCCCCTACAGACTTCAAGACTCCTGAGGAGAGCACCAACTGTGTGCGAGGACACATGGAACATGGACTCTCACATCTGACTCCTTAAGAGTTACATTTTTACATGGCAAATGTTTATCTTTTGACAAACACATCTGTCCTGAAAGCATAACTACAGAAGTATGCAAAAATATGTGAGTCAGAATGTTAAGTGTGCTATTTTAAAAAAGCTCCACTATATTAAACACCCAAGGCTAAAATTCCAAACCAAAATGATGTAAGAACAAAATAGGGATCGCTGAGGTTTTGTGGACTCCCTTGATCTGCAATTATGCATATTCATAACCATACATATGCAGCATCATGGAAAACGGCCATAATGTTCTGTGTTATAAGGAGAAAACAGCCAAGGTGTGTGTGTGTGTGTGTGTGTGTGTGTGTGTGTGTGTGTGTGTGTACATGCTCGCCCACCACAGGAGCACATGGGATTTGGATTTGCTCAAGTATCACTTAAACCCCCAAAAGGGAACTACTATGGTTTGGACATGTTTCAGACTATCCCCCAAAAAGTCTGGCCCTCAGGGGTAAAAGTGTGTAACCTCTGTGAGGTAGAGCCTAGAAAAACAGTCCTTAGATTAGAGCGGTCCTTGGAGCAACAGCCAGCATGCCTATGAAAAGACCCTGTCGGGTTCTTGGACTAGCTCAGCCTCTCTGGCTTCTTATTTGGAGACACAATTTCTCCCTCCACAGGTACTCCTGAAATCAATCATCAGACTCTTACCAGAGGCTAAGCCAGTAAGCCGCCTAATCTTAAACTATCAGCCTCCAAAACTGTAAATTAAAGAACTCTTAATGTAAAGTTCCTAGCCTTAGGCATTTTACTGTAGTAACAAAAAATTAGAATAAAACATTCCCAAAATCAAATTTCACACAATGGCTATCTTCTAGGAAGGAGAAAGTGTCAGTTTGTAAGTCTCCACATCTCTGTGCTGGTACCTTTTAATGATTTATTACCACCTTCAATTAATCATTCATGTGTGTGTGTGTGTGTGTGTGTGTGTGTGTATGGTCTTACATAATGAAATGTAATAAAGCAATTTCAGGAAGTAAAAATATATAATCTGTGGCAAAGAACAGACTGATCCATGTGTTCCCTTTTGTACAGCATGGAGTCTTTCAAGTATCAGGTCTTCTTAGCTATGACTAACTTCTAGTCCTTACATGAACACCAAAATCTCCCAGCCTAGAGAGTATCCTGCATGAGCAGTCAGAAGCCAACTGTCTCACGCTACAGTCAAGTCATGTGGTACATCGTGCGATCTCCACATGAAAAGCATCAGCAAATAAAAGACAATCCTCCTCAAGCTTGCCTAAATTCAAAAGAATTATGGCCTTCTAATACAATTCAAGCAAAGAAGACCCATGAGGCTGAACTCAGCAAAGGCCTATGAAGATATGCACTACAGAAACAGAACATTAACTGATCCAAAGAGTGACTTCAATATATAGTCACCACAGTTCGAATGCAGCTAAACCAGTTTAATTGCCACAAAATAAGCACAACATGTATGCATACACACACAGAGAGAAGAATAATGCTATAGGCAACACAGGTTCTAAAGATCCCCAATACATAAAAGCAGTTTTATTTTTAGATTACTGAAAAGCCACCTCTGTTGGGCAAGGCCCTCAAGGACCATTAGACTGTAAGATCTGGACATTTCACTAGAGTGCCTGACAGAGAAGATAAAACCAGGACCATGAAATAAGAATGAATGAAGAACCCAAAGCACACATGGACACTTAGATCCATTCAGAACGAACAGTGACACTTCTAAGTTTATTTACATTGCTGTGTGTAAGACATGGTGGGGCACAACGATATGGGGTCAGTTCTCACCTTCCTCCTCTATGGGGGTTCTGGGACTGAACTCTGTCATGAGGCTCACACACAAGTGCCTTCACCTGCTGACACAGCTTGCTGGGGTGGCCCTGACCGGCACCGTGGTCTTCAGTCCTAACACCCCCACAACAGCGCGCTCATTCACCAGTGCCCCTCCCTTCCTCTACAGCTCCCTCCTCCCTGGGACCAAGCACAGTAACTGTCCCCACAACTGCCTACAGAGCAGTAAACACACGAGGCTCTCCTGAGCCGTAAGTCTCTGCCGCTGCTCGGGCTGCTGAGTTCACCTCCCTGCCCACCTTTTCGCACCTCTGTGGCTCTCTCTCACTAACAGGCTCTTGGTTTGCACTCACATTGTACTGAACAGGTTACCCAGGTCTCTTCCCCCTCAGAAGTGGGCTTGTGGTTTGTGTATCACAAAGGCTCAGAATAATACCTAGCCTACAGAGGTTCAAATACTGCTCAGCCAATGAATGTCCTCCTTTCTAGGTGGTTACATCTCCTATTTGTGTGAAACACATGCTTTGTCCCAGAGACCCTGTGGGGTTACCTTGGTCCGCACTCTTGTCACTTCCTTGCCTCCAGCTCCCTTTGTAACTGATTCGGTTTTATTTGCTCTTCATCTCCAAATTCCTCTTTTTTTTTTTTTTTTGGCTTGAACAAGTAACTTATAGTCACTACAGAAGGCCACTGAAAACTCAGCATCACACTCTCTGAAATGAGTGGAGTCGAAACTCGTGACATCAACAGCTGCTTCCCTTCCTAGGCCATACTCATCCTACTGCAGGGCTAGAGGGGTCTATGTCTAAACCCTATCCCCAGCTGTGTCCAGGGATGGCCAGCATCAACGCTGCCACCTTGGTACCAGCATGCAGTGTGCCCCGGATCCCTGCAAATGCATTCCGCAGTCTCTGGAAGGCAGCCGCCCATGGCAGAGAGGCACCTACAGCAGAGTGCAGAGCTGTAGCCCTGCACCGTGGAGACCTGCTACAGTACCCACTTCCTCCGACAGCAAAGGCCAGGGGCTGCTGACCGTTCGGCCACATTTCGACTCCCTTCTACTCTCTATGTCCTGTGCCCCCCACTTGCCCCCATGGGACAAGCTCTCCCCACTGTAGGCCTGCCCTCCCCAAGCTTCCTGTATCTGGATCAGTCATCTCACAGATAGCGCCGCACGTTTTCCATGGCTTCACACCCCTTTGAGTGGCTTTCTAAATACATGTCTACTCTCTGATGTCGTTCTTGGTGGTGACTGTATCTTATCAGACATATGCCTCTCCAGAGACCAGTCAATGCTGGTCAGGTTACTGGCTGGCCAGTGTTAACAGGCTTCATTCACCTCTACAGTTATATTCAGTGTCTGCTCTGTGGACCCTTGGATGTCTAGTCTGGCACATAAAGAGCGTGTTACTGAATTAATGCATAATGTCTATGGCCATCACAGTCCTACCTGCCCGGGAGAGGACATCCATTGTACCCACTTGTCATCTTGATAGGTCTAGCCTTTTGGGGGTTCATGCTATTAGTGTGCTGCTCTTCGACATCAATGGCTTCTCCAACATTCAAGCTCTTACAGCAGGTGCAGCCATGCTGCCTTGTAGTTTGGAGACTGTAGCACATGGCTGGCAATTCTCAGCAGCACGTATCTAGGGACTTCTCTGCCGCACAGTAAACCAGAGCCCTGCACTCTGGGTATGATCTGAGTCTCCACAGGGGCTCATCAGCTGCTCACGCACGAGCTCCTGACTCCTCGGATCCGTCAGTCAGCTTCACTTATAACTAGGTAGTTCTTGACACTTCGTTCCCTTGTCTATGGTTAGTAATCCTTCATAATAAATTCTTTAAATTTATTAGTTCTTTCTTGGCTGGATGAGACTGACAGGAATTTGAAATTGTATGCAGTACAAGACTAGAGTCACATTTTGCGTTATCCCCTGAGTAACCAATTAACCAAACATTCTTTTTGATTATTTACTCACAAATTGACTCGTTTCTTTTTGCAATGCTAAAGATCAAACCTGAGCCTCATACATGCCCAACGAGGCCCCACACACGCGCTACGTCACCAACCCCAAACGCCACTTACCGCAGTGAATCCTTTCTCTGCGGCACTGCAGGACACCTCTGGGGTCAGTCCAACCTCTGTGGAGGCGTGTGTGGATCCCTAGAGGTCACTCTGGGCAGTGGACTGCTGGTTGGTCTTCCTAGATAACATTCTCACTGGTTTACACACGGCTTGCTCTCCTGGAGCACAAGTTTATATACTCTGTTCTCCAAAACTGGCCCAGCCTAGCCTTTTACGTCTCCACACACAGTGAACATCCATGGGTCCACTTCAGCCACTGCATTCTCCGAAAAGCCTGCTAACTGTGTCAAACGCATAGAGTCTGCAAACAGTCAACATCTTTAAAAAGTAAGTCTTCTAATTAATGAACATGGTATATCCTGCTGCTTGCTTCTCCGCCATGGACTGTACTACTTGAGGTTTTTTCTAAATAATGTGCTTTTCTACTATGGCAGATGACTGGCTTACTACCCTCTCTGTTAGTTATCTGTGCAGAACTACAGTTGTGACAGGAGCCAATTAGTAATAATTGTTTATTACTAATGTTATAAAGATAGGCAAACATATATTCAAACAGACATACTCCTTCCACTCTAATTGCTCAACTCTTCTTGTTCTGAATTCAGGGAAACATCCAGTACCACAATTAACAGGCTGACGAGGACAGCTGCCATCTCCTCTGTAACCTGACGCCTGCTGGACAGCTTCTCAGGTAGTTTTGCATGTGTTAACACTACCACAATTTGGGGCTTTACTCCATTAAAGTAGTGATCTAGACCAACCCATTTTTGGAATATTGAATCTGATTCCTAGTAAATCTGATATCTTAACTTTAGTGCTTTGAATTTTTCAAGACTTATTTATGGAATAGCAGCTCTAATTATGTTCTTTATGCTCCTGAGAAGAATGTACAGCCAATGCCTATCAGGAGCAATCTATTTATTCGTGTTTTACTATGTTGCATCTTTAGCATTTCTTCTTTTCAATGCACCACTGTGTCTAATCTGTTAATGAATCCATTCACTGAGACCTAGTTAGTCACAAACCTTCATTATCTAACCCCGAGTCTCTGCATCCTTACAGACTCAGTTACGACCCAGTAACAAACTTCCATTCATCTGTAAAGGTTCTCATTTTGTCCCCTTTTAAACCATGGTTTTGCTGAGCAGAATTCTCCCACGGCAGTTTCCCTGCCCTGTAACAACTTGACCCACCATCCGCTGTCTTCTGACCACTTGCATCTGTAATGTTTTCCAGTGTTCACCAGGAACACGGCCTCCACCAACCAAACACACCCCACCCCGACCCCGGTCGGCCTTCTGTTCATACACTGCAGGTCTCCCTTCGGGCACTTTTTCAGTTTTTTGGAAGCAAGACAAAATAAAACCATCTTCAGGGCCAGTGAAATGGCTCAGCAGGTTACCCAGCAAGCATAAAGCCTGAGGGGATGGATCCCTGGAATCCAAGAGGGAGAGGGAGAGGGAGAGAACAAACTTGCTAAAAGTGTCTAACACCCCCCACACACACACCATCTACACACACACACACACACACACACACACACACACACACACACCATCTACACACACACATCATCCACACACACACACACATCTACACACACACACCATCTACACACACCATCTACACACATCATCTATACACATGCACACACACACAACACACATGAAAACAATTCTCAATATTCAGTGAGTCCTTCCTTTCTTTGCACTATGAGATAAAAAAGAAATAATAAACCTCTGTCAAATGTGTACCAAAATCTTCTCTGCCAGTTACATTTAAATTTTATGGACTTTTTAGCACATAGAAAATCTAAAATTACATGTAGTCAAATTGACTTTTTTGCTAGTCAAGCTGATCCGCCTTTTCTTTCTGGTTCTGGCGCCATGGCTAAAATGGCCTTTAGCACATCAACAATATGTAAATATTGATTCATATTTTCTTCTAGTATTTTTAGCACTCCAACTTTTACATTTAATTTTTAGATTTATCTTGTCATAAGATATGAGACAATGACTTCATAGTTTTAAGGGATAAACCAACTGTTCTAAATTCAATTAAATAACTTTCCAGCCTTTCCTCAAAATAGTACTGATATCATACACAAAATTTAAAAATATATGTTCAACTATAAAAGGATCCTGCAGCCTGGCACCGCTCATCAATACTGCAAACCCTCCCTGCTTCTCTCTCCTCCCTTGGTATTAAAACAGACTTAGACACTGCTTTTGCTAAAAGCACTGTTTCTTGACTTGGGCATCTTTGCCTTTGCCTTGCTCCGCCTTCCTTGCTCTGGGTCAGAATGCTACTCAACTCTTCTGCCGACACACTTATCACTTGAGAAACGCTTGTCTGAAGATGGCAATCCTCCCCATCAAGGCTAGGTACACAAAGGTATGAGTACGGGATTTCCAAGGCTTGAAGAGATACAACGTTCAAAAGCAGCAATGTGGTCATGAGTGCACGCCATCAGTTGAAATCCTCCCCGAACAGCAGAAACCCTCTCGCCTGTGGCTGCACGTGGCCGAGCAAGCCAGTTTGGCCACAATGGCCTGACTAAGCATGCTTCCCACTCCCACCTCTGCTCCTTCCCTATGTAAACCTCAAGATCTAGTGAGTCAGCCGGACGGTGGTGGCGCACACCTTTAATCCCAGCACTTGGAAAGCAGAGGCAGGTGGATTTCTGAGTTCGAGGCCAGCCTGGTCTACAGAGTAAGTTCCAGGACAGCCAGGGCTACACAGAGAAACCCTGTCTTGAAAAAAAAAAAAAAAAAGAAAGAAAGAAAGAAAGAAAGAAAGAAAGAAAGAAAGAAAGAAAGAAAGAAAGAAAGAAAGAAAGAAAAAAAGATCTAGTGAGTCCCCAAAGACAAGGCTGAAGATGCTCAGCACGCTGCCCTCTGCAATGGCTACACTGGATAGTCATTCCTTTGCTGTGTCTTGGTCTCACCATCTGTTTGCTGTCAGGCCCCTCCCTTCTGCCTACAACAGTAAAGATTCCATAATTCCGCTGCCCTCGTCTTCAGCTCGCCTTCCTCATTTTCTTCCCAACCCTTCACCTACCCAATCCCAGTCTCCTTCACTTTCTGACCTCTAGCTCCTCTCCAGGAACACTCCTCTAGGAAAGCTCAACCAGCATTCGTGTCCTCCTCGGCTTTTCCCTGGACCACCATCTAACTGCTGCCACGAGTGACTGCTTCAATCTCCCTCATATGCTCCAAACTCCACTATAAAACATGAACGCGGCATGCTGACCCTGTAGTGCATTCTGTTCTCTGTGGCTCCATTTCATTCCAGCCACATGCTGCAAGTCCTCTCTCCTCCGCCAGCAGAAACTCAGAATTAACTCACTAAGGCATAAAAAGAATATTTTAGGCTGAAAATATAAATTCTAAAATCCTTTATCTTCCTATAAGCAGTCTCCCCCAGAGATCTCCAGATAACTCAACTGTTGTTAACCCCATCCCAGGAACAGCTCAACCTGTCTCAGTGGAGAAGACAGCTGAGACAACACGTCACAGGCCCTCGCATCTCCACTCTAAAGCCCTTCTCTCCCAACCGTGCTTGTTTTCCTGCAGATGCATTCCCTTTATCTACTAAGTAGTAGGGAAGACCGAAGCCTGGCTCTTTTCCATCACAGTCCTCTGTAAATGCCCCTAAAATAAGCATGCGCACACACGGACATGCACTTGCCAATTACTTTAGACCTTACTGGCACTGGCTCAAACAGCAGCATCTTCTCTGTGGCCACTGCCCAGAAACGGGGCTAAACGAATTGCTATGGTTTGGAGTCCTCACCTAAATTCCAGCTTTTCTCCACACCACTCTCTAAGAGAAGTGGTTCTCAACCTTCCTAATGCTGGGACCCCTTAATACAGTTCCTCCTATTGTGGTGACCCCAAAAATAAAATTATTCTCATTGCTACTTCACAACTGCAGTTTTGCTACTGTTACAAATCTCAATGTAAATATCTGATACAGAGCACATCTGATACGTGACTCCTGTGAGGGGTCATGACCCATAGATTGAAAGCCAGTGCTCTAGACTATCTAGAGCAACTGCAAGACGAAGACTACCGGGCTCCTGACTGAAATCTTGCCTCAGTGAGAGGCGCAGAGCGATCCACCAGCACGCAGTGCTCAGGGCCTGCTCTTCTTCCACTCCGTGCACATGCAGCAATGTCACGTCTGCTTGCTGACCCTGCCTGCCCGGTAAACCCCCACCACCTTCACCATGTACTCTAGTGTTCTGTGTCCACACGGTGCCCCCACTCACCTGATACATGCCATTTCCTGATACTCTTAGCACATCATGATGCAACTGAGCTTCACGCCCCTAGAAGACAGAAGAGCCTCTTTTATGTCCTAGGGACTACCTCAGATCGAGGATTTCTACTGACAGAATGCCTCCTGACCAAACTTGGTTCAGGTTCCTCCGAATTCCTATCTTCAGTGCCCATAGGAGACAGGGTCACGGTCCAGCGTTGGCACTCGTCCTACTAAGAGGACATGGCCAGAAACCCACCCTCAGGACCTGACTCTTCTCAGGTCCTGACCCTTGGCCCCCAGCAGCCCCTCTTGGGCATCTGATCCTTCCCTGCCTTTTGCAAGAATAGCGAAGGTTGCTTTAGTCAGAACCCCCATAACCACTGTTTCTTCTTGGTAACTTTCCACCTACACCCCTCCTTCACCCTAGCTCCTTGCCCCGTGTGAGGGCAGACTTGGGCCCACTCTGCCCTACTGCAAACCTCACTGCTGTGCTCCCTCAACAGTCTGCCTTGCTGCTTCAACAAGTGTGCTGAGCAGTCTCTTCTACAGAAGTACACAGCAGGCACTGAAAACCACCGCCGAGACGGTTAACAGGTGTGATGCCTAAGAACCCATCAGGAGACTGTTTAACGGAAAGAGCAGGTAACATGGACTTACGTCACGGAATTGGACGGGTCTTGTGGTGCACAAATAACACTGTAACCCTGAAGTTTTACAAGTAGTTCAGGGGGTAACATGCAATAAATACCACAGAGGCTTTATTATCATAAACTCAGAGTATACAGAGCTAGCCTCAGCAGCAGCAGCAGCAGCAGCAGCACCCTTCTCTGTTCTGACCCACAAGTATCAGAAGTCCCCATCGTTTCTAGTCATGTGACAGTAAGACCACGCCCTGTCCGACTGAAACTTCCACCTCTAACAGTGGCACAACTGCAGCCCTGGACATGGGAGCAACAAAGTCGCGGTTCACGGTACATGATGAATAGAAGAGGGCGGTTTTCAGCAACTGCAGAGGCTGAGAATGCTCTAATTCCTCAGATTATCAAAGTGATGTGTGATATACGAGTTTGATGAATCTATAATCTCTACTGTTACGTACAAAAATGTTTCCGTACAGAATGTATAGCCAAGAGCGCAGTGACAAACTCTGTCCACTGCACTAGCTCTAAAACTTAGGCTCCTCTTATCAGGAGCCTAACAAGTCACAGTTCCTTTCCTCTAGCTCTCTACAGACTGTGGCAAGTAAGAAGCAATTACTAACCTCAATCTAAACCTCAAAAAAGAGCCCCTAAGTCATACACATCTTTGAACCTTAGACGGCTAGCAAGTAACATTGCCTAGACTCTACAGACTACCTGCCACCACTGAGCACTACCGTAATCTGCCACCATACTGGTCATTACCTGCCGCCACAGGACACTATGTGCTATCACACTAGAAACCACATGCCACCACTGGACCCAACCTGTCACCACACTGAACACCACCACGGGGCTGCAAATTCTTGTCTTTTCTGTTTCCTGCAGTCCTATTTACAGAAGATAAGATGGTAATAAAGCACACACCGTAGACCCCGCCCCACCCCACCAAGGAGCCTTTCCTAAGCACAGCCTCTGCGAGAGCACGGCTCTACCTTTGCAGTCCCCGTGCTTTTCTGTACACTTCACCTGGAGCCACTGCCTAAGTAGGAGCTTTACTGAGATGTTAGTCACATACCTTAAAGTACACCCACTTAGGAGTATTCTTAGAATATTCACAAAGTTATGCAATCGTCACTATAGAAGCTTTTAGCACAAAAGATTTGGGGAATCTAGGACTCATTTCCGTGGATTTACACTAGACTTAAAAGATAGCCATGGAGCCAAAGCCCGAGCAGCTAAAGAAATGGAGGAGGCAGCCCGTGCTTTCCAACAAGCTGGGAACAGACAAGAGGGAGCAGGCCACTAGCTGCTCACTGGCTCTCCCTCCATAACAAGCTGAGGACAACCTCAGTGGCCAAGCTTGCCAACCAACATCAGCTGGCCACCACCAGAGGCCAGCAGCAGGCCTAAGGAAATGGTGGCTAACTTTCTCAACAGACTGCTGGCTGCTGCCCATGCTGGCTAGCAGCTGCTTCCGCCGGCTCCCCTTTCAGACGCTTCAGGAGAGACGGTGCAGTGAACTTCCTGAGCCTCCCCCTCCTCCTCGCCAGCCTATTCCTGCCATCAACACCCCCTTGTTCTGCAGCACTCGTGGTGGGCCCTGGCTGCCTTACTCACATGGCAACTTCAGTGACTCGGGCAACTACATTCTATGAGACTCTTCTGTTGCAGCTATGTTCTGCCATCTATTTTAAACCATTTTAATGGCCTAGCAGTTAAAATATTCCATGCAAACTGAAAATCCTATAAATCCTAAGTCTCCCTGTGTTCATACAGATGTATCACACCAAGGTCCACCAGACAAAACACTACCAGCAGCCCAAAAGCATCTACATCATCCCCACTCTCCTAAGGCAACTACATCTCACGCCAAATCTATACATTCATTTCACCTATTTCCAAGCGTTTCGAACTTACGTATGGAATCACACATTCCACTGAGTGCATCGACAACTCTGCTTGTAAACGCGTTTCATGTCCTCATTTCTTGGATGAAGCAAAAGTCCACTCATTCTCACTGCTTCACAGCTCTGCACCACACAAGCAACACTACAGCCAATCTTCTGTTGCACTGTTAAGGATTCAGGCTTTCAGATTGTGAGAACTAGGAATGCAGTTCCTGAGAATGCTTCCTATGTGTTTTGTGGTACACACACACAAACACATTTTTGTTAACAACATATATAAGAAGTTGAACTACTAAGACACATGCGGTATCTCTTCCAACTTTCCAGAGTGGTTAAGTGACTGTAGATGCTGGCTGCTCCTTGCCAGTAACTGATGCTGTCCTCTTCTGTCTGACCATCTTTACAAGCAGTGGTGTTGCGCTGTGGTTCTGCTCTGCCTTTTCCTGCTGGCTCATACAGCTTAGCATTCTCTGATTTTACTGACCATCTGTGGTGCTGCCCAGCTTCCTGCTCACTTTCCTGTGTTGTCTTTTCTTCTCAACTTACAGAAATTCCTAAATACTCTGACATAGGCCTGTGATGGCCAATCTCACTCTGTGGCCTGACTTTTCATTCATTCAAAGAGGTCATTTAGCAGAGAGAAGCACTTTTAATGCATTCCAATGTATCATAAATTCTTACTTTATAATTGTGCTTTCTGTGTCTTAATACCACTGCACAGATCAGCACCAGGCAATGTGTCCTGTCTGTGTCACAAGCGCTTAGCTCAAAACCACACTTCAAGTGTGTGAAACTGTCTCAAAGCACAGACCACCAGACAATAGGAAAGGCTGCCAGAACGAGAGACAAGTGTACTCCTCCAGTTCGGTAGCACACACGAGGCTATGCACATCAGCGTGAGAAGTGTGTTCTGAACACCACTAGAGGGCGTCTTACAGCCTCCACCTAAGCATGACCATGGATCAGGCACACACGATTTACCTGTCTACATAACATATACTTATCTACCCACAAACCTATATTTTTTCACCCACCTTTCAAAAGTCATGACATTAAACAAGCAAGGTAGCTTAGCAGGTAAAATCCTTGCCACAGAAAGCTGACAACCTGAATTTGATATACAGTACTCACAAACGTAGGAGAGATCAACTCCACAAAGCTGTCCTCTATCCTCCCCTGCCCACTGCGGACTGTGTGCCACCCCTCAAACACATATGCACATAATTAGTAAAATTGTTAAAATGCAGTGACAAAAAATTAACTACATGTTCTTTTTGACCTTCTATGAAACTGTCCAGACCACCAAGGACACACACTTCTAAGAAGCCACCCAGTGTCTGAAGACATCACCTGACTGAGGAGTCTGTGCCACTGAAGGGATATGATACAATCAGCAGCTATGTCTGTGCCAAAGACCGGGGCTGGACACAGGGTCAGTGCTCAGACTGCCCAGTTTTCACTGCATAGGCTTACACAAAGAGCAAGACGGAAGGGGTTTGCACACATTCTCCAGTCATCAAACACACCAGGCTTACAGCGCTCAGGACTAGATGAACCCACGCAAGTCTCCCTGCCACACCAAGACGATCCTCGCTGAAAAGGAATAAACTGTTCCTGAACCAGAGGAGAAGCCTGCACCCAGATTCCAGAGAAGAACCTGAATGAGCCAATTTTTATGGCATGGAAAGACATTCAGCACAAAACAAATACAAGGAAAAATGAAAGAGAGAGCAGAGGGGCAGACGGGGGGGGGGGGAAGGGAGGGAGAGGAAAAGGGAATGAGAAGAAGAGGGGAGTGGGGAGAGAGGACGGAGGAAGGAGGCAAGGGAGGGAACAAAAAGAGAACGGGAGGAGAGGGAGGACGCACAGCTTCTCCGAGGCTCAGGCTGTCTAGCTGGAGAAGTGAGGGGTAGTGTGGGTGACTGATAACGGGTAGGACAGATGCCAACAGCAGGAAACACGGGTCAGCATCAGCAGGAAGCCCCAGTGAGATAAAGGAGTCAGACAGCAAGCAGGCTAGACTTGCCAGGCCCCTAGGAGGGCAAAGCCCATGCCTTGTGTCCTGGAGATAACCTTGGAAGAACCTACTGCGTGCTTTGGGAAGGTTTCAACTGGAACACAGCGCCACAGGGTACATACCCTCGCTTCACCACAGCACACCCCAGTCCCAGCACCCCATCAAACCTGCTGACGCAGTCCTGAAACAGTGAAGGAAACTGAGGCAGGCAGCAGAGAAGTGAGGGGAAGAACAAAGGACAGAACTTTGCAGAGCCTGATGCACTCACTCAACAGCACCGAGCTGTGCCCAAACCACAGCAGCTCCGAAGAGGAGGTGACTCTGGTCTCAAAAGCTAGGCAAGTACTCAGGAAATGTGGGCAAGCAAAGGAGGTGCTGCACACTCGGTCTAGCTTCCTGTCGCCAGCTGCCGTGGTTTCTCTCGCCAACAGACTCCGAGGCCTCACTTCTCACCCTCAGAGCTCCCTGGGTCTTTCCTTTGCACTTCATGACATGACAGATGTTCTCCCACACAGGACTCCCACTGACAATCACCACTGTGGCCTCACACGCCCTTCCTCACTCCTCATATGATCTGCTCGACCCTGCCTCTGGGTCAACTCCACTGACACCATGTCCCAAGGTCACCAAGAGCCTCCAGGTGTTCAAAGCCCAATATGGTGTCCCATCCTTACACAACTGCCTCACACTCAGCTCACCTACTCAGACCGTTTCCTTACACGACTGCCTCACACTCAGCTCACCTACTCAGACCGTTTCCTTACACGACTGTCTCACACTCAGCTCACCTACTCAGACCGTTTCCTTACACGACTGCCTCACACTCAGCTC
>CM052702.1:135764226-135793398 GCA_028551405.1 Uromys caudimaculatus
TTCCTTACACGACTGTCTCACACTCAGATCACCTACTCAGACCGTTTCCTTACACAACTGTCTTACACGTGGAACTTTTTTCTTCACAAACTCCTTTGGAATTACAATAAAACGAAAGCAGAACTAAATGAACTCGGCCCCACTTGGAGAACTGCACAGACCATGGTCACCCTGAACGCCTTTCTCCTCAAATACAAATTGCAAGCACCATCCAAGTAAGGACCTCCGACGATGCCCTTCCTTCTAGAGAAAACTCATCTCGCTCTGATCCACCACAGCCTGCGCAGGAGGGTTGCTGTTTGTTTCCTTTTTCTGGAGATGAGGTCTTGAGCATCTCCTGCCTCAAATTCTCCCTTCCTAAAGATGACCTTGAACTTCTGAATCTTCAGTTTCTATCCCCAAATACTCCAAGTATTTAAGGTGTAAGCCATCACACCCAGATGAAGTGGTGCTGGGGATCAAACCCAGGCCTTGTTTGTGTGGGGTAAACATCCTTAACGACTGAGCTTCCCCCACCCGTGGTCTCAGAGCAGAAGGGCTGTGTGTCTGTGCTGCTGGCACACTTGCGGCTGACTCCCTAGGAGCACCAGCACTGGGGAACTTGAGTTACACTTTAGGAGCTCTCGTAAGATCTCCGCAGGTTCATAACTAGGCAGCATCTGGTAGGTTGGTGGCAGGTAGATGGGTCATAGAGTAAGTTAGGACATTTGGCTTCAGGGCTCTGCTGTCTTCAGCCTTGTGGGCCAGACAGAGAAGAGTGAAAGACTACCTCCATGCCCCTCCTCAAAAGGTGTCAAACACATCAGAGCGCGCCTCCACGCCCCACCCCACCACTCTTTAAAAGACCTTCCTAGACACAACACTCAACTTTTAAAAACTGCATTCAGTATCATCTATATACTTACTAAAATAGGAAAAAGACTCTAGAGAGCTTCATCTCATTCCCTGTATCCAAAGTTCCCCAAAATAAACCTAAGTGGGGTGAAAACAGCAAACCTGAGTCTCCAGTCAAAGCACAGCAGTTAGAACACACCTGTGCACTAAGTGTCTTCACCTGAATACATGCGAGATCCGATCAGGGTGCCCCATGAGCCCAATCCACAGGACTCAGGAACAGATACTCCAAACAGAGTCAGTAGACCCCAGACTCAGGTCATGGAGCTGAAGAAAGTCAGCTTCTCCAGGCAACTTCCCTCTCTACCTCAGCCCACTGCCCACAGGGTTCGGCTTCTCAACTGTGGAAGCCACCACTATCCCAAGTCCCCGGCTACTGTGAAGGGCGGAGTGTTTTGTTCCAACTACGCCTGAATGCTTTTTAGCGTCTCCAAACTGGATTTGTGCCCTAATGTTTCTTGATCTCCGGAAACAGTCCAGTAACTTACGACCTGGGTTAAAAGACAATTTCCTCTCCAATGCTAAACAGGCACAAAAGCTTAACAATAAGACCAAGAACTCATGACTTTGGAAAAAATGGTATTCACTCCTAAGTGTGCGGATCGCAGTGAGGCCAGAGGCTTCAGGGGTGATGAAAACATTGTGAAACTTTGTCACTATAGTAAAAGTCACTAAACTGCACACTTCACAAACAAAAATGTGGGCTGATTAGCAGTAAAAAATCATAACTACAATGCAACAGCAGAGTTTGTCTAGCTTCCCAACTGCTCCATACCCCAACTCTGAAAGCAACAGTACCCTTTCCAGAGCAATCTTCAGAGGTCACTGGCCACCATCACCCCCAGCTGAAGGAGGCTGGGCACACCAGTGTCTTCCGGAACACACCTGATCCAGCACACCTGCTCTGGGCCGCTCAGCTCAGACTGGGAAGCCATTACCAGGGTCTGTGTGTCTGAAGTGCTTCCCATCTTAATTTATCATCCAGAACAGTAACGCCAACTACAAACACATTCCAACACGAAAATTCATTGTTCAAGTTGGTGGTTTCTGATTATATTTGCCTTGGCCCCCAAGAGTGTCATTTAAATTCTTGTTGGGCTAATGAGTGAATTTAAAACTGAATGATGTATTTGTCCCAGGGTCTAACATTTACAGAAACACTCTGCAAAAGCCAGTTCCTCCATGAGGAAACTCGGGAGAGAAACTGTAGCCCAGGACAGTGCCACACCCAGGACAGTGCCACGTGCTGAGTTCCAAAGAACAGAGAACAGCCCAGCCTGCAAGACACTCAAGCCCAAGAAACAGTCTTGACTTAGCAAAGCATCACCTATCCCATTCACCGGCATGATTCAAATCCACTTTGTTGGCTCTGAAGTTTCTATGAGTGTTACATATCTGAAACTATATTAATAGTAAAAATTACAATTAAAATACAACTGCAATGCTGAGCTCCAAAACTTAGAAGAATTTAGTTTTATCTATTCCATTCATCCTGATGAGCCCTTACTGAGCGGTGGCTATGAGCCAGATGGTCTTCTAGGCACCACACCCTGAAGCAAGGCCGTAGTAAGTAGCTAAGGCCTAGACTGGGAGGCTGACAGCAGCCACCACTCTGTCACGAGGACCCTCAGCATGCACTCGGACTCTGTAAGCTCTGGCCTCTGCCTCTCTAGCCAGTCCTCAATGTCAACCCAGCCTGAAAGGAGCAGTTAGTTTTCCTTGCCTGTTCTCACCAGTTAGAGTGGACTCTGCTGGCACTGTAATGGATCCTGTCTACCTGTGCCTCTGCAGACTTGACAGAGGCTGCTCTCATCAGAGTCCTGGGAACTGTGTGGCCCACTTGTCACAGGTCTGACCTGATATGATCAGCTGGTGTCCCTCTCACAGCCTGGCTCTGCTCCTGCTGCTCACACCCATATTTCACACTTCTGTTTAACCAGAGCAGTCTGCCAGACTCAGAAACCACCACTACCTCTTGTCACAAAGACAAAGCCTCCTTCAAGGCTAACTAACTTCCCAGGTCCTCAAAGCCAACACATCTCCATGGCCTTCCGACTACAACACTGTGTGTTCCAGCTGAGCTCACATTCAGGAAGCTTCCAGAGTCCTAAATGAATCCCCAAACTGTGGTTGCAAACTTCAGATCTAACATTATATAATAGACCAACAAAGCCAATCACTGAAAACTGCAGCCCTAAAGCTGTAACTTTTTAAAATATGCAAAGAAAAAATTAAAAATACAAAAGTACTGAAAACTATATGCCTACACACAAAAACGATTATGGAAATTTTAACAGAATAAAGCAGTTTGCATTAAAAGTATAAATGAAACATAGTAACTCCCATGGTATCAAGTCCTTTTTAAAACCAATCAATCAAACAAACAAACAAACAAACCCTAAATACAGAGAGCCAGGAAAGACGCTCACAATTTAAAAGGCCTTCTCCTGTGAAAAAGTTAGGTGTGCACTCGGGTTTTCTCTGCCTGTTGGCAGCTTGTGATGTAACATCTATAGCTGCACTGCTTGCTTCTATCACCGATTTTTTTTTTTTTTTTTTAAATGTAAAACACTAAAAATGCGCCTTAGGAACTAGAAGGCTGACTCAGTGGTTTAGAGAGCATTTACTGTTCTTGCAGAGAACTTGGGTTGGATCCCAGCACCACATGGTGGTTCACGAATATACCTAAATCCAGTTCCAGAGGATCCAGCCCCTCTTCTGGACTCCTAAGGGACCAGAGACACACATAGTACACATCCATACATAAATGTAGATAAAACACTCATATATAGAATAAATCTTTTTTAAATGTGTCTTTCACAGAAAACCTTGACGCTGCCTCCATCATGTGATGCCACTATAAAAATTGAGTCAGAACAAGGAGAAACTATCTGCTTGCTCCCGAAAACTCTGTACTAGAAGAAAAAGAACATTAATAAGTTCAAAAACAGTAGCACAGTCACGTGACTTGAACATGGCTGGTGAGTCCCTCTCGGAGGAGTATCATCTGAGACCCAGGAAAGTGACAGTTATGTTTTAAGTCAAACGGTTAATTGATGACTAAACAAAAGCAATTCCACACTGGACAACACATCAGAGCAATAACACCTGCAATGATAAAGGACTCATTTGCCATCTGAAGCTAGCATTAGCATAATTATTTCTGGCTCTGGGCTTTAAAGATATAAACTCAGAATGCAGAAACCCTGCAATAACTGCTCATCTGATAAAACACCAACTAGCACACACTGGGCTCCAGCACAGCGCACTTCTGTAGGGGAAGGTGGGATGCCTGTTATTCCAAACACTGAGTTGGCTGAGGCAGGGCACCTTGAGTTAAGCCAGCCTGGGCTACAAAGTAGCCCCCATCTAAGCAAAGTAATAAATACATATGCTGTGGTCTTTGCAATTTCCGTCCTGGAAATGTGAACCAGGCCTGGACACCAAGTTTCTACTCTCCATGTTCCGTCTTCATTATCTGGAGACTGTAACTACTCATCATTAAGAGGCAAAGTGACCATGTGGTAACATGTGTCTGTAATTCAGGAGGCTGAGGCAGGAGGATTGACAAACATGTGGAGCCAGCCTGGACTACAGAGCCAAGTACCAGGTCAAACAAGTCTACACAAGACTATTTCAAAACAAATAAAAACAAAAAAGAGTTTTAAGGAGCCAATGAGATGGCTCAACAGGTAAAAGCACTTAGCACAGGCCTAGCAACCTGAGCTAGGATGCTAGGACCCTAGGACCTACACGGCAGAAGCCGAGAACCGCTTCCTTAATCATCTACACACATACATACATGCACACATATTGTCAAATAATAAGGGAAGGCAGAAGACAGACAGAGACAGACACACAGACACAGAGAGGGGGAGGGAGGAGAAAGGTCTGGGAAGATGGTTCTGCCCACAAAAGGCTTGATGAGGCTGAGTCTGGCCCGTCAGACACAGGTAGAAGCTGTGCACACAGCAACAGCTGCAGTCCTAACACCAGGAAGGAAGAGACAGAAGGACACCTGCAGCTTGACGGGGGCAGTCTAGCTCCACGTTTAGGGAGAGACACAGTCTCAAAAAGTAATGTGTGAAGAAACTGAGGAAAATAATGGACAGGCATCTGGCCTCCACACACATATACATATGTGTGTGTGTGCTCACATACATACATGTATACATACACACAAACATGTAATATGCATATACATCATACACCAAAGCAAAACTATTTCCCTAAGAAATGAATGGTACTAAAATAAAATCATTTTTCGAGACATTATGTACTTAACAGTAGAAATTAATTTTTAAAGTCAAGTAATTCTGTGCAACAAAAAGATGACAAGTCACTGAGTGACTGCTAGGTCTTGAACTGTAATTCCAGCACTTGGGACATGGAGACGGGATAGAGCTCCAGATGCAGAGTTCAAAGCATCCTTAAAAACAGTGGGGAGGGCACTAGGGAGGGAAGGAAGAGGGGGAGGAATAATAATACTAATAAGTAATATGGAAACGATTCTTCCGGACAGAGCAGGAAAATGAGTGTAAGTCAACTCCTACGGGGTGGCACTCCCCAGCCACCTAGTTCCCAGCTCAAGGACTCTCAGAATACTATTTAGCATCTCCATATGTCACACTTCATGAAGAGGAACCCACAGTGCCTAGCCTACAACCAACAAACCCTGGCTTTCATGATTGCTGATGTAATCACTATCAGTGCTTCCTGCATGGGCCTCAAACCTCAGGAGCTACGCCTACCCAAGAAAGCAAATATCTAAAGCTGATTTGCTTCTAGATAAAACATGTCATTTTTTTCTCAGTTGCAAATAACTCTTAAGAAGGAAAGGAACCTATATATCGGAAAAGAAGAAATAAACTGGGTGTGGTGGCACACATATTTAATCCCAGCACTCAGGAGACAAAAGCAGGCAGATCTCAAGTTCGAGGCCAGCCTAGTCTACAGAGTGAGTTCCAGGACAGCCAGGACTTCATACACCAAGATATCCTCTGTCGGGGAAGAAAATAAAAGAGATAAAGTTAAATAAAAGTAGCTAAACTAAGCCAAAAATCACCTCCTTGATTCCTCAGTGCCTTCCCCCGAGTAACGTGCAGCTTCATCAAACAGTGGGGCGTGAACGCACACCAAGCTCTGCGTGAACGCACACCAAGCTCTACTCACTCACTTTCCAACTCAGAACTACGCTGGAGAAGAAGTCTGCGCTTACAATAATGTCATTTAGTTTGAGGTCTTACAACGAAAGCCAGGACAAGCAATAGGATGCATTTCAGTGGTACTGCACGTGGCCTGGCACGTGCAAAATCTGGGGTCTTCTCTCCAACATTGTAAAGACAGAACAAAGTTCTCTGCATAAATAACCAACTCTAGAAAGCAAGCCCAGTGGGCTGGAGAGATGGACCAGTCCGTAAAGTGCTTGCAGCACGTCCAGTTAAATGGCTCTTCGGGCCCAGGAGCCTGCCACAAACTAGCAGCCTGAACTCAATCCCAGAGCCCACTTGAGGCATGTGCACACACAGAGGTGCACACACACTAAACAAATGAAATAAAAAAATTCTAAGATAAGAGCTAGGCTTGATCAAGGGGTGCTTACAATCTCTGTGCCAAGGGCTCAAGAACCACCAAACCTACACTGCCTGACAAACTTCAGGCCAGTAAGGAACCCTGTTTCACAATCAGGATGATGACTGAACAATCATACCTAGGCTGACCTCTACCTCCACAAACATGGGGGGTGGAGGTGCATGTACATGCACACATTACACACACAAGAAACAAAGTTTAAGACATTAAGCTCAGAGACAATCTCTATAGAACAAGAGCACTGCCTTGACTAAATTCCAGCCCTTTCCTACCCACACTGCCTCATCTCTGAAAGGAAACACTGTTTGCTTTACATTACAAGATCTAGAAATAATTTGGGCTCAGTCACTAGCAAAGCACAGGTTCTCGGTAAACAGCGACACCTTAGTGGAGACAGCCTTAACTCTCTGTCCCTGTGGCCAGCACACACACAGTGTGAAAGTGGGTTTCTCAAACCGCAGATGTTTAAAAGCAAGTATGAATAAAGGAATTTCTCAAAAGTCAAATGAGTCACACATTATCCCCAGGAGTTCAACTGTGAGGAGAGGGTGGGGGCAGAAGAACATGGTGACTGGGTAGGTACAGGTTACACAGAGTGAGATGGAGACACAACCTCACTACACACTCAGCTGCTCTCAGACCACACCCCTTTCTAGCATGAGCCCCTTGTTTCATGAAGGGGGATCTAGAGAAAAGCAGTCTTTGTACAAAAAGCTTCTCAACAAGCCAACTACTTCACACAGCTCTCAGCCAGATCACGGCCATCTAGTCCACTCTAGGAGGAAAATGGGCTCTTAGCACTGACACTGACGGCACTCACACACAAGCCAGTACAGTGACCTGACGGGCAGGGTAGTCAACAAGATTTCCCTCACCTGGGGACGCAAAGCCCCAGTGAGAGGTACACCCATCCAACTGGTTTGCCTTCTGGTTTTGGGGTTACCGTGAAGACCACAGAGGGAAACTCAGGAAATGCCCAGACAGCCAAACCAAGGAAGTGGGTGCCTACATGGGCAGCTCCTCCCCTCTGCTGTCTAAGCTGGGTTCTTAACACAACAGGGGCAGGGTGTGGGGTGCTGTCACCACAGTCACCCTAGAATTAAATGCTCCCACCTAAGCCTTCCGCCTTCCCTCTGCAGTCCTCTAGTTCTTCTAAAGCCAAGAAACGAAGAAGAAAAAGGAGGAGGAGGAAGAGGAGGAAGAGGAGGAGGAGGACGACGACGACAAAACACTTACGACCGAACTGCAGGCCAATCTTTAAGCCAGACCTCTCCTCAGCACCTCAGCGTTAAGCTGACCAATCACTGTAATGATGGCTAGAGAGGGCCCCTTCGAGCTGTCCGTCACCCTCAGCAACATGTCCCCCTCTGTGCTTGATGCTGCAGCACACCTGCACACAACAGTCTACCTTTTCTCTTCTAGACCTGCAGTTTCATACTTGAGTTGTCTGAAAGAGGGCAACAGCAGCGGCCACAGCACTAGAGACAACACCCTTGTTCGTCACACCGTCCACCAACACTCCTGGCCATGGGGCCCACGCCTATGACAGCAACAGTTGGAAGGCTAAGGCGGGAGGACCCAGACCTGGCCTTGCACGCACACAAAGTCCGTGATGATGTTTTATAATACAGCTAGTATGTTAGAAAGTGGAGCATGTAAATACTTTAGACTTAGAAGCAAATAAATATGTGAAAGAATTTGCCTAAAATTTCCATAAAAATTTAAAGCATTAATGTAAATGTATCTACAAGCTAAGTCTCAAGACTTGGCCACAGTCCCTTCTGAGCCTTGTGAACACACTATCAGGTAGGCTACAACATCAACTATCACTGGCCCACACGTACAGTGCCTACTCCTGTGCGATGTAATGTAACTGGAGAGCATGCCTAATTTTCTATGTTTTGTGACAATTGTAAACCAGAGCTAAAGCACAAAAATGTGGTGTCCAATCCTTATCTCAGGAAGCATCAAGAAACACTAAGTTTCTGTGTAATTCCTAACCCAGGAAAGAATTCCTGCAAAGCTTCAAAAGTCTGCAGTGCTGCTGACGAGAGACACCGTCCATGACTAAGATGAATTTCAGCATATTTACTCTGTTTTTCAGGCCTAAAATATATGAAATCCTTAATAAGTAAAACACACTAGTTAGAGGTATCTAAGCTAAAGCTGCCCATGGTGAAGCTGCTCTCCCTGCAGAGCAAAGGCCCCCACGCCAGTGAGGGCAGCACACACCTCAAAGAGCTACCCCGTGAGACCCAGGCAGGAAGCGGACGGCTCTGGTGAGTAGTTAACACTCAGCGTGTGCAGTGCAGATTCATCCCCACGGCCTCTCACCACTCCAGAGTCAAGAGGAAGGCTCAAGAGACACCCCTGCTCCCTCTCACATCCGTCGACAGGGGGAGGGGCTGCACTCTAACCTGACTTAGAAGTAAACAGTGACCCAAGCACACATTTATGCTAGCGTGGCAGTAACCAGTCCTGTGAATTAAAGGAATGCAGTTCACAAACTGATAAACACACACCCAGTTCTCATCACCACAGTAATCAATGTCGCCTTACACTGAAATGATCAATACCCAATTTCTATCACCACTAATGGCTACTACCCTACCTTAAATACTTAGATCTTAAACTAAAACTTTAGAGAGCAAAACAATGCACTACTAATATTAAGATTCCCAAATTATAATTAACCAAAAAGGAAAGTCTGCCCAAGAAGATAAACTCTCCTTCTACCTACCCCAAACCTACTCTTCATCTGGATGTCACATATGTGGCCTACAATCCAGCCGACAGTGCTAATAAACTCGTATTAGTAAGGCAAAGCAGTCAGTACTTGAAACAAACTCTCTTCCTTCACCAAAGGCCTGATAAGCCCGTCCCCAGTTCTACAGACTTCAGATTTCTGGAGCGCTGTTTTCTGTCAAGCACTGGGATGTAGAACTCATGCTGCCCTGAGATACAGGGAGATAAACCACCAAATGCAAGATGCTAGGGGCGAGAAAACACAACCACCCCTTGTGCTGTTTTAGTGGAGTCACGTGCACACTACAGCTATCAGTGCGAGCCAAGCACACCGGACCGGCCAGCACACAAGCTAGTGCCAACTCAGTATTAAGAATTCTTTTCATTGACAGGTTCTTTGTTCCATCTGTTGAATTTAAAGCTAGCATAAAGTTTCTACGTAAAACATTCTAAAGAGTCCAACCATAAGATAATACACCCTTAAAAATGGAAATGTCTCTACCTCATTAGTGTTCCAGCGGTGCCTCTCTTTGGGTAAACTTGAACATTTCGGCAGACATTCAAGCAGCTTTTTCGGTAAAAAGATTTTTACATGACTACTATTGCTGTTCCCATGATCATCTATAAAGAGAAAACAATACATTCAGAGAAGGAAGGAGAAAGCCTCCTTTTAAGTACACTCACAAGGTCAGAAGCAGCAGCTCTGTGTGGGGCTGAGACCAAGAGCACAGAAGCCTTCTCCTCTAAGCTCCTCATCTACACTCGTGGATGGACAGCAGCAGGCAACTGCCTGTGAGCACCAGAAATAGACTGAGCTTTACCCCATCACAAGTGAGCAGATGGGACGTGCCCAGCAGCACCCAGAACCAAAAGGCTACTTTAAAGACTCTTCCAGTGTTTCTTTAAAAAAAAACCTCGAGATTACAAAATGACTTAACCTCATGAAATCCAGAAACTGTGTGTTAACCAAGTTTAAAGTTTCATGGTTTTGAAGTTCAAAGAAATATAATTACATGTGACTTTTATCCATAAACTAAATGTTCCTTTGTCCCCCAGAATAAAAATCAGATTTGCCCTTTCTAAAGGAAATCACAAACCTCATAAGGACTTTAAGCCTGTAGTTGGCTAACAGGTACTGTGGAGCCCTTCTCAGCTCCACCTAAAACTCCATCACTTCAAGTTGATTTCTGTGTACATATCTGAGAGTTCATGCAGTGCATCAAAGGTAGCTCCTTCTACGTGAGTGGAGCCTTCACTACGTTAGACGAGACAGCAGGTCTGAGCACCTGGTGCCTCCGTCCCAGATATTTCTTTATATAGCGTTTGCCCTCATGGCTCATTTACGCACCACTTACTTCTCCACTCCTGTAAAGCAATCTTTTCCCAACCTCCAAACTCATAGCCAGTTGTGGTAAATTCCAGGCAGCTTCAAATTACCCACTCTGATTTTTTATGCTAATTGAAATCTCCAGTCTCCACCTAAGGGGCCTAGAGTCCTGGGAACTGCTTCTTAAAAAGTTCAACTCCAGCTGCTCCGGCCTTGGGCTCCTCAGCATTCATGAATCAGCATCCATGACATCAGCAAGACAGCAAGAGCACCCACCCGGAGTCTGCAGCCCGCACCCAGGCAGCTTCTGCTTCTCCCTGCGTGTGACCTTAGGTGAGTTACTTAGTATCTCTAGTTCTCCCTCATCACCAATCAGAGAAGTAGAGATTTTTTAATTCTCCCTCCAGTACAAATTTCTATAAAATGTAGGGTCCTTCAGCAACAGGTTGCCCTACAGGTCAGCAGCCTTACAGGGCTCCAGGTGCCATGTGATGATATGAACAGTGAGATACAGTAATTTATCTGTCCAGTTATCTCTGAGCTTCTATTTAAAACTGTCTTTTCAGGGGTAAATGAAACAACAACACTCTTCTAAGGTCATAATATTTTTTCCCAAACATTTCTCATCTGATTAGCATGTTTCTTCTTCTCGTGGATAAGGTCAAAAATAAATATTGAGCACAAGATTAGTCTGAGAAAGTGCACCACATCATACAGAATGTTTTACAGGGATTAACTTGAGAGTCTTAGCCTACTAACTCTTTTTTGGTCCATGAAGAACACAGTCAATTGAACTGTAACACAACTGCATGTCTGTAGCAGTGAAAAACTTATGAAACTGTTCTTAGGAGATCTAAGATTGATTCGAAATTAAGATTAAATGTAAAAATATTGCTTAAAACAGAAAGGAAATCAACTAATAGAAAGATGGTAGGATATTCCTATTAATTGCTAACTGCAAACCCTTTGTAGTTTCTGTGATCACGGATGTTCCCGACACTTCATCAGGGAAGTACCTGGGCCATAAGACTTCCAAGCACACAAGGCAGAATCACAGGAGCCTTGGCTTCCTGCCCTCGACCCAACAAAACAAAACAAAACTGGGAAGCACACAGTTTTGAACATAGAGGTCAAATTCTAAAATCTATATTCTACTCACTATCTATGGGGCATCTTTATGAAAACAGCACTAGGGTAGAACTGAGTCAATGCAGAGCGTGCCTCGTATATGGACAATCATCTTCCTGAGGACCTGGTTAGAGCGGAACAGAATAGAAACCCTAGTCTCTACTTCCATTTGTGGTCACAACCAATGCTAAATTTCTGTTCCTTTAGCCTCTAACCTGGCTGCCAGCAGTAAAGTGTGCGTGTGCGTGTGCGTGTGTGTTAGACAGCCAAAGACAGAGACAGAATGTTGAGTGCACATGGGTGTGAGACAGAGTGTCAAATGAGCATGTGAGAATGTTGAGTGTGTGGGTGTGTGAGAGGGGAAATGCGAAGTGTGTGTGTGACTCTGTTTGAGAGAATGTTCAATAGCCAGGCAATGATGGCGCACGCCTTTAGTCCCAGCACTAGGTGGGCAGAGGCAGGAGGATCTCTGTGAGTTCGAGGCCAGTCTGGTCTACAGAGGGAGTTCCAGGACAGCCAGGACTACGCAGAGAAGCCCTGTCTCAAAAAAACCAAAATAAAAACAAAAAAATACTGAGGTAGAAACTTAGAAGCTGGAGAGATGGATCACCAGTTACAAGAACTGGCTACTCTCCCAGAGGATTCAGGTTCAGTTCCCAGCACCCACATGGCAGTTGACAACTGTCCGTTAACTCCAACTCCAAGGGACCCGACACCTTCAAACAGACATACATGTAAACAAAACACCCACCAAAGCACATAAAATTAAAAAATAAATTAAATGTATAAAAGAACATTGAGTATGAACTGAGACAGAGAATGTTACATTTGCATGAGTGTATGAGAGAATGTTAAGAGGGTGAGTGTGTGTGTGTGTGTGTGTGTGTGTGTGTGTGTGTGTGTGTGTGTGTGTAGGAGAGAGTTTATGTGCATGAGAGTGTGTATGTATTTTTGTTCTCAATAGTGGAACTACTTGAGGAAAAGCTCCAGGCAGGTTCCACTGCAATACTAGCCGAAACAGTGGTGAGTGGGCCCAATGCTATGTGAGCACTGTCACTGTCCACCAGAGCTCACAGGGCTGTGCGGCCAGCCAGGGTGGCTCTGCTTTTAAATGCACCATTCCAAGAACCCTAGGTTCATGCTGAACATAGGCCAGGTGCTCTCAGGGACTGTAATGATGGATTAGTAACGCCTCCCAGCTTATGGAAACGCAAGTTTAATACTGGGGAGAGTTGGAATTCAGAAGGGATAATGCTAAGCTCCTACTTCATACTTCAAAGTTTAACATGGTGGTAGACTGTGTGCCTAGAAGCACAGGGTCCTGAGTTCAGGCCCCAGCACCAGGGGAAAATAATCAACTTCCGTGCTTCTGGTTAAAGTATGGCAACAAAAAATTTTTTTTAATTTAAAAAAAAAAACCAAAAAGCCAAACCTGTTCTTTACATTGGAACAGAACTATTCACACAGTAATACTGCATACAAATGTTTGTTTTTATATATATATATATATATATATATATATACACACACACACACACACACACACACACACACACACATATTTTTTTTTTTGGGGGGGGGGGGTTTCAAGACAGGGTTTCTCTGTGTAGCCCTGGCTGTCCTGGAACTCACCCTGTAGACCAGGCTGGCCTCAAACTCAGAAATCCACCTGCCTCTGCCTCCCAAGGGCTGGGATTAAAGGCGTGCGCCACCACTGCCCCCCTAAAATGTAATCTTAATTAAAAGCTAACATTTAATGTTTTTACAATAGCTATAAATGATTAAATAACCAAACGTATGTGCTAGTTTTAAAATCCCAGTAAGCGTATCTCACAGTGAAACTGAGGTATAAGCTGGATCCTACTGGACCTCCATATTCAGCCCAACAGTTCAACTCTGACACAGCAAAGTGGCAGTGTCAACTAAATGACAGGCTAGCACTTCATTATCGTCATCTAGCAAAACGCATGATACATGACTTCACAATATAATCTCCTAACCTACTTCACAATAAAAATGGAAGCAGTGGGGCTCTTGAAATTGACAGATGATGTGCTCGGCTGACAGCTATAATTCCAGAGAATGAGCCATCCTTCCTAGTCAACCTTCAAATATTTTCTAAATGATAATTTTAGATTCATAGTGTAATTTAACTAAATCTTTCTAAAATGTACAAAAAATGTTCACTCAGCTAACTGAATTCTAACCTTCAGTTTTGGTTCTGAAAATTGAGATTCGCATTGCCAAATCTGACTCAAACCCAGATAAATGCACATGGTCTGTTTCTAGGGTGCTCTGATGTGTGCAAGCTAAGTCATAAGTCTATTACCTAGATTAGCCTGGCAATGACCCCTCCACCGTCTTTCATTTAGAATACAGAAAGGCCGTTCGGGGCCTAGGTCACCGGGACAGTCTCTAGGCCTCCGAGTCAACAGCAGATGTGCTCTGTTGAAGCACAAACCCAACTGCTAACTCTTCCGGGCATGTGATCAACAGTGTGTGTGTGTTGGGGGGGGGGGGGGGATGAAAAGGAAGCTCTGCGACTGTTGGCTCTAATTACTATGTGCTTAGACTTAATTAGTGGGGTCAGAACTGGCTCGGGGAACCAAGCACACCCTGGTGCAGTCTAGGTGACATAGTCCTCACAGCAACGCCCTGCCATGACTACCTAAGACCTTCCAGTTCCTGTCACACAGACAGGAAATAAGCACTAACTGCGCGCAGAGCGCTAGTGTGAGCAGGTGCTATGAAGCAAATGAAACCCATCTGGAATTCTCCAGAAGGAGTCTTAATGGTTAAAAAGTAGCAAATAAATTACTAGTGTCTTTAAATACAACCTCTTCCTAGAGGCATGAGTACCACTGTCACCCTTCTAGTCTTATGCAGCCCAGGCTTACTGTTTTCTTCTCAGTCACATCACTGTGCCCCTGGTCCAGATTTAAGGGAGCCCTAAGCTAGGTTCTGTAAGCCCATCCATTCCACACTCGACGCTGCAGTGTCAACTCTGGGGCAGGAACGGACACAGCGAAGGCATGGAAGCCTTGCCTGAGGGACGCCCAGGCTCTAGGCACTGTCTTCCCTTACACTCAGCTCCAGCAACAGGTGACCAGGTTTCCATTACTGAACAGGAGGCAGACATGCCTGGAGGTCGATGGTAACACCAGGCAGACAGGATTTTATACTAGGCTCTCGTGTGTGTGCACCCCCACTCTGCAGATTAAGGAACTGGAGGGTTCTGACCAATTTGGCAAAGACCCACTGTTATTCGTAGCTCAACTGGGATTCAAAGACTCTTCTTTGGCTCCTACCCAGCAGCCCCCCGTCCTTCTGTGCATCACTCAGGACTGGACACCTCAGTTACAGAAGTGCTGTACTATAGCAGCCCTGGAGGGGCTCTGACCTTTCCGTGTGGCTGAATCCATTGCTCACAGAAAGCCCATGAGCTGAGCACTGGTTATGTTGCCTAAAAGGACCAAGTAACTCGTCTAAGATCACACAACAGCAAAAGGCAGAAGCCCAAGACCTCCTGGTCCAGGGCTGTCTTCACTGCACTTGAAAGAGTTACTCTGGCTGCCAGGCCCACCCATTCCTGAAAGTCAAAAGCTTTTCAAATCCTACCTTCTATAGGTGGCACGGTGTTGAGAACACAGTAGGTGCTAGTTCCGCAGAATACACTTTGGGAAACGCTCTAAGGAAACAGAAAATAAAATGTAAAACTAATCTTTGAAAGAGACATATTCTGGCTCTTCTGTGATAATCCTGCCAAAGATGCAAAACCTGAATCTAACCATGAGGTAACATCAGATAAATCCAAATGTGGGCATTCCACAAAATGGCTGGCCTAGGATCTTTCATGTCAAGGTTTCACAAGGGAGACAGACTAAGAGCCATCTGTGACCCAGGAGAATGAAGAGGCTACTGAACGTGCTCCAGGATTCTGACTGGACGGCTTTTAACAGTGGTCACAAGTGAAATAGGATTTGGGGGGTAGCATGTTAGAAATGTCCCAATGCTAATTTCCAGGTTGTGGCCACTGTAGTTAGGGATGGCAATGTTCGTGTTTGTGAAGCATACACACCACAGCCTCTGGGAGTGTGGGGACATTGGCATCTGATCTGTAAACGGTTCTGAGGGAACCGTGCCTCTGCACTGGAGGCTGAAGATCACTTTGAAACTGAAGATACATGCAAAACCATGAGAACATGCATTACCTGTGTGGTTTTTAATAGAGTGCACATGTACTATGCACAGAATTAACACGTAAAGTTTCAACAGTCACCCATAGCATTTACATGTGAAGTACAAAGACTGTGGTTCCATCACTCACAAGCGTCCTTGGGACATGTCACAGGGAGAGGCAACATGACACTCCCTCCTGTGATGGCACTCTGCTGTCCTGTCTTCTCTAACGTAAGGAAACTCAGCTCCCCAGCACCTTTATAAACGCCATTCTTGCAGTGTTAACAAGGATAATCTTTAGCAATTTTAACATTTTCTAGGAGCAAAGAAGTTGCCTGACTAAACATGACTTTCATGAATGTCCCCTTTTCCTCTCTCTTCCAGCTGTGAAGACCCAGAGTCTCAGAAGTAAATACAGTAGAGTTGCCCTGTAATACACCTCCTCCACCCAGAACGGCTATCAGCTCCTTAGCTCCTTCTCCTCAGTGTCTGGAAACTTCTTGTGGGACTTTGTCCTCCATTTGCTTTAACCAATAGCAGCAACCTACGACAGCATCGCAATCACAGCCTCTGCAAACATGTAGACCCAAGAACCACCCCTACAAATTAAAGAATGTGGCCCATGATCCCAAGACATCATGAAACATGGAAGAAGCGAAGTAAGCACAGCCCATCTCTCCCTCTCATATCTGCCAGCCTCTATCCATGCTAACCACACAAAGACAAGTGGTTCCCATTCAAGGCTTAACATTTTCTGCCTATGACTAAAAACAATTAACATTGTTTTTAAGGGTAACACTACTCAGGACATCTTAACAGTCTCAAATCAAAGGTTTTTAAATCACTAGTGTTTGGTGAGACACACTAACATAAACAGCCGTACAAACGATGGGGTTTTCACATCTAGCTTAAGTAAATGAGAGTTGCAACACAGAGTTCAAACACTGAGCGTGACAGACACTACGGACACAACCACACCCCTCCTAGCACTGGCTTCAGAAGGTTCCCAGTTGATTTAACCAGAAAAGAGGTTGCATAACATGGAAGCAAAGTCTTACAAATCTGAACCTCAAAACTCCAGGTTCTCACAGCACATAAGCCATGGCACAAGACAATGGGAACAACACAAGGCAGCCACCTTGACTAGAACCAAGGGACTGTCACAGGAGCACATGAGCACCATCTCTCAATGCCTCTCTGCAATAGTGCAGTGGCATGGCCAAAGGAAGGCCTTCTAGTCCCAAGGTCTGCAAAGCTGGAGCCATCCATCCTTCTTGGTTCACTGCTGACAATTCAGATCAACCCCAAAAGGACAGGCCTGCAGCATGGGAAATTAGAGGTATGGATCCAAGGCCTCCCACAGCAGTGTGTGTCCTGCTGCTCCACCAGGCTAACAAGCCTTCAGGAAGCCTCAGGCCTCAGCGTTAGGCATGCGTGCAGGAGACTAGGGGTGAGAAACAAACTGGCGCTCCTCCCACAGCACACGTCTCCAGGTGACTAACAGCCTTGAGAGAGAGAGAGAGAGGAGGAGGAGGAGGAGGAGGAGGAGGAGGAGGAGGAGGAGGAGGAGGAAAGCTCTTCACAGTCTTTGCACTAACACTGTCTTCACAGTCTTTGTAGTAAACACTGAAGACGGTAAAGCTAAGGGTTCACAAAGCTTATTAAATCAAATGGGAAAGCAGCCATATTAAAGGCAGTAAACCACTGTCCCAATTACAAGTGATACATCAAACATTTTTGTCACCTGCTATACCAAGACTTGGACTGGTTCTTGAAATCCCACAGTCCTGACATATAAGAAATAAGTTAAAGAGAGTTAACTGTTAGCACCTCATCAGTCTCACGGGGCATTCTAGGTATAGTATCTCATAAGTAAGACAGAGTAAGCTCAAACACTATCCATAGCTACATTAGTACATACAAAAGTCCCTAACAGGTGGCCGCCCTGTATGCAGAAGGCTCACCTCCAAGCTGCAGCTCTGGCATCCATGCCCCTTCTAGCCCATGGCAGGGACTTCCAGGGTCTCTGGGCTACTCTGCACTGGGATGGCTCATGCTCATGCCTACATACTCAAGGAGTCAGGCCAGAAGAGGCTCACCCCCTGCTCTCACTCCACTGGTGAGAACTGACCATGAAGCCATTCCTAACTGCAACAGATAAAGGCCCAGAAAAGGAAACAGGGTCAAGACCCACTGTCACCTCAGCATAACGCCATCAGTAAACTGCCTTTAATTGCAGAAGATGCACTTCTTTTAGAAATGTCTTCAACTAACCAAAAACACCACCTTTAATCCCTAGGTCACTCTGCATCTACAGCCAATCTAGTTGTTTTTCTCTGGTAAACATTTCTAACATACTCAACTCTGACTGCAAACTAAGGGCATCCTTGAAGGGATGTCAGTCTAGCCTGCTCATTCCATTGTCTGTGGTGCTTCACTCAAAGTCGGCCACATAAAGAAAGTTCTGGTGTTTATGGCATTGTAAATGAATACTATTTCCAGGAGTTCATGGAAAGGAAAAAGCAACACCCTGGGCTTTACTCAAGGCCCTGGGCCTCTGCTAGCACAGCACAACACAGCCCACTCTGTAGCTCTCAGACATGGCTCTGTGGTACTAACACTCCTGCACCACACAGGAGCAGATTGGAGCCATGAATTCCCTCTCAGTCCAGCTGTGGTGTGGATATTTTTTACAACAAGTTGTGTCTCTTTATTCAAGAAACTGGACAAAATGAATTGTCACGAACACTAAGAACCAATATTAAATTTTTGGTTACATTACAAGCCTGCTAAATAAGAAAAGTGCAAGGTCTGTCAAAAGTCACACTTTGGAGACACTCCATGAAACCAGGCTAATGACATCTGAGACTGAAGAACCAACACAAGATGCTTTATCCTTTTCCTGAACTACAAAGGTCAATGGGGAAGGAGGTCTGTATGTGGAACAGCACAAAAATACATTTAGCTTATTTATCTCACCACCTTTCACAAAGTCTGAAATACCCTAAGGGCTATGGTTCTACCATAACCCTCTCAACACTCCAGAAGGACAGAGACAAAACCAAGGCAAATGCTTGCACCAAAAGGGGCAAGTCTAGAAGGAAAAAAAAAAAAAACCAACACCACCACGGAGACAGCAGCTGCTAGGGCAGCTGGAGAACTTAGAGCCTCTCAGAGCTGACTCCACAGGTAAGCAAGTGTGGAGGACAAAGCCGACGAAGCTTCAGAACCACAGTTAGAATGCATCTAGTCTGTGGACAGCCAGAGAAACAGATGAGTCCCCACAACCAGAGATGTGTGTAGGGCATAAAGTAATCTCAGAATTTCTGGAGGGATCTTTATAGATATGAATCATACTATTGTTATAATTTTTATAAGTTTAATTTTCCCAGGACACAAGTATATTCAACAATCTGAAAACAAACAGTGCTTAATAACTGTCATCATTTGTACAAATATCCATACTCCAATACAACCTGTTCTGGAAACAACCATGTAAGACCTAGACCCTGTTGCTAGTGACTCCTCAGAGATGGAGATAAATACCAACAGAATCATCCGGTCCCTCCATGTGTACTGGGCGAGTCTGTGTCAACTTGACACAAGCTAGAGTCAAAGACAAAAGGTGAGGAAATGCCTCCGTGAGATCCAGCTGTAAGGCATTTTCTCAGTTAGTGATCAAAGGGGGGAGGCTGGGGTGGCATCATCCCTGGGCTGAGGGTCCTGGGTTCTATAAGAAAGCAGGCTGGCAAATCAGGGGAAGCAAGCCAGTCGGCATCCCTCCATGGCATCAGCCTCTGCCTCCAGGCTCCTGCCCTACTTGAGTTCCTGCCCTGACTTCCTTCAATGATGAACAGCAATGTGGAAGTGTGAGCTGAATGAACAAACCCTTTCCTCCCCAGCTTGTTTTGTTGTTGTTGTTGTTGTTGTTTTTTTGTTTTGGTTTTTTTTTGGTCATGGTGATTTGTTGTAGCAACACATACCCTGACTAAGACACCAGCTAACACCACATCATTACAAGTGTCATCTCACATAAAATCTTAGTTTATTCCTACAAGTAGTAGCAGACACTATGGGCATTCTAGAAAAAGAATGAGAGCAAGTCTGGGCACTTATCACTGGCGGGGAGGCAGGCTCCCTGCAGCTCCTAGCCTCCACAGGAAGTTGGGAATGCTGCCCCACTAGGAAGTTCCCTGAGCTAGAGCAGGACCGTGACCAGGCTAAAGGGAAGCCTCAGTGCCGACCTATCTAAGAGCTTCAGGACTTCTCAACACTTCCTGGCTCATGAACCATACCACGTATCACCTAGCACCACAGCCCGCAAAATTAAACTAAAGCTAAAGGAGAGAAAGACAGTGTCTCCACAAAAGCAGTAAGGCACAGGTCAGGTCAATGGCAGACACACCTGCCCCAACCCCTGTGACAGTGTGGAAGAGCACCTTAACGTGAACAGAGCAGAGCTAGGAAGGAAGCCAAGGCACACTGGGAAGGCCAAACAAGGCTTTTACAAAGTCAGTGTGCATCGCCTCATCTACTTCACTGACAAAGTGGCTCTCAACCCACATTCCTAGCACGGGCACCATTAGACTATTCAAAGTTCTAACACTTAATTATCAGACTGCCAAGCCCAGGAAGATCAGAGGCGGCAAATCTGAAGGGAAGAAACAGCACTACAATCCCACACATCAGCAGCCGCAAGAGTGCCTAGACGGCAAAGACAGGCTTTGTTTGTTTTTTAAAACAATGAAAACTGAACACAAGGCTTAGAAAGGTACAGCAGCTTGGGCTCATCTGCCATAGAAGTAAATGCCCCACTCGCAAGACCCCAAAATAGCACAGCTTCAGCCACAGCTCAGTTCCAGAGCCTACGTCCATCCCAGGGAAGCCACGCGAGCAAACAGCATGCTGTAAATTCCACGTATGCTACATATTACCAACCTCCAGCCTTGTCCCTTTGTTTGTCTAACATATAAAACACAAGCAAATGGACTGACTCATTTCGTCAACTGCACCTGAAACAGGAGGAGGCGCCTGGACTAGCCAGGAACCTCAGGTAAACAAGTCTACTTTACCAAGGGAGAAGGTTCTCATCAGGGCCAGTTATAAAACAGTAATGCAATGACCTGAAAAGCGACTTCCCAGTGTGGTGATACGGGCTAGCTGAGGAGCATCGCCATATTGCCTGCCACATCTCTTTCATAACTCCCATCTCAGCAAGCATCCCATCCGCATCCACAGGGCTTCCACCTGCAGCACTGCCCCACGCCTCCTACTCGCATGGCCCCTCCCTTCCTCCTGTAGGAAGCAAACTTCCTGATGGGACGGGCTACAACCCGTCA
Organism: Uromys caudimaculatus; assembly: GCA_028551405.1. NCBI lineage: Eukaryota > Metazoa > Chordata > Mammalia > Rodentia > Muridae > Uromys > Uromys caudimaculatus. Next base: position 135,785,431 of record CM052702.1, read on the forward strand.
TGTTGGTATCTTCATACACGTGAAGGCTTCATGCACTCCATGAAGTGAGCACACACTGGCTTACACCAGTGTAAGGTTTCATCTCCTGGGTGAAAACAGATTGTGACTTCTATCATCTTGCTACCCAGTCTCCTTAACGTGCTGATAAAGGAAAATGCCAAGTGGGAGAGGCTCAAAAAGGAAGTAAGGGTAGCCCCACTATGTGAATTCTCAGATGACCCTGGGAGCTTAGAAGTCAATTCTTCTCCAGCTGAACCTTCGCGTGAGACCCAAGCCCTGACTAACACCAAAATGATAAGTTCGTGAGGCCCTAGGCAGAATTTAGCCATGCCCTTCTGAACTCCAGACCCAGAGAGAACCCTGGAGTAATAGTTGTCGTGTTTCAAGAGGCAAGTCTGGGGCTGGAGAGATGGCTCAGCGGTTAAGGACACTGTCTGCTCTTCTGAAGGTCCTGAGTTCAAATCCCAGCAACCACCTGGTGGCTCACAACCATCCATAATGAGAGCTGATGCCCTTTTCTGGGTATCTGAAGACAGCTACAGCGAGTGGGGCCAGAGCGAGTGGGGCTGGAGAGAGGAAAAGTGTTTGAAGACAGCTACAGTGTACTCACATGTAATAAATAAATCTTTAAAAAAAAAAAAAAAAAAAAAGAGGCAAGTGTGTGGCCATGTTTTACAGCATCAGTAGGCCAGCCGCACAGCCACAGCCCAACAGGTACTGGCCGCCCCATCTTTGTTCCTCTCTTTAAACCGTCATTTCACTATCATCTCCTTCAACAGTCTGCATATTCTTTGCATAAATTCAAAAGAATTATGTCTTTTTAAAAAAGATTTATTTATTTTATGTATATGAGTACACTGTAGCTGTCTTCAGACACACCAGAAGAAGGGCATCGGATCCCATTACAGATGGTTGTGAGCCACCATGGGGTTGCTGGGAATTGAACTCAGGACCTCTGGGAGAGCAGTCAGTGCTCTTAACCGCTGAGCCATCTCTCCAGCCCCAAATTTGTCTTAAAGTGTATGAGTGTTCTGCCCTCATGTGTATCTGTGCACCACTTATGTGCCTGACGCATGCAGAAGACAGAAGAGGGTGTTGGATTCCTGGAACTGGCATCTCAGAAGGCTGTGAGCTGCCATGTAGATGCTGAGAATCAAACCTGGGTCCTCTGCAGGAGCAGCCAATGCTCTGAAGCCCGGAGCCGAGCCGTCTCTCCAGGCCAGCCGCTCAGATTCCCAGGGAGTCACATCTATCACTACTCTTCTCCTCTCCCTGAGCCACTCCCCAGCCTCATGCGGTGGGATCCTGGGCCTGGGCTCCTGTCCGCTGCCTCTCTGGCCATTCTTTCCCAGCCCCTATGTATCCTCTTCCCCTTTCTACCCTCAAATGTCTTCTCTTCCCGAAGGCAACCTCAAGCCCACACAGAGTTCTCCGAATTCTTTTGCTATGATTCACCCTATCCAACCAAAAGGCACCGTTACTGCTCTGGACAGAAGGACACAGCACTGACCCCAGTCAAGCAAGGCTGCTGCTTCAATGAAGCTCGTGCTCCCCCAGAACCCTCCAGATGCACTCACTATTTTCCATTTTGCCCTGTACCAAGAAGATCCCCCACCATGCACTTCAACCTCAGGGTGCTCTTGCTGTCTGACAGTGCCATGAAGAAAGGAAGGCACTGAATTACTCTTAAACATTGCTCCCAACTTTCCAACGTGGCTGTGTGTGCACATTCTTTTCTATATTTCTCTTATATTCACTTCTCACTGCCAGTACATACCGTTCAAAATCTAGGAAGCACCTAATAATATGGCCTATACTCTGCTACAAAATCCATTCAGTACTCACTGACTGACAGAGGGGTGTGCAGGTACGTGTCCACTCCAGCCTACTAGGTTTTTCCTCAACCAAATGCTATCAAGAGTTCTTGTCAGGCATGATTTTCCCTAGATACTGATCATATCTTCTTTGCTCATTGGCTCCGTTCTCAACAACAAATGAACTTAAGCCCAGATACTCGTGCCGACCCTCTAGAAACGTGTATCTAACTGAGGAAAAAGAAGAGTGAACGAGCAGCCCCAAGGCTGTGGACAGAGAGCAGAGCGCTGTGGCAGGCTGATACCTGATCCAGTCTGGACAGAGAGAGGACAAGGAGGCGTGTAAGAGTCTCATTTAAACAGGAACCCAGAGACAGACAGGTAGAGCCATCAAGCACATGTGAGCTGTGGGCCTGCATTCTGGAAGAAGGGACACCTTCTAGACAAGCAGAGACATGTACCTTGCCTACAACCATGAAGTACAGATCATCCCCACACTCCGGCTCTGAAAACTCAACATGCTGCGGGTGTAGCTGAGCTGTAGGAAGTAGAGCCACAGAGTCCTTATTAGTACTTCAGAGGAGAATTGACTTTATCCAATCTATTCTACTTCTCTTCAGGAAACAAAATGTTTAAAAGTTAAGAGTCAGAACATAACCTAACTCTCTCTACGTAACCACACTGCAGCCCACCTGGTCACCTGGAACTCTGGAACTCTTTCCTCAGTCAGACTCCACACGCTCTCCAAAGTCCTGCCTCAGGAAGCCGGTATTCTGTATTACATTTGCCTTAAGAGCACTGAATCCCATCTGCAGCTCACAAGCCATCCGACGCCATCCCCCTCCCCTCCTCCCCATCACCCCACCTCTCCATGAAGACAGGAATAGAGACTGACTCTGTCCTTTTCTGAGCTTTGCACAGTTATTATCTGCTGAGCAAATGACCTGACTCAAAAGCGCAGCAGCAGATTCCCACAGTAAATACTAGACTATCTTCTGCCTCCATCCACTGTATACATGTCAGTGCCACCTGTTCCACCTCCAGTAACTACATACATACATACATACATACATACATACATCCACACACCCACATACATATGAATGTGCTGATTCTATATTAACCAAATGTATATTAACCAGCATGCCAAATTGTTTCTATAGAGGCAAACTATGAGCAAACTTTTAGATCAAAGGAACACACTCAAACATCTCTGGGCTGTAAGCACAGCGGCTTGCTGTCTCCTATCTATCCTACAAAGTCTAGCTCCAGCCTAATGGTGAACATCAGTGTTCTAGCAAGACAGCTCACTGCCTTGATAATTTCAGGCAGCAGAATGCTTTCAAGGTGAGACGCTCCACTTCTTGAGCTAAGCAGGAGTTACTAAGCATATAGGCAGATCCACTAGGATTTTAACTCCTCAAACAGATACAGATTTAGCATAATCTCAACTGCATTTACTGTACAAACTGGCAAGTTGATTCTAATATTCAAATAAACACAAGGAATATATTATAGTCAAAGCAATCCTAAAAAAGAGCACAGCTGGAGGCCTGCACAGGCCTGCAGACCTACAACTCAGGATGGTGAAGCAGCAGGACTGCAACAAGTGTGAGGCCAGCCTGGGCTACATCGAAACTCAGCCTCAAAACAAAACAAACACCACTGTATCACAAGCTCCAGCAAGAGATGAAGTCCATGTTGGCGGCAGAAACGTAGAAAGAGAGCAAATGAGGGTTGAGGCACCAGGAAAAAAACCTTCACCCGGACAGTAAAACCACTTTCAACAAGGGACAGAGAGATACCTCAGTGAGGACAGAACAGTGTTCTTCAACAACTGGACAACTGACAACTGGACACTACATAGGAACGCAAGGTCTACCGCACACCACAAACAAAAACAAATACCAAAATGAGCCAGACATGTAAACACAAGAGCTAAAGCTATGAACTTAGAAGGAAGGATAGGGATAGGGTTCCTGGCCTTGGGTGAGGACACGCCTCCTTAACTGTGATGCCAACTGACAGGTGACACCTCATCAAAGTACAGACAAGAAAATGAAAAGACAGCCCACAAAATGGAAGAAAATATCTGATTAAGAACTGATACTCACAATGTAGAAAGAATGTTTCCAATCCAGCAGGAAAACGGTAACAACTGAGTGTATAAACCCAGGACTGCCCCAGGAAGATACAACACCCCCACACACCTCCGAGCAGACCCCATCATCAGTCAGTGGGAAATGCACATGAAAACTACACAGAAGTCAACTTCCCGTCTACAAGAACCAGGAGATAAGCCAAGACAGACAGTGGCAAGTGTTAGTCGTCAGGGAGGGACTGGAGCCCTCAGCCCTGATGCTGGGAGCACACTCCACAACAGCCACATCACAGGAGAACCCAGGTTCTTTAGTAACAGAGTAAACTATAAAAGAGCATTTCTATCTTAGGCACGTTACCCAAGAGAACAGAAAACCTGCCCATACAAAACATCTTTGAGGACACAAGCTCACTGACTGGTGAATGGATGCTCAGGATGTGGTAGATAGTTACAGAGATTTGGCACCCAGAAAAGGAGTAAAGAGACATGAACTTCAGAGCATCACCAGCCACGCAACACAATACCACGAATCCACAGAGAGGAGGTGTCCAAGCCAGACAAACCCACCAAGACAGGAAGCAGATAGTAACTGCTCAAGCCAGGGGAAGAAGGGGGAATGCCTAAAACACAAAATTTTATTTGTGCATTAACTGTACAAAATACTCCATTTCATTATGAATTTTCATACATTTTTGCAGTGTGATGTAACTTTAGCAAGTGTTCTTTCTGGTGTGATGAGTGCTGTGGATTTAGAGACGGCCACACAACTGTAACAAAAATAGTCACACGGTGTACGTGATGTATGAAATCTATCCTTATAACGCTATTCTGAAAAAAGAAATCAAACTGTGGTTAGTGACACTTGTAATCCCAGCACTTTGGGAAGTAGAGGCAGGAGGACCAGAAGTTCAAGGCCAGCCTCAGCTACACACAGAGTTCTAGGTCAGCCTCGGTGCCATGAGACAGACAGACAGACAGACACACGCACACACACATTCATGCACAAATGAATGCCGTCACCTACAGATTCCCCAGAGCTGGAGTTACAGGCAGTTGTAAGCCACCTAACATGGGCACTGGGAACCGAACTCTAGTCCTCTGCAAGAGCAAAACCAGAAAGCACTCTTAACTGCTCTTAACTGCTGAGCCTTATCTCTAGCCCATGTCTTCCAAGTTTACCTAAAGATGCAAAACTCCAACCACTAAGCTGATTGTCCACAACCAGGGGAAAGGAAGTGCAGTCTACCCAAAGATCTGAACTATGAGACCTCAGCTGACAGTGACACCCTCCCCCCAAAACACACCTGACATACCTGGGAATTCCCACAGGGCAAAGAACACACAAACCACTGTATTCTGGGTATCCCATTTTACACTGTTAAAGCACACCTTTAGGTAGTCACAACACCCAGAAGTGATTTATTTCTCATACACCAAGGATGGCTGGCCAATACCCTCAGCCTCTAATCTGTAGCTACAATAAACATTTTCTATTACATTTATTTGTGTGTGCACCTTTGTTGTGGAGGTTAGAAGATGACTTCAGGAGTCAGTTCTCTCCTTTCACCACATGGGTTCAAGAGACCAAACTCAGGTAGTCAGGCTTAGAGGCACACTAAGTCATCTTGCTAGCCCCCAGTATCTTTTACACTACTTGATGGAGCCCGTTTAAGGTGCCATGACCCCTGCTACAGAGGCACAATCTCTTTCTTCTCTGCTTGGCCCCTCTACATGATTAGCAGGTCTCTCATCTTAGCCCACCTCCACCAGGACAAAAACCTGGTGTTTGGACACAAAACAGGCTTCAGTCCAATTCTGTCTTGAATTTTCTATACATCCTGAGCCATCAGAGGTGAAGTCAGATAACGGTGAGCACTAAACTAATGTCAAGACATGTACGAGCCATGACTGGTGGCCAGAGCAGGCAATACCTGCATGTAACTTAACTAAGAAATGAAGAAAGCCCCCTTGCTAGAAAACTATACAGCAACAGGAGAGAGAGGAACCCTGGCATGGAAAACAGGATCCCAGCTCAGCCCAAACTGTCTCTAGAGAAAACTTCAGTGCAGGTATACCAAGGACAGCCCCAGCTTCTTGCTGCTTTACTGGCTGTCCCAGAAGCTACAGTACTAGATTTCCCCCACTTAACCTGTCCTATGTGGCCAGACTCTTGCAACCCAAAATGCACTAATTCTTTTTGAAACAAGATTTCACTATGTAGAGCTGGTCTAGAAATCACTATATAGACCTGGCTGACTATCCCAGAATGCATCAGGCTTGAGAATGAGACATCACCATGGCTTTCTCTTCTTTCGGTGGTGCTACAATATACCCAATACACAATTTATCCTTGTAGCCATTTCTGTACACCCAAGGTAATGGCCGTAAGTACACTCATACTGTACATCTTTATCATTGATTACTTTTAAAAACCTTCAGAAGGAGCCAGGCAGTGGTGGTGCACGCCTTTAATCCCAGCACTCAGGAGGCAGAGGCAGGCGGATTTCTGAGTTCGAGGCCAGCCTGGTCTACAGAGTGAGTTTCAGGACAGCCAGGGCTACACAGAGAAACCCTGTCTTGAAAAACAAAAAACAAACCTTCAGAAGGATCAAAACTTTTTATTTTATAGAACCAAAAATTCTACCTCTGCTCCTTTATCAAATGGCAAGAGCAAGGAACCTCTGCAGGGAAGGACTGGCAAATATGCAGAGGACAGCCTCTGCAGTCACCACAACCGAAGTACCAGAGCAGGTAAGGAGATGGCATAGCCACAGAGGCTAGAGGAACTACAAACACCAAGAGGACAGACAAGAGCCCTCACGGTGTTTGCTTAGGCTGAGAGGCTGTCTCATTACCACACCTGCATCAGAGGACAACTGCATAAGCAGCAATGGCTTACACTTAGGATAATGCCACTGGTACAGAATACAGAAGTCTCTTTCCACCCAAAATGCCTGCAGTAAATTCTGGGCTCTAAATTTGGTGAAGTAATCTATGATCAATTTCTGGAGGACCCCTAGGAAGAAACCCAAGTCCTTCAAAGCTCTGAGTGCCCACTCACCACCCTTCTACAGTACAGCACAACAGCCTCCATCAACAAAACTAAGTGAGCCTGAAACCACCACTGACGCTTTGTCAAAGCAAAGGACTCAGCCAGCATATTTTCTAACAGCAGAGATGGGACAAGACAAAGAATGTTTACAAGAACCCCAGGAACTTGCCCCTGTCCTCCTGTATCTCTAAGTACTAAAGAGACTCAAAACATGAACTGTGCTCAGGACCTCCCACAATGCCCGACCTGAACAGCCCAGGTTGTGTCCAAGCAAAGACGCTATACAACTGACTGCAGCAGACCACTAACTCCCCAACCCACGAATTTAATAGGAAGAGTCTGTGTTTACTGAATTACTGGCAATCAATACATTTTAATAACACTTATATTAATCAACTCCAAAAAAACATAGCTAAATGAATATAAATACTATCTTGAACATATATGTCTGGGGTCAGCAAATAATACTTTTTTAACTGCAGTCATACATTATTTAAGTCTACTTTCTAAAACTATAAACCCTCATTCATACCTAAATAAAGGCTTCAAATCCACCACAGACAGTACCTAAGAAGACTGTTCCCATATTGGAGATCTTCAGTAAAAACCTTAACAATTTTTTTAACTTTCTTTAAACAGAACAGGGGCATTTCTACGTACAGCATGCATCAGGGTCTACACTTCAGTTCCCTTGTCGTGGTTTGAGCCTACATATTTATTCTTGACCTGGTATAAGACCTTCAAAAGGAAACGTAAGTCCCACAGAGCAAATCTCAGCAGCAAGAAAGCTGCAGAGTAAACTGCAACTATCCCCCTTCACTTCCTCCCCATCCAAGGAACTGTCCCCCTTCACTTCCTCCCCAAACTGAGGAACTATCCCCCTTCACTTCCTCCCCAGCCTGAGGAACTATCCCTTCACTTCCTCCCCAAACTGAGGAACTGTCCCCCTTCACTTCCTCCCCATCCAAGGAACTGTCCCCCTTCACTTCCTCCCCAAACTG
>CM052702.1:135793898-135813782 GCA_028551405.1 Uromys caudimaculatus
TCACTTCCTCCCCAGCCTGAGGAACTATCCCTTCACTTCCTCCCCAGCCTGAGGAACTACCCCCCTTCACTTCCTCCCCAGCCTGAGGAACTATCCCTTTACTTCCTCCCCAGCCTGAGGAACTATCCCTTCACTTCCTCCCCAGCCTGAGGAACTATCCCTTCACTTCCTCCCCAGCCAGAGGAAGGATGGGGAGAACTTTCCAAGGTCATTTCTAGGACAGCACTTTATCCACCGGGACAATCTCCTCACAATCATTACCAACTAACTCATGACACAGAGCTGAGGTCTGGGGAAGACAAAGAGGAGAGGAACCAGAGTCAAAAATAACAAATGGATGGATGGGAATTGTCTGATAAGGACAAGAGGTAAAGAGGCCAAAGAGAGGCTTCTACCTCTGGCCCCAAAAGTAGCATCAAAGTCAGCAGCACTCTGCTGGTGGGACTCCTTAGCCAAGATCACCCCTCTTGAAGAAGCAGCCCTACCCAGGACCCACAGGGCCTTATTAAAAGCTCGAAGATTAGCTTATCACTGCTTGATTCAGGGTAAGAGATGGACAATAATGCTGACACCAAGAGACATCTCCAATATGCAAAACCTAATCAGTGCAGCCCCCAACTTTTCAGACATCCTATGGAGATACAGAGTTTTGAAAATTACAGAGTCTTAACAGTAAATAGTCCTTTCTTGGGATCAGCAAGATGGCTCAGCCAGTAAAGCACTTGCCACCATGCCTGAGGACCTGAGGTTGATCCCTGAAATCCACAACAGAGGAGAACAGACTCTCACCTCCCGATGCCTCCCCTACCACACAATGTCAAATCAAAACCAGAAACAAAGCCTGGGGCTGAAGAGATGTCTCAGCAGTTAAAAGCACACACTGTTCTTCCAGGACTCTGGAGCTCGGTTCCCAGCCCCCATGTCAGTGGCTCCCAGCCACCTGTGACCCCGCCCCAGGGAGTCCCAACGCCCTCCTTGGGCCTGCAAAGGCACAGTACTTTCATGCACTCTTGCACACACAGACACATATTTAAAAATATAATCTTTAAAAACTAAATCCCCAGGGCTGGAGAGGACAGCTCAGTGGTTAAGAGCACTGGCTGCTTTTCCAGAGGACCCAGGTTTGATTCCCAGCACCCACATGGTATTCACAGTTCTCTGCAACTCCAATTCCAGGGATCCAATACATTCTTCTGATACAGAAGTGGTATACAAACATACATACACGAAAAACACCAAAACACATGAATGAAATTTTTTTAAATGTTAAGAACAAATTTTAAATAAAATAAAAATAATTCCTGTCTTCAACATTACTAATAGTTGAGTGGTAGCTTCCACAAAGCCCTGCATCCTGCTCCCCGCCTTTCAAGGGAGAACTCCCATCTATACAATGTGTGTGTACGTGTCCTGCATGTACACATGTGCAATCATATGCACATGCGAGTGCACAGTTCCATAATTCTAAATCCTATTTAAATAACATCACAACCACTTAGCTCTTAGGAAAAATAACAACTGTCATATGTGCCTTCAAATGCATATCCAGAAGCTAAATGCTTTCTTCCCCTTAGTATATCTACGAAAAAAAAAAACCCAAACCCACCCCGGCCAGGTCACTCATCTGTTACCGTCAGACAACTCGAAAGCACACGAAGCTCCAGCTCTGCTGAAGGATACAAGGAAATGTATCTGAGTTGTCACATGGCTTAAAATGCTGTCCCCAGGGTCTGGGAAGACAGCTCAGTCAGTAAAGTACTTTGTACCCATGTAAAAACTGGGTACGCCGGCACATCTCCACCACGGGGAGGGGGCTCTGACGGATCCCTGGGGCTTTCTGACCCACCACTGTGGGCAATGAGCTCCAGGCTGAACATCCTAGAGAGCTGGAAGGCACCACACCAGAAGCTAACTTCTGAGCCCAGATATATGAATTTTTATTCATATGGTGGGGGAGAGGTGTGGAGGCCAGAGCAAAACTTGCTGAGGTCAGTTCTCTTTCTACCATGTGGACAGCTTGGTGGCAAGCGCCTTGATCCACTAAGCCATCTTGCCGGCCCCCAAAACAAAATATTTAATGATAAAACTTTGTAACTTTCAAAACTCTGTACCTCTATAGGATTTCTAAAAAGTTGTGAGCTGTAAACAGGATTTGCGCTTGAACACACAAAATGAAGTTTAGTTTTAAAAAAAATTCCAGAGTAAGATATGTTGGCAAAGTCCTTAGCTCATCTCCTAGTGAGTGCATGCACACACACGTACGCACAGTTGAAGAAGGTAGGTATCCACAGCAACGACCAGTTTTATCATCCACTCTAACCATGAACTGAGCTGAAAATGGTACTGCCTAAAAGTAACATAATGCTGTTTTTAAATGTCCTTGCCAATTAAATAGTCAGAAAATCAGTGAAGCCCCCCAAGAAAGCAAAGAAAATTGACTTGTTTAGAGCTAACCATTAATCAACAACAGGCTTGAAAGATGCCAGAAGCCAGAAGCCCAGCCCCTACCTTAGCCCTGTAGAGGAAAACTCAAGTAAGAATTCTTTTAGACTGTCTTCACTGGGTCAAATTTCAAACAGTAACCTCCCTGGAGGAGAAGCTACATTCCACAGCTACACGAGGGAGCAGACAATCCAGAGAGGTGAAATCTGACTCTAATTCAAGAAATGTATGCCTGCCACACAACAACAGTATATCAAAAACAGAAATGTTAAAACCATAAAATAATCAAGTTATTTTAAATACTTCAGGAGTAACTAAATGCTCAAAGTGAGTAGTCCAAGTGCACTGCAACAGTAGCATGATCTGAACCCAGGCCTCAGCTCTTTGAAATGAAGTAGAATCCTCCAGTTCAGCAAATGATAAAATAAATATCCTTTGTAACAAAGGAGACAGCATAGCACTCTAACCTTATAGCAAAAACAAAAATTTTGTATCAATATGTTCACAACACAGCTCAACACAAAACTCAGGAGCTAATCAAACCTGCTACTTGAAATCTCAAGCTGTCTGGCCAGCAGCCTTGTCCAAACTGAATTGCTGCAGACCAGCAGGAGCAACTACATCATTATCAAAACAATTGTGGTGCCGCATCTTTTGTTTTATCTTTTATGGTTGACTTATGAACTAACTAGTGGTAAACTGATTTGTGAATATGCCAGTTCAAGAATGCAAAGCAAAAAAAAAAAAAAAAAAAAAAAAAAGGAAGCACAAAATTCATGAATGAAAATGCTGACATCATAGCTCAGCTCTCAGAGCTGGAGGACACAAGGAACTGTGCACCTATCTTCAGGGATGTTAATTCAAAGTCACTTAGTGAAGAAAGGATGTGAAACCCCTCCGTGCTCATAGCAAAGAAATGGCAGACAACAGAAAAACCATTTTTACCTTTTCTCTAGCCCAGAAATGAGAAACAGGCACTGCATGAGGCACAGACATGCACTGCTTATGAACAACCAGCTAATTCAGGTGCTTAGAGTTAATACTTGCACTTTATGAAGACGTAAGTGTGGGGGTGCAGGGAGTCGGGGGGGGGGCGTCCATCCTAAAACTTTTTTCCACTTGGACCGAAGAGATGAAGGGGAACCTGCTGTCTTCCGAGTTGGGCTCCCAGTACCCACAATCAGGCAGCTCACACACAATTAAACAAAACATACAAATAATAAAAGAAACTGTTAAAAAAATTTCTCCCAGGGCTGGAGAGATGGCTCAGCAGTTAAGAGTACCCACTGCTCTTCCAGAGGTCCTGAGTTCAATTCCCAGCAACCACATGGTGGCTCATAACCATCTGTAATGGGATCTGGCGCCCTCTTCTGGTGTGTCTGAAGACAGCTACAGTGGACTCACATACATAAAATAAATCTTAAAAACAAAAAACCAACTTTCTCCAACCATGTGGCTTCTAACTACAAAGAGCACACGACAGCAACAAGAATAGCTGGCTCTGAAACACTACAGCTGATCATAAGTAATTCTAAACAAAGCAGGTAAGACTCAAGGCCTCCAGAACAACCTAGAGTTTTCTATTAGGGAAAGGATGCTTTTATGTAACAATGCAAGCAAACTCTCATCACAAAGTTTGGATTCATTCAGAGCTACTGAAGCAGCTAGGAGAAAGACTGTTCACGTTTTTCATGTTTTGGCAGAACTGAAACACTAAGAAATAAAGTTTAGACACAATTTTTTAAAATCCTTCTATTCAAGACACCAGTTCCAATCTTAGAAACCATCAGTGGTCTCAGAGCCTTTGTGACCTCTCCCAACACAGGACTACAAGGACAGCCTCACTATCTGTGGTATGGTGCAAATAACCATTTCCACAGCTTAAAATAGCCATTCACCAAAATGGATTTTTTTTTAATTTAAGCAATAAACAATTCTGCCAATAAACATTTTGAAAAGGAGATCTTATTAAGTTAAAATGCAAACATGCCAGTTTTATCTACAGATCTGGAATGCTGGTGACCGCCTGACTCCCACAAGCACCTGTGATAGAGCACCACTACCCCCTTGTGGATTTATAATAAAAATCCTTATCCTGAATCTAGTTCTGAAACGTTCCATTCTGCTAAAGTTCCTCCAAACTTCACATTTTCTTCACTAAAAACTATTTTATCTCAAGTACTTTCTAAAAGAAGGGAAGGAAAACACATTTTGAGATCACGGAGGCCATCAACAACATTGTAGTGAAAATCAAGCCCGGCACCGCACTGGTCCACACCCACTCACCGCTGTCAGCAGTCCTAATCAGCGATGGCTGACTGCATCACTCTAGCAGCTTTGGGCTTCCGATGGGCTCATACTTTCTCTTATCTCTTATCATTTCCAAAAACCAAGAAGGGACACAGACCCTTCAGAAAGGGACTAAAACCAAGTCTGAATTTACAAAGACAGAAATTCCTGACTTCAGTCACATGCCTTCAGAAATAATTCTTGGCAGCCTCAAGCAACGCCGATGAAAGAAAACTAAAATACATTTTTCAAAACTAGAAACAAGGAGTGGGGGGTGGGGGGGTTCAGTAGAATGAGCACCTCCAAACTAAAAATGGAGGCTCATGTCTGTAATCCCAGAACCAGGTTGGCAGATAAGAACTTCAAGGTCAGGGCTGGAGAGACTGCTCAGCGGCTCAGCGGTTAAGAGCACTACACTTCCAAAGGTCCTGAGTTCAAATCCCAGCAACCACATGGTGGCTCACAACCATCTGTAATGGGATCTGACGCCCTCTTCTGGTGTGTCTGAAGACAGCTACAGTGTACTTACATATAATAATAAATAAATCTTAAAAAAAAAAAAAAAGAAAAGAAAAAACTTCAAGGTCATCCTCAATTTCACAGTGTATTCAAAGCCAGCCTGGGCTACATGAGATGCTATCAAAAATAAAAATAAAAAGAAGACAAACATGGAGGGACAAAGATGGTGACAAAAAAGAAAAAGTGCATCTGGAAGCACCCGCACACAGCTCTGCCGTCATCCATAAACAAATCTCACTATGAAAATCTAACAGGATCACATATCTGGTTTCTCCATCCCAACAGATTCTAAGTTTAACAACTCTGCCCAGTGACGGGCAGAGTCCTGATGGCCGGCAATTTCACAGAAGTCACCATACAATTCTCAAACACATGCAGGACTCGTGAGAGGCCATAGTAAGTAACCATTACCTGTATTCCTTCAACCTATTAGTGAGGAATAAAGAGGAAAAAATAAACTAAACTCACAGCAAGAGCCATCAGAACTAGCCCTCAGGATGGCCCGCCCTGTCTGGGATTATTTTACTGTTTCTGGCTTTGGGGGAGGGGGTTTGAAAGCGGTGTTCTGGTTGGCAGAGGAAGTAGAACGTAATGCCACTCACTTTGTCTCCAAGCACTGCCGTGCTTGGCATTTCTTTCAAGGCACAGCACTGTGTGTGCAAAGCTACCCTGCAGGAAGCAGAGGGAAGAAGAGTCCAGGCCAACACCTCCTTCAAAGTCACCCTCTGGTAACAGACTCAGGAAGGAACATTGCATGGCTTGAAAGGCCCAGTCAAATCTAAAGGGGAAAAAGTTACTGCACTTTTCCAAAATGGCAAAGGACTTACGTACTTTTAAAAAATATGCAACCACATCAAAAAACGAGCAGATCACTGGAATGAACACGTAAGAGCCAGTAAAACTAAAGATACCTCGGTCCTTCCATCTTACGCTAAGTCAACCATCTGAAAAATAAAGAGCATTCCTTTTGAGTGAGTGAGTGCATGTGAGAGAGAAAGAGAGTGAATGACTGTATGTGTGTGCGTGCGTGTGCGTGCCTGCGTGTGCGTGCCTGCGCGCGCGCGTGCGTAAGGTGGGATTAATGTAGCTGGCTGGGCCTCTCTGCACTGGAGTGTGTAATATTTCTTTTTTTAAGTCAAGAATAATGAGATTTTAAAAATATTCAAGAAACATTACCAGTCTTTACAGGAGACCATGACATTCTACAAGCTATGATGCTCTAGTCAGAGAAAGAGAACCTGAAAATAGTATCTAAACACACTGAGGGACAGCACTTACTATGGAGACCAGTATCAGACTGTGTTCACTGGACACTTCCTCATATATGGCCAACACTACAGGGTGGCAGACCAGCCCCACCTTCTAATGACAAGGCTAACAATCACAAGACAACTGAGTACCACACCCATGGTGGCATTAAAAAAAAAAAAAAGATATATGACTGTGTCTGAGCAATTTTGTCCCTAAACCTGAGTAAAGGGGAGGGGGGAAAGAGGGAGGGAGGGAAAGGGGGAGGGCAAGTAGGCACCCTTCCCACAGCAAGGTGGACAAAGCATCAGAAGCAGAACCCCTCCACCCTCACCACACCCATCAGCCTGCAGCGTAGCACCAGCTGAGGCAGAGGACTGTTAACTTCCTGAAGCATGGTACTGCAGTCAACCCAGACAGAAATAAAGAAGCCAGAGAAATGCAGCAAACAAATCTGCAAAATCACACAAGGGGAGGCTCTGAGACCTGAAGGACAGTGTTTCACTAGGACACCATCCAATTATAAATCCCACTGTCCCCTTGTGGGACTTAGGTCCCGTGCCACCTACCTATCCAACAGGTAGAGAAGGAAAAGGAGGTAAAACCTGAGTTACTCAGAACAATAAACAAAGTGTAAAGATTCCATAAGATACACAGTATCAAAGACGACCCACAGAATGGAAATGCAAGACACATTGTCAACTCTCACCACAAAACAAACCATCAGAGGACAAGGATACAGCCACCCACAGACTAAGGGTTTCCACAGGAGTGAAGGCTACAGAAAGGGCTTCTACCAGTCACTGTGGAAAGAAAACCTGACTTCAGAGAGGAAGATAAAGAGCACATTTCAGATTAACATTGATCAATGTCAACACTGTGATGTATACCTCACCTGTACTCAGAATCAGGCTTTATCAAAAAAAGGAAAAAAATACAAATGTCAGTACTATTAAACAGCATAAAGAATTAAAAGACACATAAGCGAGTAACTGTATCAGGCTTTGGCCTTGGAGTGGTGGCAACACTTAAGCATTAGATTTAGATAACTGAACAGCCAGACAAGAGAGGTAGTCATTCAATACTTAATCTCTGAGAACAAGAACCACAGGAAAGATAAGAATGTTTTCTACCACACTTATGTAAAAATGTATCTGACACTGGGTTCCACGAATAGGCTCCGGGTCGGCTGCGTGGCTACTCTCACCTTTACTAACCAGCCCAATCCATCACACAGCTAAATGACCTCCAAGTCACACCTAGACAGTCAGACTCAGAGTGAACTCTACTTTCTTGTATGTGCACACAAACACACACACCCACAGTGTGGTGCTGAGGAAAGCTGCCACTGCCCCTCCCAGGACCTCCTCCTCCCCCTTCACCACCCTACACCTCCAGGGAGGAAGGAAAAGGCTCCACAGGATAACACACTAGTAAAGTATTTTTTGTTAAGATTACAATCCAAAAAAATCAAAATTCAGAAAAAAGTTCATAAGACTTTATTAAAGTCAAGTATAGATAGACTGAAATATCATTCATAAAAAAAGGCTAACATGATCCAACATGGTGTCATGAAAAGTCACTGACTCTCCACAAACCCTGCTCACAGCAAACAACCCAGGCAAGGGCTCCAGAGTGAATAGCTGAGTGATGGATCCCAGACACAACGATGACTTCTCCTCAGAATAGCAGATACTAACATACCATCAAAGACTCAATGGGCACAACTGCAGGAACCTAAGAACGTGGGACCCCTCTTCTACTTCTGCTCCCACAAGGTGAAAGGGAGTGTTCTTCAAACTGCAATGAAGAGGACATAGAAACAGCCCGGAGTAATTAACAAGGTGTACAGAATGGGCCCCAGAGGGGCTATCTCAAGATCAAAAAGAATCCAAACCCCACCCACACATGGGCTAAGGCAGTAAACTCAGAGGTAAACTACTCCTTCCTCACTCTAGAATGGGCCATTTTTGGGGGGGGGGATTAAAACAAACAGAGCCTGAAAACTTAAGAAACCAGAAAATGTGATTGAGCTAGGCACAGCACACGCACTCGCGCGCGCACACACACACACACGCGCGCGCACACACACACACACACACACACACACACCATACACACGCACATACACATGTGACTCCATTCAGAAGACTGAGGCAGGAGGACTGGTCCCTAAGATTATAGCAAGCTGTTCTACATAATAAACTCTAAGCTAGCCTAAGTTGCAAAACACGACCCTGTCTCAAAAAGACAAAATATTACAATTTTTGATAAAATATAAAGGATGAAAACATGGCTAAGTATGACATAAACTCTTCTCCAAGAGCAGGAAAGAGTGATGCTACTCTTTTGAAAAGGAAAAGCTGAAGCACTCTGACCTTGAGGAGAGGATGCTGTGCACATGTCAACATGGAGAATCCACAGAGGGCTAAGACGGAGAAACTCAGTATTTCCCAGAAATAGGGTAAGGTAGGTCTTCAAGGAAACTAGAGAAAAAGGTCATCTGGACTTTCGCAAAGGTTGGGGAATCAGAGGTGGAGGAGGAAATGATGCTTGAACAGAAAGATGGGGGGTGGGGCAATTAATTAAGAGAATCAGGGTAACCTGACTAACTGCAGGAGACCTCTACAGATTGCCAACCTTCCTGAATCCAGCCACAGTCAGCACAAGCAGATCAACTCGAGAGCCTCACTTTAGACAAGCAGTGCAGCTCTGGTGGTACAGCGGACCTTCATTACCCCTCCTTGCATAGCCCATGTGTGGGGTACTCTGATGGACAGGGACAACACCCAAAGATAGTCAGTGGCCTGGAGAAAGGCATAGAAGAGCCATCACCAGAAACAAGAAGACTCTCCCGGGCCTACAAGAACATACACAGCAGGTAATCAACTCTCCAGTGGTCCAGGGCTCACTTAACACCCCTAGAAACAAACAACTCCCTTAAGCTGACAACAGACACAGAATTTAAAACAGCCTAAAAATGGAAGACGAACAGGAAAATCAGACCAAGAGCTTTGCTTTCTGGTGGTGGGTACCATGTTGAAAAGCAAAGCCAGAGCCAGCTGAGACATCTCCTTACTTGGGAAAGCAAGGTGGAGGACTCCCTTACTAGGAAAAGGACTTCAAGAGAACAGAAACAAGAACACACAACACACAGCTGGAAGAAGGTGAGGCTCCACACGAAGCCCGTCAAAAATAAACCTACACTGCTGAGTGAGAGCACTAGACAGTGAGGTGAAGACCTGAGCAGAGGCAGAGCTGCAGGGCTCTCAGCACACACCAGCCCCAGAGAAGAACCTGGAACACCCGCCACCTTCCCAGGAAGCACTTTTCCGAAGGTACCTTCTTCTAATTTCACAGCATCACTCACTTCATTGGCTGAAATACAACAGGGACATACTTGAGGCCGTCAGTTAGTTCCCAGTTCTATCAGGGAGAAACGGCTTCTCCATTTCCTATCATTTCCCCAAAACACAGGAAATCACTTTCTCCTACACCGCAGGGGGGAAAAAAAATCAAGATAAGAACTTTTTCCTCCCCACAGAATCAAGCTGAGAATACTGTCCCTAGGTTCCAAATGGGATAGTCTGGGCATTCATTAGCAAGCGCTCCACACATGGGAGATGTGGGGAACATGAGGCTTTCTGCTTATTCAGTACAATACAAATGACAAATGAAGGAGTAGTGAGAAATTGCTTTCATCAACGACACCTTGGTCTCTTCTAATCCTGAAGTCACCAATAACACATATGGGTGTGTGTATAGATTGTTGCATGTTAACAGTTCCCACACACTCTGAGCATAGAGCTGTCACCTGACTCTTCTAACTTCCTGTGCATGTATAGAATGTTATTTACATGTAGGCACAAAGTGGTCTGTGTGTGTCTCAACAACTGTGTCGAGCATCTCAATTTCTGTGATGCCAAAGAGAACCAGAACAGCAAAAAAAGAAAGAAAGAAAGAAAGAAAGAAAGAAAGAAAGAAAGAAAGAGAGAGAAATTTCCCCTTTGCTGAAAGGTGCAATATCCAAAGAAATGTTTTGATCCCACTAGAGACATACCAGGGCCAAAGGAAGGTTCTGGTACAACAAGGAGCACACAAGCCTCTTCTCAAATGGCATGTGGGCGACAAGGGTGTCTACGCTCCCTATTCTAGATAGAAAGGCATATGGCTTCTCCTTACCCAGCCAACATGAATACAATTTGAGAAAATTAGAAAAAGTCAAGGTAACAGGCTCACTAAATATGGCTGACTGGGAAACAGGAGCCATAAAGAGGATCTGAGTTCTCTCAACAAAAAAGAAAAAAAAAAATTGGGAAGTTTATTTCCAAGAAAGATTCAAAGACTTCTTGAGAGTGGGACGCATAAAGTCTGGTTCTTTCTGCTCAGAAGACAGAAATCAGAACACCAAATTCAAGGGCACAGGACCCTTTTCCCAGTGGGATAGTGTTAATTGGTGAAGGGTGCCCCCTAAGATCCAAGAGTGAACGGGAAGCAATAGATCCTTGTTTTCCTACAAGAAAGAAGTCATTCCTGAGGTCCCTTTTCACTCAAGTGCTGAGCACAACGTTAAGTCCTGCCTGTCCTACATCTTACTGGGGCGCCCACCCTGGCCCAGACAGGGAACTCCAAGGAAAGAGGCAGACAGCTAGGGAGAGGAGCACTGGAGCGTTCGGTTTTCCCAACAAGAAAGAGGGCAACTCGAAGGGTGTTCAGGAAATGAGCTCACCCTAACCCAGGAAAGTGTACGGAAAGAGTACAGATCTGGAAGAAGTGTCTGCCTGCCTATTTAGAAATGACTTCAGAGCTGTACAGGGCCCCACAAGCCACTGGGCGAGCAAAGAAGGAAGAACATGGGTACCCGGAGTCCCCTTGTCCTGGCCAAAAAGGATAAACCCAGCGTGCCAAGGCTCCGCGGCCCCACGAGAGTCCCCTCAAAAAGGGGACAGGCTAACACGGAACCCTCAGAGCTCGGCGAGGATCGGGGTCACGGAAGGTAAAGGGCAAGGCAGTGTGGAGACCCCACCCTCCCGGTAGTGAGGGTGCAAGGGCAAGAGTGGAAGAGCATGCTGTGAGGGGCGGGGAGGCCGCGCGAGGACCCCGGCCCTGCTGGGGGAGGGGTCGCCCGGGGCCTCGGCCGAGGGGCGCTCGGCACGAGGGGAGCCCCCTGGCGGGGACCCGCGCGGGGACACCCCCACGCCGGCGCTAGGAGGCGCCGCGCGGCCCGAGGGGGGCTGTGGAGGGGAACGTCCGGCCCTGACGCCGCTACGGCCGCCGGCACCGGTGCCCGCGAGCCCCCGCGGCCCGGGAAACTTTCCGCCCCGCGGCCCCTTGACACCCCGACCGGCACGGCGGGGATGCCCCAAGCCGGGTGCGGGAGGCGTCGCGGCTTCTCCTCCTCCTCGCTGGGCCCGGCCCCCGCCCCACGCGCCCCCCGCCCCGGCCTGCCGCCCCCGGGGCTGGGTGCGGGGCGCCACGCTCGGCCGGCCCGCGAGTCACCTCAGGACTCGGCCGCGCTCCGCCCCCCCCCCACCCCGCCGGCGCCCTCCCCGCGCCCGCCGCGCCCCCGCGCTCGCGCCCCGCGCCGCCGATGCCCGGGATGTCCGGCGCGGCCCCGGGCTCGCCGTGTCGCCGCCACCCTGACTGCCCCGGGCCCTCGCGCTCCGGCTCTCACCTTCCGGCTTGTTTTCGGCAGCCATTTCCCCTCCGCGCGCCACATCCTCCTCCTCCTCGCGACCGGGACCCCGAGCGCGCGCCTCGTACCGCCGCCGCCGCCGGCCCAGCCACCCCGCCGCCGCCGCGCACCCGCCCTGGCCCCGCCCCGCGGCCCACGCACAGCGCCCACTGGGTAGTGAGACTGTCAGTCACGGTTCCCGCAGCCAATCGGGCCGCACCAGGGGTCTCACTACTCTCCGGGAGGAGCGTCCTATCCGCCCTGTCCATTGGCTGATCACCACCGCACCGACTAAAGTGATTGGCCTGGAATCAACGCCCCCTCCCCGCCCACTCCCAGGAAAACCCGCCCCCCAGACCTAAACAAAGCTTCCCAGTGGCCAGAGGTCGAAAGGACGGCCCAATCAGGATGAGGCTGACACGGAATATTTCCTCGAGGCCGAGACGTGGTGTTTTGATTGGACGTCACTACAGTGTTTCCCAAGCCGTCCAGACCAATCAAAGGGGGTTCCCGGAACTCGGGAACGGCTGTGGGAAGCCCCGCCCCCCCAGCGTGACCGTCATGAGGAAGGCGCTCGCTCATTGGTGTGCTGGGGCTTTTCCCGCGTGCTCCCGGAGCTGAAGGACGTTCCCGGGGAAGCCGCTGCTGGCGCGTGGGGGTCCCGGTGTCTTCGGAGGACATGCTGGAATCTCCGGGATCCCGCAGCCTGCGGCGCTGGCGGGGGGCGGCCCTAACGGCGGAATACGTAAAGCACCCAGGCGCGCCGGTTCGCGGCGTTTCCCGAACCCTTTAGCCGGGAGTCCGGGCGTCGCTGCCCGCCACGGGGGAGGGGCGCACCTCCGGACAGACCACGCCCCTCAGGCAAATCCCGCCCCTTCCTGGCCTCCGAGCCCCGCCCCCTCAGCCGGCGCAGCGTCCCCGCGGCCGCCCTACGCTCCCGCCCGCCTTGCGCTCCTCTGTCCCCTTTTCTAGCGGCTTAAAATACTGAAACTTTATTTTGGTCACGTTGCCCATGTGACCGGCGGAGCCGATGAGTCATAGGTGCCTGTCCCAGGCTGCAGCCGCGGATCTAGGGCTCCGAACGCTCGACCTCGGCTAGCCTAGCCAGTCCCTCCCGGGCTCTCGGCGCTTCGGTCGGATTCCGGCCGCAGCTCCGCGCTGCTCTCCTGCCAGTAGGGCCATACCGGCGGGATTCGCACGGCCGGCAGACACGAGCCGCGGTCAGGAGAGCTGCAGAGTACTGCGCCTTCTCGAGAGAAATCAGGGGCTCTGCACGTGGCCAGAAAAGAGAGGAAAGGATGGAAGGAGGGAGGGAGGAAGGAAAAGGGCAGAGTCCAGAAATTCCGCACATGGACAGATAAAAGGGAAGAAGAGGGAGGGAAAACCCCGTGCAGGGATTCTGCAGGTGCACCGAAGGGAAGCGGGAGGGAGGGAACGAGAACGCAGTTTAATGAAAAGAAAAGCAGCTGAGCTCCAGATCCGCTCTGTAAACTTGCACTGTTTGGTTCCTCAACGTTTTTTTTTTCCCCCTCTCCGTTTGCTGCTAGCAGAAACACTGAAAAGTCGATCAAGTGTTTTGGCGTTAGGATTGATCGTCAAAGCCTGTCCGTGCCAATCCTAACAACGTGTGTTCTTTTTATGGTGTTCACCGCTGAGGATTGCTTAGGTTATTCCAAAAATAAAGATGTCCCAAAAGAATGTTTTGTATTGTATACCCATTCTTCAACAAACTTTAATTTTATGAGCCTCAAAAAAGGCGAAATTTTAACAACTAGGGTACAGTATTTTATCGATTAGCATTCTTAATAGCACTTGTGTTGAGGATTTGGGAGTTGAAACCTGCCTCTAGAAACGCTGGTGGCGTTGTAAATTAGAATAACCCTTTCAAAAAGCAATTTCACGGTATATATTAAAAGCCGTAAAAATATCTACATCTTTTGACCTAGTAATCTTATTTCCGAGAATCCATTCTAAGGAAATAACTCCAAATTGGGGGTGGTGTGTGACGATGTTCTTCACGAATCGCTCTGTTTGTTACAACAAAGATGTGAACGTTGCTGGCTGGGGAGGTGGCTCCACAGTGAGAGGCTGAGTCTGCTTTCCCAGAGGCCCCCAGTCCCGTTCCGGGCACCCACACTGGACAGATCACAACTGCCACGGCTTCCAGCTCCAAATCAGCTGCATTCATCCTTCATATACACCTCATACACCTCTACATCTCTCATACATTCACATAGTTTTTTTTTTAATACTTTTTTTAAAAAGTGGACATGCCCCCCAAAGTACTAATTTTGGCTGTTCAACAGATAAATTGTGCTTAGCCACACAATGGAACACTAAATTAGTCACAGGTGTCAGAAATGGACAAACTCACCTACTACTGGAGGCAGGGGAGATATTCACGTTTTTGGTGTTCGTTTACAAATATAACGGAATGATCGATACAGAATACTGCACTTGAGAGCTAAGGATGGGGCTCAGTCGGGAGAGGGCTTTGACTAGCATGAGTAAAGCTTTACCTTCCTTCCCCTACCCACTCATCATGTAAACCAAGCATGGTGGTGGTGGCATAGGTCAATAATGCCAACACTTAGGAGCTGGAAGCAGAAGAGTCAGAAACAGTCAAGATCACCTCCAGTTGCATAGTGAATTTTTCTCAAAGAGCAACAGAGACAGAGAATGAGCATGCCTGCTACATTTTATAAAAGACTGGTGCAATGTATTCAAGAAATGGCATCTAGGAGGTTGAGAATATTACCTGTCTCTATTTTCTATAATTAGCTACAATATAGTTACATTGCTTTTATAATTAAAGTTAAAATCCTAATGAAAACATAAGCTCTAGGCTTGGCATGGTAGCTCATACGTATAATCCCAACACTTGGGAAACTGAGGCAGAAAGTAAGCCTGGGGCTGGAGAGAGCTCAGCACTTGCTCTTGCTGAAGAGCTGGTTTCGGTTCCCAGCACCCACATGGGGTTTCCTGTCGTCAACCCCAGTTCCGGAAGACACATCACCTTCTTCTGGCCTCAAAGGACGTTAGGCACGAGGTGTACATACAAGTATGCAAGCAAACCCCTCAAACATAAATAATAATGATAGGTTTAAGCTAATAGCGAGCTTACACACACACACACACACACACACACACACACACACCTGTAATGCCAGATACTCAGGAGGCTTGTACAAGAAGATCACTTAAGTATAGGGACTCCTGGCCTCCCTGTCATTGAGACCCTCTTGTAAATATCTTAACAATGACAGTGATAACAGCTGCACCTTCTGCATGCTGTGGTGGACAGACATGCTGTGTGAGATCCTGAGACTATACCCATGAACAGAAAACATCCGTCTTAAGGAGCTCACAGGCTGACAACATGAACAACAGCCCGAAAAGTACTGTGAAAACCTGCAAAGCAGTAACCAGTGTCCCACGAACCTCCAGAGAGTGCCACCATCACCATCAGAACCCTTAGACCAGGCACCATAGTAGGCCCTGAATGAAGTGTAGGAAGGTCCATGCGACACAGGGGTTTCCAAGACTCGTTCAGGGGACCCACAAAATCTAAAGCTTTTTCATGGTCATACCATGTTGGTCCTCTCTCTCTCTCTCTCTCTCTCTCTCTCTCTTTTTTTTTTTTTTTTTTTTTTTTTTTTTTTTTTTTTTTTTTTTTTTTTTTTTTTTTTTTTTTTTTTGGTTTTTTGAGACAGGGTTTCTCTGTGTAGCCCTGGCTGCCCTGGAACTCACTCTGTAGACCAGGCTGGCCTCGAACTCAGAAATCCGCCTGCCTCTGCCTCCTAAGTGCTGGGATCAAAGGCGTGCGCCACCACTGCCCAGCACCATGTTGGTCTCTTGCACACGCACAGATCTGCAACAGTCAGGTAGCACATCTACACAACAACTGTGTGCAGAAAAGAGAATGCAGCCAATTCCTGTCATGCTTAATATTAACAAATCTTGCAAACTTGTAAAAAAGAACAGTGTTGTCTTCCAGATCATCCTTTGCTTCCTTTTGGTAAATTTTAATTATATCATTAAAAAACATGATTTGTGTTAATATGTAATGGGCCCGTTATTCTTTGTAAGTGAACTAGTACCTTTTAAATTTTCTTAGTTTTAATTTAGACAATAGCATCCAATTCAACGTAAACACACTTACATAAGCCAGAGCTCACTGGGATCCTCAGTAACTTCAAGCGTATAAAGAAATTATTAAACCAAAGTATTCAGGAATTCCTGAGCTAGAGAAAGGCTGGGGTAGGGTGGGGGTGGGGGTGCCTGAGAGAATACCAAGAGATGTGCAGTGTGTGTGCGCAGTGTGTGTGTGCAGTGTGTGTGTGCAGTGTGTGTGTGTGTGTGCAGTGTGTGTGTGTGCAGTGTGGTGTGTGTGTGCAGTGTGTGTGTGTGCAGTGTGTGTGTGTGCAGTGTGTGTGTGAGTGCAGTGTGTGTGTGTGCAGTGTGTGTGTGAGTGCAGTGTGTGTGTGTATGTGTGTGCAGTGTGTGTGTGCAGTGTGTGTGGTGTGTGTTTGTGTGTATGTGTGTACAGTGTGTGTGTGCAGTGTGTGTGGTGTATGTGTGCAGTGTGTGTGTGCAGTGTGAATGCGGTGTGTGTGAGTGCAGTGTGTATGTGTGCAGTGTGTGTGCAATGTGTGTGCAGCGTGTGGGTGTGCAGTGTGTGTACAGTATCTGTGTGTGTGCAGTGTGTGTGTGAGTGCAGTGTGTGTGTGCAGTGTGTTTGTGTGCAGTGTGTGTGAGTGCAGTGTGTTTGTGTGCAGTGTGTGTGAGTGCAGTGTGTGTGTGCAGTGTGTTTGTGTGCAGTGTGTGTTGCACGGCGTGTGCAGTGTGTGTGTGTGCAGTGTGTGTGTGCAGTGTGTGTATGATGTGTGCAGTGTGTGTGTGGTATGTGTCTGTGTGTGGGCAGTGTTTGTGTGTGCATGTGCATGAGTGCAGAGAGAGAGTGCAATGTGTGTGTTTGTGTACAGTGTGTCTATGTGTGCAGTGTGTATATGGTATGTGTCTCTGTGTGCAGGGTATGTGTAGTGTGTGTGTGCAGTGTGTGTGCAGTGCGTATGCAGTGCGTGTTGCAGTGTGTGCAGTGTGTGTGCAATGTGTGTGCAATGTATGTTGCAGGGTGTGTGCAGGGTGTGTTGAGGTGTGTGTGCGGTGTGTGTGTGCAGTGTGTGTGCAGTGTGTGTTGCGGTGTGTTGAGGTGTGTGTGTAGTGTGTGTGTGCAGTGTGTGTGCAGTGTGTGTGCAGTGTGTGCAGTGTGTGTGTGCAGTGTGTGTGCAGTGTGTGCAGTGTGTGTGTGCAGTGTGTGTGTGTGTGCAGTGTGTGCAGTGTGTGCGCGGTGTGTTTGTGTCTGTCTGTCGGCATGTGTCCATGTATGTGACACACATATGTATGAAGTTCTGAGAATATCTTGTGGAAGTCAGTCCTCTCTTTCCACTGAGGATCCCGAGGACTGAACTCTGCTCTTCAGCCTTCACGGCAAGCACCTCTACTTGCTGAGCAAACTCACCGGCCCCTCTCTGCCTTATTTTTTGAGACAGGGTCTTTCATAAAACCTGGCGCTCACCAATTCAACTAAATTGAATGGGCAGCAGACCCCAGAGTCCTCCTGTCTCTGGCACTAGGTTAAAAACAGGCATCATAAGGCCCTACTTTTTGCCTATCATAGCTGAGGATCAAAAGCAGGTCCTTATATACTTAGCAATCATTTTACTGACCTCATGGCCTGAGACCTGACCAATGGAACGGAAACCAGTTAGGATTTTGAGATGAATCACTTGTTACATTTGGTCGGTATTTACAGAAAGAGAACCAGGACTCCCAGACCACTTCAGGCAGCTTCGTTTTCCTTTTTAGCAATTAAAACACAGAAGAAACATTAACATTGGTCATTGGGTTACAGGTGAAGTTATTTAAACAACAGCTCTGGCCGTAAAATCTTTCCACCCTGGCCTCGAGTAAAACTCCCCTACTGCAGCTGCCTGAGTTCATGATTTCCAAAGTCCACGGCTGTAGGAAGCCAGGATTGCACTTCTAGTTTGAGACTCAAGGAGTCAGCAGCTGAGATGCTGAAAGGCTACAGAGAAAGGGCTGAGGGACAGCAAAGATTAAAGGAAAGGGGCAAGGGGACAGACATTAGTGTCTGCCAGACCCTCCCTATGCTTCTGTTGTCTGTCTAGTGGGTGTGGCTCCCGGCAATTGACAGAGATGTAAGATTTCACAAGCAACCCTAGACCACCACTGGTGGTGGTCAGTCATTCAGACGGCTCCTTAGATACAGGCAATGCTTCCAAAGGTAGCTCATTCCTATGTTCAGTCTTCCAGGGAAAAGTCACTCAGGTGTTACAAGAAAATCACCTGTCAAAAGTCCAGCATGGAAGCTCATGACTGTTACCCCAGCCCTTCCAGGACTGAGGCTGGAGTTGGAAGTCAGCTGCAACACAGTGTGAGACTCTGCAGAGTAAACAAACCAACCAAAACCACCTGCCAGACACCAGAAATACAATGGGAGTGGAGGCAAACACCAGCAAACCAGAAGACAGAGGCAGATTCGGGAGGACCACAAATTCAAGGCCAACCTGGGCTAGGGAGATCCTGTCCCAAAGAGCAGGCACTTGGTGAGGACAGTGCCTCACAAGTGTGAGAACCCAGCATCAGAGAGGCAGAGACAGGCAGATCAGTGGGACTTGCTGGCTAACCTCATCAGTAAACCCCAGGACCCCCTGAGAAAGTCTGTTTCAAAGAGCAAGGTGGACAGTACCTGAGGAACAATAGTCAAGGTTGCTGTGTGGCCTCCCTGGGTGAATGTACACTTGTTCATGTGCACCTACATACAACACAGCAAAAGGAAACTGAAATAAAAGCCTCTGGTGTGGACCCAGCAGTTTGCTGCATACAGGAAACACACCACAGTGACAAAGACAGACACTACCTCAGAATAAAAGGTTGGAAAAACAATTCTCCAAGCAAATGGTCCCAAGAAACAAGCTGGAGTAGCCATTCTAATATAGAATAAAATCAACTTTCAACCAAAAGTTAACAGAAAAGATAAGAAAGGACGCTTCATACTGGTCCAAGGAAAAATCTACCAAGATGAACTCTCAATTCTGAACATCTATGCTCTAAAAATCGCAAGCAGTATAATAAGAATATATGTTTAAAATACACAAATACAGCACAGCTCAGGTAAGTGACACATTCAGAAGGATAGATAGGACTCAAGGGATTGTTTCCTAAAGCATTCTTAAACAGTGGTTATAATTGAAATGATTATAATTTTATAGAATTTTACCAAAGTCCACTGGTACAATTTTATTTGTTGCTAATACTTTGAATTCTTTTATTTTCTACATCTGTGGTTTAATTATTAAAAAACTTAAATGTCCTGGGGGGGGGGGCTCTGCTGTGCTAGTGTCCTCTTGTTGGGTGGCCATGAGGCTCTTCCCCAAGACACATGCACACACTTCCACGGGAGTAAACAAGAAGGGTGGGGGCCCAGAGGTATCTCATTGTCTCTGGTTTGGGGGGGGGAGTAAAACTTGTGGGGAGAGAGGGAGGATGGGGAAATGTGGTTATGTTCTCCTGCAGGGCTAGGTTCGTTCTCTCTCTCTCTCTCTCTCTCTCTCTCTCTCTCTCTCTCTCAACCAGAAGCTTGCCGTTTCAGTGAGTCTGTCTACCCAGCGTCCTCCTAGAATCCCGCC
>CM052702.1:135814282-135866966 GCA_028551405.1 Uromys caudimaculatus
ACACTCAAACATAAAAAGTAAGTAAGTCTTGAAAACTACAACAAAGAATTTATTCTCCAGGCAGTGGTGGCTCACGCCTTTAATCCCAGCACTTGGGAGGCAGAGGCAGGTGGATTTCTGAGTTCGAGGCCAGCCTGGTCTACAGAGTGAGTTCCAGGACAGCCAGGGCTACACAGAGAAACCCTGTCTCGAAAAACCAAAAAAAAAAAAAAAAAAAGAATTTATTCTCTACAGTTACTTTTGCAGATGGAGCAGGAATAAGCGGAGAGCCCTTCATTTGATATGGTTTAAATGTATTTACCCATGTGCATCCAAGTTCAAGGGCACATGACATACCAGTTCCGTGTGCTTGGGGATTCAACAAAACATGCTAAAATGCCTGCCCTGCTGGAGGGGACTTGGACGGAAAGATAACGATCACGCAGTACATCGCTGGAGGTAGCAACTGGGGGAAGCCAAGTCCCTGAAGAAAAATCATGAGAAAGTGTTTTAGGTTTGTTTTTTACATTGTTTGCTTTGCTTTTGTTTTTCTTCTTGTTTTTGTTTTTGAGAAAGTGGGTCATGGAATTTCTCTCAGAGTCCTGCAGAGAATAAGGATAGTCGGGATGTGGGTGGGAAGATGTTTTAGGCAGAGGAACCAGCAAGTTCAAAAGCCCCAGGGCAGATGCGGGTTAGAAGACCCACGGCGAGTTCGCGTGCAGAGAGTGCTGGGATGTGGAGCCAGGCAGCGAGCTGAATCCAGGACAAAGAGCGACCACCTTTTTGTGAGGTCGTGAGGTCGTTGGATTTCATTCCGAAGGGTCTAGGAAGCCAGCAGGAAGTAGGTCTTGAGCCCGGGGTATTATCATACGGGTGCTCTAGAAGGACCCCATACAGCCACGTGGAGAAAGCACATGCATGCCGGACCCAGGAAAAGCAGCTACGAGATGACTGCAGACCTTGGGGCTCTGCGGTGACAACTTACCGTCGTGTCTTAAGACTGAAATGTGTTCTGTTACAATTCTGGAAGCTAGAGTCCAAAATCAGTTTCACTGGACCAAATATCAGGATGTTTGCAGTTGGCAGGACTACAGTCTTTCCAAAGACTCTAAGGAGGGTCCTTTCTGGATTCTTCCAATGCCTAGTGTGGCTGCCAACGACACCCCACCCTGTCTTGGTTTAGCTTCTTCAACTCTCTCTCTCTCGGCTGTCTTTACAT
Organism: Uromys caudimaculatus; assembly: GCA_028551405.1. NCBI lineage: Eukaryota > Metazoa > Chordata > Mammalia > Rodentia > Muridae > Uromys > Uromys caudimaculatus. The sequence goes on from CM052702.1 coordinate 135,815,481, forward strand.
TGGCCTCCTGTTTGTACCAACTCCACCAACTCTGTCTACCTAGCTCTTTTTCTATTGTCTAAGACAAGGTCTTGTGTGTCCAGGTTGCTCTGTTTGAGTGCATCTCTATACCCACGCAGTGCTGGAGACCTACCAAGGGCTTTGTACAGGTAAGGTAGGTAATGCACCAATTGAGCTACATAGGGTGGCACTGGGGCCCTCTAGATAACTCAGATGAATCCCTCATCTCAAGAGCATTAACCATGTCTACAAAGACCTATTTTCCAAATAACATGATATTCACAGGTCCCATAGAGTAAGGGTCAGCATCTTCAATCACTGCATCCCAGATTTTCCACATCATGAGTTAAAAACAGTCTTCGGTAAAGAACCAGAAAGAAAATGCTTTAAGCTCTATGGACTCTGTGCTCTCTGCTGCCGACTGCTCAACTCTGCCTTCGCATCACAAAAGCAGTGCTGAGCAGTGAGTACATGAACGGGCAGGCCTGTGTATCAGTAAAACTCTATTTACAAAGACAGGTGGCAAAAGTTAAGCTAAGGAGGAGGGAGGGCCCTTATCAGTGGATGGGTTTAAGGTGTATGCTGAAGGTAGATGCCTTGGCTTTTGCTAAAGAGTCAATTTGAGATAAAATAGCAATGTGGGCTGAAGAGATGGCTCAGCCATGCACCGTGCATGTGCCCGGTGCCTTCAGATGTCAGAAGAGGGTATTGGATGCCCTGGCATTGAAGGCACAGATGGTTGTGATGCTGGGAATAACACGAGGGCCTCTGAAAGAGCGACAGGTGCTCTTAACCATTAAGCAAACCCTCCAGCCTCCACATTTTAAAAATAAAATAAAAATAAAACAAGGAAAATAAACGGAAGTGCTTTGGCCCAAGGCTTGGCTCTTGGGATTTGGATTGGCTTGTTTTGTTGAATGGATGGATGGCTAGCTGGTTGATTGGTTGATTAACTGGTTGTTTAGCTGTTTGGTTGGTTTTGAGAAGGGCCTCACTATGTATGTAGCCCTGGTTAACCTGGAACTCACTATGTAGACCAGGCTGGCCTCTAACTCACACAGATCTGCCTGCTTCAGCCTCCCAAGTACTGGGATTAAAACACAGTGCACAACAGCACCAGGCTCTGTTTTTTCTGATGGGAAATGTCAGGGAGGACAGGCTGACCTTGAACTCTGCATGCAGCTGAGGATGACTTTGAACTCCTGATCTTCCTGCCTCCATCTCCTGAGTGCTGAGGTTGTCTGTTCCACCATGGTGGTCTCAACCTTTGGGATTTGTATTTGAGCAATTTAGTTACCAGTACTGCACTTAAAGATGGGGGGGAGGGAGCTTAGTTGAGAGGGTCAGAATCCAGAATTCAGCTTGGGACGTGCTATTGATTCTAATTTCCCGTTAGATATCCAGGAATATATACTTCTGATTTACAGAGATGTGGCTGAAAGCACAAAATAGGGAGTACTCAGCATCCAATGCTATAACCCATGGGGCTAGACAAGGTTTCCCAGAGGAGGAAGGATTCACATCCATGCATCACACTTTCCAGAAAGATGAAAACCACAATTCTCTTGCTGATACGAAGTGAAGATGTGTCAAGGGTTTTCTTCGGCTTTTTAATCAGTGAAAGGACCTGAGGGATGCCGAGGCTGACTCAGAGAAGTCACAGGACAGAGGCAGACGCCCTGCAAATGAGGATGCTTGCTAAGAGAAGCAAGACTGCTTAGTGACCCGTAGGACAACAACTGTTATGTTCGGGACTGTGTTTCCTAATCAGAAAAAAAAGAAAAAAACTCTTCTGTATACATAGTGCTCTGGTTTGCTTTCTTCTGCTACGATAAAACACCATGACCAAAAGCAATCTGGATAAAACACCATGACCGAAAGCAATCTGGGGAGGAAAAGGCTGACGTGGCTTACAGATTACAATCCATCGTCAAGGGGAGGCCAAAGCAGAAACTGAAGACAAGCACTGAGTGAAGCAGAGACTGTGGAGGATCACTGCTCACTGCCTTGCTTCTGCCTGTGCTCAGCCTGCCTCCTCACACAGGACCACTTGCCTGGGAATGGTGCTGCCCATAGTGGGCTGGTACCTCCCACACCCATTAGCAATTACAAATGTCCAATACGGACTTGCCTACGGGCCAATTTGACCTGGGAAGTTCTTCAGCTAAGGTCACCTCCGCCCAGACGACTCTAGGTTGTGTCACGTTGACAACTGAGAATGAGGGACCTGTGGACAAAATTTGCATTGCCTCATTTCCTATTTCTACCTCATCTACAGAATGACAGTTAAAAGCGGTCCCCAATAGATACGAGGCGCCCAAACCAGAGGATCCATTTGTAACGGTAACCTCTTGTGCATTCCCAATGTTCAGATATATTTGCACCACACTACCAATCAACAGCAATTAAATATCTATCAAGCCGTTGGCATTGCTCTGTGCTACTAAACCATCACACCAGCATGATGCCCACACCTGTAATCCCACAACTCAAGAGGCTCAGGTGGGAAGCTCCTGTGATCAAGGACAACCTGTGCTGCATAGTGATACCCTGTAACAGAGAAGCCAACCAAATAAAGCGCATCGTAAGCAGAACCCGTATCCCTGTTCTCTTGATATTTCTGTTCTGGTAGAAGACCAATTACACGTTAAGTAGATGCTTGTGGTCTATGTGAGCCACTCCATAGTCTCTATGAGATGCTCTGTAGTCTATGTGGGCCACTCCACAGTCTATATAAGGCACTCTACAGTCTATTTGAGAAGGCCATGAGTAGAAAAATAAAAACAAAAGCGACAGGTAGAAACACCAAGAGAGCGGGGGTATGGCGGCCCACACCTTTAGTTCCAGAGTTTGAAAGGCAGAAGCAGGAGGCACTCTGTGAGTTAGAGGCCAGTCTTGTCTAGATAGTGGTTTCTAGGACAGTCAAGGCTACACAGAGAGACCCTGTCCCAAAACAAACCAAACGAAAACACCAAGAGTGCCAATCCTGGAGCTGGGGAAATGGCTCAGCAGGTAACGTGCAGTTCGGATCCCCACCGTGTACAGAAGCGCGGGGTAGGAGTGGCGACCCGCCTGTAATCCTGGCACTTGGGAGGCAGAGAATGGAGGTCCCTGGAGCAAGCTGATACTTAGACTAGCTGAATCGGATTGTTTTGAGTTCCAGTGAGAGACCCTGTCTCAGTGAAAAGGGTGGAGAGCCAGTGAAGATACCCAATGTCTACTTCCACACACACACATTTAAAAATGCATACACACAACACACACACACACACACACACACACACACACAAAACGTCGTCTCATCTTAAATAGAAATGACCAATATAGTCACAAATAAGAAATTGACGTCTTCTACCATATATACCTGTACAGAAATATCCCAGTCGTCCCCAAATACATACACTTTTACATAACGATCTAATAAATTGTACTTTAAAAAACAAATTTACAGGGGTTAGAGAGATGGCTCAGTGGTTAAGAGCACTGACTGCTCTTCCAGAGGTCCTGAGTCTCAATTCCCAGCAACCACATGGTGGCTCACAACCATCTGTAATGGGATCTGATGCCCTCTTCTGGTGTGTCTGAAGACAGGTACAGTGAATTCACATACATGAAATAAATAAATCTTTTTTTAAAAAAATAAGTTTACATTGGAGCACAGACTCAAAGGAGACAAGGGAATTAGTCACAAAGACATCTAAGAGAAGAGTCCTTACATCAAAGGAGTTTAGAAGGGGTTAATTTTTTTTTTACTATCAAAGAGAAAATTGTAAGTAAAAAAAAAAAAAAAAAAAAAAAATCAGAATCTCAGAAGTCAAAACAGTTTGTTTCTGTGGCAGCAGAGCGTTCTTTCAAGTTCTCAGCACACCGTGAGCGTGGGTACCAGCTCAGCGCTGAATCCAAAGGGTAATTATGACGCCTCTAATCTTTTTGCCCTCTGGAATGAAAGCCGACACTCCTCTTTCATTAGAGGAGGCTCCCATCTGCCTTGCTACAACACCCACAAAGAATCAGACCACGTGTGTGACAATACTAAAAGCGAAAATTAAAAATTTCAGTAGTAAATAGCAATTCAAAAATAGGTTTCTTGAAAGGAAACTTGCTTGTGAATGAAGTACTGCTCCTGTAGACCTGGGACTCGCACTCTCATTTGCCAAGTTTTGCCTAGTAAACACAGGGAAAATGAAGTTTTGTTTCTCTGCCCTTGATCTGGGAGGGCATGGAGAGGTCCCGCCATTGTCCCCTCTTTAATCCACACTGTGTAAAGCCCAGCCTTATGACTTGGGCCAAGAGCTCTCTAAAGCCCAGTTTTCTCCGATGACAAAGGATCTCTTTCTTTTTCATCTTGTCAAACACAATCACCTGCGGACAAAGTCATTTGCTCTCCTGCCTTGTGTAAGGCTTTTTTGCCAGCTGACTAACATTTCCTAGGGCAGGCTAGGAAATCACTCAGCCTCTGAGATGTTTCAGGCCATCCCGGACTGGGAATTAGAAACATTGTAATCCACCACCCACCCCAAAACGGAACACCTCGCACTGGGCAAGGAGCGGACCAGGTGTAGATGACCTTGGAAAGACCAGTTTGAGCCTCAGGAGAGACTGCAGAGGGTAAGAGTGCTTGCAGTACAGGTACTCCACCACAGAAAAGCAGGTGCCACCACACTGCACACCAAACGCTGGTGTGAGTAGGTTGTGGGGGGGGGTAGCGGGGGGGGGGGACGACAGGGAGGAGGATCCTTGGGGCTTCCCTGCTAGCCAGACTAGCTAAAATCAGGAAGCTAGAGGTTCAGTGAGTGACCCTGCCTCAAAACCTACGGTAGAGAGCAATCAGAAGACACCCAGTGTAGACCTCTGCCCTTTCTGAGCACGCACACGGGTGCGTAACCATGAGCACGAATGCGCACGTGATCAGTTTAGCAGGTTTCATAAAATACCTACATCTGGATTCTTCAGACTCAGAAGACTCTTTCATGTATCACCCACCCTAACCAGAAGTGGTCGATGGCGGGATCTTCCAGAAATAGTTCTGTTTGCCTCTTCCCCACGAGCTCTTACCGTCATGTGTGAGGGTAATTCATTATCTTCTGCCAGGCATCCTCTGGGGTCTCCTAAACACCTGCAAACCTGAAGCCCTCCTCATGTGTGCCTTCTAATGACTGTGAGCCTTGAATGTCAGTTCTGCACTCGGGAACTTTAGGTGTCCCAAAACGCTGTGTTCTTATCACCAGGCTGGAGTTTTTAATTGGCCACTTCTGCATAGTCAAGTTTAATCAGCCTGTGCATAAAGAAGGAAGGAAGAAGAGAAGGAGGAGGAAGAGAAGGAAGAGGAGGGGAAAGTCATTTACCCTTCTTCTATGTCTAAATATTCAAGAGCCCAAGGCAGAGAGAGTCAGTCCCCAGTGACACTCAGGAGCTGCAGGCTGGAACCCGCTAAGACTTTCAGACAGGCTGGCCAGAGCGCAAGATCAAATGTAAAGGGATACTTCCTGCAAAGAGGCTCCAAAAATAATGTAAAATTGTTCTGTCCTTTTAAAAACGGAAAATGCCTTGGCAGGGTGATGTACTGTTTGCCTGGCTGCATTTTCTCTCTGTCTCTGTCAAGGCTTGGAAAGTGCTGGGAGTTCTGCCCCACAGAGCGGAGCTCGGAGTAACTGGACCACATCTAATACCTGTACCATGCTAATGAAGACTGAGACTGTTGTCTCCTTTGATGTGTGTGACTAAATGCTCAGGGGAAATAGTTTCCTTTTTGACCCTCTGGTGGATAGAGGCTCTTTAACGATACCTGTTGGCTCACCCTTCCCATTGGCAATAGATCTGACTCTAGAGAGGAGGCTGGGAAGGGCTAGGATGAATGGCTCTCCCTGTGAAGAATGCTCTTTCTGTGTGGGCCACGAGAGGCAAAGTTTGGGAGGGAATTAAGGAGTGTGAAAGGCACGCTGGTGGTGGGTATCTGCTGGGAGTCACACAGGCTGGCTGGAAGGGTCCAGAGCACATTCCTGAGGCAGAGCTGGACATGCAAGTGAGTCGGGGCTGGGGTTCCCAGCTCTTTCTGGCACCCAGTAGTGGACAAGGTCTAGGGAAGCAGGGGGCAGGAATGGCCGAGTGGGAGAAGCCAGTCTTACCCACGACGACCTATTCCGCCCCAGCCTTTGCTCTCCCTGCCAAGAGGCAGGGTGATCGGAACGGAGCTAGGAGGATCTGAACGCTTTCCCTGTATTGAGGAAGTCTGTGGAAACACACATGCGGGAAATCAATAGCTCTGAGCACCATCAGAGCTTCGAGCCCTCCAAATTGGCTTTGCAGGGTGCTTGGAGCCACATTCATAATGAAGAGAAGCATGCTGACCACCCCGACCCCACTCCTCCTCCAGTGCCTTATTCAAAAAGGCACTCTGCAAGAAAGATTCTGTTTAAAGGCAGGAAAAACAATCTATAAAGCCTGGTTTGAGCCACTAATTAATTTTGAAAATCTCTCTCGTCTCCTCTCTCCCACCACCCGTAAATATTTGCCCATGTCACTCAGAGAGGACATAAGGGTACAGTTCATTTTGGACATGAGACATTAGACAGTATCTCCTTTTCCTGGGAAGACACAGCACAAAGGTCAATTCATCCTAGATAGGGAGCCAAGGATAGATCAAGTAAGGATTCTACCAAAGTCCAACTGGTAAACCAGTTAGTTTATTAGAGTTACTTATAGGAGGATGGGTAGGTGGGGATTGCTTACAGGAGCACCAGCGACTCAAAGGCAGCTGCATCCCAACACAGGTGACAACCTATGGAAGCCAGAAACCCAGGACAACTTGGAACACCTTGTCTAATCTGGATGAAGAAGCTGCCCCAGGTACAGCTGCCTCTCTTCTCCCCAGCCATTGTTTAACCCTGGGGAGAGACCTTATGAATCTGTTACGTTTCAGCTCCCTGGGATTTGTAAAGCTGTTTACTTGCCGAGTCTCCTGGGCCTCTTCCTCCTTTCAGAAAGCAATATTTCAATTCTGAGGAAATCGCTACACAACGCTCTGACAGGAGGATGTTTGTCAGTCACCACTGCGTGCTTTGGCTGAGCCAGAATATGGTAATGTGCAAGCGGGATTGAATGAACTCATGCGTGCATAGATGCCCAGTCCAGCAATAGCCAAAGGAACCAGTGTATGGTGGGGGCAAGAAAGCCATGCAGAAGAGAAGCTAAAATCACCCTTGGCTGGATACTGTATCGGTTTGCTCTGGCTGCCATCCAGAACACCACAGACTGGGCACCTCAGTTCTGAAGACGGGGAATCCAAGATCAGCATATCTGGGGGTTGTTTTCTTCCGAGCCCCACTCCCACCTCTAAAGACTTATTTTATTTTACATGTGTGAGCTTTTGCCAGACGTATATATGGATACCATGTGCATGCTTGGAACCTGTCGAGGTGAGAAGAAGGTGTCAGATCCCCTGGAACTGGAGTTACAAATAGTTGTGAGCCATCATTTGGGTGCTGATCATTGAACCAGGGTTCCCTCTAAGAATAACAAATGCCCTTAACCACTGAGCCATCCCTCCAGCCCCTAGGTCTCTCTTTTTGCTGGCAAATGGCCACCAGCTAGTTGTCCCATTTAGATGTCCTACCTCTGTGAGTACATCTCTCCATACGGATGAGATGAGGGTCCAAGCTAAAGGTCTCACTTATCCCAGGCATTTTTCCTGTCAAAGTCCTGCTTCCAAATGCAATCCCGTCCTGAGAGTCTGGGGATCCGATGGAGCTCGGCTTGCATTTCAGCCTGTAACAGGCTAGACTCTTCTCACACGAGCGATCAGTACTTCAGTGATTTGGAGAATGAAACAGTATTCGTGCCATTTCCTGCCACATGAGGGAAGCCTGTCTTTTCCAGGTTATTCCTCCCACACTGGCCAAATGTCCTTCCATGAAAACCCTGCTGCAAGCAGCCTCTTCTCTTCTCTCCTTTTTCTTCTCTTCCTCTCCCCACCCACCCCATATCTTGGGTAATTTCATTCATGAATACAATGTATTGATCTTAACCATTTCCGACCTAGCTCTCCCACTTCCCCTATAATCCCTAACAGGTCTCCTTCCCACCTTGTTTTTCTCTGTCTCCTATGAGGCAGACTATTTTCTGAACAAGGTGGGGTGCTAAATGCACGCCTCCCAGCCAAGCTGCATCCTCACCCTCTGTATCACTTGGGGTAGGACACTCAACGTCGCTGAATGCCAGGCATCTCATCTTTAAGGGCTAATAATTCTGCACTGCTGTCTTGCCAGCATCCCTGGGATGCTCCCACAGGGGGTATGCCTGGGTTTCCTGAAGGGGTGGTCATACAGCCCCATCCTGCACATCTTTCTCTGGGGTCTAACCAGATAAGTGTAGTTCTCTTTGCAATAGATGGAGACCATTACAGAAAACCACAACCAATCAAAATGCAGAGTCGTGGAGCCTAGTCCCAGTGGCTATATCTGCAACACAACTCCTGCATATAAGACTCGGGGATCATTTCGGAAGAGAGAGCAGAAAGTTTGTAGGAGCCAGAGGAGCGTGGGTTGTCCGAGGTTCCACCCGTGAAGTCTCATCAACTGGGCTGCCTGAACATGACCTGAAAAAAGACACCAGCATACATGCAATGTGGACAGAAGGAAGTTCACGAGGCCTCAACTCTAAACGAAGAACCACAGGCAGTTAAGGGATGCTGAGAGAGGGAGAAATGGTCTTCCGAGGGGAAGAGCCCACCAAATAGATATCCAATACCAAATTGTTGGCCCTGGATATGTATATACATAGAAGTAACATTACACAGACTAAGCAGGTTGTATTTAGGGGTATATATACACGTGTGTGTGTGTGTGTGTGTGTTTTCTGAAAAGAAAGAAAGATGAGAAAAACCACAAACTATTAGATGATATTGATGATGGTATTTCAAACAATCGTGCATAGTAATTGAATGGTCCTGAAACCAAAAGTTCGATTATCCTTTCTGTTTAGCATCTGAAATTTGTTTATCTGGTATTTCTACCTGTGTAAAAAGGGGATAAAAGCATTGGGCCACACAACCCATGAGAGTCTCCCTACGAGCAACATTTAACTGTAAGAGTTTAACTCCAAGACTGAAAAAAGGGGAGATGGAGTGGAATCAAGGGTGAGAAAGATGGCTCAGTGGTTAAGAGCATGGCCACTCTTCCAAAGAAGGCAGGTTTGGTTCCCGGCACCAAGTGGCACACAACCATCTGTAATTCCAATTACAAGGTATCTGGTGCCCCCTTCTGGCCTCTACAGGTACTGCATGCAAATGGTACACAAACACGTATGTAGGCAAACACAGACAAAGAATAAATAAACAAGAATCCAATTTTTAAAATCTTTTCTAAAGCTTTCCCAAAAAATGGAGTCATTAAATTCTTTTTTTTTGTTCTTTGGTTTTATTTGTTTATTTGTTTTAGTTTTCGTATGTATGAGTATTGTGCTTAGGTGTAGCCTGAGCCATTGTTCATGGCTGGTGCCCATGGAGGCCACAAGAGGGCAGCATATTTCCTAGAAAGAGCATAACATGTGGTTGTGAGCCACTATGTGGGTGCTGGAAATTGAACCTGGGTACTCTGAAATGCCTACAGAAAGGCAGGTGTGGTGGTGCACGCCGATTCTTCCAGGTTTCTCTGCAAGAACAACAAGTGCTTTCGACCCTAAGACAACTTGCCGGCCCCAATAAGCCTTTTTAAAAATTTGCCTCTGTATATATTTTTTTCCTCATTACTGCATCAAAGGACCTGGCAACAACGAGCTAGAAAGAGAGGATGGGAGGGCTTCTTTGGGCCCTGGTTTGAGGGAAAGCCTGGCAACAGGAACGTGAGGCAGCTGATCACATTCCACCCAGAGTCAGAAAGCAGAAGAGAGATAAATGGTTCACTCTGGGACCCCCAGACCATGAGTCAGAGGCACCTACAGTTAGGTGAAACTTCCCCCTCAGATAAGCCCTTCTGAAGACACTGGGCCTGGGGAAATGTCTCAGCAGCCAAGAGTGTACAGCTCTTACAGAGGACCCAATTCAGTTCACAGCATCCATGTTGGGTAGCTCACAACCACCTGGAAATCCAGCTCCAAGGGAACCGGTTCTCTCCAGCCTCAAGGGCATCTGTGTACACACATGCGCTCATCCGTTAAAATGGTAAAAGTACATATCCTAAACAACCACATAGACAGGCCTAAAGGATTGTGTCTGTGGTTGTTATAAATTCAGTAAAGTTGAATGTGACGACTTCATACCACACTGTTTATTTAGAGTGTTCTGTTGCTGTGGTAAAACACCATGACTGAAAGCAACTTGGGGAGGAAAGGGCTTATTTCCTATTGCAGATTACAGACCATCATCAAGGGAAATCGGGGCAGGAAATCAAGGCGGGAACCTGGAGGCAGGAACTGAAGCAGAGGCCATGAAGGAACTGTCCTGGCTTGCTTCACAGTGGCTTGCTTCCCACGGCTTGCTGACACAACCAGGTACCAACTGCTCAGTAGTGGCTCCGCCCACAGTGGGCAGACCCCCCCCATACCAATCATTAGCCAAGGCTTGACTGCAGGTCAATCTTATGTGGCGTTTTCTCAATTAAGATTCTCTCGCCCTAGATATGTCTAGGTTTGGGTCAAGTTGACCAAAGCCAACCAATACATTCACTTTATGCACACAAGCAGTAAAACATGTCTCTTTGCCTTGGCAAGCATCGCACAGCCAAACAACAAGAGGGTTTCTAATGGTTTAACTAACGGCAGCACTGGAAAAGCCCTCACGTGAAGCTCTGTGCAGGAGACGCGGCAAAGACGCCAAGTGTTGTTTTCTAAACACTACAGTCAAATAAAAGGCTGGCTTTTTTCAGTGTCTGTGGGACTGAGATTAAACCAACTGTTATTTTGGCGTGGCGTACCTTAACTTATCTGTGGTGATTCTTTGTAACGGGAATGTGGGGGAAGCCTGCTAAAAGCCGGTCTACCTGACAGTTTGCCATGTGGGAAAGCCTGGCTCTGACTGGGACAGAGAATAACGACCAGATGCACGTTTACTGGGACACTTCAGAACTCACACAACAAGGACTTCCGGAAGAAACCCCTCTTTTCATCCCCCAGGCTGCTGGCTCACCCATCCAGTGTGGCAGTCAGACCACCTGTGACTTGAAGGAAACCAGGCCAGAGTCCCCTGTGAGCCACAGGGTCTGCTGAGTCAGACTGGACAGACAAATGTCTTCTTAAAGGCCCAAGGAGACAGGTCGCAGGCCTTTCCCCACCATCCAGGCTAGAAGCCAACATGGGAAAGAGGAGCGCCTTGTCCCAGGGAAGAGAAGTCAGTGTTAAAGGCAGGGGGAGAGTCCCTGCCTTCCTACAGAGCCCCTTTCGCAGGGGTGAGAACAGCTTCCGGTTGCCCTCACACGCCTAGGAAAGGGAAAGCGAGCCTCGGTCAGCGCTCTGGCTTTGGTCCGGGCGTATGAATCTGCTCCTGGCATAGGCAGGGAACAGGACTTGAATCTAAAGAGCAGAAGCTGGCCGCCCTGAGAGGCAGCGTTGTGGCACACATCACCCGCAGTGCTGCCTACCTTCAACTCCCTCCCCCAGCCATGGGTCTTGTTGGCACCAAGGCTAGGAGTGGCACTGTGGGAGGCCAGCAGTGCACCAGGGTACAGCAGAGGCACCCACTCTGCAGTTGCGCGCGCGCGCGCACACACACACACACACACACACACACACACACACACACACACACACACTTCTTCACAGCCTGCACCCTGGACTCCCGGCATGCCTCCCCTCAAGCCGGGCTTCCCCAGGGACACAATTAGAGGCCTCAGAGGGGTTACTTAACAAGATCTGGGGTCCTCCTTCCAGGTTCATGACAACAGACTGAAGCCACTAGCGAGCCTCATTTGCCAAACCACCGCACAGTCAGCAATAAATTGTACAAGAGGGAAAAGGAAATCGGAGACGGAAGGCGGGCGAGGGAGCTTGTTTCCAAACTCCTACTTGGCGACGGTATTGTGGGATCAGCAGAAACCCCTCGGCTTCTTCCGCTGGGCTTTCCAGCCAGGCTGCGCCACTCGGGAGCAGCCGGCAAAAGGCTCCGCTTCACCAACCAGACCTGCCTTCCAGGACTGCCTCTGCCAGTGGGTGGGTCAGGTGTAGTGGCTTGCGCATGGAGACCCAGCTACATTGGTGACTGAGGCAGGAGACTATCAGTTTGAGGCCAGCCTGGGAAATATAGAAAGTCATTTCTCAAATTGGATGAGTAAATTAAATTAAATTTAAAATGTATATGATACAGACTATGCAGCATCTCATGTGTTGGTTGTCATGAAGATCAAAGAAATCTATACAGGTGGGAGTGTCAACTCGACACAGGCTGGAGTCATCTGGGAAGACGGAACCCCAGTTGAGAAAATGCCTCCATCAGACTGGCCTGTGGGAAGGTCTATGGGGCATTTTCCTGATTAATGATTGATGCAGGGGCAGCTCACGGAAGGTGGTGCCAGCCCTAGGCAGGTGGTCCTGGTTTGTACTGGGAAACAAACTGAGCAAGCCATGGGGAGCGAGCCAGCAAGCAGTGTTCTTCAGTGGCCTCTGCTTCAGCTCCTGCCTCCAGACTCTACCTCAGCTTCCCTTGATGGCGGACTATAATCTGTAAGATAAAATAAACACTTTCTCTGCAAGTTGCTTCCGTGTTTATCACAGCAACCGAAAGCATGGCGGCAGGACGATGCCTGAGAGAGTTCCTTTGAACTTGCCGGAGTCCAGAAGTGCACAGCACACCACTGCCATGAATTCGTCATCCTTTGTGGGACCTGTAGCCAACCTCTACTTTGCAAAAAACAGTCACTCTCCTTTTTTTATTTTAAAAATTATTTTAAATTACTTTAGTATATATATTCAAGGGCACAAGCCATGTCACATGTGTGGAGGTCAGATGATAACTTGTAGAGTTTGGTTCTCTCCTTCCACCGTGTGTGTGTGCCCCAAGCATTGAACTCGGGTTGTCAGCGTTGACAGCAGACCCCTTTACCCAAAGAGCCATCTCACCAACCCTCATTTTCATTTCTAAATTGAAGTGCCCTTGTTTGAAGTTGTATGAATTACAGAAGCAAGCTCTGGAGACTTACAAATGAAGTTTTAAGTTTTCTTTTTCATTTGCATAGATAGATAAATTTTCAAGCATAGTCTTTTGTTTTTGTTTTTGTTTTCCTTTTTCTTCTTTTTTTGTTTTTGTTTTTTGTTTTTTGTTTTGGGTTTGTTTTTTGGGTTTGTTGTTGTTGGTTTGGTTTGGTTTTGGGTTTTGGGTTTTTGTTTTTTGTTTTGGGTTTGTTTTTTGGGTTCTTGGTTTTTGGTTTTGTTTGTTTATTTTTGGTTTTTTTTTTTTTGAGACAGGGTTTCTCTGTGTAGCCCTGGCTGTCCTGGAACTCACTCCGTAGACCAGGCTGGCCTCGGACTTATATAGATCTGCCTGCCTCTGCCTCCCGAGCGCTGGGACAAGAGGCACGCCCCACCATGCCCAGCTTAAATTGGATCTTAATTTGTACTTCAGGCTAGCCTTGAGCTCCTGATGCCCTACCTCAGATCCTCTTACCTCAGCCTCCCAAGCCCTGGGATTGGAAGAGTGCTCTGCCAGGCAGGTACCACACAGCCAGCCATTTCCTGTTTGTGTCCACAGGGCCCATGTATTTACCCAACTCAGCCAAAATAGCACTAGGCTGCTTTTGTTCTATGTTCTGAAGACACAGAGGGAAATGCATATTTGGCTCATTATCTTTTGGTAAAGGAGAGATCCTGTACAAACAACGGCTGGGCCAACCTGAAGTCACAGCCACCCATGGGTGCTCAAGGCCTCAACAAAAAATTATTCCCGGGCCCAAAATGCTCATCTGCGTTCACTGAGCTGCCTCTGAACCTTTGCCATCTCCCCAGGTCCTCTCAGGATTTGCTGCATCGAAGGTTCCAGGTCCTCCTTCAGGGGAGCACAAGGAGTATTCATATGAGGACACTCCGAAGTAAGATCTGTCCAAAGCCGGGAAGATGGCTCCAGTCAAGGAAGTGCTTGCTAGACCCACAAGCACCGGGACCTGAGTCTGATCCTCAAAACCCACATCTTTTAAAGAGCCAGAGAGAGGACTGAAGAGACAGCTCAGCAGTTAAGAGCACGTACTGGCTGCTCTTCCAGAAGACCTGGGTTCAGTTCCCAGCACCCTCATGGAGGCTCACAAGCATCTGTAACTCCAGTTTGGGGGGATCTGACACCTCATCCAACCTCTGTGTATCAGGCACACATGTGGTACACATACATACATGCAGACCAACCCCACGTACACATAAAATAAAAATGAAGTCAGAAAGCCAGGTGAGTGCTTGTAATACCATCGCTGACAGGCTAGAGGTGGATTCCCGGGGCTCGCTGGCCAGCTAGAGTCACCGAACAGGTGAGCCGCAGGTGGTTAAGATACTGCAGTGTCCCTATGAATAAAAAGGTGGGTGACACTGTTGGAAAGACACCCAAGATGGTCCCCTGGCCTCCACGTAGGAGGACCTGGGGGAGGAAGAGGACACTTAAGGGTTCTTTGGAAAGTCGGTTGGATGGTGTTTTGCTGGGCCAAAGACATGAAGGAACATTTCGCTGAAGCAGACACAGGAGAGAGGACGTTCTGCTAAAGCAAGCCCGTGAAAGGACACGTGATGAAGGAGTCTTCAGTAACGACACACACGTGTTGGTCCGCCTTACATTGCGTAGTTGAGCTCCATTTGTCAGGACTCCATAAAGAGAAATGCACCAAAAAACTTGTGGTGGTGTGCTGCAGTTTCTTGCCACTTCTGAGGCCTCGGGCTGATTGGCAGTGATGACAGCTGAGACAGCAGGGTTCTCAGTGTATGATCTGAATTCTGAGAGCCAGCGTTGTTCCCCTTTTTACTATTTTTATTACATTTTCCCTCTGGGGGTGAGCACACTGTGAAGGCTGGAAAACACCTTTAGAGAGCCCATTCCCTCCTTCCACTGTGTGGGTCCTAGGATTAGAACTCATGTCCTCAGGCTTGGCTGCAAGCTTCCTTACTTGCTGAGCCATTTTGCCTCCCCTCTACTTGCTGAGCCATCTTGCCTCCGGGGTTGTTTCTTAATGTTTTCCAACAGTTTACTGAATTGCATTGATCCATTCTGCCAAAAGCCAGGCATAAGACAGTGGCCAAATCCAGCCCTGTCGGTCTCCTTTGCAGGTAGCAGGCAACCGTGTGGGCCAGGGATTTGCTACCTCCTTGGCCTGAGAAATCAGGATGCTTCCTCCCTGGCTTAGTGTTGGCATAAGTCTGTGACCTCAAATCACTGCCATGGTTAGAGAGCTAGCCAAGTTCCCCCTGGTGCTCCGTTCCAATCGGATTATTACAGCTCATTTCTCTCCAGAACGGCCCAAACCCCTCCCTAGGCTCCCAGCCACAAAGGGGAAATTAACAGTAACATAAAAAGTTAAGAAGGTGAGAGAATATTATCACTCCTGTCAACAATAAAATCTGCTGCTGATCTTCAGTGCGGAAGACAGGTGCATCTATTATTTATAGAATACAGATTGTTAAATATTAAATACTTGAGCCCGGGACAGTGTAAGGGCTTCGTCGGAATCATAAAGACATACCTCCTTGCAAGGGTAAAGTGCACCTACGTTTATTACCACTTTTACTGCACTGTAAATTAAGGGGGAAAACCTATGAAGTGTCGGTTTCAAGATCTAAGTGATAGACATTATTATCAGGAAGGCATCTGTCCGCGCCCCACCCCCAGATAGCTCCCGCACCCTCACCTGGGACCGTTAACCATTTCAGCAGGGGCAGGCGGTAAAAGGGCGCCTTCCCATTCTTTATTTACATCCGAGGGAATGGCAGCCAGGAAGGGCTTTATGGGCCTCTAATGTTTCTCCCAGTTGCTTACCCTGTCCAAAGGCACATGCTAACAGGAGAAGGTGAAAATACTCCCCAGCATCACAGAAGTTGTAGGTTTGGAGCGTGTGTTCCTGAGGCAGGAGGATCATCTGGACCCAGGAATTTGAGAACAGCCTTCATACCGAAGACTCCAGAACAGAGCGAGAAGGAGCCAGAGGGATGGCTGAGCAGTGAAGAGCGGTGGCTGCCCTTCCAAATGACCCAGGTTCCATTCCAAGCAGGGTTGTAAGTGGCAGCTCACAACCATCTGTAACTCCAGTTCCAGAGGATCTGATGCCCTCTGCTGGCCTTGTTGGCCACCAGGCACACAAATGCACACAGACACACATGCAGGCAAAACACCCAGACACATAAAATAAAACAATTTCTAAGAAAAGGAGGGGAGCAAAGGAAAAGAAGACCAGGGAGATGGCTCCGCTGCTGAGGGGTTTGCCACGTGCGAGAAGACCTTGGGTTCGATCCCCGAGAGCCCAGACACTGGTGAAGACCCGTGATCCCAGTCTGGAGAGGCAGAGACAGGTAGATCCCTGGGGCTGCTGGCCAGCCGCTCAAGCCCAGTCAGTGAGCTCGGTGAGCTGCACACTCAGTAACAGACCCTGCCCCAAACAATAGGGTGAGACGCTGACATGGACCTCTGGCTTCGATGTATAACCTCACATGCATCTGTACACACACACACACACACACACACTCACACACTCACACTCACACACTCACACTCACACATGCCCACACATATACACACTCACTCACACACATACACACACACTCACACTCACACATGTACACGCATACACACACACTCATACACACTCACACTCACACATGCACACACATATACACACACTCACTCACACACTCACACTCACACATGTACACGCATACACACACACTCATACACACTCACACTCAAACATGCACACACATACTCACACACACTCATACACACACACACTCACTCACACTCACACATGCACACACATATATACACACTCACTCACACACATGCACACTCACACACACTCTCACACACATGCTCACACACTCTCTCAAACACACACACTCATACACACACTCACACACACTCACACTCACACACTCACACTCACACATGCACACACATATACACACACTCACTCACACACATGCACACTCACACACACTCTCACACACATGCTCACACACTCTCTCAAACACACACACTCATACACACACTCACACACTCATACACATACACTCACACACTTGCTCACACACTCTCTCAAACACACACTCACACACTAATACACACACACTCACACACACATACACACACTCACATACACACACACACACATACACACACTCACACATACACACACATACACACTCACACAGAGAACACAAAAATAAGCTCACAACTTACATGGATGCCAAGCACTTTTAATGTTTATGCGGTTTTTCATCAGTTTACCCTAATGGTTACTTGCTTATTTTTTTTTGAGACAGCGTATATACTCCAGGCTGACCTTGAACTCACAGAGTTCCACCTGCCTCTGCCTCCTGAGTGCTGGAACTAAAGACTATACCACTGCCATACTTTTAAATTTTATTTTTATTTTATGTCCATTCATGTTTTGCCTGAACACAGGTCTGTGTGAGGGTGTCAAATCTTGGAGTTACAGTGTGAGCCACCATGTGGGTGCTGGGAATTGAACTCAAGACTTCTGGAAGAGGAGTCAATGCTCTTAACCTCTGAGCCATCTCTCCAGCCCTCAGTTTTTACATTTTTTTAAAAGTTTATTTTTAAAGTAAACTTTTACATTTTCTCTAAATTGCCCAGACTAGTATTGAACTCCATAAGGAGTCAGAATCAAGGCAATCCTCCTGCCTCAGTCCTTGAGTGTTGAGTGTAATCACTACATGAAGCTCTTCTCCAATTTCTTTCTGACTTGATTTCTTTTTTTTTTTTTTTTTTTTAGAAAAGCTCTGGTTAGTCTAGGTTGGCCTTGAACTCACAGCACTCCTCCTGCCTCAGCTTCTCCTAAATGCTGGGATTATAGGTGTGAGCCAGTATGCCCAGGTCTACCCTAATTTCTTTCTGACCTGAATTCTTTGAGGAATGGAGTTGGGAGTGAGGTTCTCATGTAGCCCAGGCTGGCTTCAGATTCACTATGTACCTGAGGATGACCTTGAACTTCTGATTCTCCTGCCTCCACTTCCTAAGTGCCAGGGTTTTAGGCTTGCACACCTGGCTATGACCTGAATTCTCAATGCAAAGTTAGAAATCTGGAACAACCACCTCTGCCTTCATACCGTGAAGTGAGATGTCCCAAGATCTGCCAGTATCAGGCAACCCCTCGGGCTGCCCCCAAGACTCGCGGGCCCAACAACTTTGTCTCTTGATTTACTGCTCATCAGAAAACGATTTACCCCTCTTACAAAGAAGATTTGCACATCCAATTTGTTTTTCCCTTTTTTAAAAAAAAAAAAAAAAAAAGTGTTGAATTAAGCCAAAATATTTCCCATGAAGCACCCAATTGAAATACAAATTATACCCACTGGGGTAGCAGTCTTCAGCTTAATAAATACTCAGTGGGGATGGTGTATTACATTATCTTTCTTAAATAGTGGCTGATAGACTTATCAATATTTGTATTAATTTTAATGTTAAGAAAGTAAATTCTTAATATTTCCATTTTAGGTAGAAAGGGAAAACTACTTAATTGGATAGCAGCCTTAACCGTGACCATCCCTTTTCTCTGACTGAACTCTAGACAATGACATTAAATTCAAAAATTAATCTAGCCTACAGAATGGATAATTAGTCAAAACCAGAGAAAAGCCGCAAGAAATTAACAATGAAATCCATCCCTTGATTTTATGTCACACCTTTCTCTCTGGGGCATTTGCAGGCACGCTTTCTATATGAGCTCACTGCCTCTTAAATGCTGTTAAAACGATATTCTGGAAAGATCTGACGATTCCTTTAAGAGTTAGAAAAACCGAGGGAAGGTAAGTTCCAGAATGACAGGAAAGAACCCCAGACAAAAGATATGATTTGAAAAGAGATCTAGGGACGAGGAAATGCCACGGCCCTGAGGCATCAAGATGACTGACCCTGGGAGAGCTGGATCTCTGGTGGCTGCAGGAGAATGGCTTCCAGTGTTAGCCCTGGGGTGTATAAGCTGCTGCCTAAAGTGGAACAGCAAAGCAGAGAGCTCTGGAGACGTCCCTGGTAACAGTGGGGATTTGGTGAATAGCAAAGAAAGACTTGGGGATTGAGAATAGGTTAAGCAGTTAGTCTTACCACAAAGAGGTACACAGAGATCCTCAGAGACAGCAACAAAGGACACACATGGGCCAATAGTGACCCAAAACTGTTCTATGGAGCAGTTAATGGAACAAAATAAAAATAGTTTTATATTTGGGATAATGGTGATGGTCAGAAGGAAGCCGACCTTGTACACTCCTGACTGAGGCTATCTTCCTAGTGGGAGGTCATTCGTTGGCTTTGAGTTTCTTGTCTTCCCTTACTTTTTGTGGGGCTTCCTACAGGTGTCATAGCCGGCGGCAGCGGCAAAACAATCCTCGAAGAGGCAAGAAGGCAAATTCGGTCCAGCCCACAGTGGCCATGACTTGATTGTGGTGGCAGACAGCAGGTAGGCAAAATCCTCTGATCTTCACATCCCCAAGTACTGCTGGTCAGCGCTGTGACCAGGAAGGAACGGGAAATGAAGCAGTGTCTTCCACATTGAAGACCAATCAAAACCTTGGAGCCTTGACAGCCAGGAAATCAAAATGTAATCCTATTGCCTCAAGTTAGAAAGTGTCCAGCCTCGTCTACAGAGTGAGTTCCAGGGCAGCCAGGGCTACACAGAGAAACCCTGTCTCAGAAAACCAAAAAAAAAAGAAAGAAAGAAAGAAAGTGAGCCAGACAGGTGGCTCGTAATCCCAGCCACTCAGGAGGCTGAGGCAGAAGAATCACAAGGTCAGGACCAGCCTAGCGGAGGAGGAGGAGGGGAAGGAGGGGGGGAGGAGGAGGAGGGGGAGGAGGAGGAGGAGGAGGAGGAGGAGGAGGAGGAGGAGGAGGAGGAGGAGGAGGAGGGAGAAGATGAGGAGGAGAGAGAGGAGAAGGAGGAAGCAGAGAAGGAGGAGGAGGGAGAGGAGGAGGAGGAAGGGGAGGAGGGAGGAGAGGAGGAGGAGGGAGAAGAGAAGGAGGAGGAGGTAGAGGTGGTGGACATGGTGGCACACATCTTTAATCCCAGCACTCCAGAGGCAGCACACAGACTTCTGTGAGTCTGAGGCCATCCTGAACTTCAGTGTGAGTTCCAGGCCAGACAGGGATACACGGTGAGACTCTGTCTCAAAAAATAAAAGAATAAAAACAAGAAGTTGTTTTCAGATCAGGAGGTAAGTATTGGGAAGGGATGCAGTCCAGTGCTGTGTGCCTGCCTAGCCTGTGTGAGGCCCTGAGTCTGATCCCTAGAACCAAATGACCATGCCGACGATAGCCGGGACTGATGGAGTAATTCAAAAGAGTAAACATCAAACACTAGGAAAGAGGGGGGATGCTGGCAATGGCTCCTTGGGAAAAGTCTGTACAGCCCGAGACCATGGATGCAGACCCCCAGTCCCCACTGGTGTGGCCTGCAAGGCCAGCACTGACGGGTGATGGGGAAGAAAGAGGCAGACTCTGGAAGCTGGCTGGCCAGTCTGGCCGAAATGGAGAACTCTGGGTTCAGTGAGAGACCCTGTCTCGGAAAAGGAGGTGAGGAGGTGAGCAACTGAGGAAAACACCCCCAATTTAACCTCTGACCTGCAGACATTCACACAGACAGAGAGGTGAGTGGGAGGGAGACACACACACACGAGCACATGCATACATGCTCACACATGCACACACACAGGAATGCACACATACACACACATGCACACCTGCACACGCAAGCAGGAATGCACACACAAACACATGCACACATACACACATGCACACACAAGCAGGAATGCACACACGTGTGCACACGTGCACACACGCAGGAATGTACACGTATACACACACGCACTCACACACAAACAGAGGCACACACACTTTTACGGAATTCAATGAATTCTACCAAACAGTTTTTTAAATGTAGCAACACCAGTCATGATCATCTCCAAACAAAAGCAAGAAGACTTCCCGGCTCAGTGTATAAGACCAATATTTATGGTTCCCAAGCCAGACAAAAGCTCACAGAATTACACACCAATATCCTCAACAAAGTGCTAGCATGCTGAATGAGATCCATATAAAAAGGATTATGTGACCAGGTGGGACTTATCCCAGGAATGGAATGTTGGTTTAACATATGAAAATCAATCAGTGTAATACACCATATTAACTGAATAACGGATAAAACCGTACAACCATCACAACCACTACAGAGAACGCATTGGACAAACCCGACGGCCATCAATATGAGCCCCACTCCTCAAACCGGAGGCCAAAGACTGCACACAAGGAATGTCACACTCTGCGATGACAAACTGGAGTTTGTCATCTAAAACCAGGAGGAACTCAGAGATGTTGCTCACCAGGACGGTGTGTCGTGAGCTCTAGCTAGGACAGTCAAGCAAGCGAAACAGGCCCTGTCTTCGTCAGGGTTTCTGTTCCTGCACAAACATCATGACCAAGAAGCAAGTTGGGGAGGAAAGGGTTTATTCGGCTTACACTTCCATGCTGCTGTTCATCACCAAAGGAAGTCAGGACTGGAACTCAAGCAGGTCAGGGATCAGGAGCTGATGCAGAGGCCATGGAGGGATGTTACTTACTGGCTTGCTTGCTTCTCTTGGCTTGCTCAGCCTGCTTTCTTATAGAACCCAAGACTACCAGCCCACAGATGGCACCACTCACAAGGGGCCCTCCTCCTTTTATCACTAATTGAGAAAATGCCTTACAGCTGGATCTCATGGAGGCATTTTCTCACCTGAAGCTCCTTTCTCTGTGATAACTCCAGCTTGTGTCAAGTTGACACAAAACCACCAGTACAGGCCCCTAGACTTTAGCGATGCTGTTGTGTCTTCTCACAGACGGAGTGACTGCTTATGGGCATGTGTTATACTGGGGTTCAAATTCACCCCTCGTGCATGCTAACATTATACTCCTGAACTACCCTCTCCACACCTTTATTTTTAAAGATTTACTTTATTTTTATTTTATGCATTTGAGTGTTTGGCCTGCATGAATGTATGTACTTCAAAAAGTGCATGCAGTGTTTATGAAGGCCAGAAGAGGGCGTTAGATTGCCTGGAACTGGAGTTACAGATGCTTCTGAGCCACCAGGTGGATGCTGGGAATCTAACCCAAGTCTTCTGGAATAGCAGACAGTGTTCTTAACCTCTTAGCCGTCCCCACAGCCCCTACCTCATTTATTAGGATTTATTTTTACTTTTCAGGTACGTGTGTGTGTGTGTGTGTGTGTGTGTGTGTGTGTGTGTGTGTGTGCAGGTGCCCAGGATGGCCAAAAGAGCCAGGTATTCCCTGGAAACTAGAGTTATAGGAAGTTGTGAGCCACCTGATGTTGGTGCTAGGAACTGAACTCAGGTCCTTTGCAATCACGGTGCACAATCTTATCGCCTGAGCTGTCTCGACAGCCCCCACTTCCATCTGCCAACCCTTCAAGGCTTTCATCCATTCATTTAATTTTTTTACTATATTTGTATTGTGTGTGTGCATGTGTATGTGTGTACGAGTGTTACACGTGTAAACGTTGGAGGGCACACTCGTCGAGTCGGCTTCTTTCATCTACCACAATCTGGCTCCCAGAGCTAGAACTCAGTCTGAAGCTCTCTCCTGAGTGCTAGGCTTGCAGGCATGAGGTGTGTTCTACCACACCGACTTGTGTTAATGCACCAGTGCCGTCGCGGTTCTCACCAGTTGGGAACAAGAGTAACATTCGTTCCAAGCAAACGTAGGCTACTTAGCAAGAACCGCTCTCAAAAACGCAAGCCACCAACCACAGTGGAGTGCAGTTACATGTCTGTGAACAGTAGGAACATGAAATGAAGAAAGTAGCTCTGTCTGCAACCGCATCGAAAGCTAAACACAACAGAATGTCACTGGGCCCGGAGAGATGGCTGCACAGTTAGAAGCAACTACTGCTCAGGGAGATAGGTGGAGTCCCAGCACTCCTGTCAGGAGAGCATCACAACCGCCTGTAAGACTAACTGCCCGCATCCGCTGTCCTTTTCTGGCCTCTGGCGGCACCTAGGCACATCTGGCACACACACATACACATAACCAAAATCAACTCTCAAAGCCAGAGTGTTGGCCCACACCTTTAATCCCGCCACTCAGAGGCAGAGGCAAAAACCAATCTCTTTGAACACAAGGGTAGCCCAGTCTTTACACTGAGTTCTAAGCCAGCCAGGGCTACATACATACAATGCTGTCTCAAAATTAATTAAGTAGGTAGTTAACTAAATTTATAAATGTCCTCAACTGGAAGACATTAAAGAAGATCTGGATAGTAGGGTCCACATTTATACATTGGGGAACTTAGCATGCATGCTAAAATTCCTTCCCCAGGGACATACAAACGACTTCAGGTCTTCCCCCTACACTGGCTAGGGACTCCTCCAGAGTTCACTCTGGGGGACCAACAAGTTTATTAGGTTTCCTGACAAAGCTCTGGGTGAGGAATTATGGGCAGGAACATGGGGTGACCTTAAAGCAGCCACGGGGCAAGATCTTCACCCAGCATGCACGATGCGTCCCCTATGCCTGGGTAAATGGAGCCCCTCCCTTTAGCCTCCCCTGTCTTTATCCCCCAGCCTCTTCCGGGACTTTGACGCCATGCACAACCAGGGCAGAGCTGCATACAGTTGGTTGGGAGGCGTGGCTGGATGGTCAGGTGAGGGTCTCAAGATGCTCCCCAGTCCCTCCTTCCAAGAGGGATGGTTAACAGTCAAACCCAGCTGTGAGGATCTTGGGCACGCAGGTCCAGCTGCACTTGTGAAGACTGAAGCAGTCTGGCTCAGAGGATAGTCCAGCATGACAGATGGCATCTCCCCGTAGTGGCCCACACGTTCAACAAAAACCCTGTCCGAGACCTAAACATAAGAGCACACGTTTAGAAACTCTAAAGCATTCTGACTTTGGCTAAGCAGTAACATACTAGACTGGAAAACTATCAAACAAACAAAAATAGGTAAATTCAGCTTCGCCCAAATCCAAAACTTTGGTGTCCCAAAGAACCACCAAAATAGCGACGGAAGAATTGAGGCCTTCTGTTATTTTCAAGGAAACACTGTGACCAAAAAGCAAGTAGGGAAGGAGAGGACTTATTCAGCTCTCACTTCCACATCACTGTTCATCATCAAAGGAAGTCAGGACAGGGACTCCAACAGGGCAGGAACCTGGAGGCAGGAGCTGATGCAGAGGCCATGAAGGGGCGTTCCTTACCCATCATGCCCTGCTCAGCCTGCTTTCTTATAGAACTCAGGACCAGCCGGGCAGTGGTGGCGCACACCTTTAATCCCAGCACTCGGGAGGCAGAGGCAGGTGGATTTCTGAGTTTGAGGCCAGCCTGGTCTACAGAGTGAGTTTCAGGGCAGCCAGGGCTACACAGAGAAACCCTGTCTTGAAAAAAAAAAAAAAAAAAAAAAAAACAGAACTCAGGACCAGCAGCCCGGAGATGGTACCACCCGCACTGTGCCTCGAGCACGCGCGCGCGCGCGCGCGCGCACACACACACACACACACACACACACACACACACACACATACACACACACACACACACCATCAATCGCTAATTAAAATCTTAGGGATCCTAGGGAGGCATTTTTCTCAGGTGATGTCCCCTCCTAGCAGATGGCCCTAGCTTGTGTCAAGTTGACAGAAAACTAGCCAGGAGAGAAACCTTATCTCAAAAAAACAAAAACAAACAAGAACAACAACAACAACAAGAAAACAACAACAGAAAAAGCAGAAGGCTAAACTTTGAAAAAGAGAAAATATATGAATCTAATAAAGATGTATTATCTAACATATATAAAGAATTCTGCCAACTCAATAATAAACAGACAACCCAATTTTAAAAGTAGATAAAAAGACTTGTTGGTTGCAGACAGAGTTTCTCTGTGTAGCCCTGGCTCCCCAGGAACTTGATCTGTAGACCAGGCTGGCCTCAAACTCACAAGAGATCTGCCTGCCTCTGCTTCCAAGTGCTGCGATTAAAGGTGTGCACTGCCACCACTGTAATAAGAGACTTTTTGAAACAGGGTCTAGGTAGCCACAGCTGGAACTCACTACGTAGGCCAGGCTGTCCTGGAACCCACAAAGATGCACCCGCCTCTACATTCCGATTGCTGGGATTAAAGATGTGTGCCGTCAGTCCTGACTAGATAAAAGGTTTTCATAGACATTCTCTGAAGGTTCATAAATAGCACATAGGGCCGGGCAGTGGTGGCGCACGCCTTTAATCCCAGCACTTGGGAGGCAGAGGCAGGTGGATTTCTGAGTTCGAGGCCAGCCTGGTCTACAGAGTGAGTTCCAGGACAGCCAGGGCTACACAGAGAAACCCTGTCTTGAAAAACCAAAAACCAAAAACCAAAAAAAAAAAAAAAAAAAAAAAAAGCACATAGGTTCATGAAAAGTGCTCAAAATCATTAATAGAGAGTACAAACCAAAGCCAAAGTCAGATCCCCTTTCACATTCACAGATGGCTACTAGAGGAGAGACTGAGGCTGGCAGGTCCTGGGGACGGTGTGCCAAGGAGGCAAGAGCAGAGGCAGGATGGGGAAGAACAGGAATACTCGGGGTTTTTGTGCTGACTGAGTGTAGAGGTGGGTGTGAGCCTTTGAGAATACACTTAAAGCCACTCGACTGTACTTTTCACGAGGTGAAGTATATGGTATGTAAATTATATCTCAATAAAGCGGCGATTAAAATAAAGGGAAAGGGCAGATGAGTTGCGTGAGTCAGGCCTTAGCGGGAAAGAGAAAGAGGAGCAGAGAGGACGGGGTGGGTACACAAGCCACATCCGCATCTATTTCAGTGTCAAACAATAGCGTCCAAAACTCAACAGTCACACTGTGGAGGCGGAATCAGAGAGCAGCAGAAGAAACCACGGAAGGATTAAGGTTACACGGGCTATGCTTATCATCGGGTGTGTCCTTGCCTAGCATGCACAAGGCCCAGGTTTGATACCCAACACTACAGAAACCGTCCTGACCCACGTCTACAATTCCATCACTGGGGGGAGGGGGCACGCAAACGACTCGGAACTTCAGTGTCATTCTCTGCTACGTAGCAAGTTCAGGGCCAGCCTGGGCTACAAGAGTCTCCCCAAAAAAGTTGAGGGGAGGATAGAAAGATGGCTCAGCAAATAAGAGCCCTTGCTGCTCTTACCAGGGATCCTGATTCGGTTCCCAGCACTCACAATGAGCTGCTTACACTTGCAACTCCACTGCCAGGGGGATCTGACGCCCTCTTTTGGCCTCCTCAGGTATAGCATGCATACTGCGCATGCGTATACTCAGGGCCCCATACAGACACATAGAACAAAGAAATTTTTTGTTGTTGTTGTTTTGTTTTTTCAAGCCAGGGTTTCTCTGTGTAGCCCTGGCTGTCCTGGAACTCACTCTGTAGACCAGGTTAGTCTCGAACTCAGAAATCCACCTGCCTCTGCCTCCCAAGTGCTGGGATTAAAGGCGTGCGCCACCACTGCCTGACTAAGAAATCTTCTTTTAAAAACAGTAATTAAAGTGGGATAGGCTAGGCTGATTCCATGACAGGCTTCAAATTGGCCGTTCAGGAGACTAGGCCTAAATTTCTCTTTCCAAGAACTGGGCAAGTCCAGGCCTCAGAAGCTGCCCACACCCACACCCCCACCACCCGACAACAGATCAGCAACAGTTTCCAGACTTCTCCAGCAACAGTTTCCAGCCCCTCATGCCCCAGCAATGGTTCTGAAATGTCCCTAGAGACTGAGGGAACAGATAAAGATAGAAGTCACCTACCCCTCCCCTAATGTGCTTGAAGATTACCCTGTGAGCTCACTTAGGTAATCCTGGTAATGGGAGACCACAGCATGCTGGACTCCTGCAGAACAAAACGTTCTTTGCTTTTGCATACTATTTGAGTCTGGGGTATCATTCTTCTGCGAATCGCGAACCCTTACAAAAGCATAAGACAGTTAAAATTTCAGGGATGGCTGCTCTTGGGACTCTTGTCCTCCTGATAGGTAGCCCTGTCCTGCCTCAGTGTGAGGGTTTTGCCTCATCTTACTGTATCTTGTTTTGATTACTGTCTCCTGCTCCTTTCTGAAGAGAAGCAGAGGAGGAGTGGATCTTGGGGTGAAGGGAGGTGGGGGGAACTCGGGGAGTGGAAGCTATGATCAGATTGTATTGTATGAGAGAAGAATCTTTTCAATTAAAAAAAAATCCCAGCACTCGGGAGGCAGAGGCAGGTGGATTTCTGAGTTTGAGGCCAGCCTGGTCTACAGAGTGAGTTCCAGGACAGCCAGGGCTACACAGAGAAACCCTGTCTTGAAAAACCAAAAAAAAAAAAAAAAAAATCTAAGAGGCCCAAGCACTGCAAACATAGTGCAAGCAGGGCTTCCCTGCCTCTTCCCTCTGGTTAGATTACCTTCCCAAGGCTAGCCCCCAAGGTCCATTCCCTTGTATCCAAGGCTAGCCCCCAAGGTTCATTCCCTTGTATGACCGCTGACTCGTTCCCGAGACTAAGCACCAAGGTCCAGCAGTGCAAATGATTTACTTGACTACACTGACTGACCTGTCCAATCAGGATTTACCAACTCGCCCTAACACAGACTTCGCCCTTTTCTCCTTAGAAACCAGTCCTGCAGTCACACCTGTTGCTGTCTGTTGATGGATCTAGAGGCAGCCTCTTCCCTACCCCACACTCCTACCCCGCTCCACCCCCACCCTCCTGGGTAATAAATCTCTTGGTGTTGAAAACTTGGTGTCTGGCTGTGTTCTGTGTGGACTCAGGCTCCCTTCCATAGGGCATAGTAGCAAATTTCTGCAACCCTGGTACCCTGGAGGCAGAACACAGCAAAAGAAGGAAAAGAAGCATCTGAGGTCACACTGAGGTCATGCTGGAAGTCACACTGCAGAGCAGGCCCAAGTGAGAAACCTGCTTTCCAAAATTTCTTTCTTGGGGCTGGAGGGATGACTCAGTGGTTAAGAGCACTGGCTGCTCTTCCTGAGGACCTGGTTCGATTCTCAGCACCTACATGCACTCACAACTGTCTGTAACTCCAATTGCAGGGCATCTACTGCTATCTTCTGGCCTCCATAGGCACCAGGCACACATGTGGTACACAGACACACGCAGACAAAACATCCATACACATCAAGTATAGTTTTTAATTAATTAAAACTTTTCTTTTCATCCTCATGCCTCAAGCTTTGAATAAGATTTCATGGGCTTTCACCACCACACCTAGCTAAAAAACGGTTCTAACACATGTATGCATGTGTGCATACATACATGCATGCATGCATACGTGCATGTATGCATACAAACAAGCATGCATACATACATACATAAATACATACATACATATTCCAGATGTTTGAGATGAGATATCCACTTTTAATCCAGATCTTCTGAGGTGGGCCACACCCCTGTGGCAGCCTACACAAAGCACGAGGTAGAAGAAAGCGCTCTCTGCCTGCTTGCTCTCGTTCTCTCTGGCAAGTCCATTCCTTCACTGGCATTAGAACCTGCCTTGTTCAGCGTCTCAGTGTAGACTGAAGACCAGCTAAGACATCCAGCATTATACACTGAATTCTCGGACTGTCTGTGGCTAGACAACCATTGTTGGACTAGCTGAGCATACACATGGAGAGAGAGGACAATTTATTCTGTAAGTTCTGCTCCTTTAGAAAAGCCTGATACACACATATATAGGTGTATATACACACACACACACACACATATATATATGTGGCAGCAAAGGTATGACCATCTTTGGCTCGTTGCTTCATTCATTCATTCATTTTTATCTTTTTGCTATTTTGTTTATTCTTTGACAATTTCATATATGTGTGCAATATACATAGACATATATATGTATGTATATAATTAGCATTGCTTTGGATTGAATTCAGAGCATTATGTATGCTACACAAGCACTCTTACCACTGAGTTCAGTTCACAGCCTTCCTTTTCTACTTAATTTTGTTACTATAAAGTTTTTTTTTTTTTTTAAATCTTAAAATGGCAAGCAAGCTTTTTTTCCCCCAAAGATCACGGTGATTGAGGGGAGGACAGGGGAGCTTTGAAGGAGGGGCCTGGATGGGAAGCCAAGCTCTCACTGAGCCTCTCCCAGGCACCTGTCCATAAATGGAATCCTTGTCTCTGTATTCTGCCTGCTGCTGTCCCTTGAATCTCCTGCTGTGGCAGATGCCCCTGCTCAGCCCTGAGCCAGGGTAATGACTGATACACATAGTTTACCCCCAACCAGCTGAGAGATCAAAGTGACACTTTGTCAAAAATGGAATGGCGTAAGGAGTTAACCGTAAAATTAATTAAATGTCATGCACTCAAAAACAGGACAGCCGGGGACAAGAGTAGAGCCACAGCCCGTAGTCAGCACGCTGCTTTCACATACTCTTCTGTATTGGCCCCCTACTGTGCCGAGAAATTAGGGGTTTGTGCTGGCACCTCTGATACCTCTTCTTGGTTTCTACTGCTGAAATCCCAAACCACCCCTCTCCCTGATCGGATGCATGGCTCAGCTAACACACAGACCAGACAGCTATTTGATCCAGGACTCAAAAAAAAAAAAAAAAAAATTTTTTTTTTGAAAGCAAAAAACAGTGTGTAAGGTAATTTTGTTCCAGATCTTTCCCTCCGAGTCATGAACATAATAGATTTGACTTTTTACTCGTGTACCCCCCTAAGAAGCATAAAAGAAAGGTTACACTGTCAGGCAGCTAGAAAAGAGTTTAATTAATCCCAAAGTGTGCACTTCGTTTGGAAAGTGCAGAACAGAAGAACCCTGTGTCTACTGAACTAGATCCTCAGGCTATTATACCTCGTGCTGGAGAGAGTTTTCTGAGGGAGCCAGTCCCTTGTGATCCGGAAGGCACTGCCATTAAACTAAGATCTATGCAAGGACCAAGACTGAAGATGCTGAAGGTGCAGGAACTCTCCCCACACAGCGGGATTGGTGTGTCTATGTTTGTAGAAGATCTGAACCCAGAGGCTGTGGGTTTCCTTCTCTCCTGATGGTCGAAGCTGCCCAGATGGCTGGCTCTCTCTAGGTCACCCCCATCTGTGCAGCCGCAAAGGTACGACTGTCTTTGGCTTGCTGGTTCGTTCATTCATCTGCTTTGATGTTTTCTTACTATCTTTTGTTTGTTCTTTGGCGATTTCATATATGCATACGATGAATCTTTTTTTTGGATTTAAATTTTATTTTGTGTGTCTGTTGTCTGTGCACATGAGTGCAGGTGTCCACGGAGGTCAGAAGAGGGCATCAGATCGCCTGGATCTGGAATTACAAAGCAGATAATGGATGCTAGGCAAACAAACTCTAGTCTTCCACAAGAGCAGAACACACTCTTAACCAGGGGCCCATCTCTCCCGCCAAATACAATGTATCTCGATCGTACCCACCACAATTCCCCCCCAACTCCCCTCAGATACTCCCGATATACTCCCTCCTGTATTCATGTCTTCTCTAGGTCTCTTGCTTTTTTAACTTTATGTGTGCCAGTGTTGGCTTGCATGTAAGCGCATCCTGTGCATGCAGTGCTCGTTAAGGCCAGAAGAGGGCGTCGGATCTCTTGGCACTGGAGCCAGCGAGTGAATTAAAAAACTGAACCCAGACCCTCCGCAAGAGCAGCAAACGCTCCTAACGCCTGAGCCCCCTTACCATCCCCTACTCCTTCTTAGCACGGTGGGTTCCGTTGGTGCTGTTTTCTGGAATGTTGGTTGACCTCGTCGACTTACTAAGGTCTTCGCAGGCAGTCACAGCAGCGGCGCGTTCACGAGTGCCACAGCCACACAGGTCCAGAATTTAGTGTTTCCCAGAACTCCTCTCCATCTTCCTCGATACTCCCCGAGTCTTGTGGGGTTGATAAAGACGTCCCATTTACAGCTGTGCCCTCCATGGCCACTTCTTCTCAACGCTTTGGCCAGTTCTGAGTCTCTGCGTTGACTGCAGCACACAGCACACAGAAGCTTCTCCGAGAGCCACTGTAACCTATAGGAAGACGCACAAATATTTAGACAACAGCAGTAGTAGCTTCCGCTTGGGGCTTATGACCTCCTAAGGCAGGGCTTTTGGGCAGGTTTACAGTCCCGGGCAGGGAATCTCTCCTGTATTCAAGGAACATCTAAGAAGAAATGGGTAAGAAAGATCGTAAGAGCCAGAGGACCAGGAAGTCTCCTGTGAGGTCGTGCCTTCTAGCTAGGCCAGGGAAGGGAGACCCATGAACTCTCTCTCCACAATATGGCCGCTTAAACAAGACTTGAATAATGACAACACTGGTTGTCATGCCAACATGGATGGGGGAAATCTCACAGGGCCCCACCCCTAGAAAAAGAGCTGCCAATTAAAGGCTGCTGAGAGGGAGAGAATTCGTCCTCCCCAGAGATAGCCCCCTAAATGGCCATATTGATAGTAAACGGTCAGCCTTTAGAAATATACATATAAGCAACACTACACGGACTCGGCAGCTGAATCGATTTGCATATATATGTGTGTAAGGACAGTAATTAAGGAATAAGAAGGCACACGTTTGAAAGGGGTTACATAAGTGGGGTTAGACTACAGAGAAGGAACACAGAAACATTGTAATTATATTTTTAAAGATTATAAATAAAAGGTCAAGATAAGGTTAAAAATCATGAATAAAGAAATATGGGTGTTACTTTTTTTTGTTTGTTTGTTTGTTTTTTTTCGAGACAGGGTTTCTCTGTGTAGCCCTGGCTGTCCTGGAACTCACTCTGTAGACCAGGCTGGCCTCAAACTCAGAAATCCACCTGCCTCTGCCTCCCAAGTGCTGGGATTAAAGGCGTGTGCCATCACTGCCCGGCTACTTTTAAATCTCTCCTGTGGAGCAGACCTCAAACCCAAGCAGAGAGTAGCCTGTTCTCCTCACCACCATTGGCTCTATCCTCCGAGCAATCCTGCCCTCCCTGTGTGCACAGTCCAGGACTCGTCAGAAACTGGTTGTCTAAAAGGAAAAAAAAAAATGTGGTTGTATTTAACCGTGCTAGCGGGATGTGGGGCCCAGCGGAGCAGCCAGGCAGGTGGGGCATACTATAACCCCAGCTCCCAGTAGGCTGAGGCAGGAGGATTACTATAAATTCCAGGTGCCTCGGTTATGTAGGGAGCTCCAGATCAGTGAGACGGCCTCTCTCATAGGGAAGAGAAAGACAGAAAGAGAGACAGAGACAGAGAGACAGAGACAGAGACAGACAGAGAAAATACGAGATGGGGGGCGTTCTCTAGGCTCCACCCTTTACTGAGGAGCAATTAGCAGTCCACAGTGGCTGAAGTGGGAAGGTCATCTCCTCTCAGGGGTGGCCACTGGTAGGTTCCCCATGCTCTGGTGGGTGTCCCCACACTGAACTACAGGTAGGCAGCACTAAGAGGATTTAACGGACTATCAGAGGACAAGGAAGAGAAGTGAAGTTGAGAGGGGTTATGTTGGTCGGTTACGAAATGAATTGTAGAGAGGTGATGTCGTATTCATTGTATACATGTAGAAAATTCTTTTAAAATGAAAGGAGGAGCCGGGCAGTGGTGGCGCACGCCTTTAATCCCAGCACTTGGGAGGCAGAGGCAGGATGATCTCTGAGTTCGAGGCCAGCCTGGTCTACAGAGTGAGTTCCAGGACAGCCAGGGCTACACAGAGAAACCCTGTCTCGAAAAACAAAAGAAAAAAGAAAAAGAAAAAGAAAAAGAAAAGAAAGGAGGAGGAATGGTGGCTGCTAGGGTCAGGACTGGGGGACACTGAGGGTTTGATGGGGATAGTTTGACAAGCCGATGAGTTCCCAAGTCAGCCATGGGGTCAGGTGCAGAGCAAACTGAACATACGCAGTGCCACTGAGCCACTGAGAAGTGGCCGAGATACTGAGTTTTTGGAAGCACATATTTTACCGTGATTTAAAGGGATTAATGATGAAGGGGCAAAGCACAGGCTGTTCTATCAAAAAGGGCATGATGTTCCGCCTTGCTGTAGGTGTTAGCACGTTTCTGATTTCAGAACAGCTTGAAGCCTGGGGCCAAGGCGCTTCGGTGGGCCTCTGAGGGCGAGCCTGCGACCAAGGTGCCTCCGCAGGCATCTGAGGGCGAGCCTGGACTCTCTGGAGGTCTGGGAGGAAATGTCTCCTGCTCCTGAGTAATGACTGTGGTTTTCTGGCAAAGACTAAGGAGGAAGGAACTAAAAATACTTATTGGCCACTCTGCCAAAACTCCACAGCGCTCCGAACGAACGTACCAGGCCAACATGTTGAAGCACTCTCCAAGGGAGAAGGATCTGCCTAAACACCAAGGTCAAAGTCATGTCATCTTTCCATTCTGTCTCTCAGGACTGCTGTTGCACAAGAGACAGGGTGTCCAGTACTGCCCCAGATAGTTCACTGTCCACCCAGCACAGAGGCAGCATCCAGAGGAACTGGCCAGGTTCCCAGCCTGCACCCCCAGAGACACCACCCCGCACCCAGCCTTGGGACCCGGTAGAGCTACTAGCCAGGGCTGCAGGAAGCCACGCCCAAGTTGCAGGAAGCCACGCCCAGGTTGCAGGAAGCCCCCTCCGCCCCTCAGGACACCTGCGGAGGCGAGGCGGCAGGAGAGAGAGGGTGTTCCTTTCTATGATGCTCTCTAAGATGCACAGGAACCATGGGCGATCTAGTCAGGATACAAGCGCTGATACAGCAGGTGTGGCACACGGCCTGGACCTGACCCATTTAACAAGTGCTGGGGTGTGCCAAAGCAGCTGGCCCACGGAACCACATGGTGAAGAAGAAACAAAATCTTACCAGGCAGAGAGCATTGCAGGACGCAGGGTGGGGCACAGGGGCCCCAGGCATGATGAGCCCCTGGCTTGAGGACTACAGGGCACCTCCTGAAACCTGTCTTCACCTTGCAGGTTGGCATTAGAGCAGATGTCACAAAGCTCTGTGCCTGTTAGGGCGGAAGAATATGACTCTCTGCCCAGCATCTCATTGTGGGTTTGGAGACAATAAAGGGGAAGCTGTGTCCTTGCAGGAAGGGTACATACTGACCTAAATTGGTGTCTTGGGCATGTCGTTCTGAGTCTTAATTTCCTTACTTAAGCGAAACTAATGGAGGCTGTGGCACGGGCCTTCGATGCCAGCACTCCGGAGGCAGAGCCAGGTACATCTGCCGGATCAAGGCCAGCCTGGTCTACAAGCCAACTCCTGGCCAGCGAGTGCTACATAGTGAGACCCTATCTCAATTAATTAATTAATCGTCACCAAAGCACAAAGGAGACAGTAGTCCTAAGGACTCCAACCTTTATCGTTATCTTTATGCTAAGAGTTAGAATCCACTCGATTTTTAAAATGGCCTGCTTAGTTTTGTCTTTTTGAGACAGGGACTCGTGTACACCAGGCAGGCCTTGAACTCACACTGGGTAGCTATGGATATTGCAACCTTCCAAATGTCCTGTCTCCATCCAGGATTATAAGTGTGCACCACCACAGCACACTAAACCCCACTTTCTTTATTTTTATTTTATGTGTATGGGTATTTTGTCTGCATGTATATCCGATGACCACGTGCATGCCTGGTGCCCTCAAAGTCCAGAAAAGTGTGCCAGACACCCTGGGCGGAGTTGTAGACAGTTGTGAGCTGCCACACCGGTGCTGAAATTTGAACCCTGATCCTCTGGAAGAGCCAGTGCTCTTAATAACTGAGCCTCCTCTCCAACCCCATCTCTCCTGCCCCCTGAAGTCCGCTTTAAGCCTGCATACTCACTTTCCACAGTAACACTGTTGCAAGTAGGAAGCTGGAGGACCGACTGCACAGACTCCACAGACTTCGGGCGACTCAGAGGAGCAGGCAGGAACTCAGCCGGCACCCGAGGGGGTGTCAGCTGCTCGGTCCTAAGACCCAGATCTTTCCCTGCTCCAGATTACAGAGCCTGGACCCCGGCCAGGACATAATGTGTTATAACTATAGAGTAAGTTATTCAAATTATGATCACTTCAGGAACCGTTTTTTACAAGAAAATAAATTTTAAATAACAGCATTTTAAACTTTTTATGGCTACATTTGTCATGTGACCTGGGACAAGGTATATTTTTGCACCAAAATGGGACACATTAATTATCTTCAAAGTAGCATTCACCGAGCATCAACCTTCGCAGAACGAAAGGACAGAACCAGACAGCCATTTTCTCCGCCTGTGGCACGTGAGCTTACACCGGGTGGAAACCCACACATGCATACACACACATAAAGGGAAAGCAGTTGAGCCTGTGGGCCTAAAATAGTCCCAAGAAAGCCACTAAAGAGTCTACAACAGAGCAGTAGACTTAATTATGGCTCTGTGTGTGTGTGTGCGTTATATGTGTGTGTGCGTGTATGTGCATGCATTTGTGTGTATATGCATGCATGCATGCAGGTGGGTGTGTGTGTGAATGTGTGCAGGTGTGCGAGTGTGTGTGTACACAAGCATGTGTGTGCGTGCATGTGTGCATCTGTGTGTGTGTGAGAGTGTGTGTGTGCTTGCTTGGCTTGTTTAGCCATTAATTAAACACATAAACCTTAACTTTAGTCAAATCTTCCCACATCTTAGAAACAGAAAAAAGAAAGAAAGAGAAAGAAAAATTCTTCTATTAATCAATAATGAATTCTCTACCTCTTGTGACATTCCTCTGGACACAGAGGGTCCAAGCTCACTGTCCACGCAGGTTATTGGGATCGAACCATCCAAAGTCGGGACAGTGTGAAGTACAGCTTTCTTAACAGAAAACCCACATCACAAGACTTTGTTTATTGAGAGCCATAAACAGGGCTGGAGAGATGGCTCAGCAGGTAGGAGCACTTGCTGCTCTTCCAGGGGACTCAAGATCAGTAGTTCCCAGGACATTGAGTGCTCACAAACTCCTGCTCCAGGGGATCCAAGGAGTCTCTGGCCTCAGAAAGCACCTGCACTCAACAGACAGACAGTTAAATCTGAGCTTTTTGTTTAAAACTGTTAGGAATTTTGCCAAGCGACAGCTCTGCCTTATTGCTTGGACCAGTTTGTAAGGGGGGGGGGGGATGTGTGTGTTAAAATCCGCCTGCGGAAAGCCTACAGAGATGCTGGTTGGCCGGAAGGTGATGGGGGGGGTACTGTGGAAGTCACACTGGTTGGCCGGAAGGCAATGGGGGGCGGTACTGTGGAGGTCACTACAGGCCAGCTTCACAGGCAGGTGGCAATGTGACCCGCTGCCACACACCTTTGCAGCTATGCCTTCCCATCATGATGGACGTAGCTTCCAACTGTGAGCCAAAAGAAACCCTTCCTTAAACTGGACCACAGTAATGATGTGAGCAATAATCCACTCCCCCTTAAAAGCAACGGCCCTTCCTCTCCAGTGGCACCCGTGAGGAAATACTGATGTGTGGAAGACACCACGGCTGGCTTCACTGGCAATGGTCCAGAGAAGGGGATGGAATTGACCTTTGCTGGTTTCTTCAACCAGGGCCAACTGGGATCAAGATTCAGGATTAACTACCTTGTGTCACACAACGGAGAGTGGAGCAAGGCTACTGGATGCTGTTTGTTGTATAGCAGTTTCCTGAAAGAAATGGTTGGGCAAGGAAGCCTCTTAAGGAGGAAGGTAAACAACTCAAAGGAGTTTCAGGAAGTCCCTGAAACTGACCAGACTTACTAGGCCCCTCTCAGAGAGAAGGAAGCTGAACTGCAAAGAAGATTCTCAGACCAGAGCAGCCACCTAGAAGAGGTCTACACCAACCGAGGTGCCTGGAAAAGGCACTCTCCAACCTGTTGAGCTGCCTTCAAGCCACAGTGTGCTCCAGGTCCCTGACTTTGTGTGCTTCAGCCATTCTGGGGTGGGCTTTGATGGTGCAGCTATCTTTGAGTAATTTCTGCTCCTGTAAGTAACCCCAATAAAACTCATTAGACTTTGGTGGTATCTGTACTTTGGTCAGTCATGAGCTCCCTGTCTGTGGTGAGTAGGTGGTGTGTTGTATCTCCTCAGGAAAAGTTGGGTTTGCCGGTGTAGATTCCCAACAGACTGTCAAGCAGGTAAAACCATTGACATCTTCTATGAGGCCTTATGTGGGGACCTGACTCTGGGTCAGCACTTGGCAGTGCCTGTGTGGAGTGTCCTCATATACCTGGGTTTGTGTGTGCATTTGTGTGTGTGTGTGTGTGTGTGTGTGTGTGTGTGTGTGTGTGTGGTGTGTGTGCATGTGCATGTGTCTGTCTGTATATGTCTATATGTGTGTGTGTGTATGTGTGGGTGTGCATGTGCATGTCTCTGTGTGTATGTGTGTGTGCGCGTGTGCATGCACGTGTCTGTACGTGTGTGTGTGTGTGTGTGTGTGTGTATGTGTGGGGGTGAGGGGGGCAGAGTGGGGTGTCTTCTCAGTCACTCTCTACTATCTTTGTAGAAACAAGGTTTCTAACTGAACCAACTTAAGTAGGCTGGCAGGCCTGTGAGCTCCAGGACTCCACCTGTCCCTGCCTGCTTAGCCTTGGGATTACAGGTACATGCCGACACCTAGCTTTGTGGGTACCAGGGACAAGAACTCAGATCTTCGTGATTGTGCAGCAAGCCCTCTACTGACTGAGCCATTGATTCTTCCCCCTGCCGCTGAGACCTACCAGCCTCTAACATAAGGTAAACCTGAATTCTCAGCCAAGATGAAGTCACCTTGGTCCTGAACTGCAAACACACAGGTTTCTGTCACAAATTACAACATCCAATTGGCCTCTCCAGTGAATCAGGCTCTTCCTGGCTCCCTTGTCAATTCCACGCCCCCTTGGACTGATCCTCAGAGGACAAGACCAAATTGCTCAAAAGCTGATGTTGAGAAAAGGTGTTGAATTCTTACAGACAAGTAAGACTCAGGAGAGAAGGCCAGAAACAAGCAGGATGAGGACGGCAAGCTCCCAGGGTCCTGGCCCTGCACACAGCACAACCACCCAGGTGGCTTCAATTGTTTTGTCTCCTCTTTGTTTGTTTGATTGGTTTATTATTATTATTATTATTATTATTATTATTATTATTTATTTTTGTGGGGGAACATGGTTTTGGGGTTTCGTTTGTATTTTGTGGAATTTCTCCCCCTTTTTCTTTATTTTATTTTATTTTATTTTATTTTATTTTATTGAGACAGTTTCTCCTTCTGGCCCTGACTGTTCTGAAACTCACTCTGTAGACCAGGCTGGCCTCAGACTCATCAAGATCCCCCTCCCTCTGCCTGCGGAGCTGGGATTAAAGGCGTTCACTAGCACACTCAGCGCTGCAGGTCCATCCCCGCCCCCATCCCGAGTTCCTTGAGTGGGTTTTTTTTTTTTTTTTTCCGCCTTCTTTTTACAACCAGAAGAGCCCTGTCTTAAACAAGGCGTCTTAAACTTAATTGCTCTTTTCAGCTGAGTGAAGGAAGAAAAAAGGAAAATTTCCACTCGTTCATCCAGGACATGTGGGAGCTCTCTGTTCGCCTGGAGCCGCTCTGTGAGGCTTTAGGGGGAGGAGGGTGCTGCAGTGGTCCTGACCCTGGTCGCAAGTCCTTACGCAGCTCAGGGTGGAGGAAGAGATGAAAGGGTCCCCAGGCACAGAAACAGCCACCTCACTCTCCAAACTTAAACTGAGGTGCAAATTTGCACTTCGAGGGAAAACGAGATGCAAATGTTTGATAATAAACATATGTAAATTTGTTTTCGCCCCGCCCCCGCCCCGCCCCCTCCCGCGGCTTTCCCAGGATCTGTAATCCTTCTACCGCCATTAAAAAAGAATTTAATACAAACAAACAAGGTTTATCCTGAGAGCTTTGCACAGATTAGTTATCACAGTGAGTAAAGCCCACGAAAGCACAGCTTCTGCTCGCAGAAAACCGGGATAACAAGGCCAATATCCATGGAAACGGACCTGAAACGACATCCGTGACAGATCCTCGAAGGGACAGATAACCAGACCAGATGACCCTGTCTAAGGAATCTCGCTGTGGAATCTTCAGAGGGCCCCAGGAGAGGTGCACGCTTCAATCCCTCACAGGATTTCAAGAACTCGCTGTCCCAAAAAACCAGTCAGGGGCCTGAAGGCTGAGCATCTCCGCAGCTGTGCCCCACCTTCTCGGTTCACTCATCCCCTGCCACCAGTGGCTTCTCCACCAAAGTTGCACAGGTCCAAGGAAATCTGCTCCAAACTCTGGAAAAAGGCTGGAGAGGTGGTCCAGTCAGTAAAGTGCTTGCCACACAAGCTCAAGGTCCTGAGTTTGAATCCCAGAAGCCATGTATAAAAAGGTAGGGCATGGTGGCACACTCTTGTAATGCCTAGGGAAGTGGAGACAGACAGGAGGATAACTGAAGCTCACTAGCTGAATTGGACAGCCCCAGACTAAGGGAGACACTGTCTCAAAAAACAAGATGGCCACCTGAGGAATGACCCTTGAGGTGACCTCTGGCGTGTCTGTGTGTGTGTGTGTGTGTGTGTGTGTGTGTGTGTGTGTGTGTGTGTGTGTGCGCGCGCGCGCGCGCGCGCGCGCCCATGGTGCTCCCAGAGACTGGACCACCAACCAAAGAATGCATTCGGAGGGACCCATGGTGCTGGCCACATATGTGGCAGAGGAGGGCCTTGTTGGCAATCAGTTGGAGGTGAGGCCCTTGGGTCTGAGTGTGTTAGATTCCCCAGTATAGGGGAATGCCAAGGAGGGTAGATAGGAGTGGGTGGGTGGGTGGGTGGGGGAATACCCTCATAGAGGCAGGGGAGGGGGGATAGGATAGGGGGTTTCCAAAGGAAAGACCTGGAAAGGGGAAAACATTTGAAATGTAAATAAAGTATCAAAAATAATAAATAAATAAATAAAAGAAAGAAAGAAAGAAAGAAAGAAAGAATGAAAGAAAGAAAGAAAAAGCTCTAACTTAATTCTCAGAGACTCTGTAGAGACCATGATGACCCACACAACCCCAAAGCCGGACCTATTGACACTTCTCTTGAAGTTTCTAGCATGACCAGAAGGGTTATCTGCAATCCCAGGCACAGGAGGACGAGACTGACTAGCAGCTGTCCCCTCTTTCTCTAGGCTGAACATAACTACAGACCTCCCTTCCTTGCCTCATTGGGACCTTGGTGATAACTTCTGAAAGAAATAGGACTGTATAAATCACAGACCAAAATCTAATTACAATGGAGGAAGGCAGGCCTGCGAAGACAGCCCTAAGGTCGGCCGAGGAGACCGGAATTGATTTCTTCATGAGGTCGCAGAGCAAGCAGCCCCTGGCCAGATGTGACCCAGCAAGTGCCCACATCTGCTGAAAAGTGTCCAAACTGCCATTCCTCTGTACTCAGTAATAGACAGATAAGGCAGGGAGAAGAGGCTGTGTGTGTGCGCAGCAGCTGCCTGACGCGTGGAAGGCGGAGGACACAGCTATTTGGAGGTCCCCTCTTCTGAGTCAGTGAGTTTGATAATTGAGTTTATCCCTGGCAATGAGCACGATTCTAGCAAACCTAGATGGGAGTGGGGAGAGCTTTGTGGGCTTACGTGGTTCTTGAGCAAGGACCATTAGCTTCCTGTGGCCTGCTTTTGGACATTCTGTCTTCACTATAGCTGGGATGGAACTTCGGTGTGGTTCTCCACCATTTCTAAACCATACGCAAAAAAAAAAGGGGGGGGGGAGGGGAGGCATGGTGGTACACACTTGTAATCCCAGACATTTGAAGGTAGAAACAGGAGGATCACAAGTTCTGGGCCAGCCTGGGCTACATAATGTAAGTTCTAGGCCAACTTGAACTGCCTAGAAAAACTCTATTGGGGGGGGAGATAAAGGGGAGGGGAGACCCCCCCTGCTTAGGCTAACTGGCTGGCTTCCCCAGCACTGGGATTTCAAGGACCTGCCGTTAAGTCCCGTTTTTTTAAGTGAGTTCTAGACATTATGCTCAGGCCCTCAAGGTTAGGGGGCAACTGTTTTATCAGCTGAGCCATCTCCACAGCCCTTGCTGAATTGTTCTATTTTGTTTGAGACAGGTTTTCACGTGTAGACAAGACAACCCTGAACTCTGCTTCTCATGCTTCTGCCTGTTCGGTGCTGAAGTCACAGACAAGCGACATCCATGTCTGATCTGCCCTGCATCTGAGGTTACCCTGAGAATCTCTGTGACACAGCACTAAGAACCTTGGCGGGCAGAAGCACTCCGATCAGCCAGCCCTGTGCACTTCAGTCCTGCTGGAACACACAAAGGGGCAAAGCAGGACTGCCCCAGCCGAGCCAAGTCAGGCATCTTGACATATACCATCATGTAAGCAGCTGCATGTGTCTCAATCGGACTGAGGATTCTTTTGTGGGTTATTTATTTATTTCTGTATTCATAGATAGCTCCAATAACAACCTAGAAACGCCAGTCTCCAAAGAACAATGAGAAAATGTAGAGGAGCCAAAGATAAAAAGCCTGGCGCACGCAAAAATAATAATATAAAAATCAATTCGCTTTCACAGATTACAAGTGGAAATTCCCCCGGGGGGGGGGGGCGGTACTGAAAAGATTCTGGAAGAAGGAGAGAGATTATATTTTATGGAGAAAGATATGATAACCATTCTCTTCCCCTAAAGCCAGCGATGGAAGATTGTCTCTGCTCCATAGATACAGGCTGCACACTGTCAGGATAACCCTAACAGGAAATCAATAGCATCTCCGATATGTGAAAAGACACTATCTCAGCAGACCCAGCCCGGCTAACCAGACTAGCCAGGATCTTCACAAAACTTGTCAGACAACATTAATCTTGGTCCTGGGACAGTGAGTCTCCCTTAAACCCAAATCTTGGTTTACTCTGAAACTGTTGTTATAATTTATAAAGAAGCAGTCGTGTTACAAAGCATTGTCCTTCGTTCGAGCCACAGAACCCCCAGGCAACTCTGCATGACAGTGTCTCCTTTGGTAAGCCAGATGAGCTCGAGAGTCTTCCTTACCTCTGTGCTGGGTGATGGTCCTGTCATCAGTCACCCGACATGGCCTCTGTGAGGACATACTGTGGCGGTGAGGACAGCCTCAGTGGGATTTATGAGAACGCCCGAGATTTTGTTTTTTGGGGTTTTTTTTTGTTTTGTTTTGTTTTGTTTTTCCTTTCCTTTTCTTTCATTGATCTGAAACAGAACCCAAGTTAATATTAGCAAAAAACCATTTGGGGCCGGTGTCATCTTCCCACTACGGGAACCTGCGACTGGCAGCCTTGAACATTTCCTGAGCATTTCTAGCTGAGCTCAAGCAGGATGAGGCCCTGACAGGCCAAAGACTACACATCCTGACATCACCCCCATCCAGGGCTCTAACCACCCTCTTGCTAAAGTGTCTTTCTTTCACAAGAAACTAATTTAATTGTTACAAAGCTTCAAGCTCATTACTGTCAACTTTGGATTTAGCAATTGGTTGTGCCCTGGTCTCAGTTTTCTTGGGCAGCAAAAACAAAGGAAGAGAAACTTGGAAGCTCAAACCCCAATTTCCTTCTTTCTTTTTCTTTTTTTAAAGATTTATTTTATCTATATGAGTACACTGTCGCTGTCTTCAGACACACCAGGAGAGGGCATCGGATCCCATTACGGATGGTTGTGAGCCACCATGTGGTTGCTGGGAATTGAACTCAGGGCCTCTGGAAGAGCAGTCAGTGCTCTTAACCGCTGAGCCATCTCTCCAGCCCCAAACCCCAGTTTCTTAAACTGTGTACATGGCCCTACATGGCACCCCATAACTAAACACAGGGGAGGAAAACAAAACTTGGCAGTGAGGATGGTTTTCTGAACAGACAGTGACGGAAAAGTTAACTCAAATGCACAATGACTCTGAGGTGTTTCTGAGTGTGCTTGCCCTCCTTGCACCCTGAAGCTTCATTGTGGCCCCAGTTCTGAGCACATAACCATCAGGATACCCAAAACTGAGGACACTGACTGAGACCCAAAGCCAAAGGATGCTGCCTGAGACCCCTCAGCTCAGACTCTGTGCTATTGTACAACGGAAACAGCAATGTTTTTACTGCACATACGACGTTTCCTACCCATACACAAACACAACAGTCTAATTCAGACAACAGGGCTTTTCAAAATCTCCTGTTGTTGCTCCTCAGGACACAAGCACCAAATCCACGTAGCCTCAGGTCAGACCGCGTCAGAGTGCTTGGTTTTAAAGTTGCTGTCTGAGTTGCTGACTTGAATTCTATAAGAAAGAAGTGTTTAACAAACTTTGGTTTTGGATGAGGGTGGAGTTTTCAACCGTTTCTGAAATGATCCCTGTCGTGGTTTGAGTAGGCCTAGCGCAGGCAATGGCCTTACTAGGAGGTGGGGCCCTATTGGAGTGGGAGTGGCCTTGTTGGAGTAGGTGTGGCCTTGTTAGAGTGGGTGTGGCCTTGTTGGCATGGGTGTGGCCTTGTTGGAGTGGGTGTGGCCTTGTTGGAGTAGATGTGTCACTGTGGGTGTGGGCTTTAAGACTATCATCCTAGCTGCCTGGAAGCCAGTCTTCTCCTAGCAGCCTTCAGATGAAGATGTAGAACTCTCAGCTCCTCCTGCACCATGCCTGCCTGGATGCTGCCATGTTCCCACCTTGATGATAATGGACTGAACCTCTGAACCTGTAAGCCAGCCCCAATTAAGTGTCCTTATAAGAGTTGCCTTGGTCATGGTGTCTGCTCACAGCAGTAAAACCCTCACTAAGACAACCCCAAACATATCTCTGCCATTTTGTACTATGTACTTATGCCAAGCAGTGCTCTCAATGTTGATATGTTTATAAAATCAAAGGATCAATAACTCTGAAGAACACTGATGATAGGCCACAGCCTGCAACATCAAACATCCAGCCAAGACCTCTTAGCATGAAAATAAGCACAGCTGTATCATTATTGCATAAATATGCTTTTGTCTTTAGTAAATGGTAACATTATATGTATACCAAAGAATTATTTTCAAATAAATGTCCTGAGGGCTGGCGAGTTGGCTGGCTTGGCAGTTCAGAACATCTGTTGCTCATGCAGAGGACCTGGGTTTGGTTCTTGGCACACATATGATGGCTCACAGTTCTGGGGAATCTGATGCCCTCTTCTGGCTTCCACAGGCACCAGGTATTCAAGTGATTTATAGACATGTGTGTAGGCAAAGCACTCAGACACATTAGATAGAGATAGATAGATAGATAGATAGATAGATAGATAGATAGATAGATAGATACATACATACATACATACATACATACATACATACATAGATAAATGCATACATAGATGATAGATAGATACATAGATACAGATAGAGATACATAGATACAGATACAGAGA
The DNA here is from genome assembly GCA_028551405.1 of Uromys caudimaculatus. NCBI lineage: Eukaryota > Metazoa > Chordata > Mammalia > Rodentia > Muridae > Uromys > Uromys caudimaculatus. The sequence goes on from CM052702.1 coordinate 135,859,892, forward strand.
TACATAGATACATAGATAGATAGATGTCATTTCTTTTTTTTAAAAAACTGGGCCCATCACGTTCCATCATAGGTAAGGCCCCACCCTTCCCTGAATCTATAGGCGGTGAAGTTACTAGGACACAAAGACATTTTCTTTTTCTTTTTTCTTTTCTTTTCTTTCTTTGGTATTTCAAGACAGGGTTTCTCTGTGTAGCAATCCCTGGCTATCCTGGACTCACTTTGTAGACCAGGCTGGCCTCGAACTCACAGACATCCATCTGCCTGCCTCTGCCTCCCAAGTGCTGGGATTAAATGCTTGCGCCACCATGCTCAGCAAGACAGACATGTTCTTTAGTAGTGTAGCCACTGGTAAGTACCCATACTCCTGTGAACAACCCCTCACCCCAGCTACTGTAATTAAATCCAATTAAGCTCAATGGTTCATAGAGCGGGGCAGAGAAGGCTGGAAGGAGGAGTAGTTAGCTACAAAAGGAAGGAGATAATTGGGAGAGGACCCGGGAGCGAGAGGCTACGAGGGGCTGAATATAATCAAAATACATTATCTACACATATGGAAACGTCGTGATGAGATACAAGACTGTGTATAACGATCTATGCTAATAAAAACTTTTAAAAAGATTTCTGGGGTGGGAAGAGCCAGGAGGGGAGAAACCTGAGAATCCCCGGCTTAGGCAGAGGAAACTGCTTCTCTCCAGTTTCTGCAGGCAGAAAACTCAGTTCTAGGTGTTGGCACAGTTGTGCGTGCTCTGGCTCTGAGGGCTGGCTCCTTCTGAGTCTTCCGTTTCTGCGGCCTGCCTGGTGTCTCTTGGCCTCTAGCTGGGTTGCTTCTGCCCACCGGGTAGCCAGCTTCTGCTGGCTGCGCGTCTCCGCAGTCTTCCCTCTGCCTGTGCCTGTCTCCAAGTTTTCCATTTTGTAAGGACGCCATTCAGTTTGGACTAGGGCCCACTCCAGTGACCTCATTTTAATTTAATTATTTAAAAGGTCCTAGTTTCTTTTCTTTTCTTTCTTTCTTTTTTTTTTTTTTTTTTGGTTTTTCGAGACAGGGTTTCTCTGTGTAGTCCTGGCTGTCCTGGAACTCACTCTGTAGATCAGGCTGGCCTCGAACTCAGAAATCCGCCTGCCTCTGCCTCCAAGTGCTGGGATTAAAGGCGTGTGCCACCACTGCCCGGCTCAAGGCCCTAGTTTCTAACACTCCCAGACACTGGGTGTTAGGACTTCCTTCAAGGTATAAATTTAGGGGACCCGAGTCAATCTAGAATAGCCTGTCCCCAGGAAGCTTCCATTTGTTAAGTGAAATTAAATGACTCCAAACATGAGAAGGTTGTACCGAAGTTTCTAGACCTTCACATTGTTGTCCATATAATCTTGTCTTACAGTGAGTATTCTGTGAATTATATGAGCTCTAGAAAAGATCTCTGGTCTCTACCCACCACGTGTGCGCATGCGTGTATGTAGGTCACGTGGTTCTCTCATAGGCACCTCAGATATCTCCATATATTGCCAGATGTCCTCTTGGGGGACAAAATCACACACACACACACACACACACACACACACACACACGCGCGCGCGCAGAGAGAGCAGTAGAGGCACCCTATGCTCCGTGGAATGCAAGCCAAGTTTCTCAACACTATAAGAAGACTTGAACACTCAGGAGAGGCCCAGGTGATCCGAGCGATGGACCCTGATCGATTCTCTGCGTGCCTGCACGCAGCAGGCATCGATCAATTCAACAAGTATTCGCCAAGTACCAAGTATGTTCCAGGGCTGATGTGGGAGCTACAGGAAAAGCATCTCTGTCTTAACTATCCTACATTTCAGTGGGAAGGCAGTAAATAAAATATATAGCACGACAGGCTGTGGGGTATGTGAGTGAGGAAAAGTATAGCAAGGGGGGGGCAGTGTTGACACGTACAGCTGGGGGGCCTAAAAGCGACTCAGACGGAACACACCTAGGAAGAGAGGGCCCTGAAGCCACAGAGTAGCTGCTGAGGAGAGCCTCCTAAGGAGTGGGAGCCACCAGGACAAAGGCAGAGAGGTCTCCGGAATTCAGGCAGAGCCTGAAGAGAGGATGACAGGAGAAACCTGGGAAACAGACACCGGGGAAGGGTGGGAAGGGCGCAGTGGTCCCCTCTTGTCCATGTCCCAAGACATCAGTGAGTGCCTAACCCAGCACAGTATCGACCTCTGCATATGCCAGGCTTCCTGTCTATCTACACCACGGTAAAGTTGATTGGTCAGAGCTGGAGAGATGGCTCATCAGTTACGAGCACTGACTGCTGTTGCAGAGGACCCAGGTTCAGGTCGTTGCCTGGGCCAGGCAGCTCACAACCATCTGTAACTCTTCTTCCAGGGGATACAAAGCCTTCTTCTGACTCATGTGGTTCCCGACGCATGTGGTGCAGATACATGCATCATGCGCGCAGACACTGCGTGGTGTGCACATTTGTGATTCACTTGGGAAGTGAGACGAGAGAATCAGAAGTTCAAAGTCATTCTACAGTATGAAGCAAGCTTGAGGCCAGACGGGGATACATAAAACCACGCCTTAAAGGGGCTTGCAGCTAAGACTAAGGACCTGAGTTCAATCCCTAGGACCCACACGGTGAAAGGAGAGAACTGACTCCTGTAAGTTACCCTCTGGCTACCACACAAACGCAGTGGTTTGTACTCAAGTACACATATGCGTATGCGCACATACAAGCGCACGCACGCACACACACACACACATGCAAATAAATATAAAAAATGTTTACTTTAGCACAGTAAAAATTCCTCACAAGTAATTGTAAAATTAAAACAACTAGGCTGGGCAGTGATGGCGCACGCCTTTTATCCCAGCACTTGGGAGGCAGAGTCAGGCGGATTTCTGAGTTCGAGGCCAGCCTGGTCTACAGAGTGAGTTCCAGGACAGCCAGGGCTACACAGAGAAACCCTGTCTCAAAAAACCAAAAATAAACAAAAACAAAAAAAAACCCAATTACATTAATAGACTGCTATAAGATTGTGTGAATATGGTCTTTTCTCACAAAACACTTTACAGTGTCCTCAGATTTCTTTCTGTGGTGACACGGACTATAGGACGAAGTGAGGCTCAATGAAAGACATAGATGTGGCTCCAAGTGAGGTCACATGAGCCCTGTGGCACCACGGTCACTAGTCTGACGATTGAAATGCAGCCTGCCACGGGAGCGGGTAGCTCATGCAGAGTGGATCCCGCAGGCAAAGGCGTGACCCACGTCCTGGGTGAGACACAAGACTCAAGGTTTCATCCTACTGTTCAGAACAGGGTACAAAACTTCAGCCTTGTTTCCTTCAATTTCATGGTGGACCTCAGAGAACCCAATCTGCAAAAGCAAATGACAGACAGACAAATAAATGGGTGGATGGCTGGGGAGGACAAAGCTCGGAGAGATCTGGCTTCCCAGATAAGCTGAACCTCGGGGTCCCCTCACTCCCTACAGGGTCAAACAGGAAAGGGCAGCTCAGCCTTGTGCTGCCATGTTCTTCCCCAACACGACGCTCTGCCTCCCCATCCCCCAGAGTAGCTGAGTGTCCATGAGCCACCTCTGAGAGGGTGAGCCAAAATAAATCTCCCCTCCTTCCAGTTGGTTCCCTCAGACATCTCAGTGCAGTGTGATGGCGACCTGTAGCTGACTCTGAACACTCTTCTTCAAGTGCGTTCTGTGGGGCAGGGTGCCATATGTGTGTGCAGAGGTCAGAGGTCAGAGGTCAGCATTGAGTCCTCAATTGCTCAACACCTTATATTTTTTTTAAACGCTTCTGGATAATTTTCCTGCATGTATGTATGTGCACCACATGTATGTTTGTTGCCACAAGAACCCAGAGGGTGACATCAGATCCCCTGGAGCCCCAGGGGATTCTAGATGGTCACTATGAGCCACTACATGGGTGTCGGGAACTGAACCTGGCTCCTCTGCAAGCAGAGGAGTCCTCTTAACTGCTGAGCCCCCTCTTTTTTTGTTTTTGTTTTTGTTTTTGTTTTTTTGAGACAGGGTTTCTCTGTGTAGACCTGGCTATCCTGAAACTCACTCTGTAGACCAGGCTGGCCTCGAACTCAGAAATCCACCTGACTCAGCCTCCTGAGTGCTGGGATTAAAGGCGTGCGCCACCACCACCCGGCTTTTTGTTTTTTGTGTTTGTTTGTTTGTTTGTTTTTTGTTTTGTTTTGTTGCTGAGCCCCCTCTTAAGCTCCTACAGCCCCTTATTTTTTGAGACAGGATCTCTCACTGAACCTGGGACTCCTAGATTTGGCTAACACTGGCTGACCACTTACCTCCACAGTACTGGGGTCAGGAGGTTGCAACCACACCGTGTATTCTGTGTGTACTAGGGATCAGGTCTCAGCCCTCATATTTCTGTAGCTTTGGTGACAACTGTCTCCCCAGGCCTCAACAACCTTTTATTTTTTTATCTTTATTTTTTTGAGCCAAGAATTTACTATGTATCCCTAGTTATTATAAAACTTGCTATGTAAACCAGGCTGCCTCCCACTCAGGGATCCAGTTGCCTCTGCTTCCACATGCTGAGATTAGAGGCATATTCTACACATTTAGTATATCTCCACAGTTGTCCCACCATCCATCTTTGGGACCTGGGCGTCAGTCCTGGGACTCTTCAGCACTGATGTCTGTAGCAGAGCCAGGGACATGTTGACCTAAATTTAGTGTTCTGAATGTCCCCCTTTCCAGAGAGAGCTCAGATTATGTCCCTTGTGATAGTATGGTTAACGGTGACTCTTTTCACTCTGAAAAAAAAAATAATTCTAAGATCACTCCACCTTAGGCTCACTTTCTCTGCAATAAGAATCACCAGGTGGCCTCCCCCCCCCCGTGTGTGTGTGTGTGTGTGTGTGTGTGTGTGTGTGTGTGTGTGCGTGTGCCTTCGTGCACATTCATAGGTATGAATGTGGGCACACATGTGTCACATCTATACCTGCCACAGCTAGCTGGTCCATGAGCTTTAGGGGACTCCCCTGTCACACCCCCTCATAGGGATGTGCACCGCCTTCTCAGCATTTGGGTGAGTTCTGGGGATTCACTCGGCCCTCGTGCATGTTCATTAAGTGCATTTACCCCTGAGCCACCTTGCCAGCCTCCAAAGTGGCCTCTCTTATAAAGATGCAGACCTTTGATGACTCTGAAGGTCGGGGAGGGTGGGAGCAGTGTGGTGGTTGGAGTAGGTGTGGCCCCCAAAGGCTTATATACTTGAATGCTTATCCATCAGGGACTGGAACTGCTTGAGAGGGATTAGGAGGCGTGGCCTTGTTGGGGGAAGTGTGTCACTGGAGATGGGCTTAAAAGCTCAAGCCAGTCCCAGTCTCTCTCTCTTTCTCTCTCTCTCTCTCTCTCTCTCTCTCTCTCTCTCTCTCTCTCTCCTGCCTGCACATCCAGATGTAGAAGTCTCTGCTACTCTCCAGCACATCTCTCTGCCTGCCTGAATGCTGCCATGCCTCCTGACATGATGATAATGGACTGAACCTCTGAAACTGTAAGCCAGCCCCAATTACATGTTTCCCTTTATAAGAGTTGCTGTGGTCATGGTGTCTCTTCACAGCAATAGAACACTAAGACAGTGACCCATCTCTTCCTGAGCCCTTTGCCCCAACTCCATTCCTAGAAATGCTTCCCACGAGCTCATGGATTTGAACCCTTGGCCGGCAGGTGCTGGTGCTGTTGGGGAGGGCTTGGCCGTTAGGGGCAGGTGCAGCCTTGTTGAAGGGAGTGTGTTGGTGGGGGCAGGATTTGAGAGCTGGAAGCCTTGCCCACTCATAGTTCACTCCCTGCTTGAGGGACGAAGATGTGAGCTCGCAGCTGTTTGTTTCTGCAGACATGCCTCTGCTCTGCTGTCATGGACTCTTATCCCTGTGACTCTGGGCGCCAAGTTAAACGCTTCCCGACTTACACTGCTTTGGTCATGGTGCTTTATCCCTGCAACAGGAAGGTAGCTATGACAAGGGCTGACTAGAGTCTGCCACCGTTGTGACCAGAAGACTAAGCAGGTGTCGACCAACAGAAAGCAGATGTCCTCTCGGGGTTGTGGGTGTGTGTACAATAACCTGGAGTTCACATTCTTCTTCTGATGCACAAATGACACACCCAGATTAATCGAGACTCTGGCTGTGACTGAGCCGCTAGGATTCCCATCTCACTTACCCTGTGGGGACCATCTGCTTATTTACAGCACATCTTCCCTTACCTGTTGACATTTCCATGTTCATGCCAAAGCTGAGAGAAAGCGGGAAGCAGGAGGGAATTGGGGATCTGGGGTGTTGGGGGTGGGCGCCACCATTCATGAGCCAGGATATGGTTAGAGACCAGGGAGTCGGAGACACCCATCCCCAAAGTCCCCTGTGGTGTGCTCACAATGCATGGGACACAACAACAGACAAAATCAATGGTGCTGCGTTTCATTCTGAAGTTTACGCTCACATCCGCACTGGTCTACCTCAGCCTTTTGTATCCATGGAAACCAGTTATGATGCTACAAAAGAGGATGCTGGGCTAGAGCAAGGAAGGAATAGTAGCAACGGAAATGAGCCGTGGGCAGCACGGAAAGACAGAGGACCCTGGGAGCTACACCCAGGGCTCTGAGCGGCAATGGGAGTCTAGAGATAGCCAAGGACAAAGCTGTGACCTAAGCAGAGCTGATGTCTCAGTTTGCTTTTTACTGCTGGGATAAACACCACGGCAAAGGCAACTTGGGAAGGAAAGAGTTTGTTTGGCTTGCACATCCAGATCACAGTCAATCATGGAGACAAGACTAGGCAGAAATGCAAGCAGGAACTTGGAGTCAGAAACTGAAGCAGAGGCTGCAGTGGAGTGCTGCTTACTGGCTTGCTCCTCACAGATTGTTCAGCCTGCTTTCTTATAGAACACCCAGGACCTCAGCCTAGGGATGACACCACCCAAAGTGGGCTGCACCCTCTCAATCAGGCAATCAAGCTGGACGGGTGTGTGTGTGGGTGTGTGTGTGGGTGACCCACACTTTTAGTCCCAGCACTCAAAAGGCAGAGGCAGGCAAATCTTTGAGTTTGAGGCCAGCCTGGTCTA
>CM052702.1:135867066-135911525 GCA_028551405.1 Uromys caudimaculatus
CGCAGCTGCAAAAGCATCTTCTGCAGGAGGACCTAATTGAGGACTGCCTGAGAGACCAAGGATTACTGGTGCAGAAAATGCCAGCCAGTCGGAAACTGCTGTTCAGAAGAGATGCTTTCTTGGGACCAATGGGGCGAGGGTGGAGGGCATTAAAGGAGCTTGCAGCAGTTTTCAGAGGAGCTTGCTGTGGTGAGTCTCAGCTGCTCCCAGAGTCTGTATCATTGACTCCACACCACCTCACCCCAACCCCCAAAGGCAGATAGGGTCAGGCGTCGAGTAGCCCGGGGCACAGGCAACATGTCACCCAGGTTCCTTCTTAGATGACCCTGGCTGTGTCAGGTTGATTAAAAAAAAAAAAAAAAAACCTGCTTAAAAAAACAAAACAAAGCCGGGCAGTGGTGGCGCACGCCTTTAATCTCAGCACTTGGGAGGCAGAGGCAGGTAAATTTCTGAGTTTGAGGCCAGCCTGGTCTACAGAGTAAGTTCCAGAACAGCCAGGGCTACACAGAGAAACCCTGTCTCAAAAAAAAAACAAAAAAAGAAAAAAAGAAAAGAAAAAAAGAAAAACAAAACAAAAACAAAAAACCAAAACAACACACACACACACACACACACACACACACACACACACACACACACACACACACACACACACACACACACACAAAACCAGAAGCAGCCAGTGCGGCTCACTCATCCTGGGTTAATTCTGAAGCTCTGGGCAGTTGGGCGGCACACATCTGCACCTTTCCGCTTTGTTTTTAAGATTTAAAAAACGACAACGGAGTTTTTCTCTGATCACAGGAAAAGGACTCTCCCCGTGGAGCAACGGGCTGGAGAGCAGAGGTCACACTTGGGATACAGTGCCAGGCCTGGGTATCAATCAGGACCACGATCCTTCAGAAGGTTCTGGAAGAGACTCCTTGCCTCTTCCTGGCTCTGGGGACAAATGTCCTTGGCTTCAGGTCACGTTGCCCAAAGTCTCTGAAATCAGCCAAACCTGGAGGCCCAGAGGGTCGCCCATGCAGGCTTAGGTTGCAAACTACTTTGGCTGGTTTCAGAGGCTGCGTAAGAGCAGTTCCTAGTGTTCTAAGACCCGGGGGCGGTAAGGAAGCCCGAGCACCGCTGTGGTAATCCCAAACACTGAGGCTTTGACCTCGTTGTTCCTTTGCCCATTTACCAGAACCTCGTGGGCGACGGGCGGACGGGCTCTGGAGGTGTGCCTAGCTCCAGGTGAGGTCTCCCTTTGGCCTTCCTTGAGAAAATGTATCTGTGAATCCTTGGATCCACCCCCCTCAAATGACCCCTGCCGTTGGCTTAGCAACCGGCTTATACACCGACACAATCAGACAGGTTTGGAGAGAGGAGGATCGAAGAATTAGGGGGAGGCAGAAATGCTCTCACACTTACCAGCCTCCGCCACTCCAGCTCAGAAGAGGTTTGAGAATGCCGCACTCCACAGAGAAGGGAGAGGCTGCACTTGAGGCTTCCATGATTGATATGACCCTGCCAAGCCCCTGTCTAGTTCTGGGGGCTGGCAGAAGGAACAGGCAGCAGGGGAGAGCCTATTTCTCCAGGACGCCGAATAATCTTGGAGAAGCCCCCACTTTGGTGGCCCTTCCTAGGGCCTTCCTGTGGGGAGGCAGGTAAATGAAGCCTCCGCCAAGTTCATTAGCTTGGACAGGGTTTTGGCGTAGGGTTCTGGTGGTAATTTCCTTCTCTGTGAAATAAAGACCTGGGTGACAAGCCGCCTGTTAGTACATCCATCACTGCTTTCAGGACTCAGCGTTGTGCCTCCAGGAGCATGCTGGGCCCTGAGCACATGGTGGCTTTGCAGTTGTGGCACTGAGCCCCTGAGAACCTACCAGTTAGGAGAATGTGGAAGAAACCCCTTTGCATCTTGACTGCCCCAGCAGAAGCACTCTCTGTTCCTGCGACCTACAGAACCTATGGCACCTTCTCAGTCAACAGTACTTGTAGTGCCCAGGCCCTGAAAGCCTGACCAGATTAATGCTAGAAACCAGGACCAGGAAAGCAAAGCCAGGTGGAGCTTTAACTTCCTGTTAGATGGATAGAGAGGACGGGGAGGGGAGAAGGGAGGGGAAGGAGGGGGACAGGGAGGGGGAGGGAGGGGGACAGAGAGGGACAGGGAGGGGAATAGGGAGGGAAAGGGGGAGGGGAGGGGGAAGGGGGGAGGGGGAAGGAGGGAAGGAGGAGGGAGACAGAGAAAGAAACAGAGAGACAGAGAGAGAATGTGTGTGCACCCCACCCGTCGGAGTGTGCCTGTTGAGGCCAGCTGCCAGTGTCCTCTTTCAGTCTCCACCTTTTTTTTTTTTTTTTTTTGAGACAGTGCCTCTCACTGAATCTGGAGCTTGCTGATACAGCTGGCCAGCAAGCTCCAGGGATGCTCCTGCCTCTGGTTCCCCAGGGTTGAGATCAGATGCAGCACCTGGCTTCTTTACTCGGGTGCTGGGGATCGGAACTCACGCCTCCACATTGAGCACTTTACCAACGGAGCCATCTCGCCAGCCCCATGTGAGTTTTCCACCGACTAAGAATGCCGAGTGCAGCCACACAGCCTACAGATGGTCCGTCCCTCTCGGGACAAGCCTCTGAGAGGGGTGCCTTTCCCCGCAAATCATCCCCCCTCTCTACACTAAACCCCATGTGCAGTGTTCTTTGCCCAGTTCTGCTCTCTGGGCCCACAAGTCTGCCCTCTGCTGGTGACGGGACGCTTAAGCAGTTCCATAACTAGGAAGCAGGTTTTGGTCCAGTAATCAGCTTCCTTCCCCTGTGCGGAGTCCTTATCTCAAACTCAGAGATGTTATCTGGGAGTCAGAGCTGTTGAGTGGACAGCTAACATTCTCCTGCCTTAGAGGATCATAGATAACATCTTTCCACACCACGTACCCCAAGGAATTATAAAGTAAAGCCCACGTTATCAAACACAGCTAAAAGTCCTCTGAAACGTCACCGTGCAAATTAATCTAAAAGAGCAAATAAATATCTGGAAGCCAGTGGTGAAAAGAAACAACCCAAGTCTGGGTCCCCGTTCCTCTGCTCGGATGCCCGTGGACTTCACTTCTCCGAGCCTAGCTTGTTTAAACGTAAAATGAGGCCATTCGTAATTACATCAGAATTGTTGAAAAGATTAAATGAGATCATTAATCAAGTAGCATAACACCTGGCCCCTAGCAAACGTTCTTTACATGACACAGCAAGCTTTTCCTTTGGGGCTGGGGATGCAGGTCAGAGGTAGCGTGTCTGCTAGAGCATGCCCAGGGCTCTGGGTTCAGTCCCAGCACCACACCACACACACACACACACACACACACACACACACACACACACACACACTACATACACCACACACACACACACACACCACAAAGGTTTTGTTTCACTTCATCTTAAAAGCTGCTGACTGTTGGAGGAGACACAGTAGGAGACACTGACTGGGGAAATGGGTACAGAAATCCCTATGGTCTGTGAACAGTTCACTATCCCTAGGCTAGGAGAGCCCGCGTAACTAAAAGCGGGGTGTGTGTTTGGATGGTGACAGCTAAGTTTGATTTTCAACTTGATGGGATTTAGGATCTCTACAGAAACTGATCTTTAGGCGTATCTGTGAGAGATTACATAGATTAAGTTAACTGAGGTCTACTCGTCATGATTGTAGAAATTGCTGTATGCTTCTGCCCTGGACTGAAGAGGAGGAAGAGGGGTGGAGGGTGGAGTGGTCAGGTTAGGGCACTCACGGCTCCTTCAGGGAACCTGTTGGTTTCTTACACCCATATCATGTGGCTCACAACCCCCAGTAACAAATCTTTTCTTAGTGAGAAAGCAAGGAGGACACCAGCAAGCACCTCTCTCCGCTTCCGGACCAGCTGCCTCCCGCTCCTGTCACAGTGTCTTCCCCGCCATGGTGACTGGTAGTGCCTTCAAACTGTGAGCCGAATGACCCATGCCTTCATGACATGTCTTTGTATTATGTCACAGCCATGCAAAAGTAACTAGCCTGGGGAGGGACCTCCTCCTGGGACTTCTACCACACCTGACAGGTGTGTCCTTGTCACAGGTAGAGAGTGCTGCTTCTGGAGACCAGAGCGCTGGTGGAATCCAGGGATACTCAGCATCGCCAAGGCTTGTGCCAGATTCAGCAGAGCTGGAGATGAAACCCCACTCTTCCTTAGGAAAGACATCTTCATCTGTCATAGGGACCAAAGCTACTTCCCTAAAGCAGAGCCCAAGCTGGGAGAACCAGGTCACACTGAACAACGGTGACGCTCCGGGAATTCTAGAGCATTCTACTGCTGACTTCCTAGAAGCACTTCTGCTTGTAGCTCGGCTTTCTAGATGACAGTAAAGACAGAAATTTGAAGTCTCTGAATTCAAAAGCTCCCAGAATCGAGAGGTCAGAGCTCCAGAACCATCTCTCTCCCTCCCTCCTCCCGCCTCTCTTCCCTGCCTGTCTGTCTGTCTGTCCTCCACGCATGCACATGTAGAGGCAGAAGTCCACGTCAGGCATCTTCCTCTATCCCTCTCCATGTTTTGTGTGACACTACATCTAGAGCTCGCTGGCTTGGCTAAGCTGGCTTGCGGAGCACTGGAGATCCACCTGTTTCTGCTAATTCTCAGCGCTGGGGTTATAAGCATGCACATCACACCTGACTTTCACATGGACACCAGAAACCCAACCCCAGGTGCTCATGCTCGAGTGCAAACACCACTCACCAAGCATTTCCCTAGTCCGTTTACTATTTTTGTTTTATTTTATGTGTTTGTGTGTTTTGCCTGCGTGTTTGCAGTATATCACCTGCATGCCTGGTACCCATAGGGGCCAGAAGAAGGTGAGGGATCTCCTAGAACTGCAACCACAGACAGTTGTGAGATGTCAGGGGTTGCTGGGAATTGAACCCAGATCTTCTGGAAGAGAAGCCAGTGCTCTTAACTTCTGAGCCATCTCTCCAGCCCCATTAGTCCCTGTGTTTGATGGTAATAAAGTATACAGGACATAACTTGCCATCTAAACATCTAGTATTTGATTTTTTGTTGTTGTTGTTGTTGTTGTTTGGTTTTTGGAGGCAGGTTCTCACTTTGTAGCCCAGGCTAGCCTCATACACAGAATCCTTTTGCCTGTGACCACGGGTATGCCATCGTGAGCATCCTGAAGTGTGCACTTCAGTAGCTATGCCCACCTCATGTGTGACCAGCATTGGGGACACTTCACCTTGCATATCCAGATTTTCGGCTCATTCCACAGCTTTTTCCAGACTTCCTCCTTCCAAGGACCACCCCCCCCCAATATTTTTGTAAAATAAATGATGTAATCAAGATACTAACTAATCAGCCAACATAAAAATTGGAAGATTTTTTTTTTCAGGTTGACAGTTAAAAAGAAATATCTTCAAAGCTGACCTAACTTTGTGAATAACACAGGTCCCCATTCAACCATCAACAAAGCTGCCTTGCTGGTCTCTTGTTGGAACTCCCACTGGGTAGGGAAGGGAGGCAGTCATTGCTGTGGCTCAGACATCTGTGCTTACCTTAGTCAAATGCTGGAACCTTAGTCAAGGGTCCTCACCCCACCCTCAAGTGAGGAACACAAAGAAACAGCCAACAACAAATGAGGGGGAGGGCCCCATCAGCCATGGAATCTGCCAAGTCTGGATTCTCTGTACTCTGGACGCTGAGCAAGAAGATTCTGATGACCTTGAGGCCAACCTGGACTAAATGGGGAATTCCAGACCAGCCTGGGCTAGAGCGAAAACCCATGTCTATTTATTTTTATGTACATTGGTAATTTGACTGCATGTACCTGTGTGAGGGTGTCGGATGCCCTGGAACAGGAGTTACAGACAGTTGTAGCTACCATATGGGTGCTAGGAAATGAACTCTGGTCCTCTGCAAACGGCCAGTGTTCTAAACTGTTGAGCTATCTCTGCAGCCTCGGGAACCGGTGTCTTAAGATAACAAGGCAGAGCTGGGCAGTGGTGGCGCACACCTTTAATCCCAGCACTCGGGAGGCAGAGGCAGGTGGATTTCTGAGTTCGAGGCCAGCCTGGTCTACAGAGTGAGTTCCAGGACAGCCAGGGCTACACAGAGAAACCCTATCTCGAAAAACCAAAAAAAAAAAAAAAGATAACAAGGCAGAGTCTGGAGAGGTAGCTCAACAGTTAAGAGCTCTTTTTGCTCTTCCTGAGGACCCCAGTTTTATTCTAAGCACCCACAAGGCAGCTAACAATTGTCAGGAACTTCAGTTCCAGGTAGATCTCTAAGTTTTAGGCCAGCCTGGTCTACAGAATGAGTTCCAGGGCTACACAGAGAAACCTTGTCTCAAAATAACCAAAACAAACAAAACAACATAAACAACAACGTTTCCCCCTAGTTTACTCAGCCCAGAGCACCGCCACCCAATCTTACAGGTGGCTTAATAACCAAAGAAGCTCAACCAAAGTGAGTCTAAGTATCAGAGCCACTCTGTATACATGATTCAGTAAGAAAAAAAGGGTTATTTTGTGAATTCTTTTTTGTTTGTTTGGTTGGTTGATTCGTTTTTTGTTTTGTTGATACTGAGTCTCTGTCTATAGCTCTGGCTGTGCTGGAACTCTCTGTAGACCAGGTTGTCCTGGAACTCACTCTGTAGACCAGGCTATCTATCCTGGGACTCACAGAGATCTGCCTGCTTCTGCCTCCCAAGTGCTGGGATTAAAAGTGTGCACCACCATTCCCAGCTTTAAATTTAAAAATAATAATAAAAGAAAAACTATGTGCATTTGATTTCGTATTAACTATACTTCAATAAAACAGTACGAGAAAAAAGGAACATAAGCAAATTTGTGAGAGACTTAAATTGCTGGAGGAGGAGGGAGAGGCAGCAAAAGAGAATAAATGGATCGTAGGGTCTAATATGCTTAATTGGGGTCCCAAAAGTCAAAAGAAAAGCATTTTCAAACGCCCATACTAGAAGCCCAAGGGGATGAAATTGCATTGCCCAAATTCTAGAGAACAAAACAATAGCCTAAGTAAAATTTTCTGCCTTTCGATATTCTTTACTGATAGAAAAGGATTTTTCTGATAAACAAAATGGGAGTGAGCTCTCCAAGAGCAATCTGCACCCAGAGAATTCCACACGGAGTTTTGAGGCTGAGGGTCAATGACCCCAGAAATTCAACATGGGATCCAGAGCAAAGATGTTAGGGAGCATTCGGAGAAAAGGCAAAAAAGAAAAATTCTCTCCCTGGAACCGAGCATTCCGGAAGGAAAGTCAGGGGCAGGGCCCTGAAAGACACAGGCAACAGATCGCCAGTGGCACTCAATATTGCTTTGCCAGCTTGATAGGATGGAGACTCAGGTAGGAGATCAGCCATCTTAGCAACTCACGTAGGGAAAACCCATCTTAAATGTGGACAGCACCATCCACGCCTGGAGGCCTAGACTACATAAGAAAGCTCGCTAAGCTGAGCGTTTGGGCAACAAGCCGCGTCTGCCATGGTTTCCGCTTCAGGCTCCTGCTGCGGCTCCTGCCCAGACTTCCCTCAGATGGACTGTGACCCTGCCTGCCTTAGAAACCCTTTCCTCCCCTCATTGCTTTTGTTCAGAGTCTTTTATCACAGCAACAGGATGAAACTAGAACAGCAGGAAAACACAGACTGGAGGAGAAGCTAAAGCCTTGTCATCACAGAGGGAGAAGGTTGGTAACATTGTTAATCTGCCGGGAGTCAGGCGGAAGTCACTGGGTCCAGGTGGTCTTACTGAAGTGATAGGTTACAGAGTGGGTAGAAAGGCAGAGGGGTTAAAACCGTATCCTAGGCGGGGCAGTGGTGGTCTTTAATCCCAGCACTTGGGAGGCAGAGGCAGGTGGATTTCTGAGTTCGAGGCCAGCCTGGTCTACAGAGTGAGTTCCAGGACAGCCAGGGCTATACAGAGAAACCCTGTCTCGAAAAACCAAAAGAAAAAACAAAACAAAAACAAAAACCTGTATCCTACTCAAGCCTGTTCAAGCTACATCGAAGATGTTGCTCCCCTCCCAAGTCAGCCTTCTTCCAAGGCTTCCCCAGGTCTGCAATGGGCCTTACCACCAAGTAGCTCAAACTGGAATGCAGCAGTGACTGGCTTTTCTCATGCCCCTGTCTCCTAAACCCATTCTGCCAGCAGCTCCAGCTGGTCCCAGTCCAGTGAGATGTCAGTCTGCTCTCTGTTGCTGTAATTCCTGGGACCAGATAGACCACAAAGAAGTGAGGGTCACACAGCTTACATGTAGGGTTGTAGGCTGAGTCTGCTCTGCCACTGGGTATGGCGGCCGCCTGGGGAGGCGAGTTTGACTGTGCTTATCCTATGCCACAGGGGTGGGTGACAGGCTGCAGGGAAACGGAGGCACTAAAGTGGGAAAGTGCAGTCTGAGACCTGAGAAAGCCGGAGCTGGTTAGGGGGTCCCCGGGCCTACGATGAGGTCAGGGCCTTGGGGTTCTCAAACTCTTGGACATCCAAGCACCACTGGCAGTTTCTCCGAAGAGCAGAGAAGGGGGTATCTGCGCTAGCCTAGGGCCAGGGGGTGGGGGTGGGGGGGAAGGGTGCTCTGGCTTGTCCCAGCAGGGTGATTGTCCTTATCTTGATGGTGTCAGGCTTGGTGTTGTGGCTGGGAGCACAGAGAGGCCTTCTATGGGAGATTAGGCTGCAGCTCCGTAGGTGAAGGCCTTCATGGATGGCTCCCCATGGTGGAAAATGGATTCATAAAAATACCCCCTCTCAGGGTGGGCCTGAGATTAAATAACTTTTGCAGGGAGGAATGTCTGGGAAGGAAAGCTTAATGGCTAAGCCCTCTGGGCCTCTGGGTACCTCATTAGCATGAAGAACTCTGTTTTGGGCCTGTGTGACCATAGGACACATTTCTTTTATGTGAGAAGCATGGCACATGTTCCAAGTTAGGAGTCTGGGGGGAGCTGGGAGTCGCCTAAGCCTCAGGGGTGTGCCCACCGTGTCTCCAGGTCTTGGCTTGCCCTCCCTTACCAAACTTCCTGGCATGGTTTTACGTCCCACACTTACAGTTCAGGAGGTTGAACATCCAGGGCTTAGTGCTGGCCCTGGTGAGGGTCTTCTAGACGTTCAGATGGCATCGCAGCAGAAACACCAGTGAGAAGAGAGATCTTGACCTGAGACAGGAGGCCTGAGACTGCCCCAAAAGAGCTACACCCTTCCTCTGGGATAGCTCTGCCCGGTGACCAGTCCTCTCCCATGCCATCCCAATAAGGACCAACCTTCTAGCACACATGCCCTTGAGGAGCAAACAACGTGCAAGCCATAGGAGCGGGTAGCCTGTGTCTGACCATTCACATTGCTCCGGTCTCAACCCAAGGCCACCATCATCCCACCCCCAAGACACATCAATAACCTCCCCCTACACACAGTAACAGGGTGTTTCCACTCCCGGCCCAACCCATGACCCACAGGCCTCACGCATCACAGATGGCTGTGAATATGGTCCAACGTATTTGTAAATAAATGTACATCTCGAGGTCAAGAGGTTGGATATCCTTGCTCTAATTTATCATTTTAGGTGTTGGAGGGGATAGAATTCACAGTCACAGTGCAACTTAAAACCCTTCCATAGCTTCTCAGTTGCAGTCAGAAAAAAAAAAAAAAAAATTTCAGTTCCTCATTAGCATATTTAAGCCCCGCCCCATGACTCACCCCAGTTCAGCTAATTTTCTCCACACTTCTCCCGCCTTCATCAGCTGCACGTGCCCCGTCCCAGTCTGCATCAGCTGCATGTGCCCTGGCTTTCCACCTGGCCCCAAGGCACACCAAACTCTTACACAGCCTCTGCACAGGCAGGTTCTTCCTCCAGGGCTTGCTAAATTGGCAGTTCAAAATTTCCTCTTTGGACAGCTTTTCCCTGACCAAGGCAGTTGGTCTTTTGCATAGAGCACTGACTGCCACAAATCACCTTGCACATGAACTGACTTGGGTTATGTATGTACGCACACGTACACACACACACACACACACACACTTGCGCAGTAACTCCACAAACACAGAAACCTCTTCCCTCTGTGAGTTGCTGAAACTACAGTGTCCATTCCTGGACTCTACTTCAACCGTAAAGATAAGTGGGGCAAACACTGTGGGAGAACTCGGGGTTTTAAGAAGTGCACATAAAAGCATTGTCACCTAGCACTGAGCCCAACAGAAGTCAGATAACATGAACTTCATACTTGCCAAGACTCTGTAGCTACTCCTGACAGCCTGGGAGGAGTCAGAGGGAGATGACAGAGACAGACAGAATGAATGGGGACAGATGTGGCAGTCAGGACCAAAGGTGAAGGTGCTGGATCACTGACTGTCCAAGAAAGCGACCCATCTGGGTCTTGGGTAAAGGCACCTGCCTCTCTGTCGGAGACCGGAGTTCAACCCTTGGAGCCATGTGAGAGAAGGAGGTCCCCTGAATACTTGGAACAGATGACACTGAAGGTGAAATGCTGATCACCAAGGGCAGAGGCTGGGCACTAGAGATTTGGGATGTGTGTACTTCATGCTAAACTGGTCAGTTTGGGGATGTCTAGCATACCCCCCACCTTGATTCCATGTCTCCAGAGCCACTGAGGCTGCCACTGGGGTTAGGTTCTCAGCCACTGTGGCTCAGCCTCTCTGTGTGGCTGGCAGAGACAGGTATGACTCTTCCTCTGGGTGACCCCACTGCAATTATCGCCGTGGCTAAAGATGTCCGTGACAAGTCACTGAATGCTCGGAGAACAGATAACATCGCGGAAATTTAATTCTTGAGTGCCTGCAAATTCCCTCTCCTCTTCTGTAGCTAACCAAGGTTTCCCCTATCTGTCGGTTAACAGGGTTATCAGCCCTCGTGAGGGACAGGAAGAATGGGCTGTGAAGCAAGCAAGCACTAAATCCCAGCCCAGACTCGATGACAGAGGAATAATAAAAAGATTATAGGTAATTCCTCCTCCTGAGCTATAGACAGAGAATAGGGGTTCGTCGGCTGGAGAAAGGGCAGGGTGGGCCAGCTGTGCACCTCTTCTCTCAGGACTAATGGAAGGGAGGGAGGACCAGAGAGCCTCTAGTTGTAGATTGTGTGTTCATTAGCTTCATGTGACCACAAGCCTACAGAGAGGAAAGTTTATTTTGGTTCACAGTTCTCAAAGTTTCTATCCATAACATTTTGGGGTCTGTCCGTGACGGAAGTATGTGTCAGAAAAAGCCGACTGACTCCCAGAAAAGAAGAGGAGGTTGGGGTCCCTGTCTTAGTTAGGGTTTCTATTGTTATGATAAAAGCATCATGACCCAAAGCAAACTGGGGTGGAAGGGGTTCATTCAGCTCACACTTCCACGTTGCTGTTCATCACTGAAGGAAGTCAGGACAGGAACTCAAGCAGGACAGAAACCTGGAGGCAGGAGCTGATACAGAGGCCATGGAGGGGTGCTGCTTAGTGCTTGCTTCCTATGGCTTGCTCAGTCTGCTTTTCTTAGAGAACCCAGGACCGCCAACCCAGGGGCAGCAGCACCTACCATGGGCTGGGCCCTCCCCCACTGATCACTAATTAAGAAAAGCTTGTGTCAAGTTGACATAAGACTAGTCAGCAGAGTCCCATAATGCCTCTTGAGGGTACAATAAAGAACTATGCCTGCCCACACAGCACGCACGCACGCACGCACGCACGCACGCATGCACTCACTCTGTCTCTGTCTGTCTGTCTCTCTCTCTCTTTCCCTTCTCTCTTCCTTGTGGGCTCTGGGGATCAAACTCAAATCATCAGACTTGGCAGCAAGCTCCTTCACTCACTGAGCCATACTGCTGGCCTGTACTGTGTTTCTTGACTGCAGATGCAATGTGCCCAGCTGCCTCCCTCAGGTTTCTACCATCAGGACTTCTCCAGGATGGACCGCACCTGGAACCGTGAGCCAAAATGAACCTTTCTCCCTTAAGTTGCTCCAGTCTGGTGTTTTGTCTCAATGAGGAAAGCAGTTAATACAATTACACTTAAACTAAGTAATTACTGTTTTCTGAAATTAAATTTCAACTAACTAATTCCTTTATTTAGTGTGGTAAACCTATCTCCAGAACATGCTAGAAGGGAGGATATCCCAAAATTGGATTAAGTCATGGAACAAAAGAGACTTTGTTGTTTTTTGTTGTTTTGTTTTGTTTTTCAAGGCAGGGTTTCTCTGTGTAGACCGGCTGTCCTGGAACTCACTCTGTAGACCAGGCTGGCCTCGAACTGAGAAATCCGCCTGCCTCTGCCTCCCAAGTGCTGGGATTAAAGGCGTGCGCCACCACTGCCCAGCTCAAAAGAGACTTTGTAAGTGTCTACAGAGTGGCTAAGTGAGAGCCAGCCATTTTGGAGTCGTTGTAAATATGTGACACTGGAGATGAGTGTCCTTAGATTTACTGTTTGGAAAAAAGAGCCCAAGCATGGTGCTCACAGTAGAATCCCAGCATGTATGAGGTTAAGCTGGGAGATCACAAGTTCAAGGTCCTCCTCTGATACATAAGC
The DNA here is from genome assembly GCA_028551405.1 of Uromys caudimaculatus. NCBI lineage: Eukaryota > Metazoa > Chordata > Mammalia > Rodentia > Muridae > Uromys > Uromys caudimaculatus. Next base: position 135,879,576 of record CM052702.1, read on the forward strand.
AGTTCAAGTCCCACCTGGATTACACGAGACCCTGTCTCAAAAAAGAAAAAAAAAAAAAGGAAAAATAAAATAATAATTAATAATAATAAATAATAAAGGTGCAAACGTTTGACAACAGTTGCACATGTGTGTTCCATATGTGCACTAATAGCTTTTGTGTGTGCATAAAATAGACACGTGTATCCCTAGTTAGAAAAACAAAGGGCTGGGGGGCTGGGGAGATGGCTCAGCAGTTAAGAGCATTGACTGCAACCACATGGTGGCTCACAACCATCTGTAATGAGATCCCATGTCCTCTTCTGGTGTGTCTGAAGACAGTGACAGTGTACTCATATGCATACAATAATAAATAAAAACCTTTAAAAAAAAAAAAAAACAAAAACCCAAAGGTCTGGAGAGATGGCTCAATGGTTAAGAACACTGGCTGCCCTCGCAGGGGATCCAGGTTGGTTCCCAGCATCCACACGGTGACTCACAACCCTCTGTAACTCCCATTCTAGAAGATCTGGTACCTTCTCGGACATCCTCAGGCACTAGGCATGTAGGTGGTGCGCATACATACATGTATACAAAGAAACCTCACACCTAAAATGAATCTTTAAACTGCATCAGGCATGTGTAGTTAACCTAAGTTTTGCTTTGCCCCTGAGTTACAGGTTGCTTCAGAGAGTTCCAGGCCCTGAATGAGCGACATTTCTGCACTTACTCTGGTTCAAGGAGTACGCTGCGGGTGTGTTTTTTAACTTATACATTTGTACAGCCCTTGGTTCCTGTTATTTTGCCCATAGCACATCAGGGTTTTTTGGAGGAGAGAAAGGAAAACAGTCAATCCTGGAAATAAATAAATCCTGAACCTGTGGCATATGGAAGCTAGCTCTCTATTTGTCACGGCCACTTTCCAAGGAACCGTCATACAAAATACCGTGGGCCCGACAGAGGACAGGCCCAGAGCATCCCCGAGCCATTACTTATTTTGTCTGAGTGGCGATAAAAAGCAGGTCATTCTCAATCATAGAAACACAGACCTGGGCGTCGGGAAACTTACCTTATGTTCCACTTATGTAACACCTACAAGCTGTGTGTTCTTTCCCAAGCAAAGAAGGAACTGCAAGGATTCCTCTGCCCAAGTGAGTACTGCAGACCAGTTAATATCTACAAGCCTAAGGAAAATGGAGACATCTCAACACTGTACACACACACACACACACACACACACACACACACACACACAGACCCGCACACCGCACAGAGTCTCTGTATGAAAATTTCAAAACCCAGAAAATGTCAGCAGGTAGTTTAGCCCTAACCATAGCTCTGCAAAGGAAGAAGGGAAAGAAAGAAAGTCTATAAAACTGCAGGAAGAGAGCTGACGGATCATGGCTGTGGATGCTGTTGTGGGGAAGTCTACCAAGCTTTAAAAAAAAAAAAAAGGGGGCTGGAGAGATGGCTCAGCGGGTAAGAGCACTGACTGCTCTTCCGAAGGTCCTGAGTTCAAATCCCAGCAACCACATGGTGGCTCACAACCATCCATAATGAGAACTGATGCCCTCTGCTGGGGTGTCTGAAGACAGCTACAGTGTACTTACATATAACAACTAAATAAATCTTTAAAAAAAAAAAAAAGCTATTCATTTACAACCTGGGCCAACAGCCTACTGCACACACCTAGATGTCTCCAGCCAAAAGACCCTAAGAGGAGTGGGCAACTTGGAAGGGACATGACACAGGCCCAGATGGCGCACATCTGGCTAAAAATTAGGATAAGAAAGAAATCAACCTCTCCTATCTACAGACAGGTGTTGGGGTTTCCCAGGATACCAGCTTATGAAGGGCAAGCGAATGACTGTGTGGCAGAACATGGACCCCTGAGAGAACATACAGGTCGTGTGAACCAACAGGTGGAGGAGCCTACTGCTGCCCACCACTTGATAACATAATTTCAAAGACATTTAAAATATTTAGATTATTATAACCAAGACGTTTTTAATAAGGCACCAAACAGCAGGCACCAGGTTGAAATCAATTAGACTCCACTGCTAAATTATACGGGAGAAATTTCCAGCAGGATGACTCTGAGGTAGGAACCACAGGTATAGAGGCACGCCAGACGCAATTAAGAACCAAATTGATATTGCCTCCTCATTTACGCGGCAGAAAAAAAAAAAATGGCCAGGTGCTTTCCTAAATTCAGGGCAACAGTTAAGAGAAAACAAAACAAAATTAAAACGGGAGATAAGGCAGTTTCTGTGGACCACAAAGGGCGGAGACAACCATTTTGGAGGTTTCCTGAGCACAGGGAAGTCAGCAAGGGGTCCACAAGCAGCTTCCCTCCGGGGTGGGCCGAGGAGGTGCGCGCCTGGGCTTGGGGTGACTTTACAACAGACTTCAAACCCGGGGAAGGAGCTCAGGCACCCCTGGTTCGCGGCCACCCAGAACCCAGCCCCTTCCATAAGGGTCTTCTGTGTGTGTGCTGCGGCCCCGCTGGATGCCAACCGCACCCACACATGTACACATACACACACACCACATAACACCCCCACTCTCTCAACCGTACACACCCACAAACCCACTCACACACACCCACACCCACACCACACCCCCACCACACTCTCACAAACCCCACGCACACATACACACACACATCACACTCTTACATACACCTTATACACTCGTACACACACCCCATAATCCACTCAGACACAAACACCACACACTCGTACATACCCACGCATGCTCATATACTCCCACGCATGCGCGTACACACCCACACGCACTCGTACACACACACCACAAACCCAAACACACACCCACTCACATACATACACAAATACCCACACACACCGCATGCATCCACTCAGACACAAACACCACACACTCATCGCACCCACGCATGCTCGTACACACCCCCACTCACACACTCCTACACACCCACTCAAGCACACCCCCACTCACATACACACATACCCACACACACCCCATGCACCCACTCATACACAAACACCATACACTCGTCACACCCACACATGCTCGTGTACACACACAGACACACACAGGCGGTAAGCCTGGGTCTGGCTCAGAAGCACGTGCAAGGCTCCCGGCCTGGGCCGCGCGGGGGCGCAGTGCGCAGGCGCATCCCGAGGGCTGCGGTGCGGCTCCGAGCCGCCAGGGGCCGCTGTGGCGTGGGCGGGAGACGCGCGGGGAGCGCCGCGCAGCGCGGGACCCTCTTAAGCACGGCCTCGCCGGTTTGGCGGGGTGAAAGGTTGCGAAGATGGCGACGGCCTTGAGCGAGGAGGAGCTGGACAATGATGACTATTACTCACTGCTGAACGTGCGCAGGGAGGTGAGGCCCGCGGCGCGGCGTCGGCGGGGCTGAGTCCCGGCTCGGTGAATCTGGACGGTCGGACGGGCGGCTCTGGCCCCGCAGCCGCCCCGGCAAGGCCACGGCCCGGCCCGGAGGCCGCGTGACCCCGCCGCCGTGCGCGCCTGCCAGCCGTCGAGCTGCCCGCAACGCCGCGACCCTCTTGCCCTGGCGCGGGTCCAGCGTCCGTCCGGCGCTCCGCGTGTTGTGCGTGGCGTGCACCGTGCCCAGGCCTTGCCCGGACCCACGCACTCGCCGGATGGGGGCCCCGGGGAAGCCGCTGCAATGGGGTACCCGGTCCCCGCGACCCGGTCCCACGCTCCCCCTACACACTCCTACCCTAGACTAGGGCTTAGTGTCATCAGCCTGAGCCAGCAGGTGGGCGAACAGAGTCCGGGACACCAAGGTCAAGGCCACATGGGAGCCTCTCCAGGGCTCAGTCAGACCCCTTAATCTCTGATGCTACCAAAGCTGAGTCTACCCTCACAGGCTAGCGTTTCGTGCCCTCCTTCGATCCCTTGAGCCTTCGCCCAGATATTAGAGAGCAGGACCTCCCCAGCCTCAACTCAAGGGGCCGTGGATGAGCAAGGAGTGCCAGGCCAGAGAAGCACCGGCGCTCTGACCGGACTTCGGCATCCAGGTCAAGTGCATTCACGAGGTGTCCTCGAGAATAAAAAGTCCCCCGGAGAGGCCGGCCCGCACTGTCTGGCACGTGTATATTTCTCATACATTCTTATTCTCGATGGCTAGTCTGCACTTAAGCTCCGTCAGAGAAGGGTTTCCGGGAAGGGTTTCCGGAAAGGCTTCCAAGGTCAGGTCATAGGGTGCATTCGTGATGTCTGTGGCTGCTGGGTCCAGGCTTTCAGCCCTGCCAGACAAGTCCCAATCCTGTCTTTTAGATTTTCTGGTAGTGATCAAAAGTAACCGGATTGGGCTATCCTCAGCAAAGCTAGTCCAGTTGCCAGTCGACGTTGGTCTGTGTGCTAATAACCGACATCTTTCTGAGTGTTTTGTGCACAGCCACCTGCTGAAAGACCTGTCTCTGTGTCTCTTTAAATTGTGATAGCCACCCTCATAACAATCCAGTATTTATAATCGAGGGAACAAACAGGTGTAATTCGTCCCTGGGCAGTCTGACTCCAGAACCCAGCTCTTGAACTCTGCTGCTGCCTCAGTTTACCACTCCACACACAGCAAAGCTCTTTGTACATAAACTCCCCAGGAAATGTTTCATGGACTTTCGGGTCTTGTTAAACTGCAGTGGGGCGCCTGGGGGATTCTCATTCTGGGTTTATAGCTGAAGAGCCCTCAGACTTTGAGCAAATTGTTTCTTTGACTCTTAGTCACTTAGTAGTTGAATGAAGCTGTAAAATTTCCCTTGGGTTGTTTTTTGTTTGGTTTTTTTTTCTGACACAGGGCCTCACTCTGTTGTGCTGTCAAGAACTCACTGTGTAGACCAGGATAGCCTTGAACTCAAAGAGATCTGGCTTCCTCTGCCTCCCAAATGCTAGGAACAGAGGCAAGAACCACAATGGCAAGACATTTCCTGGTTCTTGAGGAAGCAGAGTGGTAAAAGGAGCTGACCTTTCTGCGATGGGTTTGTTTTCTTTCATTTTAAAATCTCTCAGAGTCCTGACTAGTCTGGGCTGTTAGCAATTGAGCAGCCATTTCCCTGTTTGCCAGAGCTACTGAGCCTATGCAGCTGCAGGTGTTCAGAAGGACATGTGAACCCTCTGGGATTTTAGGGCCTTTCATTGCTATTGCACTGGGACAGGAGCCAAAGAAATACTTCTTTTAAAGGAATGCTTTCCTTCTCTGCCAGTGAGTGCAGACGCTCCCTGCATTTATAACTAGATGGAGTCCTCACCAGACAAACCTCTGTCTCGGGCTGTTCTTGTCAACACATTCAGTGTTGAGTGCCATCTGCTGACTTTGTGGCTGCTGCTTCTACTGGAAAGAAAGCTTTGAAGATGGTGACACTGGTGTTTACTAGAGGTTTCTGTTTGCTTTATTTTTTTCAAACCTGAAGTTGAAATAGCATGCTTTAGCCAGAGAACAAAACAGAAGAAATCCTCATTCTTGTGCTTGCATGTCAGAGTGTGTTTGTGTTGTGTGGTAGATTGTCTGAGCAGCTGCTGTGTTTGCTGTCTGTTCTCACCTTGGTTGAGTTACTGTAGGCATCCACTCCTCTTCCCACCAGCACTCGAGGCACCGTCAAAGGGCATCTTCAGAAGGATCCGAGTTCCACCAAGTTCAGTCTTCTCCCTAGAAAAGTTGCAAGTGGAAGCAGCTCTCCAGAACCAGGACATTCTGTTTACAGGTTATAAGCACTGAGCTGGGCTGTAGCTCCGTCCGTAGAGTGTTTGTCTGACTTGTATGAAACCATGATCCATACCAGGTACTACATTTACTGAATAAACTGGGCGTGGTAGCACTTGGGAAGTAGAAGCAGGAGGTTTAGACATTTAAGGTCATCCTGGGCTACACAGTTAGTTTGAGGCCAGCCTGGGCTGCACGAGACCACGTCTCAAAAAGGTAAAGAAAAAGTTAGATGCAGAAGAGAATTAAATAAAGTAATAAATGCCAGAAATCTCCTAAGAATCTCCTTTCTCGGGTTTTAAACTACACAATATCACTCTGAATTTCTGTGTCGGGGTAGCCGAGACCACCAAATCCTGCCGTAAACAAAACCCATGGCCCTTGCGAGGCCCCGTTCTCCCTGTTGGAGCTTCTGTTGATACAGCGACACCTCACCCTCCAGGCTGTTTTACCGTTAGTGGCGCTCACCAAAGCCAGGTTAGCTGTGTGGTCTCGTGGTGTTAGATGCATGATCAGGACGAAAGTCAAACTCATCTGATTTCTGGGGTGATTTTTCCAAACTATTTGGAGAAAGAATTCCTTGACAACCAATTGATTGATTGTTAGCCTTTTATAGAATTTTTTCTTTTAGATTTGCTTGAGTGCTATGCATGAATGTAAGTATGGGCACCGCATGCACTCCTGTGGATGGTTGGGAGCTGTTGGGAGGTGCTGGGAATTGAACTTTGCTCCTCTACAAGAACAGCAAGCGTGCTTAACCACCGAGCTATTTCTGTGGCCCTTTTTATAGAATTCTGAAACTGATATAATTTAAACCCAGTTTATTCCTAAATAATGCGGCCTGGTTTCTTCCTTATCACTCCCATGTTACGCTTTAAAGAACTTCATTTTAGCAATGCATTCTGAAGCAGTAAAATTATGAGTTCAAGACCAGCCAGGTCTACATACAAAAAAACAAAACAAAACAAAAAAACCCTGTCTAAAGAAACCTGACTGGTCTTATAGTTTTTTGATCAGCCAACCTCTTTTTCAAAGCCGTTGGGAGGTTTGGGGTACTGATGCTTTTCCTTTGTTCGTTATTGTCTGTCACTTGTGTCTGGTGCTTTGTTTGTGTGAAGGTTGGAGGACAGCTTGCAGGAGCTGGTTCTCGACCTCTATGATGTGAGTTTCTCTTCATGAGGTCAGTAAGGAGTCTGGGGTTGATCCTCTGGAGTTTCCCTGTGGATACTTGTTCACAGTGTGACATTTGTGGCAGTGATGGTGAGTCAATGCGTACCCTGGGCGTGCAGGGTCGGGCCTGGCTGTCCACAACCAGGATTGTCCAGGGAGCTACATTCTTTCTGTCCGCCTGTAAGCAAGGAGGCCGGGGCCAGGAATTCCATGCAGCTCACTCTGCCTGCACCTAGCCTGCGAGTTGTTAGCGTGGAGGCCCAGTGCTGGAGAGAGTGCATGGCTGTAGTCTTGGCGCTTCTGTCGGGAGGCGCGCTGCTCTGCCCATTTTCATTTTCATGTAATTCTGTGTAGTGCTTATTGTGTGTGTGCGTGTGCATCATGTAATTACATGTTCAGGAGTCAGTTCTGTCCTTTCATCGTGTGGGAACTCGGGGTGTCAGGCTTGGCAGCAAGCTCCATTGCCCACCAAGCCAGCTTACATGCCAGGCTTCTTTCCTTCGACACAGAAGTGTAGCTAACGGGCTGGATATGGTAGCACGTGCCTTTAACTCCAGGACTCCAAAGACGGGCCAGCCTGGGGGGGGGGGGGGAACGCTGTAGTAAGCACTTACTGTAAGCTAGGGTTTTACACATTGCCATTTGGGTAGAATGTGTGTAAAGTGTTAGACATAAGTAGTTACCCAGGTGATGGGGGTGAGACTGCTGATTGTGAAGATAGACACACAGCACGGTGAAGCGTGCCTGTAATCCTAGCACTTGGAGGGTAAGCACGAGGTCAGGAGTTCAGAGTCCACATCGGTTCTTGTAGCGAGTTTGAGGATACCCTGGGCCACATGATACCCTGTTATAAAAGACAAACCAAAAAGGGGTGGGCATGTGTGTGTGTGTGTGTGTGTGTGTACAACCTTAGTATGCCTTGCGCTGACGAAGTTGCTCGTCTGGTATACCATACCACAGGGAGAGAGTGTGTCTGTGTGTGTGCCCACAGTTTTCCATGCTCCTCCTTGTGCAGAGAGCTGAGTTTCCTCTTTGTAAAGGGTATCACTGTCCTCAGATCGGTGCTTCCAGCAGCACTGACTTCGGGTGGGGGCTCTGCTGGAAGGTGAACCTGAGCACAGGATGTACCACAGAGCGGCAGCTAGAAACTGGAGATGCAAGTGGAGGGGGACACAAAGGTGCGAGGCAGGACGAAAGGAGGTAAAGAGCGTGAGGTGGCCAGGGTGACTAGGAGGCGGATTTGAGGGAGGTGGCTTGTGGAGAGGAGAGCCGTGGAGGATGCTTGGCCAGGTTCAATGTCATCTCAATGTAAGTAGCCAACAATACAAAGGTAAATTTACTTTGTTAATGAACCATAAGCCAGTTAATACCTTCCTGCTTTGGGCATTGCAGTAATAGCTTCTTGAAATTTTTATGTTCTGGTTTCGCATTGCCCAGACAAAGACTTTACTTTTCTCTCAGAGATTTCAGTTGAAAGCTTTTGTGTTTATTGTAAATTTGGTAATAAAACAATAGAGAAGAAGATATGGGGCCGTGCTTTGCCTAACTGTGGGGCTGGGCGTTAACTGTCTGTTTTAATTTTGCTATTTCATTTATAGCTTTCTTGTTCAAGTAAGGATTCAAAACAACAGATTAATAAATTGTATACGTTTCAAAGAGAAGCCAGGCACACAACTGATTCCACTCTGAAAGGAACAGCCACCTTTGAGTTCCTGAACTGCGAGAACTCCTCCATGTCAGGCATATACAGTGCTCCTTCCCTGGTGTACAGAAAGAAGCCAAAGAACTCTCTGAAGGAAAATGCCAAGCTAACAGAGATGGTCTACTAGGCGTGTGCCTGAGTGGGCAGGGTGGGGCAGATACTCACAGAGGAGATTAAGTCCCTGTGGGGGAGAGAGGATCTGAACTGTCTATGTTGATGGACCCAGAAATTCCTTCAGTGGTAAATGTGGGGCATGTTTCAAAAGACCGCTCCTGTTCGTTTGCTCTGGTGCTTCAAGGCTCTGGATAAACATCCAGGCATTTCCGGAAGAGTAATGAAACCCAGGGTGTCACGGTGGAGAGTTGTGTGAGATGTGGTGTGTCCACTCAAGCCCTGACCGTGCTGACAGAGCTCAGACACAGAGGTGGCGGTGGTGTTGCCCAGGTCTTGAGCATTGAGATCCTCTGTGCATTTGTTGGTGATGCCCACAGATTGTAACGAAGCCTCAGAGGATGGCATGAAAGCCAGCTCAGATGAAGACAGTCTCCCACGTGGGGTCAGGTAGGACGGAGGCAGCTCAACTGAAGGGAGGGTAACTTGTCTGAACCTGTTTCTTCATCCCTAAAGTCAGGCGGGTCTACTGTCTCAAGGCTGAAATGTGGTACATATCTGATACTAACTGTAGAGACGAGCACACGGTTCTCCGCACGTGCCAGTCTGCCTGCCTTCTTTTCAGGAATAAAAATGAGTTGGGTGTGGTGTCACTGGGTGGTGTAGGCTGGAGGATGGGGAGTCAGGGTTAGCCTAGGCTGTGTGGCGCACTGGCAGATGTAGCAGTTAGTATACACCTGTGCTACCAATCCTTGACCAGGCTGCAAGGACTGCTCCAAGTATAAGGCCAGCATGTCTGTACAGTAAGACTTTGTCAAAAACAACAACAACAACAAAAACAGATTGTCTCCAAAAAGAAAGAAAGAAAAGAAAAAGGTGTATCTGTGCACGCATGTACACTCAGACTGTAATTAGCTGCTTGAGTATGCAGAGAAGTCCCTGGCAGGTCCCTCTCTGTATATTTCCTTGAGTGGGTAGGCAGGTCATTCCGATACCCTGCCCCTTGCTTTTAAGAATTCATCTCCTGCATCCCAGGCTGGCTTATGAACTCACTGTGTATTGGAGGATGACTTTGAACTCCTGATCCTCTTGATGCCATCTCTCAGTGGCTGGGGTTACAAGTATGTGTCTGGTCTATTATTTCCTCTTATTTTCTGAGTGTCAAAGTCAGGCTCCATTAAAGAAATGAGTGTGTGTTTGTGGGGGCTGGGGGTAGAGACAGGAAGATACTCCCACATCATAATGCCTGTGTGGAAGAGGTCAAAGGACACCTGTAAGGGTCATTTTTCTCCTTCGGGTTGTCAGCTTAGCAGCAAGTGTCCCATCCACGGAGCCATGTCACTGGCCCCTGGATCCATTGAAAGCCTTTAATAAACCAGATGTTTTATGTTTCCTCTCTGCTTTGTGGAGACTTTTACCTCTTCCACCGCAAGGAAGCTGTGATCGGTTACTCTATCTGTCACCCCTGTGTGCCCTGCACGAAGACAGGAAACCGTTGGGATGTTTTAGCCATCTTGTCAGAGACCGCACTGCTGTTCAGGTGACTGTAATGGCCACAGTGTGTTTCTGTAGCACTTCCTTGTTGAGCAGTGCAGGACTCTTCTTAACAAATGTCCACCAAAGGGACGAGCAGGCCAAAATGAACTGCCTGTCCACTTCCTCCCTCCCGCTCACCCCGTCCCCAGCAGCACTTCCTATCAGCTTGCTTCCTTTGCTCGAGCTTCTGGTGGTGTGCCTCAGCCTCTCTCAAGAGCTGATACAAGCTAAAGTCATGGTGTCCCATTTAGATCCCTTTTCCTTGCCTTCTGACCCCCCCCTAACTTCTGTGCCGCTGATGTTAGCACTTCTGACCTGCTGCCAGGTGAAATCCATGCATGCCTGGTTGGTTGTTTCTTTTTTGGATTTATTTCATTTTTTATATGTGTGGAGTTGGGTTTTCCCAGAACTGGAGTCACAAGTGGTTGTGAACTGCCAGGTATGGGTGCTGGGACCTGCCCCTGGGTCCTCTGCAAGAGCAGTCCAAGAGCTTTTAACTGCTAAACCACCTCTCCAGCCCCTGTTCATTGGTCTTAAGAATGGAACCACATCTAGGTTGTTGTATCCTGAGGGTAGGGACCATCTTGTGTTTTTGTTTCTCTGGTAGTACCCAGAACCTAGCTGACATTAGTCACCCTGCTGACAGGAGCGGTGTACATCTGCTGCCTCCCCCCTCACCTGTGTAGGTTGTTTTGCTTTGTGGGACACCTACCCTTAGAGTTCTGTTTTGCATGGGTATGTGTGATCCTGTGGGTGTGTTGTTGGGGGGAGTGATGTTGGTGTTGAATCCAGAGAGTGCTAATTCAGGTGTTTAGGTGGCCACCTTGTCCTGGGGGTCCTGACTCTATGTCCCGAGTACTGGGGTTAAACGGGCTGACACACCCACCTGCAGCTCACACAGTGCAGAGGGAGGGTCTGAACCCTGGGTCTATTGCTCCATCTCTGGGTCCCCAGGACCCCTATATTGAGGTTCCAGTTGCCAGTACAGCCTTCTAGTTGCTTCAGGAACTGGCTACTGGAAGGAATTTCTTCATCTTTGTTTCGGAAAATCTATGCTTTCTCTTATGAAAATTGTCTGAAGTCGGATACAAGAACAAAAGAACAGGTTCATACACAGGGGTGCACTGGCCAAGAGCCGTGAGCTTGGGCATCTGTGTTCAGGCCTGTGGAGGGCACCTGGGAGAGGAAACACGGCTCTTTCCTACTGGCTGCGGCCTTTCCGTCGGGCGGATGTTGATTGTCTCCTCTGGGGTCTTTAATGCAGTGGGAAAGGTTGCCTGTTTGCCATCTTTCTCACCAACACCAGTAATGATGTCTGTAAAAGAAAACCAGTTTCCCATGGTGTGTGTGTGGGGGGGGAGGGGGATTTGCACGCTGTTTCTCTCGCCAGCCATGCACAGCCGCATTCTTCAGTGCCCAGAGGCCATGCTGTCTGTCTTTTCCTGCTTGACAGGTTAAGTCCCTCCCCAAGAACCAGCCTTGGGTGTAGAATCTCACTGTGACAGAAAGAGGCAGATCTCCAAGTTCTAGGTTACCCAAGGCTAGCTATATAGTAGAAGAAAAGGAAAAGAAAAGGGAAGACTGTTGAGTGGGCAAATAACCTCAGTGTGTGGGGTCTGACTGTGTGAAGAGTCAAGCTGTACAGTAGGACGCTTTACCGAAGGCTGTGCTGCATCCAGCTCCAGGATGTTCCAGCCCCGAGGAGAGCAGGGTTTGGTCTCTGCTGTCAGTATCTTAGTGACACCGTGAACCATGGCCTCTTTCTTCGGGCAGCAGCTCCTATCCAGCCCAGCCCAGCACGGTGTTCACTAGCTCCCAATCAGCTTCTTCCCTATAGGGTCATTTTCCAAAGTACAGGCTTTACTAGCTGATGCATGCAGGTTTTTTCTTTTTCCTTTGAATATTGTGGAACATACCCGCAGTGGTGTGTCCTTGGTTGCGGTGATTCAGTAGCCACACAGACTTCAGAGAGAAAGCCTAAGCTCTGTTCTTACTAAAGTGATGTGCGGTTGAGGTGCGAGTCACGTGCTGAGCATGCTCTGTTCACTCTTCACAGGATTAAATTAAGAGCATAGCCGGGCAGTGGTGGCACACGCCTTTAATCCCAGCACTCAGGAGGCAGAGGCAGGTGGATTTCTGAGTTCGAGGCCAGCCTGGTCTACAGAGTGAGTTCCAGGACAGCCAGGGCTACACAGAGAAACCCTGTCTCGAAAACCCCAAAAAAAAAAAAAAAAAAAGAGCGTAAGTATTGCCATTGTAAGCACCTTGCAACAAGTATTACTGGCTCTTTGTTTGCCTGTCACATAGTAGGACTAGTCTTCCCAGTGCCTCTTTGGTGTATGGAGACCATGTCGCTTGTTCTAGGCTGTCAGTAAGAGTTGGACATATGGCATTTCCAGCTTCAGATGTTCAAGTGTCTCAAAAACAAAACAAAACAAAAACAACAACCAAGCGCTGAGTGTGGCTGCTGAGATGGCCAGTGAGAAGCGGTCTTGTTGACAGCCTGAGTTTGCTTCTCTCCTTCCGCCCAGGACTCACATGGTGGAAGGAGGGAACAAACCTTAGAAAATGGTTCTCTGACACATAAGTGAACTCTGTGTCGTGTGTTCATGTGTGCACACAGAAAATGTGGTAAATGTTAAGGTGGGGGAACCTTTGAGGTTTGAGTCCAGCCTGGACTGTCCAGTGTGAGCCTGTCTCCACGTTGCAGAGAGGGCGTGTGCTACGTCGCTGTTGCTTGTGCTGATGGTGGCTGTCCTGTCCTCACTAAGGGGCGTTTTTCTGATATTGTCTGCCATTGCTGTCCCTTTTCAGATTATTCCTTATTGTCTCTGAAAATGCAGCTAGTTTTGTGTATTCTGTTATGGTACTAAATTTGTGTTCTGTTTGTAACAGGTTTTATATGTGTGTGTGTGTGTGTGTGTGTGTGTGTGTGTGTGTACACATATCCTCTATGTAGGGCATGTCATCCTGAAGACAGCTAATTTGTTCCTTTCTAACTGAGTGTGTTCTTTAATCTTGCAACAGCTGTTCTAGCAAGCACTTCCTTGTTCTAGATCTGTGAGGTGTGTGTGTGTGCGCGCGCGCATGTGTGGGATCAGGTGTGTGTGGGGATGTCCTTTCTCACAGGCAGTTCTGCTGGTCAGAGCTGGTTCTCTTCACCCACAGAGCCACCCCTCAACCCTGGACGTTTTCGTTTGGTGTCTTCTTGATCAAATGAGTGTACTGCAGCCCTCCCAGGACACGGTCTGGCTTTGAAGGAAGCTTTGGCATGGGGAGTGCCAGCCCTGTAGAGTGGTTAAAATCCTTCTTTCTTCTTCGGTTTTCAGAATATGTTGAGAAGGGCAAACCAGCGTTGGCCGTGTTCTTATTTGTTGAGTGATTTTTGTCATTTGTTTGAGGGATGCTATTTGGTGTTTGAAACAGGATCTCATTTTATAGCCTAGGCTGGCCCAGAATTCATCCAGGCCTCTTTCGTCTGGCCTTGAGTGCTGGCGTTACTGGCAAGATCTGCCGTGCCTGGCTACATTAAGAGACCTTGATTTCTGACTCCCGTATTCTGAATAGTTGTGAGCTTGTTCTGCCCTTTGTTTGTGATTTCATCTTTTAAAGGTTTTTTCCTTCGGTTTTTGTGTTAGTCTATTTTCTGCTGCTATAATAAAATGCTTGAGGTTGGGGACTGTAAAGAATAGAAGATCGGTGTAGCTTGTTGCCTGGGAGACAGATGCCAGGCACACCAGCAGCCTCTCTTCATCTCTGGGAAGGACAGGCTTTGTGACGAATGGCACTGAACTGTGTGGAGCCCATGAGGGATGATCTCGGGGAGCTGGAGCAGCCGGGGTCCTGACCTCTTCCCAAGGGCATGCCACGTCAGTGTCCGCAGCCCAGTCTTTAACATAAGCTCTGGAACTCAGCTTCTAGCATGCTCCGGGAACATTCTTGGTGATGGTGGTGGGGGGTTAGTTATGTGAATGTGTGCACGTGTGTGAGCATAGACGAAGGTACCTGTGCAGTCCCAGACGCTACAAGAGAAGAGGAATGACCAGCTTTTCAAATGAATGCTGGGATCTGAGCCCTGGTCCTCGTGATTGAACTGTAAGCTCTCAACTCCTGAGCCACTTCCACAGCATACTTCATGGCCTTAATGTAGTGGACTATAGTCACAAATGTCTCCCCTAATACTACCTGTGACTCATCCTGTAGGTTTTGGCATGTTGTGTTTTATTTTCCTGTGCTTTAAGTATTTAACCTGCCTTATTCTTTGGTTCCTGAAGGCTGAGAGATGTGTCTAATAGCCGCAGGTTTTTGCAGTCTCTAGTCTTCTCTAGCGGGCTTCTAATTTCATGTGGAGATAGGAGTGATTCTTTGTGTGTCAATCTTTAAGATCTGTTGCAGGGCTGGACAGATGCCTCAGCTTCCAATGTTTGCTGCTCCTCTGAGGCCCCAAACTTAGTTCCTAGCACCCGTGCTAGCCGCTCACAACCACAACCTGTAGCCCTAGCTTCAGAGGAGCACATTTCCCTTTTCTGGCCTCTGTGGGCACTGTACACATGTGGCATAAACAGACAGCCACACACACATGCATGTGCTCACATGGAAGAATAGAAATCTTGTTAAAAGATCTGTGGAGACTTCACTTGTGACCCAACATATTTTCTTCAGATGACTGGGGCTATCAGACTTTCAGATTTGAAACTTGGGACATCTCTGGATTTTACTGTGGAAGTTTAGAGATAAATGTAGCCTAGGTGCCCTTCTTAATGGCATCTCATTACCTTCCGAAATGGCATCAGGAGCCGAATGGTAGTGAGAAAGGTTATCATTTATGAAATATCGAACCAGTGACCTTAACTACTCAGTTGTGATGAAAGGCCCAATCTAACCTTTATTGAATGTGATATTTATTAAAAATGAAACTTCTCATTTCCATTACTTAATCAATAGTACTCTGTGCCGTTTATTAATATGATTAAAGGTGGCGTTGCAGACTAGATTCCTGCTCCCCAGACACTTGGCTTAATTTTAATAGCCAGGAAGCATCTTTCTAACCTAGAGTCAGTCAGACCCATTTAATCCTATACTGGTAACTTTCATAAGACACAAGAAAGAACAAAGTTTGCAGGAAGAAGGCCAGACAGTGTCTCTCACCTATAATCCTAACACGGAGGGAGGTCACATTGCGGCCAGCCATGGGCTACATGGTAAGACCCTACTTCAAAAACCCAAGGAGCTGGGACGATGGCTCTACAGCAAAGGTGCCTGTTATCTGAGCCTGACAACCTGAGTTTGATCCTAGAACCCACGTAAAGGTGACAGGAGAGAACAGACAACTCCACAGAATTACCCAACCTCTATGTGTGCAGTGTGTCACCTTCATGCTCACACATGCCCCATATAGAAGCATGCTTACACAATAATTTTTGTTTTCAAATAAATGCAGAGCCTGAAGTGATCTAAGCTTAGTGGTTAATAGTGCTTGCTTCTCTTCCAGAGAACCAGGGTCCGGTTTCTAGCACCCATGTCAAGTAGCTCACAATCATCTGTAACTCCAGTTCTAGAGAGTCTCGTGCTTTCTCCTGGCTTCCATGGACACCTTTATGTGCATGTGTGCACACGTGTGTATACAAACATGTAAATAATCTTTCAAAAACAACAACAGCCGGGCACTGGTGGCGCACGCCTTTAATCCCAGCACTCGGGAGGCAGAGGCAGGTGGATCTGTGACCTCGAGGCCAGCCTGGTCTACAGACCAAGTTCCAGGACAGTCAGGGCTGAGTGGAGGAACTCTGTCTCAAAACGAAAGAAAGAAAAACTTAGAGAAATGAATGTGTAACTTCATTTTAAGTCATAGTGTGAGCTATCAGAAGGATGTGTGTTTTGTTTTCTGTTTACTCTTGTGAGTCAAATGCAGGTTTCCTGCAGTTGACATGTTAGTACAGCAGGAAGTGTGTCGCGTAGTTATTAGTATGAGCAGGGAAAGACCAAGACAGGAAGAAGCAAGAGCAGGCTCAGCAGTAGGACTGGTACGGCCTGAGCAGTCAGTGGGTGTGGTGCGGGGCCACCTTTCTCACTGTTCTCACAACAGGGCGGTGTCCCTCCCACGGCCCAGTGTTGGCAGGGATTGCTCTCTGGTGCTGTGCATTGCCTGGCTTGCATGTGAGCTAGCTGGTGTATGCCTCACTGTAACTAAGGGACAGTCTTGGCTCTAGGTTTCACAGGGAGGGAATGCAGGTTCTGAAGAGCTACCATTTGTAAGTTTTTCTGTGTGTTGGGCTGTCTCACTGCATTGTTAGAAAGCTCTCTCGCCCAGCAACACAGAGTGTGGAAATGGCATAGGCTGGGTCTAGACACAGGCATTGGACTCCTGAGCCTGCCTTCTCAGCCCCTGGAGTGGAAGATCAGCATAGACCACCCAACAAATCACACAGATAACCAGATGGGGGGAGGGGGGAGGCAGGCAGCTAAAAGCTGCTCTATAGCACCATCCCCAAGGCTACCCCGAAGGAAAGGTAGAGAAAGAGACTGGGGACAGAGGAACAGTCCGCCTAGTTTCCAGAGGCAGAGGGCTGTTCCGCTTGATCCTTGACCCTCCTCTGATGGGTCAGCTAACGGGGGACCTCCTGGCAGCTCCTGATTGAGAGTAGCAGTACACAGTCAAGTCAGTCTGTCCAGCAGACAGCGGGGCTCTGTGGCTGGGCTAAAGGACAAGCTGCAGGCTCCAGCCTCGCCCCACTTTTCTGAGTAACAGCCACATTGGGTTTTTGGGAGGTCAGCCAGCAAGCCTTGTGCCCACTTCCCAGCACCTTGTCTCCCTTTGCTGATGCCTGAAGATCTGGATTTCAGCATCCACCTGATGTACTGCTGGGAGATGTGCAGAAGTCATGCCCCAGAGATGATTACTGACGCACAGACCAGAGAACTTAGCCCTGGAATGGGAAGGTTCTTGATATTTCATAGAGAAATGTCACATGACTTTTTCTTTGTCACTCTCTCCCTGAGCTCACTGTGTCCCGGGACCTCTTTTTGAAGACCTACATGCTGGTACCTGACCTAGGGTATCATCATCCTTGGTGTCCCACCTCCACCGAGGTGGCGGATCTCTTGGGTCCTTCTTGCAGAGTCCAGGATGCTTCCCTTGTCAAGGGGTGTGTGTGTGTGTGTGTGTGTGTGCGTGTGTTGGGGGGGTACTTCTTCAGCATCACCTGTGATAGACAACAGTGGTCTTAGGTGCCCGTACTGGGCCTTTCCAGAGACAGGCTGGCCAAACAGATGGTTCCCAGGGCCGGGGAAGGACTCTGGGCGGGCTCTTGGTGGCTGCATAGCCAAGGGGAGATGGCTGTGTTGGCCTCTTCTTGCACTCCATGCCTGTGTCCCATAGGTCTGCCAGGAAAGACCTGTTTACTGCATTTCCTGTATAAGCCCTGGCTGCTCCAGGCTAAATGGAACATTTTCCATGTTCCCTGTCAGAGGCCGAGTTAGGAGGGTGTTGCTTTTACATCCTTGTCTTTGGCTTTCAAGAATCGGTATGTGCTAAGCCCTTTCTGTCAGAGAGGATTCAGCGGACATCTTGTGCCCATGGCACCTCACTGTTCTCTCCTGTGTGCTGTCTGCTGTGGGTGACTTAGCTGACATGGGACCGGGCAGCATGTGAGCCAAGGTGGAGACAGCCATTCTCATTCCCTCTGATAGCTTGTCCCCAGCAAACACGGTTGCTATTGATGTACATAACTGATCACTTTATTACCGGTGGAAATGAAGCATTATTGGGGAATAAAGCACGACTTGATTGTGTCCTGTGCGGAGGGCAGAGTGGAATGCAGCTGGCAGCCCCGGGTTTAAGTGCCATTGATTGTCCTCTAATGGAATTTCTCCTCTTAGGCCTCTTCGGAAGAGCTGAAGGCTGCCTACCGGAGGCTGTGTATGCTTTATCATCCGGACAAGCACAGGGACCCAGAGCTCAAGTCACAAGCAGAACGGCTGTTTAACCTTGTGCACCAGGCTTATGAAGGTCGGTGGGGGACTTGGCTTCATGCACACAGACGTTGGGTTTTTAAGAGACTTGATTTGTAGAGGATAGAGAGCCGGAGTCCTTAGAGGTGTATAAAAGAGGTGCTTGGTGTGGTGGTGCCTTGTACGGACAGAGCCCTTTGAAGAATTCTTTTTTTGCTTTGGAAATCAATATGTGTCCAGTAAGAAGAAAATGAGAGTCCAGATGAAGAAACGGGCCGGGTCTGGAAAGCCGCTTTTTTTGTTCCTCTGTGTGTGTGTGTGTGTGTGTGTGTGTGTGTGTGAGAGAGAGAGAGAGAGAGAGAGAGAGAGAGAGAGAGAGAGAGAGAAGCTACAAGGACTTTTTTTAAATGGGAGTGGTTTTATTGGTTTTGTATCAGTCAGTGAAAGAGGGTCTAACAAACTGGTGTAAGCAGGCTGATGGGGGTCATCATTCAGAGCTGACATTTATGGCTTACACATAAAGAGGAAAACTTGGGATGTGTTTGTCTCTGGGAAGGTGGAAGGTTCTGGAAAGAATGGTGGCTTCCTAATGCCAGGTGAGATTCATGCTACCAAATTAGACATTTTAAAATGAAATGGTAAAAAGTTTTACAATGATTTAAAAAATAAAAGCTTAAATACATTGTCACTCTTGGTATTTACAGATTAAGAAAAATCAGTTACTCATTCCAGACCCTTATAATCTGTCCTTAACTAGAGGCCAACGTTATACAGTGTGTTTCAACATGGCAGGGCTCCACTTCGGGCCAAATAGTGGGTGGCATATTTTACCTTACCATTTTTTGCCAAGAAGCTAAATTTTGACCAGGAAGTGGTGGTACCTGCCTTAAATCTCGGCACTCGGGTGTCAGGAGCAGGTAGAGTTCAAGGCCAGCCTGGTCTACAGAATAAGTTCCCAGACACCTCTGAGGAGAAATGGAAAAGATTTACATTTTAATGACTAGTAAAACTTGGGCAGTGTCGTGTGATAGACAGGTGGTCTGTGGTGACCAAAGCCTGCGGAGTTCTGATGGGTAAGGGGCTGTGGCTCCACTGTGTCTCAGGTGGGCACGTGGTGTGCGCGTGGCAGGAAGCCCTCCTCCCTGTGGAGGCGCTGCCGCAGGCACTGCACACCCTGCTCCGCAGAGCCCTGGGCGGTGCTCCTTATTCAGTCCATTTAGCTCAACACGTTTGGCTCTGTTTTCCAGTGGCCTGCATTTCTTTCTTCTCCATTAGGTTTGAATATGAGTAGACTTACATCGCTTTCTAATTAGTCCTAAAAATGTATGGGAACCCCAGAGAAGAAATAATGCAAAGATCCCCAGCAGAACTCCGAGTAGAGCAGGAGTGACAGACACAATCCTCGTTGGGAGTCTGAGTGTCCCTCCCTCGCTGAGGGACCTTTCCTCATTAGCTGATGTGGCCAACAGTGTTGCGAATGACATTCACATGCTTTTAAACAGATTTCAAACGGGTGAGGTAGCACACATGTGTGATCCCAGCACATGGCAGGTGGAAGCAGGAGGATTGGGGTGTTGGCTGTATTCTGAATTTGAGCCTGAGATACATCATTGTCATTTTAAAATACTACTGTTAAAGATAAGTACACCAAAAACCGCGGTCTTGGGGTTTCGTCGTGCTCCCCAGTAAATGACCTGTTGGTGGTGTACTCAATAGTGCACCACAGAGCAGAGAGGGCCGAGCAGTCTCCTCGGGGGGGGCATTCTGGGGGTGGGGGCGTACTGAGCCCCCGTACCCCAGCACTCCAGGTGGAAGCAGTCGACTGGGAAGTTTAGGATGTGAAACCAAAACAAAAACTGTCTCTGCTTTAGAGCTGCCAGAGCCGGGCCCTGTTCCTCCTTCGGAGCCAGCTGGACCCAGGAGAAGTCCGGCTTTCCCATGGATAGCCTGGGGAGGGGAAAACATTTGGAAGGATGCGGCAAAAGGAGGCCAGGGCTGGGGGAGGTGCATGCTGTATATTATTTGATTGTTTTTTTTTTCATTGCAGTGCTTAGCGACCCCCAAACAAGGGCTATCTATGATATATACGGGAGGAGAGGCCTGGAGATGGAAGGATGGGAGGTAAGAGGGGCTGAGTTACGGAGGCCGTGATGGCCCTAAGGGCCTGTGACAGACCTGGCTGGAATGCACTGAGATATCAGAGCATTCCCCCTGCCCCTCCCGGGCGAGCCATTGACTGTAGTGTGAAACCCCGAATCGCTACAGAGTGTATAGGTGTTACTTCTTAACTTTGTTGGCCGGCCTGTGTGCTGGCACCTGTGGGGTCCCATCAGACATCAGCAAGAGAGGTGCACGTGGTGCCAGCCCCCTGTCATCTGCCTCATTCATGTAGGGCTCCCTCTGAAGTTCTCGTGCTGTTTGACCTCACGGTCTTTCCCTCTGACCCTGACATGAAGCCAGTCTAAGGCTTAAGCTGTGGTAGGAAGAGAGCAGAGCTGACTGGTTCTGGTGGGGGCTGTGGCCACCTTCCATCTGTAGCTGTGCTTTGATGGACACGTCACAGTAGACTGCAGTTACAGATTTGAGTCCTGGAGGGTTTGTGGGACTCTCCAGTGGCTTGCCTGAAGCACCAGCTTAGCAGCATTGGACCTGAGTCTCTCTGGGGAGCCCTGCCTTTTGAACGAGGCTGTGTTTACACTTTGTCCCATCCTCCACACCATACTGTCACCGGCCCTTCTCTGCAGCACAGGCTCCGTGGGTCCTGCCTGGCTCCCATGAACATTTGATTTCGGGCCTATAGCTTACTGGAAAGCTCAGTATCCAGTATTGCTTTGCTTCATTTACCCAAATGGGAAATGACACCAGATGTTTCCAGGCTCTCGCCTCAGACTTTGTGCACTGCTCAGATCAGTTACCACAGCTGAGGGCTGCATTGGGGCCAGTGGCTACAGAGCCCTCGTCACAACCAGGTCTTTAATTTCTGGCATTGTTCCAGCACTCCTGGCTGGTGGAATCCTCTGGCAAAGTTGAACGTGATACCTCTCACCAAAGCAGAGTGTCTCCACCTGGCATGAAGCAAAGGCCGACTCAGCCGCAGGTGTAACAGGGTAGCCAGGCGCTGGTGGTGAGAGGGTAGACTCTGCATTATTCTAGGAAACTAAGGAAATAAAATTCTCAGTAAATCACCACGATAAATAGCCAGGCATGATGGCTCGCAGGAGAATTCCCAGCTTTGGGGATAGAACCCGGAGAATCATTAATTGGAGGCCAGCCTGGGGTACAGTGAGTTCCAGACCAGCCTTGGCTCCATAGAGGATCTTGAGTTATTAATGGTGCCAGACATGCAGCAGGAGGCGTGTTCTGTGTTCCCTGATTCCCGTGTTCCAGACATGCAGCAGGAGGCGTGTTCTGTGTTCCCTGATTCCCGTGTTCCAGACATGCAGCAGGAGGCGTGTTCTGTGTTCCCTGATTCCCGTGTTCCAGACATGCAGCAGGAGGCCTGCTCCCTAACTCCCGTGTTCCTTGAAGGAATGGCTGCAGGGTTGGAGTGTTTATGTGGCCTTTCTCCACAGTAGTGGCTTTTGCTCCATGAAGGACACTGTACTCTTCATTGTGTTACTAATGTTTTCAGAATACCAGTCTTTGTTGGTGGCTGAAGGGTGTCTGTCCCAGCCTGTCATTACAGTAGACATTTCGATAGTTGGTAGAGGGTGAAGGTCCTTATGGAGTATCAGAAGTGCCTTCAGCCCAGAAGTCTCAGCACCTGGCCTCAGCTGTGATGTCACTTCCATTTAATGGAGGGTATTACGGATGAAACTGGGCCTTCTGTTTAAAGGCATGGTCTGACTATGAAGCTCTAGGAGGTATATAGAACTTGCTGTGTAGACCAATAGACGGCCCCCAGCTTGTGATTCCAGCCACGTGAGTGCCTGGAGCTGGCTGCCAGTGTGATGCCAGCGCCCGA
The DNA here is from genome assembly GCA_028551405.1 of Uromys caudimaculatus. Classification (NCBI taxonomy): domain Eukaryota; kingdom Metazoa; phylum Chordata; class Mammalia; order Rodentia; family Muridae; genus Uromys; species Uromys caudimaculatus. Next base: position 135,901,686 of record CM052702.1, read on the forward strand.
GTTGAAGATGAGAAAGTTAGACTGAGCTATGACCACTTGGACAGGCTCAGCACTCATGGCTGCAGGTGGAGGGAAACCATAACTCGGCCTGCGGGCAGACTGCTCTCGCGCCCCCGTCATCAGCAGTCTGCAGCCCTCTACCTTGTCCCTTCCCTAGGGCAGTGTCTAAGAAAGTCAGCCTCTGAAACACTGGGATATAGCCAGTGTCGGGAGAGGAGATTTCAAACCATTGTAGAGCAGAGATGGCTAAGACAGTGAGAATAAATGCAGGTTGTCCATTCCTGGGGAACCCATAAAACCTGTAAAGTCTGGACCTGCCAATAGGAGTGTGCAGTGCTGGTCCTTCAGACTTGACTGGTCCTGTGACATGGGGGCTGGAGAGGTGACTCAGCCATTTTGAGCACTGTCTGCTCTTGCAGAGTACCTAGGGTCAAACCCCATCACTTACATGGTGGTTTACAACTGTTTGTGACTCACATGAGTGCTGTAGATATGCATTGTAACAAAACACCCACATGCATAAAACAAAAATTTAAAAATTAAGAAAAAAATTTTTTAAAAATAATAACATTGAACCAGGTGTGGTGGCACATGCCTTTAGTCCTGGAACTCTATGGCAGGTGCAGACAGGCGGGCCTCTTGTCACCCAGGGCTACACAAAGAGACCTATCTCAGAATAACACCCCCTGGAGCTCTATGGGAGATGCAGACAGGCAGACCTCTGGTCACCCAGGGCTACACAGAGAGGCCTGTCTCAGAATAACACCCCACACATACACACCCCCAAAAAAAGAAAAAGAAAAGTTGACTTAGGATCCTAGACTTTTTTTTTTTTTAAGATTTATTTTTTATGTATATGAGTACACTGTAGCTGTCTTCAGACACACCAGAAGAGGGCATCGGATCCCATTACAGATGGTTGTGAGCCACCGTGTGGTTGCTGGGAACTGAACTCAGGACCTCTGGCAGAGCAGTCAATGTTCTTTTAACTGCTGAGCCATCTCTCCAGCCTTCCAACTTTTTTTTTTTTTTTTAAGATTTTATTTATTTATTTTATATGTATGATGAGTACATTGTAGCTGTCTTCAAACACACCAGAAGAGGGCATCGGATCCCATTACAGATGGTTGTGAACCATATGTGGTTGCTGGGACTTGAACTCAGGACCTCTGGCAGAGCAGTCAGTGCTCTTAACCACTGACCCATCTCTCCAGACCCAGGATCCTAGACTTTTTAGAGCCAACAATGCCTAGAGACTATGGCTATAGACATTCTCCCTAGAGGTGAGCTGCCCATCCCCCACCTGCCCCGAGATATCCTTCTTCCCCTCTTTATGGGTCTCTGTGACTAGGCCTGGACAGTGACTGGGAACTGGTCCCGGTAAATGAGGTTTCTGTGAGCTCACAGGCTGCTGGTGAGATATTCCAGGCTTACGGGGACTTACCCAGCATACAGCTGTGTGTCTAGTCACCACATCCAGGACTGTCCTCCCCCTGACCACCTGTCAGTGTCAGAGTGTCAGGTGAACCCTGATGACAGAGGCTTATGGGTGATAAGAAGGAAGTGTCCTCCCCGTCCTGGAGGGACCGTTGGTTCTGATTCTATGACAGCTGTATAAAGTGTGGGTGCAAGCGGAAGGAGCAGCAGCTCTGGGCTCTACACTAGAGCTTTGCAGGCCACAGCAGCCGTCAGTCCATTCTGCCAAGGTCCGAGCCCCAGCTCCACACTGTCCACCCTGCTCTCACACTCTCCCCAGCCCCACACTGTCCGCCCTGCTCTCACACTCTCCCCAGCCCCACACTGTCCACCCTGCTCTCACACTCTCCCCAGCCCCACACTGTCCACCCTGCTCTCACACTCCCCCCAGCCCCACACTGTCCACCCTGCTCTCACACTCCCCCCAGCCCCACACTGTCCACCCTGCTCTCACACTCTCCCCAGCCCCACACTGTCCACCCTGCTCTCACACTCCCCAGCCCCACACTGTCCACCCTGCTCTCACACTCTCCCTTTCTCGTGGGGGCTTAGACTTGTGTAGTTGGAAGCGGTGCCTTCAGAAATGGGGTGCCGATGTCCACTGTGGCCTTCCTCTCTCTGTGAAGCTTTGCCTCTGAAACCTCACCCTCATGGCCTTCCTGTCATGACGCAGTAAGAAAGGCTGTGCGAGAGTGCCTAGTTTGTCACAGGCGACCTCACAGTGACATGACTTTCATGTTGTCCCCTGTTGATTCCTGAGACATCACTGGCAGCTCAGTGCTGAGCCTCCTGTCAGGGATTCTTATGCACCCATCCACCCTCATGTGACTAGAGATCCCAAGTTCTGTAAGCCACAGGGTGCCTCATTGCAGTTACTTCCTTGATACAGAGTTTGAACTATAGAATTTCCTTTGATGGTTCCTACAGCCTCTGAGAGGTTACTAGAATAAAGAATGTCACAGGGTTGGTAGAAGCTCTTTGCAGTTCCTTCTGTATCTTTTGGCCCCTAGCTATTTTGTGCAGGTCAGACAAGAGTCCAGCTCTCCAGGCGGCCTGGCCCTCAAGCTGTCTCCTCAATTCTGTTGACAGGTGGTGGAAAGGAAGAGGACCCCAGCCGAGATCAGAGAAGAGTTTGAGAGACTCCAGAGAGAGCGAGAGGAGAGGAGACTGCAGCAGCGGACGAACCCCAAGGTAGCCAGTGCCGCCCACCTCAGAGGGCCTGGGAAAGCCAGGTTGAAATAATGACATTTTGTGAACAGACAGCATATAAAACTAGGTGGGGCAAGGCCTTGATACTTACCCCAGAGCGGTGTTCCCAGGGTGACAGCTCGGGCTGCAGCAGAGACAAGTGCTCCGGCGCTCTGGTGGAGGACAGAGAGTCAGAGAGCCCTCTAAGACCTGTCCTCCAGTTATACAGCCAGCAGCTCAAGCACTGAGGCAGTGGTCCTCTGTGCCAGTTAGACTGCAGAGGGCAGATCTAGCTTGTACCGGACAGGGGGCCTCTGCCTTTATTATCCCAGACATTGCTGACAGGAGTCCCAGTCTCTGAACTGGAATCCTCAGTTGCGACCGTTTAGCCCACTGATGTGACGCAGTCCGCCTCTTGTACAGTATCCTTTTCCTTCTCCTGGGGAGGTCATTCTGAGTTCTACCCCAGCCAGGAGGCGAAAGGGATCTTACTGAGTGTGAGGTGCCCATTGCACTGAGTAACTGACTGAGTCTGCCTCAGTCCTGTCCAGCAGTGAATGGATGCTGTTTGCTGTTGAGGCTGGGCCCTGTCAGTGTCTGGATAGCCCTGCTACAGCCTGTCCTGTCCTGATAAGGAGCTGCTAGCCTTGCCATGGCCTCTTGAGGTAGCCTGTGGCTTGCAGTGAGGCAGAGTACTAGGACGCATCCTTGCTTTCCTGAAGCCTTCCCGAATGAACAGCAGCAGCTGAGGTTCACGGGAGGTGACCCTCTGCTCAGGTTCATTCTAGCGTGTGCTATAGGACATGGAGGTGTGAGAGGACTTTGTCTCCAGAGTACAACTGTCAGTTTGACTCTTGCTCTCACAGTACATAAGAACCTGGTGTGGCAGCCGGCACCTGTAATCCCAGCACTTGGAATGCTGAGGTGGAACTGCCATGAGTTCAAGACTACCCTGGGAAGCCCAGTGAGGCCCTGACTGACAGTAAGGTTGGCTGGGGCATGTCTGGGACTGTAGCTCAATAGTACTGTTTGCCCAGTGTGCACAGGGCCCTGGGTTCAGTCCCCAGCACTGTGAAACAAAGTGTACGAGGTCATTGACAGTTTCCCAAAGGACCTCTCCTGATACAGCCCACGGGCATGTCACAGAACCTGTGCAGGGCTTCCCTTAGGCCCAAAATTATTTCTAAGGCTATGGGTGGAGCTCCTTACTAAAGCAGCACATGGCTGCCATGTATGGGGTCATAGCTTCTATCCTCTCCTCTCTATCCACCCCCAAAAATGTCATCTTTAGAGCACTTAAAATAATTGAATGGTTTTTATGCTGTTTTCTGCTTAAGGGATAATGATAAGAAACTGGGAAATGAAACCTGTACATGTTCTTGAATATTTTAAATCCGTGCTTGGCTTCATGGGTGTGGATCTGTGGCTACAGCTCCCCACATGGGCATGAACGCCTCCCCTCCCATCAAGCCCCAGCACGGTGGACGTCAGTCATACAGTCACTTGAATGAGTCAGGTGCGGTGATTGGAGTCAGAAGTCTGGGGTGCTCTGCTGCCGCTCCTTCCCAGCAGGAGTCTCCCAGCTCTGGGGAGCGTCTGTGGGAAGGTCAGTGTTGGTGCAGTCAGAGAATTGGCAGTGAGCAGACAGCAGCAGGCTGGGGCAGCTTAGCTATCCAGACTGGAGTTTGCCGAATCTGTAAATGTCATTCGTGGGGATTTTACAGCAGAAAGGCTGAGTTGTACAAGTGAGAAATGTGACTGACAGGTGGGCGGGACTTGAAACAAGCTGACTGTGCTCAGTGAGGGCAGCAGTCCCACCTACTGTGCCAAGTTACTGAAGGATTGAATAGACACAGAGTAACTCTGATCTCACCAGAAGGTGACCCTACTGTGCAGAGATGAAGTGGCGCTGGTCACAGTGGGCGCAGGGCCTGACTGAGTGTCACATACTTATGCCAAAGGCAACATGGTAGAGTACTGGACTTGGAGGCGAAAGCCCTGGATTGAGCTTTAGACTCTGCCCTCCAGTCAGTCTATGGAGGCATCTCCAGCCTCAGCTTCTCCCAGGATGATCTGGGAGGTTTGCCTGCAGGCTCGTGTGTTTGGATCCCATAGTCCCTTGTGCTCATTGCCTCTTACCTGCCTCACTTGCCTACACAGATGAAACCTCGTGTCTTCACTTCCCACTGAGAAAGCCCATCCATAATGAGCCAGTGTAGAGGGGGCTGTGGCTACCAGACCGTGAGGTTCACTCCTATGGACTGGTGACGTTGGTCTTCTGACTGGGCCACTCCGCCCCTCCCTTCTGGTTTGGGTGTCTGGGTTGTATGATCCACCACACTGCCTTTTAGAGCCTGGAGCTGGGTGAGGTCCTCATGTCGCGTGAGCTGGTGCAATTCCTGTCTGTCCATAAAGTTCCTAACATGGCCATTGACCAGAGCAGCCGCTGCCTCTGAATGGACGTGGGTTTCTTTTTTAACCCTGTTTGTGATTGTTACATTGAGAGTGTTGAGTCGTTTCCTGGTCCGCGCAGTTCTTTCCATGTTACGTAGGCTGATAGAACTAGCACCGCGTCCTTTCGTAAGTCAGAAAGTCGCCACTGTCTTCACAAGCATAATGGCTTAGAGGTATAATTCAGCTTTATCAGTAAATATTTGAAAAGCATATATCAAGGAAAATAAGTAATCATACAAATACTTTTAAATACTAGAATGATTTCATAAAGACATAAATACACGGCTCACTGTTGTTTTCTGAGACAAGGTCTGTCTGTGTAGCCTGGTTGTCCTGAGGTGGAGCTCACTCTGTAGGCCAGGCTGGCTCAACTCACAGGTACAACGCGCTTGCCTCTGCCTTCTGACTCTGCCTCCAGCTGAGATTAAAGGCATCAACCACCTTTGGGGGGGGGTTGTTATGGGGCTGAAGAGATGGCTCAATGATAAAGGTATTTTGCTGCCAATTCTGACAACCTTAGTTTGATTTCCAGGGTCTGTGTGATAGAGTTCATTCACAAAAGCTGTCTCCTGACTTCCACATGCGCGTGAGTGTGGCCATGCGTGTTGTCCCCCCCCACACACACACACACACTCTTGTTTAAGATGATTGCTTAGTTTCCGAGGCAGAGCACAGCCATCGGGATGAAGCTGCCATGGCTTCAGTCTGTTCTGTGGACGTGGTCTTGGAGTCATAAAGCCGTCCGGCCTTGGCTACAGGACAGGGCAGGAGGAAACCTCTTAGCACCCATGTCTGTTGTGCTCAGTGGCAGAGGGCTAGAGAGGGTCCCATGCAGAATGAGAATGTGGCTGTAGGGGCTGGTCTAACCCTGGGGCTTGTGGTAAGGAGCTGGCTCACTCCCTTTAGGCCTCGGATCCCTGTTATCATTTGAGTTACAGGCCGCAGTGGGCAGAGGCTCTTCCCTTGCTGACACATTCCCCGCTGCTCCTCCCTACAAGTGGACATCTAGGCGGTCCTGGCTGTCAGATTCTGACTGGCTCTGTGGCTGTTCATCACCGCCAGAGCTGCCTGTCCACTTCCCATTTGCTGTGTCATACAACACCACCACAGGGCACCTTAGAGAAGCAGGAGTTAGTTGAGGTCTGTGGTTTAGAGGATGAGAGTCCACAGAGGCCTGGCAGCATTGGCAGTGAGGAGAGGTAGGCAGGCCTGGGGCAGGAAGCCAAGAGGGCAAACTACAAGTGTTGGGAGACTTTAAATTCCTCCAGCTTAGGCTGGACACCTGAGCCTCCTCAGTCAGTGCCGCCAGCTGGGGACCAAGTGTCTGAATGCCTGAGCCTATCGCAGACATTCCTTCAGGTCACCACATTGCCTTTTGGGGAGACTTCCAGTTAATAAAGAGTCAACTGTTCAAATTGTAAGGATCTGTCTCAAAAAGGAGTGGGGAGGGAGGTGTATTTACCCATAGCCACTAATGAGAAGGTAAAGATTGCTACAAGTCTGTCAGCTGCTGTTTCTCTCAGGAAGCAGTGGTAGCTAGTGAAGGGAAAAGAAGCCGGGACCATGCGGCTGTGAATGGCACTCTCTCTTGGCTGGGTGTGTTTGTTACATTCTTCCCATTGGCTTGGCTGAATAAACAGGAAACTGGGTGGAGTCGCATAGGCTAGTTATCACCAGCCTAAAGGGGGGACTAATAATCTTACTGTGGGTTGGATCTTTTAGTCTGTACACACCCAGAGTTGCAGAGGTCTGAGTCAAGGATCTAGATCTGCCAGCTGCATGGCAGCTCAGTTTCCAGGAATACTTCCTGCTGTGGGAGGGCTACATGTCACCTGTTTCTCTGGTGGCCATCTCTAGACACTGTGTTCTACAGTGTGTCAGCAAACTGCACCCCATTCTATAGTGTGCAGTCTGGAGCTAAGAATGGCACTTTCCTTTTGAGTTCTGAAAAATTCAAAAGAAGAATGTTTTGATGTTGGGCATACTGGCACATGCCTTTCCCAGCACGTGGGAGGCAGAGGCAGGCGGAAATCTGTGAGTTTGAGGCCAGCCTGGTCTATAGAGTCCAGGACAGCCAGGGCTACACAAAGAGGCCCTGTCTCAAAAAAAAAAAAAAAAAAAAAAAAAGTCTCAACAACAACAACAACAAAAAAAGAATATTTTATAACAGATCAGAGTCAGATTGTATACTCATGAGGTCACCTAGAGCTCAGCAATACACAAACCATGTGCCTGGTTGTGGTTATAGCCCCAGAGCTGAGTACCCAGGTGTGCTCTCTGCTCTTTTAAGTGTGACAACTTCACGCTGAGAAGCTGGGTATCAGAAAGATAAGCAAGGTTAGGGCTTGCCTTGTTGGGACAGAAGGATATGCACAAGTTCAAAGTCAGGCTAGACTAATTGTGCTTTTTGGGCCATCTAGGACTCCTTTCAAACAAGTAAAATTACCAAAATTGTGGCCAGTTGTGGTGGCACACATCTTTAATTCCAGCACTAGGGAGGCAGAGACAGGTGGATCTCTGAGTGTGCAGCCAGGTCTGAGTATAGAACCAAGTCTGTGGCTTAAAAACGATGGGAGAGGTTAAAAATGGCTTGTTCTTTGTATATGCTTTTTTGCTTTTACAAAAGTGTGCTTTAGGGTGCACACGCTCAGCCAGAAGCTTCAGCAGACATCTGACCACTCAGTCAGGTGCCCAGTGGTCCGTATTTGCTTTAGTCTTGTATGTTGGAGTCAGAACTCAGATGTGACTTTCACTCCTCTCAAACCTGTGACTTGTCATAAGAAAATATCTGGTGGTGTTAGAAATGAATAGTTACGGTAAGCTGCAGCCTGTGGGCACGTAGGGGAGAAACGAAACCCTTCTGCTCTGGTGCTGCGGCAAGCCGCCTGCCAGAGTTTACTTCCTGAAGATCGAAGGGCAGGAGGTGGCATCTGGGCCCTTGGGAATGAAGAGACACCTCTGTCAACTCAGGGTGACCTGAGTAGCCATTTCCAGGACAGTTAATTCATCAGTCGAGTTGTCACTGTGCCCAGGATTGTCCTTGGCTCATGTCACCTCTGCAGTTTATTGTTTGCCATAGATTTGGATCAGTGCCAAGGCTGGTGAGTCACCAGCTTGCCCGAGCCCTCAGTTACCGTGCCTTGTTTAAGAACAGCAGGGCAGCTGGGAGTGACGGCTGCAGCGCAGTTAGGTTTCTAATGGCTACTCTCCCTTTGCTGAATCAATCGCTTGGTTGTCAGTGTGGAGTTGGTGGCTGTACTTTTGTTTATGCAAAGTCTTGCTTGTAGCTTGGGCTCACCTGGAAGTCGTGATCCTCCTGCCTCAGTGTTCCCATCACTAGGATTTCAGGCCTGTACCACCACGCCTTCCTGAATAGAGACTATTTGAGAAGCTTTCAGACCCAGATGTGGTGCTGGGATTAAATCATGTCCACAGCAGTTGGCCTGCACCTGCACCAGTGGTGCTGCTGGTGCTGGTAGTGGTGCTGGTGGTGCTGGTGGTACTGGTGCTGGTGGTGGCAATGTAGGTGTAGTTGTACAATTGTTGAAAAGGAGCCCAGGGCCTTAGACATCCAGACTCTCCTGGGGCTGACTAGGCTCTCCTGGCTGGCACCAGACTGATACCTCCCTGCAGGTGTAGTCACTGGGTATCGGGGCCCTATCACTCACAGATTTACTGGTCCAGATAGTGAAGAAAGCTTGGTTGGTTGTTTGGTTAACTGAGTTTCTTTTTGAGCAAGGGTTTTCCTAGGTAGATCAGGTTGGCCTTGAACTCAGTTTGTAACTCATACCAGTCTGGAACTTACTACAATCCTCCTGCCTCAGCTTCCCAAGTGCTAGTATTCCAGCATTCAGACAAGCCCAGAATTGACTGTAGCTTCTGCAAACAAGTCTCTGTCCATCTGGGGCAGCTGGCAGAGTTGGATGTGGCCTGGCATCTTTTCCTTACAGCTCTTAGCCAGCTTGGAATTCCTCCCAGCATGTGATTCTTGGGGAGTTGCCTTGATTTGCATATCTAGTCTCTCCCAAACAGCGGGGTCCCCAGATGAAGCAGTTTCTCATGTCTAACTAGCAGTCAGCACTAGCAAACCCACATCCCACCCTGTCTTAGTCAGGGTTTCTATTCCTGCACAAACACCATGACCAAGGAGCAAGTTGGGGAGGAGAGGGTTTATTCGGCTTTACACTTCCACGCTGCTGTTCATCACCAAAGGAAGTCAGGACTGGAACTCAAGCAGGTCAAGGAGCAGGAGCTGATGCAGAGGCCATGGAGGAATGCTGCTTACTGGCTTGCTTCCCCTGGCTTGCTCAGCTGGCTTTCTTACAGAACCCAAGACTACCAGCCCAGGGATGGTACCACTCACAAGGGGCCCTCCCCCCTTGATCACTAATTGAGAAAATGCCTTCCTGCTGGATCTCATGGAGGCATTTTCTCAACTGAAACTCCTTTCTCTGTGATAACTCCAGCTTGTGTCAAGTCGACACACAGAACCAGCCAGTACAGTTGACCCTTGTCAACTTGTCACACAAACACATCACCAATAAGCCTCGACCCTTACTTCCTTATTCATCCCCAAGATCTAAATAACTTTAAAAGTCTCGCCGGGCAGTGGTGGCGCACGCCTTTAATCCCAGCACTCGGGAGGCAGAGGCAGGTGGATTTCTGAGTTTGAGGCCAGCCTGGTCTACAGAGTGAGTTCCAGGACAGCCAGGGCTATACAGA
>CM052702.1:135921588-135983759 GCA_028551405.1 Uromys caudimaculatus
TGGGACGCTCTCCCTCTCTGTCCTCAGCCCCGTGGGGCGCTCTCCCTCTCTGTCCTCAGCCCCGTGGGGCGCTCTCCCTCTCTGTCCACAGCCCCGTGGGGCGCTCTCCCTCTCTGTCCACAGCCCCGTGGGGCGCTCTCCCTCTGTCCTCAGCCCCGTGGGACGCTCTCCCTCTCTGTCCACAGCCCCGTGGGGCGCTCTCCCTCTGTCCACAGCCCTGTGGAATGCTCTCTCTCTGTCTAACTTGCTTATCTACCCACCAGATTGTTTCTCTCTCTCTGGGACAGGGTCAGACCCTAAATCTGTGGTAAGCCTGGGGTCGTATTCCTGTGTCTCTCGGTTTCTCTGAGCTTTTCTTGGGACTCAGCTGTTTCATTCTTTCTGCTGGCTCCCCTAGCTCATGTCTGCTGAAGCAGAACATGGCTGAGTTTCAGACAGATGGCAGACATTGGGCTGGGTCCTGTAGAGACTAAGGAATTGGCTCTTATTCTTTTAGCTGAGGGAAGCTCCTGGAAGGGAGTATAAAGTAATAATGATTAAAAGTTAGCGTTGGAGAGATGGCTTAGCGGCACCGACTGCTCTGCCAGAGGTCCTGAGTTCAATTCCCAGCAACCCCATGGTGGCTCACAACCATCTGTAATGGGATCCGATGCCCTCTTCTGGGGTGTCTGAAGGCAAGCTACAGTGTACTCATATAAATAAAATAAATAAATCAATCTTTTTTAGAAAAAAAAAAAAAGTTAGTATATGGTTACCTTCATGGCACAGTGTTTTCTCCAGAAGGAAGTGACTTAGACTGCACAGCAAACGTTGGGCTGCGTTCTGAGCAGCAGCTGCTGACTGCTTCCCCGCCCTTGTTGAAACACCTTGAACCAGAAGGCGGGGCTGCTCTTCCTTTGCCTCCAACTTCAGGTTCCTTCCTGACAAGCTGCTTTTCTGTCTCAGTTAACTAGTTCACAACAGGGCTGAATATCAGGATCCCTTGGGAAGGTTTTAGAAATTGATGGTGTCTAGAGAGATGGCTCAGCAGTGAGGAGCACTTGCTGCTCTTGAGGGGGACCTGAGTTTAGGCCCTCACACTCACACAGCGGCTCACAGTCATCTGCAACCAACAGGCACGCATGTGGCACACATAGGTGAGTGTAGACAGAACATTCACACATAAAATAGTGCGTGGTTGGGGTGGGTGGCTCCCCCCATCATGTTGGTGTCACTTGGAGGCTGTCCACGCTCCGGTTCAGCAGTTTCAGGATCACCGTCTTGAGCCCTAGGACTGCCCTGATAGCTCAGCACACAACATTTAGGGCTCTAACAGTGGGTGGCGGGGAGTGAGGGTTCCCAGGAAGGATCCTAAAAGACTTCTGCTTCCTGTGCCTTGCGCTGCTGCTCTCCTGGCTTAGATGTTCAGCCTGACGAGAGGACCTGATAGAAGAGCTAAAAGCCAGTAACAGCTGGACCCTTTCTGTCTGTGTCCCCCCCCAGCTTTGTGACGACAAACTGTGCTCTGCAGTTTTCATCCCGTGGAATCCGGCCCGGCCTTACCACCGTCCTAGCTCGGAACCTGGACAAGAACACTGTGGGCTATCTGCAATGGCGCTGGGGTATCCAGTCAGCCATGAATACTAGCATCGTCCGGGACACGAAGACCTGCCACTTCACTGTGGCCTTGCAGGTGAGGGTAGAAGAGCTGCAGTCTCGTGTTGAGGGGCGTGGCTCCCCATGCTCGTAAGCCCTGAGAGGCAGCTCTGGGCACACTCAGCAGTGACCCCAAAGTACAGTAGCTTCACATCCCTATATCAGAGCAGTGATCTTGGGTACTGTGGCAGGGGGCGGGGAGTGGCAGGGCAGAGAGAAGCTGGTGGGGAGTGTGTCTCTGGGAGCCAGTGCCCCTCAGTCCCTTCTAACTGCGCCGGCTTGGTGTTGCCACAGGTTTTTCATGAGAGGCTAATATACTGTACTCTGACCAGAAATCTCAGGTTTTTATAGTTGTGTGCTCTGTAACGTTTCTGCCTATGGTGGATTTCAGAGTAAGACCATGTCACCCAGTGGTGTCTCTGGTTCCTTAGTTTTCGTGAGAATCATACAGTGGCAGATTGCTGACATCTCTCGGGATGTCATTACACAGCTAGTGGCTGAGTAGCTGCTGGTGAATGTTGACATGGCTGAAGCTCCCTGCCTGCAGATGCCCAGCGGGGTAGCCAGCCAGCTGGGTAGCCAGCCAGGCGTCGTCCTCACCATGGTGAGGTTGGGCCTACATGCTTTGCTCCTCTCCTCAGCTGGGGATCCCTCACTCCTTTGCACTCATCAGTTATCAGCACAAGTTCCAGGACGACGACCAGACGAGAGTGAAAGGGTCCCTCAAGTAAGTCTCAGCCTTGCTGGCACGGTGGCCCAGCTCTATGGACGGCTCTCGGGGAGGAGCTGTGATGGACACCTGCATGTCATTGTCACATGTGACGCCCTGATTGCCTCTTGCTGGGTGCGATTTGCTGCTCTCTAGCCAGCCCTGAGAGGCTTACTGCTGGAGACCCTCCAGGGTCTCCCAGGTCTGCTGTTCCCCACAAGAGCATTGTGGGACCTGCTCCCGGGCGTGAGGGGGGAGGGGGGACTCAGCTCTGTCTTCAGGCAGCTCACATGCGCGGGCTGGTAGACAGGAGGGGAACTGCCAGCAGCTGTGCTCTGCCCCCACAGGGCAGGCTTCTTTGGGACAATAGTGGAGTATGGAGCTGAGAGGAAGATCTCCCGACACAGTGTCTTGGGTGCAGCTGTGAGCATTGGCGTCCCTCAGGGAGTGTCTCTGAAAGTCAAGTAAGTTGGGCCAGACTTGCTGACCAGGGTCTGGGATTTAATTCTTGAGTGTGTCACTGGTTCTGTGTCAGCTCCGTGAGCAAGGTCAGGGGGGGCAAAGGCACAGACACAGCAGTGAGCTAGCGGAGGCCTGGTATCCGCCTTCCCTGGTGATACGTGGCCACTGGGCCCTCACCTCACCAAGCCTGCCCAGTGCCACCCTGGGTACCTGCAGCATCAGACATCTTGTCTGATAGCATGTCAGCACACCCCCTTTCTCCATGCTGCTCAGCTCGAGTCATGCCATGTGAATTTGCCTAGGGTTCGGATGTTTTGTTTGAGATACAGTCTCACATAGCCAAGGCTAGCCTGGAACTCAAACTTGGGACCCTCCTGATTCAACTACCTCAGTGCTGAGGTTTCAGATGTGTACACTTCTAGCTCCCTGGTTTGCTCATTTGTCTATTTTTGTTTTTTAAAGATTTATTTATTTTATGTATATGAGTACACTGTCGCTGTCTTCAGACACCCCAGAAGAGGGCATTGGATCCCATTACAGATGGTTGTGAGCCATCATGTGGGTGCTGGGATTAAAGGCATGCACCACCACTGCCCGGCTAGTACTAAATTCTATAATTCAAGTTCCAGTGAATCAAGCTTCCCCCTTTTGGCCTCTGCAGGCACTGCATGCACATGGTGCAGACAATGCAGGCAAAACACTCGTCACATAGTTTTTTTAAATATACTTGCTGGTGAGGGCGCGTAGGTTTTTGCAGAAACACTAGCATTTTCCATCTCTGCGCTAGGATTCCTGGGCCCCAGTGGTCAGGTTATGTGTACTGTAGCCCCCTTGGTCTGAACTGAAAGTTCCGATGAGCCACGGAGACAGTCAGGCCCTGTGTTCGGAGCTGGGCTTGGTGTGAGCACTTGTACGGATTCCCAGGGAGAGACTGCTGCCCTGTGTTTCCTATGATGATATTAAACTGCCCCAACTGAATTTTTAATTATGTCTATGTGTGTGGCTCGGTACACATGAGTCCAAGACTTCTGGAGGCCAGAGGTGCCAGATCCCCTGGAGCTGGGCAGCCACAGGCCTCCAGCTGTGGTCACTGGGGATTGAACTTGAAGAAGGTCTCCACGCCAGGCTTAACTGCTGAGCCGCCTCTCTACCGCTGCCTGCGGGTGTGGGTTGAATGGCCCTCAGCCTTGGCCTAAGTATGCTAGAGCTCAGATTTCCAAGGATTTGTGTGTAATAGGAATCTTGGGGGTAGGACCCAAATCTAAATGAATTCAATTTTTTTATAAACAGAACTTTTCTATATCACTTTCTGTTAACTTTGCTGTTTTGTTGACCATGGTTCGAGGAGTGTGTGAGTCAGATCTCAGCGTTGGTCTGTTGCTATCACCTGCCTGTGTGATCCTACTGGTGACGTCCTTTCCATCTTTTTCTTTCTTTTTTTTTTGTTGTTTTGTTTTGTTTTTTGTGTTTTGTTTTTTGTTTTTTGTTTTTCGAGACAGGGTTTCTCTGTGTAGCCCTGGCTGTCCTGGAACTCACTCTGTAGACCAGGCTGGCCTCGAACTCAGAAATCCGCCTGCCTCTGCCTCCCAAGTGCTGGGATTAAAGGCATGCGCCACCACTGCCCAGCTATTTCCACCTTTTTCTAAGACAGGGTCTCATTAGATAAACCATGCCAATCTCACACTCACACGGCTCCAAGGGCCTCTGCATCCCCATTGCTGGCTTAGCGACGTGCAGTGCCGTGCCAAGCTGGAACCCTTTCTAAGAAAAACATTTTACAACCATGAAGTCCCTTTAGACTCTACTCCATCTTACTGGTTTAATCTGGTGCCTCTGAAGCCCCTGACTTGCCTGAAACACCTCACTTCCTGACACAGGCTGTCCCTAGGACTGCTTTCCTCTCCTCTGAGGCCTGCCTTCAGTTGAGTATCACACATACTCAGCTCAGCCTTGGACCCGGTGTGCTGCTTGCTAAGAGATGCCTTCCAGTGGAGAGAGCTCACTTCCTCCCTGGAAGACCTGACTTGTCCTGTGGGGCTTGCTCTTGTGTCCTCGCAGGCTGAACAGGGCCAGTCAGACCTACTTCTTCCCCATCCACCTGACGGATCAGCTGCTCCCCAGTGCTGTGTTCTACGCCACCGTGGGGCCACTGGTCGTCTACTTGGCAGTGCACCGGCTGATCATCAGACCATACCTCAGGGCTCAGAAAGAGAAGTGAGTTTTACGTGGAAATCCCACACCCCCACCTCGTCTAAACTGGAGAGAACTGGAAAAATGTCACAAGTTAATGCCCAGGGAGTGCTCAGCATGGCACCTGGGCCCTGACAGGACTGGTCAGCCAACAGTAGCAGCGGCCTCAGGGAACTGTGCTCCCCTCCCTGGCCACCAGTCCTACTTTCAGGAGTGACTAGATCTGCTTTGTAAACTCGAGGCTCTAAACAGGACCAGCAGAAATGCTGTTGCCCTCTCTTTAATCCTAGGCATGTCACCCTGTCACTGAGCTTGAGTTGGAATGGATCAGTCCCGTGTGCACAGAACAGCTGGCTTTGCAGTTTCTTAAAGGGAGCCTCTGAGCTGAAACTGAGTCCAGCATCCCTCAGAGAATGGCCAGGCCCTTTGTTAAGCTCAGAAACGCTAAGCTTGAGAGGAAGGACAGGGTACCCTTCTGGCTGCCTGTGGCCTCCCGCATTACTACAGTGTAGGGACCTAGTTCCTTGGCTGTTTACGACCTAGAACAAAGACTGTGTTCCATCAGATCTCTGACCCAACTGTGTGGGCTGACCTTGATCCCTGGTAGTTTGCTGTAGGAACAACAGGTACATCCAAAGTAGTCTGAATCACTCCTGCTTACCGGAGCTGTCTCCCAAGGAACAGCAGTTCAGGACACTCCGTGGAGGAGCTGGGCAGGGAAGGTGATCTCAAGCCAAAGGAAGATGCATAGTCTAGCCTGGGGTTGTGTCTTTTAAGTTCTAGAAGTAGAAATCCAATTAAGATCACAAACTGCACTCTGGGCTCAGTCCAGCAGGGGGCTCAGTGTGCTCACTGTCGAGTGACTTGTGGTTGCTTCTCTGAAAGGGAACTGGAAAAACAGAGGGAGAACACAGCCAGCGACACCCTGCAGAAGAAGCAAGAGGCAGAGGCTGCTGTGAGTGTCCCACTGCCGGTACACAGAGCACAGGGTGCAGGGCAAACCTCTGCACCCTCGTGCTCCATCCTACTGAAGCTGGGGCTGTGACCCCAGACATAGTCCAGTGGCTTTACTTCACCGACAGCCTCATTCACCCCTGAGCCAGCCTGTCTGAGGGGCATGCTCTGGAGCCTGCAGTCTGTGCCCTGGGATGCACACAGCTCTGTGGCACATAGTGCCCTGGTTTTTACCTCCTGTGTGCTGCCTGTGTGGGAGCAAGGGAGCTTAATAGCAGGGTGCCATGGGGTTCTTGTAACACAGGTGAGAGACCACATGAGCTCATGCATGTCCCTAGGCAAACGTGCCTGTTTGTAGGGCAGGCAGCAAAGAACACAGGTCCTTTTCAAGAAAAGTAGGGGGTCCAGCTGCTCACTTGAAGTGTCTGTTTTGAGGCAGGACCTCACAGTGTGTTCTAGACGACATCATACTTATTATGTAGCCCAGGTTAGCCTTGAGTTTATCACTATATATCTCTCTATTCTTAAACACTGACCATGTTTTCAGTAATTTCTAATCCATCTCCTGTATGTGCAGAATCACTGAGGAGGAAGAAAAGGTACTAACTATATCCCTTCCACTGGTGTCAAGTGGAGTCGTGCCTTGTTAGGTGACTTCCCCAACAATGTCTCAAATAGGTCTCAGGGCTTCAAACTTCTGAAGGGTGAGCTGAGCCCACAGTGTTGGCCCCTTTCCCTTTGGTTCTTGATTGGATGTTTATCATGCTCTGACCAAAACAAGCCCAGGGTCCCCAACATTTTCTCTCATAGGTTCGGCTGATGCAGGAATCTGTCCGGAGAATAATCGAAGCAGAGGAGTCCCGAATGGGTGAGAGGGCATGCCCTCCCTGG
Source organism: Uromys caudimaculatus (assembly GCA_028551405.1). Lineage (NCBI taxonomy): Eukaryota > Metazoa > Chordata > Mammalia > Rodentia > Muridae > Uromys > Uromys caudimaculatus. The sequence goes on from CM052702.1 coordinate 135,928,430, forward strand.
GCCAGGCAGGGCGGTGCTGGGCCCCGGGGCTCTCACCTCAGAGGGAAGTGGCATGATGGCTTGTGTCAGCCGCTGCTGCTCTGTCCCCAGGGCTTATCATCGTAAACGCCTGGTATGGGAAATTTGTCAATGACAAGAGCAGGAAGAACGAGAAGGTGAAGGTGATTGACGTGACCGTGCCCCTGCAGTGCCTGGTGAAGGACTCCAAGCTCATCCTCACGGAGGCCTCCAAGGTACAGCACCAGGTTACCTCGGCCACCTGCTCCCAGGATCCAGATCCATGTGACTAGGACAGTTAGGCCTCGGTGCCCGGATAGCTTCTGTGCAGGAGCCACTGAGCAGCCAGGTGCTAGCAAACATCCGGCAAAGCCTTCCTGGTCTGCTGGGTTGCAGAAAGAGGCTGTGGGCTCAGAAGTCTCTGTGGCCATGCCTGGCAGGCTTTGGGCTGGACTGAGCAAGGGGACCGAGGAGCAGTCTGCCACTACCTAAGTAACCTCTAAATTGTCATTTCTTCCTCAAGCTAACAAGTGCGCGTCCTCACCCAGGCTGTGCCCAGCTGGTGGCAGACAGGAGCGGGGCGGGGCTTGGGGGCTGACCTGATTGTCTGTGTGCAGGCCGGGCTGCCGGGGTTCTATGACCCATGTGTTGGGGAGGAGAAGAGCCTGCGAGTCCTGTACCAGTTCCGAGGCGTGCTCCACCAGGTCATGGTGCCTGACAGTGAGGCCCTGAGGATACCAAAGCAGTGTGAGTACTGCCCCTTGCTCTCTTCACCTTCCCTGTGCAGGCAGGTTTATCAATGACAGAATCTAAGTGTGTGAGGGAACAGCTACTGGGGTTCCAAAGACGCAGAGATGCCTTGGCCCAGGGACTTGCCTGGAGCCGGTGTGTTGGAACACACTCTTGGCCGTGTGTGATCCTCAGAGCACCCGAGAAGCTGATTCCAAATGCGCCTGGGCTACATAGTAAGGCTCAAAAAAGAAAAAGAAAAAAAAGGCTAGACATGGCTCAGCAGTTCAGAGCATATGTTCCTTTTACAGAAAACACAGGTTTAGTTCCTGGTGCCCACATGGTAGCTCACAACCATCTGTAACTCCAGTTTCAGGATCTGACGCCATCTTCTGACCATGGCACCAAGTGTGCGTGTGGTTCATTCAGACAGAACACCATACGCAGAAACTTTTTTTTTTTTTTTTGGTTTTTCAAGACAGGGTTTCTCTGCATACTCAGAAACTTTAAAGGGGGGTTGGGAGATGTGGCACCTGGCTGTAGCTGTGAGTGACTGTGTAGAAGTGACTCCCTTTTTTCTGGGCACAGACTTCAGTCTCTTAAAGTTGAGTGTGGTGGGACCTGGGGCAGGGGCCAGCAAGTGATCTCTGAGCTCCAGGCCAGCCTGGGCTAAAACTTGAACAGCAGCAGGTGCTCCTAGCCTGGCCAGGGGCTGCCGAGGGTAGTGGAGGAAGCTTCCTTGACCTTGCTAGCCTGACTGGCTCTTTTCTTTCCCAGCTCACAGGATCGATACAGACGGGTAAACCGCTTGGGAACCTTGAGGAAAAAGAGGCCACAAAGACCTTTTCCTAGGAGGCTACAGATTTGGAAGCAGGGAAAACCCAGACCTGAAATGTTTTTAGTTTATTTCTCCAGAAGGTGGCACTGTATCAATTATGTGAAGGGACATGCAGACAGCCTAGCTTCATGGTGCTGTGGGTAGGACTGAGGAGCCCCCTGGCCAGACCACAGCACGGCCATGTCTTTCCCCAAGGATCATGTTCCTGGAGGGCAGGGCCTGAGCTGACTCTTGAGGTCACACCCTGGCCCTCCTCATCAGTGGCTGTGCACGGCAGCTCCCTGGAGGTATTTGGAACACTCTGCCCTCATGTGTGGGACTGCTCTCCCTGAAGCTGCTCGTGGGAAACATGGAAAGGAAGGCGTGTCGTGTGCTGCTCGGTAGACTTCCCACAAGCCACCTCTCTCTTCTGAAACGTCACTGAATGAACTGGAGAGGACTGCGGGTTTATAAAACTGCTTTTTATCTGAGAACAACGGGTTTGGAAACTAGTCTCTTTTCTTCCCACTTTTACAGAGCTCAAGTCATTCCTCCAGGCCCTGGCTTGGAACAGATAGGGGAGACTGACCCCGGGTCCCAACGTGCACTGTCCAGGCACACTGCCCACATTGCTAAGAGAAGAGGCCCTGCTGCCAGGGGACCCTTCACCCCACACGAGACACCCACCCTGCCTTCAGGACACCCTCCTCTAGAGAGTGGTGTTGGAAGGAAGGGACCTTTGTAAGGGAGTGAGGGCAGGCATGAATCTGCCAGATACTGGCTATGGATCCAAGGCGGGCCCAGGCACCTGCACTTCCAGTGAGTGCCCAGCAGGTGACACTGTTGCCCACCAGGCCTCACAGGGCCCCTTTAGGGAGTCTGCTCCCAGATCCCTTCTGGTGCACACTGGCTGGGTGTCCCTGCGAGCTCTGCCCTCTGAGCGGGTGTGCACCACAGTGGCCCTGAGCCTGGCCCTACAGCGGTGACTGCTGAAGGCAGGCATCACCTCAGCCATTCTCAAGATCCTTCAGCTTTTAAAGCAGTTCGAGCCTATAATATTTATCTTTTTTTTTTTTTTTTTTTTCTTTTTTTGAGGATGTTTCGTTGCCCCACAGACTGACTGCAGTGTGCACCATTGCATGAGCGCTGCCTCAGTGCCCTGTGGCTCCCTGGGCACTGCTGCCCCTTCTGTCTGAAGCTGACTGTGGCAGCACTGTCCAACAATAAAGCTGACCTAAAAGCTGAGGCCGCTTCTGTCCGTCTGTGCACGTTACCGAGGGACAGTCCGCTGTCCGTCTGTGCGCGTTACCGAGGGACAGTTTGCTGTCCATTTGTGCACGTTACTGAGGAACAGTTCGTTGTCCGTCTGTGCGTGTTACTGAGGGACAGTCCGCTGCTGTGCGCCAGGCGCCTCTCCCATCCCCTCCTTAGCTTAGACCATTGGGTGCAACTCGCAGCTGTGCTGAATGTCTGCCTGGGGTACAGAGCCTCACGGTAAGGCGATTAGACTTAAGATTTCCTGTTTGCATTTCAATCAGTCTGGCTATGTGGTTTATTCTGGCCCAAAACTGATCCTCCTGAGTGCCTCAGTTACAGGTGTACCTCCAGTCACCGATACTTTTTGAATATTCTTTGTGTGTATGGGTGTTTTGCCTGTGTGTGCTGTTTCCACGGCGCCCCCAGAGGTCCGAGGAGGGCATGGAACCCCGAGCTGGAGTTAGGGTGCTTATGGGCCATCGTGTAAGTGCTGGGAACTGAACCCAGGTCCCTGCAAGGGCAAGTGCTCAACCACTGAGCCGCCTCTGTCAGTGCAGCAGCCCCCACCCCACCTTTGTTTTCTTTAGGTCAGTTCTGTAGTCAAGGTAGTCACACCATTTCTGTCCTTTATGGGGTAGAGAGCTCTAAGCACAACCAAGTTACAGCCTGCATGGAGACTTCAAAGGATTTATTCCACATTCACACAAACCAGTCAGGAAAGGAGTCACTTAAAAATACAGGCTGATGGGAGACCCCTGCCCTGCCCGCCATCAGACCGGCTCCCATGGGGAGAGAGTAAGGACCCCACAGGCTGTAAGAACGACCACCTCTCCCTCGGGGAGTATCGCTGTCAGGGTGGTGACAGCCTCAGCCCAGGAGACCTGGGACTGTGCCTCCCTCCCCAGTGCTTGGGCCCCCACCTGACAACTGCCAGTCACAGCATCCCTTCCTGCTTGTCTCAAGGCACGGTGCAGCATCAACAGCGAGTGGAAGCGGCCACAGCAGGGCTGAAACCACTTCCTGCCAGGGTGTTGCCACCACCCCCCACATCCCAGAGCCTGCTCAGGCTCAGCTTCCCTGTGCCGGCCGTCTGGCCCGTGGTCCCCTCGGTCCCCGCTGTCCCTCTCTGTAGGCTCTCAGGCGGCCACATGTCCTCCGCAACAGCAGCCTCTGGGCTTTCAGGCGTTTCCGGAGCCTCTTGTTTTCCTTCAGTGTGAGGAAGAGTTTTTTTTTGAGGGTATCCAAGTCCAAAAGGGCATAGCTGTGATCAGACGGCTGTCCGGGAAGGGGCGTCTTCAACCCCAGAGGGCTGGCGGGCAGGCCAGCAGCCTCCGTGGCCTCCATTGCTTCTCGATCTGGTAAGACCTGAGGACAGAGGTCAGTGAGTGCTGAGGAAGAGCCTCGTGTCCTCAGCAGGAAGGCAAGAGCAGGGGCCACAGCTGCCCATTACCCTTCGGGTTTAGCCCCAGCCCGTTTCCCCTTCTGAAATCCTGATGAGCTGTCATGGTGGTCTTAATTGAGAAGCTCTGAAGCCCAGCCACCTATCCTGCTGCTCCTGTTCTGTTGGGTCCTCTGGGGCACTGGGTTTCTTCATTCTGTTTGCAGCAAAATACGTCCCTCTGAGACCACCTTGTACCCAGGGTCTTACCTGTTGCACGGGGCCTTCCGGGTTTGGAGGCTGAAGCTCTTCCAGTGTAGTGTCCATGTTCTTCCCTGAGCTGTCCCCACCAGCCCCCACCTCAGGGCAGACCTGGGAACAGCAGGCGGAGTCAGGCTGGCTGAGCTGGCAGACACCGGATCCTACAGCTGCCACTGTCCATCCCTGAGGAATCCATGCACAGGGCCTCCGGCCCTGCCCTGTGCCTCTGCAGTCAAGAGCCCGCTTCTCCCTCCCTCCCACCAAGTCCAGGTCTCTAGCCTGTGATCCACTGAACTCCCAGTGGCAGAAGGAGGAGGAAGTCTGAGGCCACGGACCCCGCTGTCTTCAGGGAGTATCCTCACCTTTCACCAGACTCAAGCTTGTGAGCACTGCCTGACCAGGAAGCCGCCACAACACAGCTGTCTGGGCTGCATCTCCTCTCTCCCAGACCAATTGCAAGACATAGCTCTGCTTCAGGTAGCACACAGTGGAACCTAATGATGGGCCAGGCGGTGGCCTAAGGGCACCCAAGTCTCCTTACTCAGCCTAAAGTGGAGCACACCTAACAATACCGACTGAATCCAGCTTTGCTCACGCTTGCTTTCACTAGATAGATTCCCAAATCCTGCGGCAGTGGCACCCAGACAGGTCCCTACAGCCCCGAAGACCTGAATCATTTGCATCACCCTGAAGCCTGGTAAGCACTCTCAATGGATGCTTGCCCTACAGCGCCGTGCGGTGGAAAGGTTCGAAGCAGATCCAAAGCCCCTGCCACCTACTGCTGACCACAGTGGCCATCTGCAGTTTCTCACCAACGAGGAGGCACTGAGGACTGTGAAGTTAAACTTGAGATCTGAGCATGCTCGGGCCTCTTTCAGCCCCTGTCCCTGCCTGTTCCTCCATCACCACACTAAGAGCTGTCACTCTATCTACAGACACGGCCTAGGACGCACCATGTGCTGCAGGCTGGAATCTTCTGCCTCTGCCTTCTAAGAGCTGAGGTTACAGGCATACATCATCACGCCTGGCCTTCTTGTTCTGAGACAGGGTCTCCTGGACCTCAGACTAGCCTCAGACCCCAAGGTTGACTGAATATTTGATCTTCCTGCCTCCACCTCTGGAGTGGCAGGACTGCCCACAGCCACAGCCCAGATTTATGTAGTGTTAGGGACCAAACCCAGGGCTTTGTGCATGCAAAATAAGCCCCTCTACCAAAAAGCCTACCACCCCAGTCTTGAGCACACATGCTTACTTTATTTTCTTTCTACCAGGATCTCATCCTGTATTTTTGTTGCTGTTGTTTTGGTTTTGTTTGGTTTTGGTTTTTCGAGACAGGGTTTGTCTGTGTGGTCCTGACTGCTCTGGAACTCACCTTGTAAACAAGGCTGACCTCTAACTCAGTAATCCACCCACCTCTGTCCCCCAAATTAAATTAAATGGAATTAAAGACGTGCACCACCACAGCCTGGCAAACCTGGGGCTTCTTGCATGCTAGGCCAGCACTACCAACTGAGCTACACCCTCAGTCCAACTACAATTCCCTTTTAAGCTCCCCTCTCAACACATACACACACACACACACACACCCACTGGCTGGACGGCAGACCAGCACCCTACCTGTGTGGGGTTCTGAAAAGCGAACACCGTGGGCACAGCATTGTGTTTCAGGTTCTTGCGGTTCCCGAAGGCGCTGAAGCACTCAGGTCTGAAGTGCTCAGAGCAGATGACCGTGTGCTGCTTAGGCTTGAAGTCCGCCCTGCCGATGTTGAGCACCCACTCCCTCAGCAGCTCCGGGCGGCTAAACGGGAACCTGTGGGCACAGCACCCAACAACATGGCTTTGGAGACTCAGTAATCCACTTGTTAGTCACCCACTCTCACGGTGACTTCTGTGCACATTTACACGATTCCCAGGCTCATAAACGCAGGCAATGAGTCCAAGAGATCTATACTTCCAACGCACATACCAGGGGACACCTCTGGTCCTTCCAGAGCTTGCCGCTTACCAGGCTCTGGTTCCTTGCCAGAAGGTGGCAGTGGATAGGACCAAGGCCCTGCCCTTCAGGAGCCTGCACCTCAAGCCACTCTGAGGTGGTTGGGCTGTGTGAGAGAGCAGGAGAAAACAACAGGAAGAAGCCCTGCGGTAGGTAATCAGGGTGGGCCAAGATGACATTTGAACAGACCCTGCAGCAAGGGAGAAGATAAGCCCGTGGCCTTTACAAAGGATGGGTGGGGGCAGGAGACAAAGATGTTGGTCTGGCTGGGGCACCTGGAGGAAGAAGGACCACGTGACACAGGGCTTGAATCAGGTAGCAGGGGCATTACTGTAGGTTCTGGATGAGGAGAGGCAAGCCGGGAAAGAGCTGAGGACAGAGCAGGGTACTGTGAGAGCGATACTAGGTTAGCAAGCAACTCTGCAATCCAGCACTTTTAAGGCTGACCAGGACTGAGGTGAGTTCAAGGGCATCCCGGGTTACAGAATGAGACCCTGTGTCAAAAGCAAAAACAGCCGGGCAGTGGTGGCGCACGCCTTTAATCCCAACACTCGGGAGGCAGAGGCAGGGGGATCTCTGAGTTTGAGGCCAGCCTGGTCTACAGATTGAGCTCCAGGACAGCCGAGGCTGGAGACGGGAAGTTGGGGGTGGGGTGGGGTGGAAATACCTTGGAAAGAGAAAGAGAAGGAAAGGAATGAGCTTCATGTTTCCGAGGAGGAGGGTCCTCGGAGGGCCAGGTCTGGGTGAACAGAAGCTTGATGAGTTGTGTCAAGGTGCTCTTCAGACCAGCAGAGCTCAGAGCGGTAGATGGGCACCTGTGCCTGGGGATGTCCCTACAGAGCCTGCCAGCCCGGGAGATTTCAGCACTGGGGAGAAGCCCTGAACAGCTAGCTCCACCTTGAGCTGCCAGCACTCAATGTAGATGGAGACTGACAAGGGAGATCTGGGGCAAAGGTCAGGATGCGCCCAGGGAGTCATGTGGGAAGAGACCTGTCCTGTCCAGTCAAAAGCAATTGATGAGTTCATTTAAGGCAAAGCCAAGCCGAGCAGTGGTGGCGCCGAATTTAATCCCAGCACTTGGGAGGCAGAGGCAGGCGGATTTCTGAGTTCGAGGCCAGCCTGGTCTACAGAGTGAGTTCCACCACAGCCAGGGCTACACAGAGAAACCCTGTCTTGAAAACAAAAACTGTTTAAAGATGAAGGCCTGAGCTCCAACCTCAATACCAAAATAAAATACAAAAGTCTCCCAGACAGGAGGCCAGCATCCTAGCATTAAGGGAGTGGGAGTTTCCGAACATTTGAAGCCAGCGTTGGCTACATAGTGAGGTCCAGAGCAGTCAGAACTACAGAAAAGGGCCCTGTCTCAGAAGAAGGGAGGAGGTGGCTATTAAGATAGGCGCCTGAGGGGCTAGAGAGATGGCTCAGCGGTTAAGAGCACTGGCTGCTCTTCCAAAGGTCCTGAGTTCAATTCCCAGCAACCACATGGTGGCTCACAACCATCAATTGGATCTAATGCCTTCTTCTATCGTAAAATAAATAAATAAATCTTTAAAAAAAAAAAAAAAAAGATAGGCGCCTGAGCCGGGCAGTGGTGGCGCACGCCTTTAGCCCCAGCACTTGGGAGACAGAAGCAGGTGGAGTTTTGAGTTCGAGGCCAGCCTGGTCTACAGAGTGAGTTCCAGGACAGCCAGGGCTACACAGAGAAACCCTGTCTAGAAAACACCAAAAAAAAAAAAAAAAAAAAAAAAGATTGGCGCCTGGCAAAATCCCTGTGTGTCAGCTCATGGGAGACATGACAAGAACGTGATTCTTCTACATGCAAATAAATTTAATTTAAAAATAAAACATGAGCCGGGCAGTAGTGGCGCACGCCTTTAATCCCAGCACTTGGGAGGCAGAGGCAGGCGGATTTCTGAGTTCGAGGCCAGCCTGGTCTACAGAGTGAGCTCCAGGACAGCCAGGGCTATACAGAGAAATCCTGTTTCAAAAAACAAAACAAAACAAAAAAGTAAAAAATAAAACATGAGAGCGACTAGAGGTGACTGTATCCCTAAGTATATGGCAGCACGACCACGAGATACAGGTCCCTTGATAACTATCCACACAGCCACCCAGAGGCCCTTCAATGCAGAATATACATGCTGGCACAGGTTCAATGGAATACTAAGCAGAAAAGAACTCAATGGTGCATGTGGGGCAAGAATGACTCTCGCAGGGCCCGGAAGTTAGTACAGATTCCATTCCTCAAGGCTCAAACCTGGCCACAGCAATCCAGGCCACATGCAGGCTATCTCCCTGTGGGCAGGTGAGAGGAGAGACTGTAAATGGGTGCCAGCAGAGTCGTCTGTAGGCTGCCAACTGATGTGTGCATTTTTCTGTGGTTGCTACTCTTCCGTAGAAGCATCAAAACAGTGACTGGGGAGAGGGGGGCGAGCACGCACTGTGCGGGTGCCAGGACGTGGGTAACTGAGCCCTGAAGGCACAGACACTCGAAGCCGGAGCCTTGAAGGGTGCTTCCCTGGAAAGAGCTCAGCCACGAGTCAGGCTGGGAAAAGGGGTCCTGGGGCTGCAGCACCGGGGATCCACCACCTTCCCACAACCGAAGTCTCTGCCAAGAGGCCGGGCCATCCTGGGAGCACTCATTCCTCCAGGCCTCCCTCGAGGTGACGCAGGCGCGAGGGGCCAGAGCAGGGCCACAGCCAGACGCCACTCACGCTCATCTAGTTCGCACTGAGCACCTACTGCTTCCAGGCGAGGAGGGGGCGGCTGGGCTCAGGCTGTGAGGCAGTGCGCGGGAGCACTGCTGACGCCCGTCCCGTCCCCTCCCCGCAGTCCCGGTCCACCTCGCCCGCAAACCCTAGGCCTCCCGGAGCTCCCGCCCGGTGCACTGAGGCCCGCAAGCGTTCCGTAGGGTCGGGTCCCAGCTTCCCATCCCTCACCGGTGGAAGGTGAGCTGCTTCCTACGGCTGCTGTAGCGGTTGCAGCACTGCCGGGCCGCGCAAGACTTCGGCATCTCGGAGATGGGCCCACTGCCCCTAAAAAAGATGGCGGCTCCGCGGCCTCGGGGGGGGGGCGGAGCCTGATGGGCGGGGTCTGCAGGCTCGGGGCGCAGGGAGCCGGACTTGCTCTGCTCTCTAATGAAGTTAGAATACCTTCTAGAACTTGTGCCCAAGTGATAACCTTGGAAACCTGAACTAAGAAAAGCATCGACTCTTAACTCAGCTAATAGTTTATAGCTTCCAGGGCTGATTGGGTAGTGGGGTTGGGCTTGTCACACTATCTCAGCCTCCCAGCTTGGATCCCACTGGAGGTACCCACTTGACCACAATACGCAGACAAGATGCCTAGCCTGTCTCGAAATACCCCACCCCACCCCCCAAAAAAGATGCCTAGCTCTGGATCCATCTCAAACCAGATCCACCTGCCTCTGCTGGTCAGGTGCTGGGATTAAAGGCCTGTGTAGCCAGTCCCAAACTCCAAGAGCCTAAGGCTGTGCCTCTGAAGACTCACAAGTGCAGGGTGGGGGGAAGGGCTGGCCGGCACACACGAATTGACAGGGAAGCTTTTAAAAGCGCACTCTGGATCTAAGAGCCAACAGAAGTGGATCAGGGGTCATGGTTGATTTTCTTTGTTTTTTTGTTTTTCGAGACAGGGTTTCTCTGTGTAGCCCTAGCTGTCCTGGAACTCACTCTGTTGACCAGGCTGGCCTCGAACTCAGAATCCACCTGCCTCTACCTCCCAAGTGCTGGGATTAAAGGCATGCGCCACCACTGCCCGGCATGGTTGATTTTCATCGTGCTAAATGCTACCATCAGTCCGCTTTGCCAGATCCACCATCTGGCAAGTGACTGGGGGGACCCACAGCATTCTTCAGCTCGGGACACCTAGGGAGAAACTGGACCTCAAAGTAGCAATATCTTTATTTACAAAATATACAGTTTCACAGAAACAGCTTGCTTTACACACATAAACTTTATAATTACACAGAACATGTAAACGATGTTGTGTCTGGCCTGGCCAAAGCCGACGGGAAGGGTCTGCTTGGGGAAGACACCTTTCCCTCCCACCATCAGCCACCAACCAGGAGCCCATCGAGGGTCATGCCCAGTTTGCATAAACAAGCTGATAGCAGCTGCCCAGCTCAACCTACCCCCAAACCAAGGTGTCTGACTTCTGACACCACCCACAGGGAAAGATCCCCTTAAAAACAAAGCAAGCAAACAGAAACTGAGATGTCAAATGTATTCCAGAGGCATTGAATCTCAGCACATGTAATGGCCAGCTCCACTGTTCCACAACAAAACCACACATATTCTTAAATGCACTTTAAAAAAAAACTACTGGAGCTTTGGTTATTCTCAGGGTGAAGACACTGGACAAGAACTGTTGTGGGGCAGGTCTTTGGCAAATTCTTCTAACTTGTCCTGGGTATTTGCCCCAGTCAGCCACACAAGACTGTTTCTGTCATAGCTCTTTCTCTTTAGCAGAGCTCTCCCTTGACGGTCTGCACAACCAACAGGGCTCAGCAGTACTTCTCTGTACTTTAATATGAGCGATGAGCAACAGGAGTAAAAAAAAAAAAAAAAAAAAAAGTTAAACTGGGGAAGTGGGAAAGATGCTAAGACCAAAAAATAGGGGGGGGGGGGCGCCTCTGATTAGCCAGATTATAGTCTGAGCTCCTTTGGTGCTTAAGATAGTGTGGATTGAGAATGCCTGGCGACCCTGCAAAGGTGCTCCAGGAAGGGAAAGGGGACACACTTAGCCACTCTGCTGTCTCATGCCTAACAAAGAACACGTGATAAATGGGTATGAAACACACCCACTGCTCTGCCAAACACTGCTGAGAAAGAGTAATTGGAAATGCTAGAGCAAGAGCCGACACCCTCTCGTCCCCTGCCCCAGGACCACCAGTGTCCAGGAGCCCAGCCGGCCCTCACCCAGACCAGGGCTCTGGTTCACACCTTTGAAACTCTGCACGCTGAGGTTAAACAGCACTAACTCAGACCCTTGCCTCGCCCCAGAGCCCAGCTGCATGGAAGGCGGAATGCCCTGATTGTTTTTACCATTATCTCAAGAACAGCACACAGGTCCCAAGGACAGTGTCTTCTGTGGACTGCTGCTGGAGCAGCTGGAGCAGCATGTGCTCCCACAGCACAGTGCTGGGCACCCTGGGGCACCCAGGACGACAGTTGCCAATACTTTGGGCTGTATTGTACTGGGGGAAAAAAGCTTTTTGTTTTTTACATCGTGCAAAACAAGAAACTGAGTCATGAACACAGAACACCTCCACCCCAACCCTCGCTCTGTGGAAAAGTGGCTACACACCATCCCTTTAAAACAAACAGTGAAAACCAAAGGACCACCACTCACCCCCCACCCAGGGCTCCTCTCAGGGGCACCAGACCTCTCAGAAAACAGCTCCCTGGCTCAGTAAGTACAACTGAGGCAGGAAGTGAGACTACAAAGGGGTGGGCAACTTGGACGGCTGCCGTATAGACACTTGTGATAGAAGAGCAACACTGAGAATAAACACAGCCAGGAAAACACAACACCTCTACTCCTGAGCACAGAGGAGACAGGACTGACAGCTAGCACCGGCTCCCGATGGCAGGAACTGGCTAACAATGACTGTGCGCCCTCACTGTTAGCAGAAGCAGACCTGGTGCTGTCTGCCTCCAACGCAGAGACCACAGCTGGAGCAGCAGCTCTGACCATTTATCTGCTCACTAGCTATGTACAGTTCGATCTGGACGGCTTGTCCTTGGCTTAGGCACCTGAGTGGCAGGGTCTGCCCGCACCAGGGCTGGGGATTCTGTGCTCAACTAAGGGAGGCCAGAGCCCCGGCCCTTCCAGTCCCGCCTGTCTCCTCAGCTCCAGATCAGTCCAGAAACAGCTTCCGGGAGCCCATTCGGGACCGGTTGGAACGCCGGATATCGAACTTGGAGTCCCGGCACTTCTGGCAGACAAACACTTCCGGAACGTTGGACTTGCGGATCTTCGCACAGGACAGGTGGATCCAGGTGTGGCACTCGTTACACTCGATCATGGGGCGGCCAGCGAAGGGTTTCATGCAGAAACAGGTGACAAGATCCCAGGAATCATCATCTGGAAGGAAACCGAGAGTTGAGGGGGGGGGACCTCCTGAGCCCTTCTCCCTGGGGGAACTGCACATCCAAGAGACACGTGGCTAAGTGTGACCAAACCACTGCTCCAGAGATCACTCATGGGCCATCACCCACTCGGGCCTGCAGAGCAGCCCGGCTGTCTCCAGGAGCTGACAACTCTTTATGAGCATCTATGCGCCTTCCTTCCCTCCACTTTCGCCTTCAAATCCTAGGTGCACTCTGCTCCCGCCCTAGGGGCCTGGATCCTCTGCTCAGCACTCACCTGAGTCCACCATGATGTCTTCATCGTTGCCAGTGCTGTCCTCGTCCCGGAACACCACCTGCTTTCCCTGGCGGACGATAGTCCGTTTCCCTTCAGTTTTTATTTCTGTGACCTGATCAGGTGACACAGTAGCACAAGAGCCACTTGAGGGAGTGTCGGAGTCCCAGCCTGAGCAGGGGTCAGCAGACGCCTGGGGGATATCCTGCATGGTGGGACTTGAGGGAGTCTCCACATATGGGTCTTCGGCTTCCAGCTTCAGCAGGCTCCCCCTGTACCCCTCCTTCCCAGGCATGTCGCTGTCCCTGCGCTTCCTCCTCTTCTTCTTCTTCAGCTTGTCAGTTTTCTTCCTGTCCAGCAGGAAGTTACTGGGCTTAGCTCTCTGCAAGAGGGAAGGCTGCAGGTGGCTGAAGCATCGGTCCGGCACTGAAGACGTGATGTCAGAGAAACCAGTGTCCCAGCCGTCACTGTCAACAGTCCCAGCAGTGCTGTTGGCAGGGCTGGGGCTGCTCCTCAGGGGGAGCTCCTGAAATAAGAGAGCAACAAGGCATGGTGGGTAATCTAGCCATAATCTAGCCAGCCCCAAGACAGGAGCACCCCTGGTCAGTCCTTCTGCCCTGAGCAAACACCTCATCAGCATATGAATGTGACAGCAGACCACCTAACCGAACCCTCACTCCCTGCCCCAGAGCCAGAACTGAGCTCATGATTAAAGACAGGGGTATAGGCTAGAAGCAGAGTGCTCACCCAGCATGAAAGGAAGAAGGCTCTGAGTTTACCCTCACCTTCCTACATGAAACCAGACATCTCCATAATTTACTCTTCTCTCAATAAGAATTAGTTCCCTCCATTTGTTCTCCCAACAAATACTCTTTAATTAAGTGAATTTAAGTTATTTCAAACTTTTGACCTTTCTTTAAACAAATAACAACAACAAAACCAGCTGGGCAAAATGAGACCTGCCTTTAAGGGCAGACAGGCAGATTTGAGCTCAAGACCAGCCTGGTCTACCCTGTCTGAGGGGAAAAAAAACCTGAAGATGTTCCAAAATATTGGAAGAATCTAGGTAGGTAATTAGTGCCCCAAACAGCAAGCTAAGTGCTGGACCCGAACACCCAGTGCTTTGCCAAGAGTGGCCGCGCTCTGTGGTACCAAGAGTGCATTGCACAGCAAGGAAGACTAAACCCATGTGAGATCTTACTTCCCCAAACAGCAGATTCTTTGCCTGATGTGCACAGGACTCCAGTAGCCTAAGCCACACAGCACCTGACAGCCCTCCCTTCTGCCTTCCCCTTGGCAAGGAAACAGCGCCCACAGACATGGAATTTGGGGCATGGGTAAGGATCCTGCAAGGCCCAGTTTTGGTATTCCGGACAACCAGGCAAGACCTGGCTCCTATGGCAAGAAAATGTCCACTTCTGTGTCCAGGGTGTCCTCTTCAAAGCAGAGGGACAGAGCGACAGTGCTTAGCCCACTCTTTCTAAGGGCAGTCCGTCTGGCCAAATACTGGCCCTTTAAAAAACAAAAACAAGCTGGGCAGTGGTGGCGCACGCCTTTAATCCCAGCACTTGGGTGGCAGAGGCAGGTGGCTTTCTGAGTTCGAGGCCAGCCTGGTCTACAGAGTGAGTTCCAGGACAGCCAGGGCTACACAAAGAAACCCTGTCTCGAAAACCAAAAAAAAAAAAAAAAAAAAAAAAAACCAAAAACCAAAAACCCAGACCCAAGCAAGGTGTTTGCAAGCGGTTACTCTCTTCTTGAGATAGGGTCTCATTCTTAGGCCATGCTGGATTGGATTTTACTGTGTAGCCCAGACTGACCTCAAACACATCTCCCTCATCCTTATGAGTGGAGGGATCAAAAGAGTGACTGGAAATAAACATTAAGTTTGTTAAGTAAACCAAAAGAAACAAAAAAAAAAAGGACGTTAAATCATTTCCAGAAAAGTCTACTAAAGCTTTGGAAATCACGTCCCTGCCTGGACTGATCTAGGTCCCAAAGAAACTGACTCCTGCCAGATGCCTGCCCAAGGCTGGCACCAAGTGCTTCCAGACCACCACTGCTGAGGCACCTGCAGCAGGAACCCAAGGTGCGGGGCGTGTCGCTCCGAAACACATAAATCATTACCTCCTTTGGATAGGGTATGTAGCCCGCATAGGCCAAGACGAAGGTGCAGAATTTGTTGAAGTCTTCCACAGTCCTGCGCCTCTTACAAGTGGGGGAGTACTCCTGTTGAGGGAAACAAAGAGTCAGTGAGGGAGACTCCTGCAGAGGGAACTGACCAAAACAAAGCAAGCTGCAACTTTTATTGCCAAGTCACAAAACAAGGCAGGATTTAGTCTAGAAACAAGATAAGGTAAGTTGGGGGTCAAGAAACGACAGTTTAAGGTGGAAAGAGGAGTTTTAAGATTCTGAGCCAAGAACCCTGGAGATAAAAGCGTGTCTATAGTCCACCTCTTGGCATTCACCTTATCTGTTTGTCCCTGCAGGCCTATCAGGAGCTCCAGCATCTACATTTTGCCACAGATTTCCCACTCGGAAAACAAACCGCAGCTGTGGCTCTAAACAAACACATTCTAAGTGATTTCAAAGATCGGCTACTTAATCTTTCCTTGCTCTCTAAGCCTGACTCCCTCGAGGCCAAGCCAGGAAGGGGGACCGAGCATTTGCAGCTCAGGGGACATCCTCACCCCAAGTAGGGGCGGGAAGTAGGAACTCCGAAGTGTTCCTCGGACTGAGTCAGAAGAGAAACACGGTTTGGTTTAGGTGCGCCCGTAAGATAGAAGACCTATACGGGATCTGCGGGCTCAGGGGCCATTCTCAACCGCCGCCACGCACCCCACCACAAAAAAGGGATTTTCTCCCGAGAAGGCGGAGCATCGCGGCTCCGGGAACATTCCCTGCGGTGACTCCCCGCACCTTGTCGCCACCCCCACCCGTGCTCAGGTGCTCCGCCAGTTTGGAGGGGGAACACCGGGTCGACCTCCGAAAGCCTCCCGCAAAGCGGCGCGCAACGCAGCACTTTCAAACACCGTCCCAACTTGCTCCAGCAGGCCGCTCGCTCCCGCCCCTCGGCCAGCCCCGCAGGCGACCGGCAGCAGAGCGGGCCGCGCGCTCCCGGCACTGGGGCGGCCACGGGGCGGTCCAACCGGGCCCCAACTCGGGAAAAACTTTAATTTCGCACAAGGGAACATCGCGGGGGGAGGGGGATCAGGGCCTCGGACAGGAGTGCGGGGCGGCGCCGCGGCGGCGGCGGCCAGGGACCCGCCCTCCCTCCCGGAGCAGATGGCGCACGCCGCCCGCCCGCCCGCGCAGGCCCCGGAAGGTGCGGGGCCCACCCGTGGGGTGCGGGACGCCCGCGGGACCCTGGTAGGTGTCCCGGAGCCGCGCAGGCCCCAGCGCCTCCCGCCCGCAGCTGCGACACCGCGAACCCCTCGGGCCCCGCCCCGCCACACACCCCGCACCGCGACCCCGGCCCCGAGGCTCTGCGCGGGGGCCGCTCCCCGGAAGGAGGGGGAGGGGCGGGCGGGCGCGGGAGACCGGCTCCAGAGTCCGGACCCCCCGGACGCGGGCGCCGTGGGGGCGGGGCGCGGCCTGGCCGGTGGAGGGGACGGCAGGACCGCGCGCGTAGCCGTTCCGAGGGGGCCGGGCCGCACCGGGGAAGTGGGGAGGAGACCCCGCGAGCTCGAGGCAGGGCGGCGGAGGGCCATGTCCTCGGGGCGGAGGGTGGGCGCGGCGCCCGGGAGAACCGGCGGGGAGCAAAGGCACGGGCCCGAGCTGGGGGCGCCGGCGAACGTGGGGGAGGGAGGCAGGGCTCGAGACGGCTTCCCGGGGTCCGGCTCGGCCCGGAGTGCAGCAAAGGCCGGAGAGGGGGCGGCGAGGCGAAGCTCGTACTTACCTCAGGGTGGAAGGCGGCGGCGCAGGAGTCGGAGTCCATGTTCCGGGTGGGGGGCGGCGGCGGTGGGAGTGCCGAGGCCGGAGTGCGGGAGCGGGCCCACGGGACGCTCAGGGCTAGGGGGCTCCGGCACCGCGCAAAGCGAGGGCGGACCCGGCCGGGGAGGGGTCGCCCGGACTGGAGGTGAAGGGGGTGTCGGTGTGTCGCGTCGCAGGCTCGCTGATCCCGAACTGGAGTCTCCGCAGCGAACTGAGTGGAGGATGCAGCTCCCACGACCGGCGCTGTGGAGAGGCGGGAGAGGCACTGTGGGGGGCGGCGGCGGCAGCGACAGCGAGCGGGAACCCGACCGGCTCCCCGACCTGACGCCCAGTTCGGCTCGTGTCTCGGGAGGGAGGGCGGGAGCGCCGCGAGGGTCGTCGGGAACTGTAGTCCGGGTTGTCTGGACTTTCGTCATGCGGGGGTGTGACCCGCTCAGCGCGCAGCATTATGGGAGTGGTAGTCCCTAGCGTCGCGCCGCGGCGTCTAGAGACTGTCTCACAACTCCAACTCCCAAGAGGCTCTGCGGCAGCGGACGAATGCGGAGGCGGTGCTGACAGGACTCCGGAGCCTCAGAGCGGGGGAGGTGCGGGGGCTCCCACCGCCCGGCTGGTGGGGGAGGGGCGGCAGTCCGCGGGCTACGCGGGGCGGGGTCGAGCAGCGGCCTGGGTCTCGGAGGGCGGTGGCCGGGGCTCCGCTTTCTCCCGTGGGGCCTCAGCTTCGGCCTTTGTGGGGCGGGGGTGTCCCGGCTGCTAGGGCAGGATGGGGGCGGGCCGCTGACGTCCGCGAGGGCGGAGCGCACTTATTTTCGCGGCCGCGGGCGTTTAGCTGGAGGTTCCCGGCGACCGCGGCATTGGGCCTGGCGGGGTCACTTGTGGGCGCCCGGTACGCAAAGCAGCGTAAGATGGAAACCCAACTCCGGGACGGCACACACACGCCGGTTTCAGTTCGCTTTTTGTTTCTCTCCTCGCTGTCCTCAGGGCTGCGGCGACGAGAAACGCCGCGCCTCCCGAGTTTCGCTTTTCCTGGGATCCGAGGCGGCCGGTGCGGTGAAACGCGTGAGCTGCGTGGTGCCCGCGGTGACTCCGAGGGCTGTTGATGGTTGAGTGGGCAGTGTTCTTCCGTGGGTGTGGAAGATCGACCCGGAACGCTTAGACGAGTGCCTTGGTGACATTACCGTAAGGCTGCTACTGTTATTTTAACGTTCGTAATCCTTTAGATGGAAAAATACACGTCTGTAAAATACACATTCAATATTAGATCTGATAACTTTAAGAACTGTCAAAGGAGAGACAAGATTTTAAATTCGAGTGAGAAAACATTCTGACACATCCGAAAGAGGAGTATATTTGAGAGCCTGTGAGTAGGTCTCTTAGTGACTATTGCTGTTTTCCAGGTTCAGCTAATTTTTACGTGAACAGTGATTACGATAGGTATAGGTGTGGCCAGGCGTGGTGGCCCATACCTTTATAGACTGGAGCAGACACAGTGAGTTCCTGGCCTGCCAGGTCTTTTGTGACTAAGGGGAAGGAGAAAGTGGGAAGGAAGGAGAGTTGTTGCCAAACTGGGGACCACCAGCATGGGGTACATTAGACACTATCATAAGAACAAAACTTGGGCCAGGCAGTGGGGGCCGTACGCCTTTAATCCCAGCACTCGGGAGGCAGAGACAGGTGGATTTCTGAGTTCGAGGCCAGCCTGGTCTACAGAGTGAGTTCCAGGACAGCCAGGGCTATACAGAGAAACCCTGTCTCAAAAAAACAAAAAAACAAAAACAAAAAAAAAAAACAAAAACAAAACAAAGAGCACTTCTTGTTCTTGCAGAAGACCAGGTTTCAACTCCTAACACCCACACAAGAGCTTACAACCCTCCATAAGTTGGTTCCTCAGAACCTAACGCCCTCATCTGAGGTCACCAAGTACGCACATAGTACACAGACATACATGCTAGCAGAACACATAAATCTAAAAGAGTGCCACAGCATACCAGCATGATAATGCATACCTGCAAGCCCAGAGTCTGGGGGGATAAGGGGAAAGAATTAGGACACAGGTCAACCTTGGTTCCCTAAGAAGCCTGGATGTCCCAAGACGCGGTCTCAAGATGCAGATACAAACCAAGAAGTAAATGACCACACCTGATCTTTATTCCTCGTGCTAAACATTTCTCAGTAAACAGCCAAGTTGTTTTCACACCAAGAAACTGGCTGAAGGACTGGGCTCACTGGTTGAGAGCAAGCTCTGCCCTTCCAGAGGACTTGAGCTCTGTTCCCTGTGCCCACATCAGACAACCCACACTGAGTGTAACTCCAGCTTTAGGGGACCCGAAGCTTCCACTGGCCCCCCATGGGCAGTGCTTCCATACATACAAACCCACACTCAGAAACACACATATTTTACAGTAGAAATGAGTTGCCGGACTCAGTGTCCCACGCATTTAATCCCAGCAATTGGGGGGGGGGGGGGGCTGGGCAGAGGCAGGCACTGTCTCGAAAAAAAACAAATCAGTAAAATAATAGTAATGAAGTAAAGATAAGTGGTGAGCACCTTTACTTCCAGCACTCGCCACACAGAAGCAAGTGGAACCCTGCAAGGCCAGCCAGAGCTACATTGTGAGACTCTAGTAATCATAAAATCGTGTAAAAATAGAAACAGGGTTAAAAAGATGGCTCTGCTCTTAAGAGCATTTGCTGCTTTTACAGAGAACCCAGGTTCAATTCTTAGCACCCACATGGTGGCTCTCAACCATCTGTAACTCCAGTTGCAGCCAATCCTGTGAGCTCTTTTAACCTCCATGGCCACCACACGGACATGAACGTGATGCAGGAATATATTTAAATGCAAGCAAAATACTCGTGCACATAAATCTAAAAAATAAAAGTAAGTTGAGGCCAGGCATGATTGCTCCTGGCTCTAATGCCAACTTTAGGGAACCTGAGTCTGGGCTATGTTCGGAGTTCAGAGACAGCTTAGGCCACATACACTGAAGTTGTCTCAGGCCCCCTCCAAAAGAAAAACAGGAAGTTAATGTCCTTTGGGGGCTGTTTAGCATGTGAAAGCCCTAGATTTATCTCCCCACTGCTTAAGGGTCAGCAGATCTCCAGGTCATGAGATAGCACACACCTTTAATCCCAGCACTCAGAGGCTGAGGCCAATTGAACTCTGAATTCAAAGCCAGCCTGGTCTACCCAGAGTTCCAGGATAGCCGGGACTGTATAGAGAAACCCTGTCTCAAAAGAACAAATAGCCGGGCAGTGGTAGCGCACACCTTTAATCCTGGCACTTGGGAGGCAGAGGCAGGTGATTTCTGAGTTCAAGGCCAGCCTGGTCTACAGAGTGAGTTCCAGGACAGCCAGGGCTACACAGAGAAACCCTGTCTCGAAAAACAAAAACAAACAAACAAAAAAGAACAAATAAAAAAAATTAGATAAACAGGGCTGGAGAGATGGCTCAGAGGTTAAGAACACTGACTGCTCTTCCATAGGTCCTGAGTTCAATTCCCAGCAACCGTATGGTGGCTCACAACCATAGCATCCAATGTCCTCTTCTGGTGTGTGTATGAAGACAGTGTATACTCACATAGATAAAATAAATAAATCTTTAAAAAAAAAAAAAAAAAGACCCACTTGTCTCTACTTGGGGATATAGGTTCATGTTGGGGTACTTGCCTAATGGACATGAGATGAAGTCCTAGGTTCTTACCACAAAACTGCTTAAATTTTTTCAGCGCCAGCCACAACATCTAGGGGCTGGAAAGATGGC
This sequence comes from Uromys caudimaculatus, assembly GCA_028551405.1. Taxonomy (NCBI): domain Eukaryota; kingdom Metazoa; phylum Chordata; class Mammalia; order Rodentia; family Muridae; genus Uromys; species Uromys caudimaculatus. The sequence continues at coordinate 135,948,936 of CM052702.1, forward strand.
CCTTATGGTCATCAAGAATAAGGGACTGCTGTTACAGAGAACTCTAGTTCTGTTCCCAAGACCTGAGTCAGGATCTACATACGTGTGTGTGTGTGTGTGTGTGTGTGTGTGTGTGTGTGTGACGCGCGCGCGCGCGCGTCATTTGCACGTTCACTTGTAGAGGAGCCTGGTTGCCTCCTTTACCATTTGCTCTCAAGTGTACTGACCCACACACAGGTATATACATTTAACTGAAAGTATTTTAAAATCTTCTAAAATGTATAGGTGGCTTTGCCTGCATGGCTGTCTATACCATGTGTCCAGTGCCCTTGGAGGTCAGGAGAGGGTGTCAGTCATGTGGTCCTCCGCAAATGCAGCCGGGGCTCTCAACTGCTCCCTAAATTTACTGAAGTGTTTTAACCCAGCTGCCTCAGCCTGCAGCTACAGTGAAGGGTCCCTGAAGCGATCTACCTTCCATGCCCCTTGTTTTCAGGTGCAGTCCTGTTCCTCGCTCCCACAGCGAGTGACCCAGAGCTCCTGAAGTAACAGGTTAGCCAGGGTGTCCGGACCCTGGGAGTCACCGGTTTTTAACTTTCCACTGGGGCTGGGGAAGGTTGAAGTGTGCTGGTTGAGTGTCAGACAGTTGTGATTGCTCGGGAAAGCAGGGAAGGAGCCCAACATCGGCCCAGGTGGCAACAAGTTAAAAATACTAAGAACACCGTGGTTTCCCAGGAAGTAATTTGAGAATGCGTTTATTTTAATTGAGTGTCCAAATATAGCCCCTCCTACCTAAATCTCACTGGCTCCTTCACTTGGGGGAACTTTGGGGAACACGCTCTGCCTCCAGTTTTCACTGTGTAGTTGGAGTGTGGGTGCGAATTTCACCAGAGGCTTGTCTCTCCCAGAGTGGTTCTCTGACGTCACGGCACTTGATCCAACCAGAGTATGTCCTTAGGGATCCTCCTGTCCTCCTTGCTTAGGAGACTGTGTGTCTGTGTGTGTGTGTGTCTGTGTGTGTGTTTATGTGTCTGTGTAAGTGCATGTGTGTGCCTCTCATCTGTGTATGTCTGTGTGTATGTATGTGTCTCTCTGTGCATGTCTGTATGTTTTTCTGTGTGTATGCATACCTCTGTGTGTGTGTGTGTGTGTGTGTGTGTGTGTGTGTGTGTGTGTGTATTCCTTAGAATCATACTGTCCTCAGCTTGTACCATGTGGGCTACAGCATGAGCACACGTGTGAGTAATTAATTCATCAGTACTTTGCAGACTGAATCATCAAAGAAATCAAGTCAGCTTCTTACGTTAGGTTTATACTGGTAGATTACAAAAAGGCCAGAGCTGGAAAGCTGGCTCAGCAGCCGCTGTGCTTGCAGGGGCCAGAGTTCAGCTCCCAGTGCCTGCCCCGATCAGGAAGCTCCGACACCTGTTACTCCAGCCACGGGGCCTCTGCCCTCTCTTCCGGCCTCCTGGGACTCACACCAATGAGTACAAACACATAAAATTAAAGTTTAAAAATCTTTCTATTAGGGGTAGAGAGATGGCTCAGAGGTTAAGAGCATTTTCTGCTCTTCCAGAGGTCCTGAGTTCAATCCCCAGCAACCACATGGTGGCTCACAACCATCTATATAGTGAGATCTGATGCCCTCTTCTGGCATGCAGGCGTACATGCAGGTAGAGCGCTTATATACATTAAATAAATAAATAAAATGTTTTTATTGTATGTGTATTTAGAGAGATTTTTGTCTGTGTAAATCTATATAACACATGTGTGCTTGGAGCACCTGGAGTCCAGAAGGCATCATATCTTCTGAAACTGGACTTTAAAAAGATTGTTAGCAGCCATGCGGGTGCTGGTAATCAAGCCCAGGTTCTGAAGTCCGTGCTCGTAACCACTGAGCAATCTCTGCAGCTATTAAAAAACAAAAAAGGGGGACTGGGGTGGCAGTAATGCACACCTTTATGGCCAGCACTCAGGAGACAGGCGGGTGGATCTCTGTGCGTTTGAAGCCAACCTGGTCTACAGAGCAAACTCTAGGGCCGGCAGCCAGAGCTGCATAGTGAGACCCTCTCAAAGAAGATCCAGGTTACCCCTTGCCTATCTAAAATTAGATTTGAGCACCAAATGAAGTGCTCTGGTTTTGTTTTGTTTTTTTTTTCCTTTTTTTTGGGTTTTTGTTTTTTGTTTTTTGTTTTGTTTTTGTTTTTTTTGGAGACAGGGTTTCTCTGTGTAGCCCTGGCTGTCCTGGAACTCACTCTGTAGACCAGGCTGGCCTGGAACTCAGAAATCCACCTGCCTCTGCCTCCCAAGTGCTGGGATTAAAGGCGTGCGCCACCACTGCCCAGCACTCTGTTTTTCTTTTAACCAGGGATTGCCAGGCAAGCAGGTTGCCCTGGGTTTGAAGTGTGAGTTAATGTGGGTTTGGGACAGTTTTGCTGTGTAGCCCAGCCTGGCCTCAAACTCAAAATCTCCTTGATTTAGACTCCTAATGCTGAAATTACAGCATTAATTAATTAATTAATTTTTTGCAAGTCTCTGAGCGAGCTTAAGTGTCATGGTAGGGGTGGGGAGAGAGGAGATATGTCAGCTGGTTCCCTCCTCCCTCCCACCCTGTGAGTTCCAAGGATTAAACTCAGGTCACCAGGCTCAGGAACAAACATCATGAGGCCAAGCCACCACCTCACAGGCCCAGAACTTTTGTTTGTTGTTTTTTGTTTTGTTTTGTTTTGATTTGATTTAAGTAGTACCACTGGTTAAGTCACATCCATTAAATTCACTTATCACAACCAAGTTACTTATGCTAGGCATAGTAACACATGCCTCCAATTTCAGCATTTGAGAGGCAGACGCAGGCAGCTCTGAGTTCAAAGCTAGCCTGATCTACATCGCAAGCTCTAGGCCAGCCAAGGCTACATAATGAGATGCTGCTTTAAAAAAAAAAAAAAAAAAAAAAAAAAAGAGGAGGAAGAAGCTGCGGCTTGTACAGAACTGGCATTTGAACCTAGGGCCCATGCATGCTAAGCAACTGTTCTACCCACTGAACTACATAACTCCAGCACTGCTTGTTTTTTCTTTAGAAGAGGTGAGCCGGGCAGTGGTGGCGCACGCCTTTAATCTCGGCACTTGGGAGGCAGAGGCAGGCAGATTTCTGAGTTCGAGGCCAGCCTGGTCCACAGAGTGAGTTCCAGGACAGCCAGGGCTACACAGAGAAACCCTGTCTTGAAAAAAAAAAAAAAAAGGTGAACTAGAATTTTCATGAAATTTAAAATCTATAAACTCCTACTTACTCTCTCCAAAGAGAAGCCTGTGCCATGCCAGGGATAGCCCAAGGTCTGAATCACCTTAGCACAGCCAAAATGTCCTCACATTCAGTCTCACAGTGTGGCTGACATTGTCTCACTGCATGGGGTAAATGTCTCACATTCCCATGTTGACCCTTTAGACTCCCAAGGAGAAGGAGGACTAGCTAGCATGCCTGGGTTGGTAGGCCATTCAGAATTCCACACACAGCTGAGAGGTCTAAATCTGGGCCTTTCTATTCTCACCACATTCCTGGTCTCCAGTGCCTGCCTGTTAGGTCGATGGTGTCATAATGAGCTACAAAAGATTTACTTATTATTCTATCTGTATCATTGCTTCACCTGCATATGTGTGTGTAGTGTGCGTCTGGTATCCTTGGAAGTCAGGAGAAGATATTGGGTCCTCTGTAAGAGCAACAAGTGCCCTTAGCTTTTGAACCATCTCCCCACTTGTTCTCATTGCAAAGGATCCAGGTTCCTCATGGACCAGCACGTGTGCTGCCAGACGCACATGAAGGCAAAACTCTCACACATAATAAGAAAATGTTAAATATTTTAAAAATAAATAAATAAATAAGTAAACACACCTAAATACCTTGAGGAAAATGTTAACCTCAGCTAGTAGTAATGGCTAATGCCCATAATCCAACAACTTGATAGAGCGAGGAAGAAACAAGTTCTAGGCTAGCCTGAGCAACTTAGCAACTGCCCGCCAGAAAAAAACAAAAGGGCTGTGGCTGGAGTTCAGAGATAGGTGCTCCTCTGGCCAACTGTAAGGCTAGAGACCAGTTCCTAGCACTGCAAACCAAGAAAGAAAATCCGCAAGGTTTGTTCTTTTGCCTGGGTCTCACTATGGAGCCCAAGCTGGCCTCAAAACTCAGGGTGTGTGGCTGGCGAGTTGGCTCGGCAGCAGATAACGTCACTGACAGCTCTTTCAGAGAAGCTCGGTTCGATCCCCAGCGTCATTCTCCCACGATGGCTCACAACCACCTGTAACTGGTTCAGTGTGTGTGCCTTCTGAGCTCAGGCACCGAGGGAGCGAGCGTGTGTGGAGCTGAGAGAGAAGGCAAGGCAGCACACTCGTGCAACGGTGCAACGTGAACACATCTGATAAGACGTTTAAAGAAGAAAACAAAAAGTCAGACAGTGGTGGCGCAGGCTTTGATCCCAGCACTTGGGAGGCAGAGGCAGGCGGATTTCTGAGTTCGAGGCCAGCCTGGTCTACAGAGTGAGTTCCAGGACAGCCAGGGCTACACAGAGAAACCCCGACTCGAAAAAACAAAACAAAACAAAAAAAAAAAAAAAAAGAAGAAGAAGAAGAAAAGCCCAGTATAGTTTAGAGAACTATGTACATTTAATGTTTACCTTAAGTTTTAATTAATCTTTATACATTGCTGATGACAGTACAATTACATCACTCCTCTTTCCTGTCATCCCTCCAAACCCCCTAACTCTCAAATTGATAGTCTCTCTTTCCTCAGTTACTATTGCTGTCTGTGAGTTTATGTGTATGCAAAAATATGCAAATAAAAGCTGCTGAATCTGTTTTTGTTGATTGTGTGCACATGGTTTTAGGGCTGACCAGTTTGTACGGACAGCCAGTTAGGGGAGCCATCCGTGGAAAGGACTAGCCCTAAGCCATTGACAGCTGCCTGTATCTCTTGGTCCAAGGCTGGGACCCCACGAAATCTCCCCCATTGTCTTGCTTATGTAGCCATTTCTAGCGGAGGCTGCTCGACAGCTGAGTTCCTGGTATGATGGCTCTTAAAATCTTCCTGCCCCCTCTTCCAGGACGCTCCCTAAGCCTTGGGTGTCAGAGCTGTGATGTAGATGTATCCACTGGGGCTGCTTTCTGCACTGTGTCCCGGACAGTCTGCATTTGCTGAAAAGGGAAAGTCTCTCTGACTGGGGGAGGGAGAGGTAATGCTAAACTTACCCACCCGGTCAAGCTGGCTCAAGAACCAGGAGGACTCTGTAGGCCACCAGTCTGAAGCTAAGCTTGTGGGCATAGAAATTAGTGGCTGGGGTGTAATTAATTTTTTTTGAGACAGTGTCTCACTGTAATCTCACCTGTCCTGTAACTTGCCATGTAGACCAGATTTACCTGGAACTCACAGAGATCTACCCTTTTCTGCCTCCCAGGTATTGGGATTAAAAGCCTGGCTGAGCTTAATTTATCATTTTTCTATTTATTTATATTTGTGTGGTGCTAGGAATTGAACCAGGGTCTCATGTATGCTAGGCAGCTGCTCTACCATTGAACTGTTTCCCCTACCCAGGTCTTGTTTTTACATGCCTGCATTTTCTTCTGTAACAAAAGTGCTACAAACATCTTAGCGAAAGAACACAGGATGGACATGGTGACACATGTCTACAATCCCAGGAGATCATCAGCCTGGCCAGCCTGGGCTACATAATGATCTATTTCTAGCACATACCTTTAATCCCAGCACTTGGGAGGCAGAGGCAGGTGGATTTCTGAGTTCAAGGCCAGCCTGGTCTACAGAGTGAGTTCCAGGACAGCCAGGGCTACACAGAGGAATCCTGTCTTGAAAAAAAAAAAATTCCCAGAATCCACATCAAAGCTGATTTAATGGAAGCCACTGCAATCCCAGCACACCCGCCCAGGAGGTGGGAGGTAGAGAGAGGCAAATTCTTGCAAGTCTAAAGTCCAGCTACTCTGGATTTTTGTGAGGAAAACCTAACAAAGAGACTGTCTTAGGCATGGTGGCAGGCCAGCAGGTTTGGAATTAAAAAGTAATTTTAATTCCAGCACGGGGGAGGCAGAAGCAGGTGGGACTCTGTGAGATCCAAGCAGCCTCAAAAAGAAGGCAAGTCAAGGGTCAGCACCTGAGGCTATTGTCCCCTGACCTCAGACACAGTGGTACTCCTGCGAACTCAGAGGGGTAAAGACACATCTAACACACAGCCGATAGAACTAAATGCAGCAGGAGCCAGGCCCTGGGTTCAAACCTGAGAAGCATCACGAATAAGAACACAGAAGGCTCATTTTCCCCTCTAGGTGATATGTACAATTGGGTCCCACTATGTGCAATCCTACTTGACAGAACTAGCACGGGTCCCACTGTGTGCAGTCTGACTTGACAGACCTAGCATGCACACATGCATGTCTTCCCATCTCAGTATCTACAGAATCGTTCTTCAAGGGTGCATTATGGGGCTCACACATGGTGTGCTACTTTTTGATGCTGGGAACAAGGGGAGCCGAGAGCAGGGAATTGAACTCAGTTGGTAAAGTGCTTGCCTCGTGTGCCCGAGGCCCTGGATTCCATCTCCAGCAGAAACAAACAAAATCCAAACTCCGTTCTCAGCTGTAGCGTTTAATCCCGAGGCTTCCTGCTGAGTGGAGCTGACTCCGTGGTACTTTCCTACCAGCATCCCACTTCCTGGCTGCTCAGCCTGTCAGAAGGGCTGGGTTGGGTGTAAACTATCGGCCAGCCTCCTGGGCCCAGGAATGCCGCTCTGCCTTTAATAGCTGTGTGAACAGTCCTTCTATGGGCAACAGGCGGTTGCCTGGGTACCTGCACGTTTGCTTCCTTAGAACCTGTGCTTCCCAGGCTAACCCTGAAATTTAGACCAGATGCGTTCTCACTGGAAAAGGAGGTGAGGGTCCTCGAGTGGAAAGCATGAGAGATTTTAGAAATGGAATAAAATGTAATGTCTCCAGCCAAGGCCGTGTCAACCCAGCAGCCGGGGAATGACAGAGGACTGACTCCAGGGTGCTTGGCCCTCCCTGGGGCCAACAGGCAGGCTTGAGGCTGGAGTGCTTTCAGAACGGAGGACAGTTAACTAGAAAACGCCGGATGCCGACGTTTCTCTCACCACACTTGCCTGAAACTAAGCAAAGCAAAACCCAAATATGGCTTCTAAGTGGGGGAGGGGGCTCCTTTTCCGAGAGTACATACATACATACACACATTACATACCTATACATACAAACAGTCCCCACTGCATGAACACGCAACTGTAACTGCTGACCGGCTCTCTTTTCAAGGTGCTTCCGTGACGGACCTCGAGCTGGACCCATTGAGCCACCCGGAGGGCTGGGAGCCTCAGCGCTCCCCAGCAGACCTGCTGCCCCTACCCTTTTTGAGAAGCCTGCTCGGAAAGTAAAGCTATAAACTTAAGTGCTGATGCGCTAGAAACTCAGGCAGGAACACAGTGGAGCACATTCCTGGAGTCTGGCCCCAATTGTCTTAAACGCGCCAAGAATAAAAGACGACGACGACGAAAATCCTTCGACTTGTTCGTGTTTTGGTGATGAATTGTGAAAATACTGTTTGGAATCTAGCTGGATTAAGTAGCTACTCCTGGAGCCACTGAAACTAAAACAGGGTCGTCGCTCCCAGACGTCCTGAGCTTCCCAGGGGCGCAATGGGGAATCTGGGACCGAAGGGGTGATTACGGATCCGGGCGCCGAGCTCGCCTCTCCAGGCCTCTTTCTGCAAACCACTGGGTTGGGGAGTGGTTAGCCCTCACTTGTCACCCGCCGTTCCCGGCGCGGCGTCAGCTGGAGACGACTGGAACCCCCGGAAGGGAGGAAAGGGAACGACGTAGGCGGCGGTGACTCAGACCGCAGTGCTGGGAACAGAAGGGTTAAATGGGCAGGGTTACTGGCGCTCCGCCCCGAAGGGCCCCGCCCACGGAGGCCGCGGCTGGCCTGCGTATTTATAGAGGCGGTGCCGGGCGCGCCGGGGCGTCCCTGTGACCCGCAGCCCCGCGTCATGGAGCGGCCGGCGCCTCTGGCCGTGCTGCCCTTCTCCGATCCCGCGCACGCCCTGAGCCTGCTGCGCGGCCTGAGTCAGCTGCGCGCCGAGCGCAAGTTCCTGGACGTGACCCTGGAGGCGGCGGGCGGCCGCGACTTCCCCGCGCACCGCGCCGTGCTGGCGGCCGCTAGTCCCTACTTCCGCGCCATGTTCGCGGGCCAGCTGCGCGAGAGCCGCGCCGAGCGCGTGCGCCTGCACGGGGTGCCGCCCGACATGCTGCAGCTGCTCCTGGACTTCAGCTACACCGGCCGAGTGGCAGTGAGCGGCGACAACGCCGAGCCGCTGCTGCGCGCCGCCGACCTGCTGCAGTTCCCCGCCGTGAAGGAGGCGTGCGGCGCCTTCCTGCAGCAGCAGCTCGACCTGGCTAACTGCCTGGACATGCAGGACTTCGCCGAGGCCTTCAGCTGCTCGGGGCTGGCGAGCGCGGCGCAGCGCTTCATCCTGCGCCACGTGGGCGAGCTGGGCGCGGAGCAGCTGGAGAGGCTGCCGCTGGCGCGTCTGCTGCGCTACCTGCGCGACGACGGGCTGTGCGTGCCCAAGGAGGAGGCGGCCTACCAGCTGGCGCTGCGCTGGGTCCGCGCCGACCCGCCGCGCCGCGCGGCGCACTGGCCGCAGTTGCTGGAGGCTGTGCGCCTGCCCTTCGTGCGCCGCTTCTACCTGCTGGCACACGTGGAGGCCGAGCCCCTGGTGGCGCGCTGCCCGCCTTGCCTGCGCCTGTTGCGTGAGGCCCGCGACTTCCAGGCGGCTCGTTACGACAGGCACGATCGCGGGCCCTGCCCCCGCATGCGTCCGCGCCCGTCCACCGGCCTGGCCGAGATCCTGGTGCTGGTGGGAGGTTGCGACCAGGACTGCGACGAGCTGGTCACTGTCGACTGCTACAATCCGCAGACGGGCCAGTGGCGCTACCTGGCCGAGTTCCCCGATCACTTAGGCGGGGGCTATAGTATCGTGGCGCTGGGCAACGACATCTACGTGACGGGTGAGTGCGCTGGTGAATTTCCAAGAGAGAGATAGACTCTGGACCTGTCATTCTAGGGCCCGACCTAGCCCTTGGCAGGGCGACTGCGTTAATTTCTCCATTTGCTTTCAAGCTAGAAGAGCCCCCCCTGTACGAGCAGAGAGACATAGCTCCTTTGTGGGTCTCTGTGCCCCGTGTGTACTCCCTCCCTGCCTTGCTTAGACAACTCCTTGCCCCGAGGTACCTCCCTCTTTTGGGATAGAAAAGACCGGGCTTTGACCTGGCACAATGGGTGCTTTCTTTTAATCCCCAAGGAATGCGGGGACAGGATGCAGGCTGGCGCCTGGTGAGGCATCTCTCCCTCCCTGCTAAACCACAGGGGCCTCCTGACTCACGGCTTTGTCACCAGTGACAAGGTTTCTTAGAGCCTGCACCTAGGCGGTGCACTGTGGATCACATGGTGTTTAGGCTGCACTAGTCTACGACTGTAAACATGGTCACATGTTGAGAGATTTTCTTCCAGTTACTTGGCTGAAACCCCAAAACACTGCCGACTCACGGTAGGCGGGCCCCAGCCTGCCCCAGTACTGGGCTTCTCCCACGTTTTTCACTAAGGATGAATCCCTGATCAAACGGGAGAGAGACTACAGGAGGCCAACAGGGATGGCCTCTGGAACTGCTATATAAGGAAAGACCATTGAGGCCTCTGGCCCTTTTATCAGGCGGGCAGGCATCAGGCTGGGTCGTCACAGGGGCTGTGCCTAGTGTGGCACATTCCACACAAAGCCTATTCTGATGTTGCTATGTAGAGCAGAAGAGGGGACATACCCCGACTCGGGTCAGTGTCAGCTCTGGCCTCAGCGTTCCTGACCATCCACCCTGAATCCAGCCCTCTGCTGACCCCTGCCAGAACATATCCCTCTTTAACAACCTGAGGCTGACCCTGTATTGTTTGGGGCTCCTCCCTTGCCACCCTGCCCCCAGCGCCGCTGAAGTCTGGCTAGTGATTTTGAGCAGAGACTGCCTTCCCAGAACTGGCCAGACTCGCCCTTGGATAAATGTCACAGCTGAACAGCTAATCAGGTTTAGGCAGGTGGTACCGTCCTTGCCTTCAGCTGCTGGGAGGGGATTTTCCTGAGGGTCAGGAAACTGCTTCAGCTGCTTTGCAGTGTCCCTGTAAAAGACCCAAAGACACCTCAGACCCTCCTTCCTCAAAAGCTCTGGGCTGAGAGACAGACAGAATGTCTCTGTCCTGTGCAAGGCGCCAGCAGGGAAAGCCAAGGGGCACAGCCCCCAGGATTCCTGCAGTCTCCTGATAGCATGAGAGTTTCATGGTCTTAGACCTCCTTTACACTTGTGCTTTGTTTTGTAAGACAGGGTTTCTCTGTGTCGTCCTGGCTGTCCTGGAACTCTCTCTGTAGGTCAGGCAGGCCTGAACCTCACAGAGATCTGCTTCCTTAATGACCTTTTAAAAAAGACTTTTGTTAACACACGCGGGCACACACACACACACCAGTGTCCGTCACACTTGTATAACTTGGTAAGAATTTCAAGTGAAATACACCCTGTGCCCTCCACTAAAGTGTGAACCAGAACCCCAGAGTGTGTGGAAGTATGGCTTGCTGTGTTAGGTCTCTTGAGGGACAGTGTGGATTCTCATCTTGTCCTGGCACAATCCTGGTTTGAGAGTGCCCAGGAAGTCTAGGATTTGGCCGAGCCTCATGTTTGGTGTCTATCCAGAAGAGCCGCCCAGACCCAAGGCTGGCCGTTCTTAGTTGAGAAGTGCAGTGGTTTGGGTGGGGAAACCTAAAGCTATGTGTGGGAAGATACTTTTCGTTTTATTTTACTTTTTATGTGTATGGGTGTTTTGCCTGGGTGTAATCTGCACTACGTTCACACCTGGTGCCCACCAAAGCCAGAAGAGGGCATCAGATCCCCTAGGACTAGACAGGGATGCTTATTGAGCTGCCGTGTGGGTGCTGGAAATGGAGCCCGGGTCCTTGCAAGGGTAGCCAGTGGTCTCCACCCTCATTTTGTTTCTTGGGATGGGGTCTCATGTAGCCCAGGGTAACCCGAACCCCTGAGTGCTGAGATTATAGATGTGTTGCTATCTGAGGAGCAAACCCGGGCTTCACGCATGCTCTGGTGAGCTCTCTACCAGCTTAGCTGAAACCGCAGTCCAGGACTGTTGAGAGCAGCATCCTTCGGCCTTGGTTTGATGGTAGTTAGAGGGTTTGTTCAGTGCCTCAATGACAGCTTGGTGAGGCCTTCAAGAGGACAGACGTATTTGGGGTGACAGAGGTGAGACTAATTCCTCCGTAGGGAGAAGCCAACCCAGAAGTCCAGGAAGGTACAGGTGGGTGACTCACCACACGTGGGCTGACCATCTGTCCTTTGTATGCCCCGGCAGGCGGGTCTGACGGCTCCCGGCTCTATGACTGCGTGTGGAGATACAACTCGAGTGTGAACGAGTGGACAGAGGTGGCACCCATGCTCAAGGCCCGAGAGTACCACAGTTCCTCAGTGCTAGATGGGCTTCTGTACGTGGTGGCCGCTGACAGCACAGAGCGCTACGACCATGCCACCGACTCGTGGGAGGCCCTGCAGCCCATGACCCACCCCATGGACAACTGCTCTACCACTGCCTGCCGAGGCCGGCTCTACGCCATTGGCTCCCTGGCAGGCAAGGAGACCATGGTGATACAGTGCTATGACCCAGACACCGATCTGTGGTCGCTGGTGGACTGTGGACAGCTCCCACCCTGGTCCTTTGCACCCAAGACTGTGACTTTGAATGGACTCATGTACTTTGTCAGGTGAGGCCATGATGCACTGGTTTTTTGGCTCTTCATCCTTGTGCCCATTCCATAGATAAGTACTGGGGAGGGGGGCCAAGCTGGGATCAGAGGCTAGGGACACCCCTTAGACCATTGCTGTGGGCTTTAGGTTTTCTTAATCAGGCCCCATCAAGGAGAGTGGAGTCTTGGCAGTGCCTAGCTAAGCAGCCAGTGGCTTACCCTGCATCTACCGGCCACATTATGTACAGGCATGTGCGTGTGTCTGAGTGAGACCTGAGATCTTGAGAGGTCTCAGCTCTACCCTAGCCCCATCTTTTTGATGACTTGTCCGGTCCCAGTCCAGTACACCTTGACTAAGTGGCTACTGAGCATCTGGGAGAAAAATTGGGTGCCTGTGTCCTGTGTGTGCGTGTGTGCATGCACGTGTGTGTAGGTGTGTCCTGTGTGTGTGTATTCACTGCTTCCCTTCCTGGCGCAGAGTCTGCCAGCCGCTGTGGGGGCTGGGACAGATGGAGGGAGGGAGGGAGGGGAATGACAGACATTGCCCTTTTGGTCACACACAGACTTTGGTCTGGGGTCCCACCCGTTGGGTGCCCTCTGCCTCTGGGCCTGGGAACAAGGACGCCCTTTACCTGCCCTGCCTCTCCAAACAGGGGACACAAGTGTTTCGCTTGTCATCTAAGTGGCTGAGGGGCCTGGTGTCTTTAAATCCCAGGACCTGATGATCTGCTTTGAGACTACCCTGGAACCTTCCTGAATCCTGTTCTAAAACTGCCTGGCCCTTCCCTAGTTCGCCCCACCTCCTGTGATATCTTTAAGAAGTGGGAGGGTCTAGCTATAAATACCACTTTGAAGTGTGCCAGGTCTTTGCTTCAGCCCCTCTACAGTGGCTGCCAGCCCAGTACCTTGGAGAATGGCCTCCCTGTCCTGAGGTCCTAGGGCAGGATGTTCCCCATGGCTGTTCTGGGTCCTGACACCTGCTGGCTCTCCTTGTGATGAGAGTTGGCCCTCCTCGTGGAAGGGGGGGGGGCTTTGCCCAGCTAGTGGTTTGCTTCTGTGCCATCCACACAGGAAGCTGGTTCAGCCTGACCTCAAAGCCTGGAGAAAAGGAAGACAATGTTTTATGATCCATATAACCTTGTACCCAGGGTGCTCCTATGTCCTGAGAGCCCTGTCAGGGACACAGCCAGTGCTGTGTAAAGGCCACAGCATTTTGCATCTGTTATCAGTGACCGGTGAAAGAGCTGCTGCCTGGGGCCTCCTGCCGTCCAACGACTCCATCTCGAAAAGGCAAAGATGTTGTCTATGGCTAGGGAGTAGCAGCCTTGAAGAGAGGAGATAGGGAGCCCTGTCTAGCCCGGCCCCTTCAAGCTGTGGCTCTTTGTTTGGTCTCTGCTGGAAAGAAGGCAGGGAGTGTAGGGATACCCAGTGGGTTCAAAGCCAGCCTGGACTAGAAACCAAGACCCTGTCTCAAAAATACACATACAGGCCGGGCAGTGGTGGCACACGCCTTTAATCCCAGCACATGGGAGGCAGAGGTAGGCGGATTTCTGAGATCGAGGCCAGCCTGGTCTACAGAGTGAATTCCAGGACAGCCAGGGCTACACAGAGAAACCCCATCTGGAAAAACCAAATACACACACACACACAGGTTCACGGGAAGAATCAACAATTTGAGGGCCCTCTGGCCCTTCACACCCAGGTTGCTGCTTCTGTCTAACTGGCTGTCTCTCCCTCCATTGCTCCCCAGGGATGACTCTGCCGAGGTGGATGTGTACAACCCCACTAAGGATGAATGGGACAAGATCCCGTCTATGAATCAGGTAAATCTGAGGTGTGGCAGCGCCTGTAAGCTCAGGCTAGCCCCGCTTTTGCAACTGAACTCATTAGATCGTTTGGGGGACAGTCATGGTAGGTAGAGGTGTTCTGAGTTACGGAAGACTGTTGTTACTGTCTGCCTTTGAAACTTGCTGGTACCAGATGGTAGATAGGATCTAGGGACCAGGCTAGCGGTCGCTGCACCCTTACTGTGAGCCACCAGGCAGAGGAGGTGAGGAAGCAGATGAGTTTTCCAAGAGAGACAGCAAGCACAGAGGCCTCAGAGCTGGTATGTTTGTGTGAACACCAGCCGCCATTGTGGCTGAAGGGAATGGGCTCAGACAGGTCTCTGGGTACGGCGAACCCCTACTTGCTTCCCGAGGAATTGGACTTGGTGATGTGATACATTTATTGGACACACACTGTGTGCTGTGAATGGGGACTACCCTCACTGCTGCTGCCATCTGGTCAGGGTCTCCTGTCTCTGCTGTAGTGACCCTTGGAAGGCTTCGTAGCATCTAACCAGGGGCCCCCGTAGCATACCTTGTCCTGTCTGTAAGATAGAAAAGATGGACAAGCCTACCCTAGAGAGCTGACGCAGGGATGCTGGGGGTAGGCCATACCTGGAGACCATGCTGACCACATGGGAACAAGAGGCATTGTTCTGTGTTGTCTACACATCTAGCAAACTAGCTGAGGACGGTTCTCAGTGCTGTGATTTATGACGAGCTGGGCTGTTCCCTGGAAATTACTAGAGCAAACGGGAAGAGATGTCTGCCCGGCCACAGTTGCTCGCCTCTCTCACTCCTCCGCCTTGACCCACAGGTACACGTCGGGGGCAGCCTGGCCGTCCTGGGAGGCAAGCTCTATGTCTCTGGGGGGTATGACAACACCTTTGAACTCTCGGACGTGGTGGAGGCCTATGACCCAGAGACCCGGGCCTGGAGTGTGGTGGGGCGGCTTCCAGAGCCCACCTTCTGGCATGGCAGCGTGAGCATCTTCCGTCAGTTCATGCCACAGACACCGGCAGGGGGCCGTGGCTTCGAGCTGAACAGTGGCAGCAATGACGTGGATGAAGGCCACCACAGGCTGCCACAGAACCCTGAGGAGCTACACTAGCCCAGGCCTGGCCCAGGGGAGGGCCTTGGTGCAAGGGGCCCGGCACCTGCAGGAGAGTGGCTCAAGGGTGCTTAGTGAGCCCCTAGATACACCGTGTAAAGGCATCTGTGCATTCAGAGCCTATGTCACAGCTTCTGGGGACTAAGCCTGTGGTGACCACCATTGTGCATCTGCCTTCAGAAGTCACCTCTAGCTCGTAGCATCCAGCTCACCGTGCAGAGTACCTCTCCTCACTGCCCCCTCCTGGGCCCATGTGCTTCCAGAGCAGAGGGTCCTGTAATGGTCAGAAAATGGCCTGGCCTGGAGCGTTGGGAATCCAGGAAGACAAAGGCGACAGTGGAGTGCTAAACTCCCCATCCAGTACCTCCAGTGCTGCAGGTAGAGGGGTGTTCACACCACTGTTGGGGTCTCGCCATACAGGAGGACTGTCACAGTGTGAGCCCAAGCTCTGTTCCCACAGCACATGTTCTGGCCTGGCAAGGAGGCCCCCTGGGACACACTCCTGGAGGACGGGAGCGAAGCTCACACAGCTGGCTTGCTGTGGCTCATTCCCAGGAGCCTCGCTAACGCCTGGCTAAGTGGGCCTGGGAGCAGAGACTCTCGCTTCTAAAGAGCTGCGTGGGGCGCCCCCCCACCCCCGAAACTTGGCTGTAGGTTTGAGACACTTGAGGTTTGACCTGGAAAAGAAGCAGAGTTGGGAGAGACAAGTCGGCTTTGTCTGACTTGAAGACATACAAGCCATCATTGGGAGGATTTTTCTGCCATGTGTGGAAAACCTATGGATTTCTAGGGTCGTAGGCCCAAGGACACAAGTACTAGACCACAGCTTAGGGGATCCCTGGGTTTCTTTGTGACTTTGAGTGGTTTCATGGGTTTGGGAGCTGAGACCCCTTTGTGCCCAGTGGGGTTTGTTATCTTTTTGGGGCAGAGGCCATCAGGACGTTTTGTTACAGACAAAGCCAAAGTTCAGAGTTGCCTTTTCCTAGTGAACTCAAGGGTGTGAGAGGCTCAAGGAACAGAAATCTCATCCCATCACCTGCCTACTGCCCTCTTGGCCAGCCGGCAGAGGAGGCCGCCTTAATCCCAGGTACCCACCTGCCTCCTGTTTGACGCCATGCACTGCAGATGTCAACCCTGGCGGGTTTGAAAGCCATGTTCTCGATTGCTCTGCTGGGCACCTGACCCTGGCAAAGACAGTAGGTATGGGGGCAGTGCTGTCCCAACTCAGGCCCACTGGTGACCTAGGGTTCCCTTGGATGTGCAGTGGTGGCTTGTTTCGTTCTCTGGTGCCACCAGCCCATCCCTTGAGTGCCTCTTCTCTAAACCTTAAAGAGCTGCCTCCCAGGGCCACCCAGAGGGGTTGACGCTCTGCTGTGGGGTGCCTTGGTGCAGCAGGGTGGTGTATTAGTCAGGGTTCTCTAGAGTCACAGACCTTATAGGTAGTCTCTATATAGTAAGGGAATTTGTTGATGACTTACAGTCTGTAGTCAAACTCCCCAACAATGGTCAGCAGTAGCTGTGAATGAAAACCTGAAGATCTAGCAGTCGCTTAGTCCCACAAGGCTTGCAGGTGAAGAGGATTGACTCTTCCTCCTTCCAATGTCCTTATGTAGCTCTCCAGCAGCAGGTGTGGCCCAGATTAGAGGTGTGCACCACCACACCTGAAACGTGTGTCTTCCAGACTCAAGATCTAGATCACAGGTGGGCCTTCTAATTCTGGATTGTAATTCACTCCAGATACAGTCAAGTTGACAATCAGAAATAGCCACTACAGGTGGGGTCCTGTGTATGTCAGGTACTAATCTCAGTGCTGGGGACAATGTTGTTCAGTCCTCTTAGGGATATGGCCATCACTGTCAGGTCCTTTTGGACAGGCTAGGAGGCTTTCCAGAGGAAGAGCAGCATTGCTGCACTCCTGCCACCTGCAGAAGTTACTGCATTATAGTGCACACTTGCACAGGGCCCCTCTGCCTGCCTGTGCTCCAGAGCTACTCAGGGGCCCATGAAAACTAAGGATAGGAAAAAGTAGGCACTTCCCGTGGACCCACTGGGAGTCCTGTGGACCCACTGGGAGTCCAGGACTGTCCCTCCCTCGGCTTCACCTTCACCACTGGCTCTGGGCTGCAACCCACCGCTTAACACACCTCTCCGCTAAGGAATCGAAGCTGGGCCACCTGGGTGTGGGACTGTCTCCGTCATATGTGTAAAGCTTCTGTATGTTAGGATGAAATTAAGTTATGAGAAGTTCCGTGCCTGGTATTTGATGCTGATCTATAAGGGATTTTTCTTATATTTATGATTTCAGAGACTTATGAAGATCGCCTTCCTTAGGAGGGTAGCGCTCAGTCACCAGTGGCTGGGCAGATTTGTATATTTATTTTTGTCTGTTCTGTAGCTTCTATGTCCAGCATCCTAAGGTTTTAGGATGCTTCCCTCGGTTTTGAAATAAAGTGTTTCCTATATGCTGGGTGTCATCTCTGGGTAGCCTTGGCTAACTTTGTAGGCCAGGCTGGCCTCAAACTCACAGAGATCCACCTGTCTCTACCTCCCAACTGCTGGGATTAAAGGCGTGTGCTGCCAACACATTTTGCTGCTCTGTCTTCTGGGGATCCTTTGTTCAAAGGCCCACACTAGTGCGGGAGGCAGGGGTGGTGGGAAGGACCAGGGTGAGGATGTGTGGGCAGGTGTAAAGTTTGGGAAGCCCAGCATCTGAGGGAGCTTGCCTCACAGAGCCTTTCAGGCCCTTCCTTAACGTCCATGATGTGCAAAGGTCGGCTTCTGCCCATAAAGACAGACCCTGTGCCTGGGAGGGAGGGTACCTTCAGCAATGGGCACTGGTTCTCCACCTGTGGGTGGTGAACCCCAAAAGGCTCAAAACCACAGATATGTACATTATAGTTCATAACAAAATTACAGCTATGAAGTAACAGAGAAAACAACTTTATCATTAGGGGTCACTACAACAGGGGGAGCCATGTCAAGGGGTTGCAGCATTAGGGAGGTTGAAAACCAGGGGAGGCCGGCGCCTGGGCTGGATCCCCGAGGACGGATGGGGGAATCTCCTGTGCTAGGTGCCACACCACCGAGCCACACCCCAGCCGTCTGTATCCTGTAGCACCTCCAGACCAGATCTGAAGCAGCTTAATGACTGCACATTGCCTCTACCTCATCTGCTTCAAGGGATGAAAGGGAGTCGTGTGGGTGTCTAAGTTGTGAGTAAAACCATTTTCCTAGTCTCCCAGTTCCAGTGGGGATCAGTGGGAGGTGGGGAGCATGGATATGCCCACCCCCAGCTACCAGAGCCATGAGCTCTGATTCAGCCTGGCACTCCTACCAAGGCCCGTGCCTCCTCTAACAAGGAAGTACTGGTGACAGCTTCAACCAACAGTGTGGCAAAGATGAGATCATACCACTACACACACACACACACACACACACACACACACCCGTGACCACACTGGGAGGAAGCCCTAGCAGCCAGCAAGGGCCACTCAGACCCGGTGCTCCTGCTACACTGACAGGCCAGGCAGGCATGAGGAAGCTATCTTCAGAGCAGACCAGGGCTCCTTCTCAGTACTTGCCTGAGACGCGTGAGCGTGTGCTAGCCCACGCAAACGTGGACGAGCAGGAACTTGCTCAGGTGCAGAGGGATACAATGGAGCTGGGACAAGCATCTGCAGCAGTAACCATGACCTGTGTCACCTGCTCTGTAAAAGGTGGGACCACCTATGACCCTTCCCATTCAAGGAAGGTCTGCACCAAGACAGGTCCCTCCTAAGGGATGGGATCCCTATGAGGGCAAGAAGCCTACCAAGGCCAGCTTGCTTAGCCGCCATGGTCATGTTAGACTTAATTCTGGCCAATGGGTCCTAGCTATGCTGTCCAACCTCAGAGGGCCTGGCTGGCCTCACCTACACTGCGCTAAATAAGGACCTGCTGGTATGCAAGTGTGAGGGACAAGTGGAAGCCACCTTCATTCCCTCCTCAGCCTTGCCGGGGTTACCAGAGCTGGGAAGCAGCTGCACTCCAGTCAAGGACTGAACGGACTCCATGAGGGATGGCTGGGAACGAGCACTGCTTCAGTGCAGGCCAGGCCAGTCAGTGGTTGCAGAACACCAAGGGACAGACCACTGAACAAGAGAGTGCTAAGTCACGTGTTTATTGGGCAGGGTACTACGTGTCACAGTCCTCGGGAACAGCAGCTGTGATGATGAGAGACGGCTCCAGGACCCCGGGGCTGGCAAAGCTCTCCTCTGAACACAGTCTCTGGCTAGGGAGTTGGGAGGCAAGGCCACCCTGGGTCAGGGACTCCACAATGACCTCTGCAGAGCCCACCTCCAGGTCTGCAGGTGGCTGGAGAGCCACAACCACCATCTTGTCGTCCTCAATAACGAGGTTCCGGAGCTTGCGCTGCCGTGGGTTGTAGTTCTCCACTCTGTCGTGGATCTCCATGTGCCTCCGCAGGTGAGCCTGGGGAGAGGCAGGAGCTCAGAGCTGGGGACAGAAGGGATGAGGGGAGCGGGAGACCCGGCCTGGCCTACCTGCCGAGTGAACTTGTAGCCACACTCGGTGCACTCGAACTTCCTCACGCCTTTGTGCCGTCTGACATGCACTCGTAACTGTTCCACAGCTGCAGGAGGAATGGGAACAGGGCGTCAGGAGCAGGGTCTCCCAACTCCAGGCTCTGCAGCACACACTGAGATCACCACTGCCCAGGGGCAGCGCCCTGCCCTCACCCCACTGTCACAGCAGCGCCACTCATCTCACAGCCCGTGGAAGGGGGAGCTGCTGGAAGGTTCTAAGGAGCACCTGAAGCACTGCTGTACGTGATCTCTGTATAGACCCTCCAGCCCAGGAGGGCAGGAAACGGAAGCCAGGCCCTCTATTCTACAGCTGGCCAATTAATTACCTTTGAAGGTCTTGCCACAGATGAGGCAGAAGTGGGGCCTGCCCTCTTGATGGCGGCTGGCCACATGCCTCAGAAGGGGGCCCTTCTCAGTGAAGCGCTGCTCACAGAACTCACAGCTGAAAGGCCTCTCACCCGTGTGGGTGCGGTTGTGCTTGTCCAGACTGGCTGTGGGGGACAGGGTGGGGCTCAGTTGCTGTCTCAGCCCTGGGTCAAAGAGGGGATGGGCCTGCCTCACCTTGGGTTCGGAAGGTCTTCCCACAGAGGTGGCACTGGAAAGGCTTCTCGCCTGTGTGTGTGCGCAGGTGCATGTTGAGATTGGCCTTCTGGGTGAACGCGTGGCTGCAGAACTCACAGACGTAAGGCCTTTCATTCCTGTTCAGATGGAACACAGAGCAGAGGCCATCAGGGTCGGAAGCCGTCCCCTTCCACCCATGCTGCCAGAGCTGGACATGCTAAGCAGTAGGGCTTGGGTGATACCAAGCCAGGGACACCACCATTCCCAGGAGCAAAAGACAAATCTATATTGCAGGAAGTCAGGCAGCTAAAGGATAAGAATCAGCTCCAGGAGGCAGAGACTTGCCTCAGCCTGAGCCCTCCCCGTCTCGTCTCTCACCTCCACCCTGGAAGGCTACAAGGGCTGGACTGGGGGGAGGAGGACGCCACTCCTGAGGTAGCGTCCCACGCTCTGGGAAGCAGCACCCCTCCTACCTGTGCTTGGCCTTGATGTGCATCTGCAGCCCATTGCGGCTGGAGGCCCGGTGCCCACACTCCTCGCACACAAAGAGCTTTTCCCCACGGTGCTTAAAAGCCTCGTGCAGCTGTAGCTCCGTCCTAGACAGGAAGCACTTGGCACAAGTGGGGCACTGCAGGTGGGTGAGACAGGGAGCAGATCCAGGTGAGGACAGGGTTGCGCTGTCCGGAGTCACAGGGACCCCAGTCCCGTCTGGCACTTACTGCGTGGGGTTTAGGGGCTCCGTGCAGCTTGATCATGTGGCTCTGCAAGTCCTTCTTCTGCATGAACTGCTGGGAGCAGGAGGAGCACTGAAAAAGCAGGCCCAGTCAGGTCCGGTGCGGCCGGCACCGTCAGTGCCCTGCTCTGAGCACACAGGGAGGGCCTGGTCCATACACAGGGACAGTCCCCGATGGCTGAGTGGCCCTATCTACAGAAATGGTGTCACTGGATGGGCACGGAAGGCAGGCTTCAAGGGAGAGGTGCCAAGTACCACCTCAGGCAAAGAGTTGCACGCACGCACAGACACACACACACACCCAGCCGAGGGCCCTGGGATGAGCGGGCCTGACCTTGTAGGGCATCTCCCCTGTGTGAGACACCATGTGCAGCCGCAGCTCCATCCTCCGGCGGAAGGTCTCCTGGCATACGGAGCATGTGAAGACCTGGCAGTGTGAGGGGCAAGCAGGGCCAGCATCAGGGAGGGCCTCTGCCTGCGACGGCAGCCTCTGCTTCCAAACGCTGCTGGGAAGTGTCTGCCTGGGGTAGGGGGTGCTGGGGTAGGAGAGGGCAACATGTAACCTGCCTGCCTTGACCATCAGAGCACTGCACACTACCACACGCCAGACCCTTCTTGGCTCCAGACAAGCTAGAGACAGAGCCAGCAGCTACTGACCAGTCTCTGGGAAGAGAAGGATGAGGTTTAGCCAAACACTACCCACTTGGGTCAGGGGGCGCTGACGAGGTAGCCCTTCCCACCAGCCATGTCCCACAAGCACTGTCCTTGCCCCAAAGCATACAGTGGAGCTGGATCAGGAGCCCAGGCAGGCAACCCCAGGATCTGTGAGGGCTTACCCCGTGCCCTCTGAACCCGTGTCCGCCATGTGCTAGGACGTGGATGTGATGACATCCAAGGCCCCGCAGTCCTTATTTTATAACCCTAGGGTTTCCTGAGGATCCTTCCCAGATGGCATGAAGACACAGGCCACTGTGCTGCTGCCCACAAATACTTGGACCAATTCCCAAGTACCTGTTCTGAGCGGTTCATGCAATTCCTGGCTTCATGCTCCAAGAGGTTCTCCTTGCGGAAGTAACACTTCCCACATTTGGGACACTCGAAGGGTTTCTCCCCAGTGTGCTTCCTGCCAGGAAGAGAGGCCACAGAGGTGTGGGGGCTAAGAGGCTTCCCCAGCTCTCGGGTACTCAGGACCCTCTCCAGCTCCTGTTCCAGACATGCCGTGCTGCCTGGGAGGAAGAGATGTCCTGGAGCTAGTGGGAGTTAACCATGTGGGCTTAGTGACACCTTAGGGAAGGCTAGAAATCCCCTCCAGCTTAGAGATCTCGGGAAGGAAAGGAACAGCAGCCATAGGTTCAAATGGCCCCATGCTGGAAAGACAGCTGGGAGGGAGCCGGGTGGAGCCAGCCCTACGTCTGCCAGCCTCCCTAAATAGCTGCGTCAAAACTTGACTGGCGGGCTGGAGAGATGGTTCAGCGGTTAAGAGCGCTGACCACTCTTCCGAAGGTCGTGAGTTCAAATCCCAGCAACCACATGGTGGCTCACAACCATCCGTAATGAGATCTGATGCCCTCTTCTGGGGTGTCTGAAGACAGCTACAGTGTACTTACATATAATAAATAAATTTAAAAAAAACAAAAAAAAACTTGACTGGCACAACCTGGTTGACATCCTCCCCTCTGTGGGCCCCACCTTCAACATCATGGCAGAGGACAGGTGATATGCTTCAATGGACAGAAGCACTTGCTACCAAGCCAGAGGACCCAGGTTCAATCCCTAAGACACGTGATAGAAGAAAACAACTCCCACAAGCTGATGTCTACACATGATTCTCCCACCTCCAATAAGGGAGTAAGTAAATGTGAAACTCCACAATCAGATTCTGCCCACCTGGTTTCTCTACCAGAAAGTGTGGCTGTAGCAGTTCGTGGGGTCCGTGAGTCACCACTATTCCCTGGCTCCCTACCTATCTCTAGGAGGCTCCATTAAGTCCAGAAGTCTTTGCAGAAAAGGCGACCCTCCTGAGCTCTTGGCTTACAACCCTCCAGCACTCATTTCATATTAAGAGAGCCCAGGGGACAGAGGACATGGATAACCAGTGAACTAGCCTGCCCCTCACTAACCTTACCCCTCGCCCAACGCCAAGTCAGGCCTAAGCACTGACAGCAGCCAGGCTTACCCCTGGCCTAGCATTACTGCTAGCTCTGTTCCCAGCCAGAAGGCTCTCCCAGCAAATGGCTTCCATACTCCCTCCAAGTCTCATCTTCTAGCCTGGATGGGTGGCAGAGGCCTGTGATGTAATCTCAGCTTCTTGGTCTGGATCTTTTTTTGTCCTCCTGGCACTCTGGGGATTGAACCAGGGTCTCATGTGTTAGGCAAGCAGGTCAAGGCTGACCTACAGCCCATTCCCAGCTACTCCAAGCTGAGGCAGAAGGACCCTAAGCTCAAAGCCAGCCTGGGTAATTTAGTAAGGCCTGTCTCACTAAAAAAGGGCTGGGGTTGTAGCTCAGTGGCAGAGGCTCTGGGCTTCAGACCCTAGCACTGAAATCTCAGGGCGGGGGGCTGGGGGGGGTTTCCCCACCTTAACAAACAAATATCACTTCCCAGGCCACAGTTATTGGAAACTAACCCCATCTATACAGTAGACCCCAATTCCCAATTCCTGGGCCTACTCTTCTCCTCCCCAGACAGGGAGCCACACACTGTAGCCCCAACTGGCCTGGAACTCCCCAAAAAGTGCAAGAGTGCAGGCTCAGGCTGTCTGCTGCACTGTAAAGCACCGCTTCCTTTCCTGCAAGGCACACAAGGCTTTGTGCTGCATCCGAGCGCCATAAAGACCTTCACCTTGCCGGGCACTGGTGGTGCACGCCTTTAACCCCAGCACTCGGGAGGCAGAGGCAGGTGGATTTCTGAGTCCGAGGCCAGCCTGGTCTACAGAGTGAGTTCCAGGACAGCCAGGGCTACACAAAGAAACCCTGTCTCAAAAAAACAAACAAAAGCCCCACAAAACTAACAAGAGGAAAAACCTCCAAGTCATATGGGGTACCTGTTAGACAAATGGTCCCTTATACATCACTGACTCTCAAAGCTAACATCCCCAGAAACACAGGCAGCCTCCATCCTTAAGATCAGCCTCTTGTCACAGCCTACACTGCCTGTCAGACCTCAGCTCCAGCTCAGGAAGGGGCCAGAGACTTGTCTCATGTCTCATATGGGCAGAGGCCTGCCCACAGTCAAACTCCACAGTGGGTAGACTCTACTAACCAGGTGTCCACAAACCCACAACTCACAGAAAGACAGGAAGAGGATGCATGCTGACCAGGCACTATCTGGGCCTGACCTAGAGCCCCTAGCCCCACAGAGCCCAGAGGAGGGGAGTACAGGACCCCTCCCACAACACAGAAGGGCAGATAGGAAAATAGAAAAAAAATCAGAGCATTTACCTGTTGTGGACCTTTAGGTAATATTTGCTGAGGAACTTTTTATGACATGTGGGACATTCGACCGGAACGGCTGCACCTTTTCTGCTCTCAGTGGGCTCGGCCGTGAGGGAGCCTGCACCCAGGACTGGC
Organism: Uromys caudimaculatus; assembly: GCA_028551405.1. Classification (NCBI taxonomy): domain Eukaryota; kingdom Metazoa; phylum Chordata; class Mammalia; order Rodentia; family Muridae; genus Uromys; species Uromys caudimaculatus. Next base: position 135,973,137 of record CM052702.1, read on the forward strand.
TCTGCCGCACAGGGCTTTCTAATCACTTTTGACTTCCTCCTGGTCAGCACAGGCTCAGGCTCAGATACGTAATCACCATCCCTGTCGTCCTCAACTTGAACCACCACTTCCCACTAGAGTAGAGGAGGCAGCAGGAGGGGGTAGGGTCACCCACGTATCAGCAGGGACCCGCCTTTAGTTCCAACATAGGCCCCACCCCCGAGATGGTCCCTTCACCAGAGACAGTTCCCTCCGGGGCCCAGAGAAGACTGCGATCCTGGACTCCTGGACTCAGAGCGCAGCAGTGGCTATGTTAGCAGGGAGCTGGTCAGGTTCACTAACCTAAGGAGATGCCCGTAACCCTGATGCTCACTCCACCCCAAGGAAGCTGGCAACCATGGACAAGAAGAAGGTCAGCTGAGACCACTGGCTTCCTATGCTTGCTCCAGAAGTGTCCCTCTTTCCCCTTACGCTTGCCTCCCCAGTTCAGCACCCTAGAAACAGTACCTCATTGCTCTCGCCCTGCAGCGGGGCACCTTCAGCTTCCAAAGGCCTTGGGGGTTCTTTGCAGTCCTCAGACTCTTTGTCCTCTGAGGGAGAAGGCTTCAAAGCCTGCTTGAGTTTCCCACAGAGGATGGCAGGGCTGCTCTGAGGAGGTGTATTGAATTGGAGCTGCTCACTGTCTCTGGGCTCCTGATCCACAGAGGTCAGGCTCAGAGTCCTGAAAACATCCTCCTCATCCAAGTCTGTTGGCTCCTTGAGGTGGCTTTTCACCTCCTGGGAGGCAGGCTGGTCCAATCCACTCTGTGCTTGTCCCACTGAAGTTTGGGGCTGGAAGCTCTGACATAGCTCCACAGCCTCAGGCACCCGCAACTCTTTGGCTGCCAAGAGCACCTGATCCCTGTTCCCTGAGGTGAGGGCGAGGTGGCCAGTGTAGAAAAAGTCAAGCAGCAGGCCAAAAATCTCAGCAAAACCTGCGGGGAGGACAACGCTGCCCCCTGAGCCATCCCCGTAGATTCTCTGGAAGAAATGGCTGCAACACGCCAGGACACTCCAGTGCGCCTTGAACACCAGGCCCCCCACGTCCAGCGTGGCATCGCAATACTGGCCCTTCTCGCGCTGCTTGTTGAGTTCCTGCAGAACCCTCACACTGTGCTGTACGAAGGAACCGTCCATAATCTGGAAGGGAAGGCAAACATGACACTAGCCAGCCCCAATCGGGAAAGCCCTTTTGGACCGAGAGCGAGATGGACACTTTAACATCCACTATGTCGGGATGAAGGCTTGAGTCAAGGTTAGAAGGTGCACGCGGAGCACACAGCCAGAGTGGAGTGACAGCCTCTTGGGGGCAGGGAGCGGCATGGGTTGACCAGAGAGGAGAGAGCGGGAGAGGAAGTGCATGGCGCGAGACAGGACAGGGTCGGTCGGGATAGGGTGCTGGTGGGAAAAAAATGAAAATGAGAGTTTGGGGACAGACAAGCGTGGACGCCACCTGATCTGTAGCGCACCCAACGCATAGCCAGGAAGGCAGGGCGGCGGCTGCGCACAGGTGACCCAAGCCCACGCCGCGCCTGCAAGTAGCAGGCGGCAAGCGGCGGCCACACTCTCCTCACAGCCCGAGGCGGACCGCCGCCTCCCTCCCGCACCCTCCTCACCCTGCCGTTCCTCCCGGCTCGCACCGGCCTCACTGCTCCGGGCTAGACCACTTCCACCGCCCACAAGACTAACTACTGCCCGGCCCACAACGCGGAGACGCCGCCGTCGCTGCGCCGGATGTGACGTATAGGCACGCAGGCCAGAACCGGACGCCTCGGCGGCGCAATGGCCTTAGGTCCGCCTCAAAGGCGGAGCCTCAGAAAGAGACCAATGGGCAGCATAGGGGCGGGGCCAAGGTAACTCCAACTGCGCTGGGTCCCGAGTCGCCTGGTAACACCAAGCTGGGCGCAATGCTCTCACTCCAGCTAGTTGGTGAGCTATCCCAAGCTCTCCCCAGACCGGAAGAGCAACCAAGAAGCCACACACACTTCACGTCTTTATTGCTCTGGATTCTTCTGTGTGCTTATACAATCGCAAGCCGTGGCTGAGCTCTCCCAGACACCTCAAGCTCTCCGCCCCACTGGACAAGAAGAGAGGCTTCTCCTGTGCCCCTTCCCAAGAGTCCCAGCGGATCAGGTAGTGCCACAGCGCCTCGTGTAGTCCTGGATGGAGGCCTGAAAGTGTTCTGTATTGTTGAGTTCTGGACGGCACAGAATCACATAGCACTTAGGGAGAAAATAACCGCTGAAGCCGCCACTCAGAGAGGCCAGCCCTGCCAGCACATTGACTGCAGGCAGGTAGCTGCCCTGGTAAATGCTGGCCATGGTGAAGAAGGCGATCCAGGATACGAAGTGGAGGAGCAGGCTGAAGGTGACACATTTGGCTTCGTTATAGTTCTCTGGCAGTTCCTTACCCAGGTAGCTGCAGACAAAGGTGCTGACGGAGAGGAGGATATTGTGTGTGAAAGCCACAAGGAAGCCCACAGAGTTGATCTCTGTGCACTCAAGAATCACCAGATGGGGGAAGCGCTGGTATTCCCTGGTGGGCCGTGGGGTCCACACTGCAAGCCACGTGAGACAGATGAGCAAATGGACCGTGGAGCTGACAATGACGAATAGACCAGCACCATGGTTTTGGGCCCAAGTGCGGTAGAATGTGGGTACCTTGGTAGAAAACTTGAAGATGATGACCAGTTGGAAGGAGCGGATTGTCAGGCAGGAGAGGAAGATGGCAAACCCGAGAGAAAAGAGGGGCTGCCGCAACAAGCACGTGAGCACCGTGGGCTCACCGAAGAAGCTATAGAAGCTGCAACTCGCGGCCACCAGGGAACCCAGCATGAGGAAGCACAGCCTACCCCCAGCGGACCTCACAACTGGCGTGTGAAGATGCCAGGCAAACAGGCCAGCAGTCCCAAGCAGCAGCAGCAGCAATAGGGTGTTAGCTGCTAATAGCACCAAAGAGATGGGTTCATGCCAAGCCAAGAACTCCACGGTGCGGGAGAAGCAAGTTGTGCTCCCCTCCGGTGCCCATTCTTCTGTGTCACAAGGCTGGCAGATGTGAAGCTCTGAAAGGGAAGACGAGGTTTCTGAGAGCCAGGTGAGCAGAAGGAAGGGGAAGATGGGAAAGGGAGTTCAAGGTCTTTCAGGCCTGCAGGATTCTGGGAGAGTTGCATCTTAGCAAGCAAGTTTGTTGGGGTTTTTTTTTTTGTTGTTTTTGGGCTTTTTTGGTTTGGTTTGGTTTGGTTTTTCGAGACGGTTTCTCTGTGTAACCCTGGCTGTCCTGGAACTCACTCTGTAGACCAGGCTGGCCTCAAACTCAGAAATCCTCCTGCCTCTGCCTCCCAAGTGCTGGGACTAAAGGTGTGCGCCACCACTGCCCGGCTGGCAAGCAGGTTTTGGGAGCCATATTGAGAGGTGAGCTTAGAACAGCTACAGGCTAAGCACATCCTCAAAAGATCTGTGCTTTGTATGGCTCAGGATCCCAAAGGGAGTTTGCAAGCACAGAGAACTTTGCGCTAGCAGCTCTAGAACTAACTTTAGCTAGTTAGCTCACGGGAGCTAACTTTACCTCCCTGCAGTCTAGTGAGGCCATGAATTGGTAAGAGTGACCAGCTTTTCTTTTTTGGATGTATTTACTTATTATGTATACAGAATTCTGTTTGCGTGTATCCTGAAGGCCAGCAGAGGGCATCAGATCCCATTACAGATGGTTGTGAGCCACCATGTGGTTGCTGGGAATTGAACTCAGGACCTCCTGAAGAGCAGATGGGTGCTCTTAACCTCTGAGCCATCTCCCCAGCCCCCAAGAGCAACCAGCTTTAAAGATAAGACCTTTTGTCTCTCTCTGCAAGGTTTCCATTAGCCAGATCCACCTTCTGAGCTTGTGCTCCAAGATATCTGAGTCCTAACTCCCTGGTGATGGACCGTAGACACCCCCATCACTACAGAGATATTAAAAGGAAAGAATGCATCCCTGCTATAAGCTCCAGGCTGAGGTCATAGCCTCCTACTGTGCTCTCTGCACTGCGCTTTGAGTCAGTGAATGGGGCACACTGGCTTCTTCCTGCTATAGGTGTGCTAGCATGCGTGTTTAATGAAACCAGCGAAGTGCTTGACTCCTTGGCACAGGGAAGGGGCTTCATGTAAACAGCACAGCAAGGCCGAGCTGTGTCTGTCAGAATAGAGGTGGCATTTAGGACCAGACGGGTGGGAGGTAGAAGCAGTGCTCTAACAGTGGACACACCAAGGCCCGAGACTTCCACATGGTTATTTCTGCCCAGTCAGAATTCAGCCTAGTGGCAAGTATCCTCTAACCTGCACCCAGCCTGGTAGTTTGAATATGCACGGCCTTTGGGAAGAGGTAGTATTAGGAGCTGTGGCCCTGTTGGAGGAAGTGTGTCACCGCGTAGATGGGCTTTGAGGTCTCCTAGTGCTCACATGTGGAAGAGAGACCCTCCTCCTGACTGCCTGAGAGTCTCCTGGCTGCCTTTGGATAACGATGGAGAACTCTCAGCTCCTCCAGCACCAGGTCTGTCTGCATGCCACCATGCTTCCTGCCATGATGGACTGAACCTCTGAAACTGTAAGCCAGCTCCAGTAAAATGTTTGCCTTTGTAACAACTGCCTTGGCTCTCTCCTTCCTCTCTTCTCTCCCTCTCTCTTCAGGCTAGCTGTTTCTCTTTCTCACCTCTCTCTCCCTTCCCTGGCCTCAGTCCTTGGGGCCAGTGAACTCGCCCAAGAGCAGCTTCCCAATAAACCTACATTTAATTTTTTTAAAAAAAGAGTTGCCTTGGTTATGGTGTCTCTTGACAGCAATGGAAATCCTAACTAGGACTCTTAACTGACAAGCTAATGAGCTGGAGTCCAGGTTCCAGGGGCTTAGGGTGCTGGAGCACTCACCTTGGGTGCTGGAGCACCCACCCTCTTGCTGTTGACTCACCACTTGTGTTGAGAAAGGTCCCAGCTTCACAGGGCATGCACTCGAAGCAGCAGTGGTGGGAGCTCACAACCACTCTGTGGTGCCCTGCGAGACAGTCCGGGGTACACACTGACGCAGGCACCTGTAAGAAGTCACAGTGATTTGCAATCATACAGAGGAGCCCACGTCAAGGGGACAGCTCACAGGGGGAACAGAGAAGAGATATGTGCCGCTGCCCTCCAGGTTCACTCTCAGTGCACAGTCTGGGGTCAGATGTGCGGAGGGCATCTGTTTGGCAACACGTGCGGCTGGCATCCCTGACAGGACTGCAGACCGGAGGGAGCCTGACACGTAAGGCCCCAATCTTGCTCTGGGTAGGCATCACTCCCCAGATTCTGGTAACATAGAGCAGTCACCTGGTGAGCAACCATGTCCCATTACCTGATTGTTCTTCCCGTGCCACTGGATTTTTGTCTTATTTATGTCTAGATGAACTGGAGACAGTGAGGCAGAGCCAATGACCTCAAAGGTCCATTCAGGTCCATTCCAGTACCAGGCAATGATGTTATAATAACCTAGAGCGTCCCCGTTGTCGTCAAATGCCACAGTCTTCTTATGTAGAAGAAAATTCACCTTGTAGATCTGCTGAAGAAGCTAGGATAGACAGATGTCATGAGCCACCATAGACGACACAGACCCAGGCAGCCCAGGAAGCAAGCAGGGTCTTCTGGTGCTTCTGTCCTGAGTGGTTCCAACCCACCTATAAGGCCTAATTCCTTCCTCCTTGGCAAACTGTTCTCACTCCTAGAGATTCCCTTGACCCCTGACCAGCCTCCTGAGAGGAGACCTCTAACAAAGGACTCTTCTGTAAACATCCTTAGCCTTTGACATCTCTGGGGCATGCTGGGTGGGAGAAGACAAAGCTCAAAGAAAAAGCTTTATCTAAGAGCCGACCAGCCCACTACTCACTGTCTCCTCAGTGTATCCATCCTGCCAGGATTGGATGTTCTGGGTGCAGACACCCTGACTGGACTCTCTTACCTGCCAGGGGTAGACTGAGCCTCTGGGACAGCTCTCAAGGGTACATCCCAGGAGCTGGTGGAGGCCATGGGCCACAGCATACACAGCCTTGTACACATTGTAGGCAGCACTCATGGAGAAAGCTCCAAGCACGGGCATGTCACGGGTCGTGAAAGCATGGCACTCCCGACACAGCTGGTTAATGCTGCACCGGGACCCCTCTGAGCATGCGCTAGGAGCACCTGTCACTGTCCTGACATAGGACTCTTCAAATTCCTGCAGGCCAGGGACCTGTTGCTGCTGGATGGCCACACCCAGCACTGTCCCAATGCCTTGGATCCCAGGCACACTGGTGATGTACGTGGAGATGGCCCAGTCTTCTGAGGCGATCCACACTTTGCCAGTCAGGTTGGCCAGCACCACAGACCTGAAGAACACTCCAGCCAGATGCCGGTTAGAGAAGACCACGACCACGGTGGTCCTGGCTCGAGCCAAGTGCTGTACCATGTGCTGCATTCTTAGGTCACCTACCTGGGCAGAGAAAGGCACTATGTCCTTGAAGGCAACGCAGATGCCCCGTGGCGCGGCCAGCTCCTCCAGCGCCTGTATGCCCAGCTGCCCGTAGTCGCCATAGCTGCCGATGAGCGAGATCCAGACCCACCCAAAACTCTGCAGCAGCCGCACTATGACCTCCACCTGGTGCTTGTCGCTGGGGATGGTACGGAGGAAAGACGGGAACTTGCGCTTTGCGCTGAGTATCACGCTGCTGGCCTCGTAGCTGATCTGTGGGGAGGGGGTTCCATCCAGCGGGGTCAGCAGCATCAATGCAACTGGTCTGCCCTTCCCCCACAGCGCCCACCCAGTATAGGGAGTCTGCAAAGAGGGCAGGTTTCTCTAGGGAGTTCCAGGGGGGTGTGGGGATCTGCCTGACAGACAAAGCCATGCTCCCCTGGCCATAGGTCCTCCCCGTGAGTAGGGCGGGGCAGGGAACCTTAACTCTCAAGCTGAGGGGCTCACTTCCATTCTGCACACTGTGGGGAGCTAAGGTTCCCTCTGAGAAATGACACATTCAGATCGAGTTGGAGGAGGACATCTCTAACTCAAGTAAAGAATGTTCTGGAGAGGCTCAACAGAGCCAGGCACTGATGAAATCACCTGTATGAAGGTTTTGACATGTTACATTAAAAGGTAAAAGGTTTAAACAGGTGTGGTCAGGAATCTCGCACTTAGGAGGGACAGGGAGGAGGATCAGGAGTTCAAAGCTGCTCCGGGCTGTGATGCTGGTACAGGGCCAGTGTGACCTACATGAGACCCTGTCTCAAAAAGCCAAAGGGGAAAAGATGAAAGACAGGCTCTGAAGGGAACCAGACTTTGAAACTGGCAGTAAAAAAAACCTAGGGTGCTTTAATCCCAGCACTTGGCAGAGGCAGGTGGATTTCTGAGATCGAGGCCAGCCTGGTCTACAGAGTGAGTTCCAGGACAGCCAGGGCTACACAGAAACTGTCTCGAAAAACCAAAACAAACAAACAAACAAACAAAAAAAAAACCTAGGGTGCTATGTACGTCATGGCAAGACTGCAGAGGGGAGTGAGCTCAGCACAGAGCCGCTGGTGGGGTGAGTGGATGAGGAACAAGTGTTCACAAGTCAGAGTGCCAGGGACGGCAGGGACCCTCCCCAGAGACTGAGAGTAAGGATTAGTGGAGAGGACATGAAGCCAAGGACAGCTCCGGGCAAGGAGCGGTCGGCCCACGCGTCACAAAGAAGCTATGCAGGGTAAAGGACTGACAAGCTCGCTCATTGGGCTTGGAGCTCTGCAAGGTACTCCTGCTATCAAGTGAGGACAGAAACCAAGGCTGAGGCGCCAATAGAAGAGCCAAAGAAGCTACACTAGAGTGTTCTAGAAAGTTCAGTGGCAAGGGGCAGGGAGAGCCAGGCACATAAGCACAGAGGACCCAGAAGGGGGATCCCTGTCTGCTTTGACTACTGAGCACAGCAGGGACCAGCTTAGAGCAGTACAGAACCACCAAGGAGCAACTAGGAGGAAAGGCATGCCAGCGGGTGATACAGGGTCTGATGTGGGGAGTAAAGGGTGTTTGGCTAACACGCACCGGAGCCCTTTGGATGGAGGAAAGGCACAGAGTGAGCAACTGGCAAGCCACACTTCCAAAGGGAAGGCCGAGGCCAGGTGTAGTGGTATGCGCCTTTAATCCCAGCACTTGGGAGGCAGAGGCAGGAGATCTCTGTGAGTTTGAGGCCAGCCGGGTCTACATAGTGAGTTCCAGGACAGCCAGAACTACATAGTGAGACCCTGTCTCAAAACAAAACAATTTTAAAAGGATGGGTTTTCCCCATGATGACTGAGGCAGAAGTTCTGAGAGAGGCAGGCAGGAAGATTGGACAGTAGCAATGACAGGCAGGATGCCTGCAGCCCTTCTGAGAGCAGGGACTGCCCGGAGATCAAGGGGCTGCCTAGCCTCAGAGAGGATGGCAGCTTCCATTACCCTCCATCCTAGAGATCCCCGAGGCTCAGCTTACCAGGGGCATCAGAAAAGGACCCAGCAGGGCAGCAGTTGTGACAGCGTGGTCAGTGTTGTCAGGCCCGATGAGCGCCACCACCTTGGAGGAGTGGTTGCGAAGATCTCTCTGCATCTCTATGTGGCGGGTCCCTTGCTGGGCAAGCACCCTCAGGGTGGCGTACACATTGGAAGACTCTGAGCACACGTCATACAGTTCATACCCCAGGGTGACGTTGGGAAGCAGGGCTGTGGAGTTGTTTATCTCCTCAACGGTGAACCGCATGGCTTGGAAGAGGTGGAAGCCATGGCCGTTGAAGCTGTCCGGCCTGTAGGGGAAGCCCAGTGAGGACTGAGAAGGTTGAAGCCCCCTGAGACCCTCTGCCTCCTGCATCCCAGGCTTTGGGGACAGAAAGGGAAGCTCTGAGGTTTCTTTCTTATTTTAAAGATTTGTTTATTTATTTATTGGCTTTTCGAGACAGGGTTTCTGTGTGTAGCCCTGGCTGTCCTGGAACTCACTCTGTAGACCAGGCTGGCCTCGAAATCAGAAATCCACCTGCCTCTGCCTCCCGAGTGCTGGGATTAAAGGCGTGCGCCACCACTGCCTGGCGAGATTTTTTTTAAAAGATTTATTTATTATATGTAAGTACACTGTAGCTGTCTTCAGACACTTTTTCTTCTTGCTTCAGCTCCACTCGATCCAGCCCTGCTCGCTCACTGTAGCTGTCTTCAGACACCTCAGAAGAGGACATCAGATCTCACTACGGATGGTTGTCCCATCATGTGGTTGCTGGGGATTGAACTCAGGACCTCTGGAAGAGCAGTCAGTCCTCTTAATCACTGAGTCATCTCTCCAGCCCCAGCCCCCTGAGAATTTTAAAGATGCCTTTAGGTATACAAAATAGGTAGATATTTGGACATGGTCAAACATACCTTTAATATCAGCACTCAGGGGGCAGAGACAGGTGGATCTCTGTGAGTTCTAGGCTAGCTTGATCTACATAGTCCCAGGCCATCCAGGCTATGTAGCGACATCGTGTCTCAAAAAGAAAGAAAGAGCACTTGGGAGGCAGAGGCAGGTGGATTTCTGCATTCAAGGCCAGCCTGGTCTACAGAGTGAGTTCCAGTACAGCCAGGACTACACAGAGAAACCCTGTCTCAAAAAAAAAAAAAAAAAAGGAAAAAGAAAGAAAGACCATTGCATACTAATAAGATGAATGGTTGAATGTATTTGTTTATTTTTACATAAATCTCAGCTGAATATTTGGCACCTCTGGACACAATTTTTTTTAGAGTTAATTAATATGCTGATTGCTGAGAACACTACTTCAAATGTATAGTATAAATGGCAAAAGTATGCTTAGGGCTATTTCAGAAATTATTGGAAATTCTGTCCCAGTGCCATGCCAAAAAACATTGAGCAATGTGTTAGAAACTTAGGGCAACAGCTGGGACAGACATTTAGGTGATCTAGCATTCTTGGATAATCCAATCTGAAGACATACTGATCTGAGGCTTACATGCTATAGAACGGCAGCAGCCAAGAAGGAAAGGTCTTTGCTTTCCTTTGTTAAACTATCATGTAGCTGGAGAGATGGCTCAGTGGTTAAGAGCACTGACTGCTCTTCCGGAGGTCCTGGGTTCAATTCCCAGCAACTACACGGTGGCTCACAACCATCTGTAACTCTAATTTTTATTTTTTGTTTTTTTTCAAGACAGGGTTTCTCCGTGTAGCCCTGGCTGTCCTGGAACTCACTCTGTAGACCAGGCTGGCCTCGAACTCAGAAATCCACCCGCCTCTGCCTTCCAAGTGCTGGGATTAAAGGTCTGCGCCACCACTGCCCAGCCCATCTGTAACTCTAGAGCCAGAGGATGTGATGCCCTCTTTTGTTCTCTGTGTGTACAAGGCATGCACACAACACACGGAGATATTTGTAGGCAAAATACCCACACAAAAAAAATTTTTAAAAACCTTTTCCAGATTAAAAAAATTGCCATGAATGCAAAGATTTCAGAAGCCCTGCACTAAAGAAACAAGGTTACCACATACATTCTTCCCCCAGTCCCCCTCAAGCACATAGAAACACGCACACAGCAGGAGGATTACTTTACATTTAAATGTTAGCCACATCAAAAACATTGGTCCACGGGAACATC